>JAKSZU010000005.1:106205565-107405565 GCA_026018925.1 Tupaia tana
TTACACCCTGAACCTTCCTTAGAGACACAAAACCAATTTTGATGTGACACTCTGAAAAGTCACCACTGGTACTTTACGAATAGTTCAAGGTCACAGAAATACTGCTCTAGACACTTTCAGGTAAACCTCTGGAGGACTTTTCTTTCATGGGGAAAGTTGTGTTTTTATTGATTTTGCAAATTGTAGGCTTACAGAGTAACAAAGAAGAAGCTAACAAGAGGAAAAAAAAAACTAAATGCAAAATCAATGTTTTTACATTGGAATTTTAAAAAGCAACTGCATAAATGTATTTTAGTAAGAAAGTTAAAATTTTCCTATTTACCTTTTCAAACTTGTACATCAAAATAGACAAACTTGAACTGACATCTTTTAAAGGAATATTTGGTAAAAGATTTAACTCAGTACTCAAATATTATTTAAGTTCTTTATTAAAAAGCTATTGTCATTTAGAGTATATCCTATCCATTACTTTGATATTTTCATTTGTTAGTAATTGTTTCTTTGTTTAATTTTCCTTATTCAATCAGCATTTTACAAAGAGTCTTCAAAAACTTTATGGAAATAAATACTATGAAAAAATATGTGAATTTTTGAAATTTTGGGACAGAAATATACACTTACTCCACTTTCCAAGAACTATTTGAAGTATTCTTATATTACTTAGCAATATTCTAATCAAAATAACTTATACTTTCATCAGCTGAGTAACTTGTGCTATGTGAGTTGCCTTTCTAGTGAGTAATTTCTGAGATGCACTAATCTCTCATTTCTTTCTTGTTTTTAATCTTGTTATTAAGTTTGAAATACATTTTTAGTTGCTAAGGAGTTAAATTGTTCAATGTTTTAAGGCAACTCAGTATCATTAACATAATAAAGTATCAAGATATCAGTTGTCTGATTTTATTTCTGAGATTGGTGACCATCTGCACTGCACTGGCTAGTAAGCAGAAAGGTTAATCTGACTCAGAACAGAACCAGCTTCATGCACATGCCATAACCTTGTCATTCCTCTCCTTTTTGTTTTCTCATTTTAAAACACAAGGAAATTTATGTTTACCCACACAGATTGAGTTGATAAAGATAAATTTCTGAATAAAACGCCACCAGGAACAAAACATCCATTTGGGAAATAATGGACTCTTATGTATACTCTTTTTATAGTCACATTATAATAATATTGTCATTATTTCAGAGCTTTAGGGCAAGAAACAACACATTTAATTTGTAAAGTTTATGACTCACATACATATTATTACTAATTCAGAGACAGCCATTTTTATACTTCAAGACAGTTTTGTCTTGTCCTCAATTAATAAAGATAGATGGATGAATAGATAGGCATATAGATAAACAGATAGGAAGAAAAATAGATTTTCCTACAACCATTCCAAGAAATAAGCTTCATAACAAATTATGATATGATTGGGTCCTTACAGACATGATGACAAATATCATTAAATTTAGCAAATGTTAATCTAATGTAAGATATAGCAAAATATATTTGCATTGCAAGTAATAGGTAAGAAATGATTTTATTTTCACTAGCATATACTTTTAGCATAGTTCTAATCATATTGATGCTTAATTACCTCTTATATGCTGTATTCTATATAACAGGGTTGTTTTCACTTCTCACTGCAATCCTGGAAAGTAGTATAATTCCAACTGTATAAATGAACTGACCACCAGAAAAATGAAGCTGATTCACCCAAGGTTATACAGATTGTAAATAAAATCATTAGAATTTGAGTCCTTGTTTATTATAACTAAAAATCCATATTCAGTTTATTAGGACATACTAATCCAGAAAGGATCTTGACAATTGTAGAAGCCTTTCTAACAGAGAGTAAGAAGTGATCATTTCACTTGATATGTAAATAATTCTACTGAAATTCCTGTCTAGATCCTAGAGAAACATTCTGGGCAAAAAAATAGCTATATTACAATCTTTGAGATCAAAGTAAAAAGTTAATACATGAGAAGAGAGAAAGAAAGAAAAAAGAAAAAAATGAAAGAAAGAAAGGAAAAGAAAGAGAGAGAGAGAAAGGAAGGAAGGAAGAGAAATAAAATAAGGAAAAAAGAAAGGAAAATTTAAAATAAACTAGGTTAGTGGGACAATTAAAAAAAAAAGAAAAACATTAAAACCATAATCCTGGAGATCATTCAGTGTCTTTGATCCATGACTTACCAACTCATCGTTTTAGTGAAATATGCTATAGGTTAAAAATAAAAGAATAAATGAAATATATATGAATTATATGTCCAATAAATTAAGTTGTATTATAATGAGCTTTGTATTAGAAGGTCAAATTAACTTTTTTTAAAATGAAGAATGTTTATAAGCTCACTATTTCATATAGGGAAAGCATTGAATTATACATTTAATCTTTTTTTTGGAGAGGTTTTCGCTATAGGGCTCGTGCGCTCGCCAGACAGACAGAGACATAGAGACAGAAAGCGAGAAATCACCCTCCAGGGGGGATGGTCACACCGCAATCCCTTCTCCGTTCTCCTCTCGGGATCTTGGGCACGCACGCACACGCGCCTGGCATGAGTTTTAAGCCACCGGGTCCGGGACGCGAACCAGGGTCTACTACGTGGGAGTCCAGTGACATAGCCATTATGCTAACTGTTGGTTCCCTAAATTTAATCTTATAAATACAGAGTAAAGATGATTAAGACAGAGAGTTCAAGGAGGTATGTATCATTTATTATCACTCCATCTTCAGCTCCCTTTGAAACTATCTGTTCTAATTTCTCTCCACCTATTATCTCTTAAAATCATCCCAATTGCTCAAGAAACCACTCAAATCAAGGCTTCCAATGCCCCCGTCCCCTCATTGCCGAATCTAACATTCACTTTTCAGTTACCATTTTACCATCAGAGCAATCCATCATCCTGCTGGTTTAAAACTTCAAACTGGACCATCAGTGTATAATTTTAAAAATTAAGGTAAAAGAAGCATTCAAAAATCGAGGTGGGGTCTACTCCATCTCTGCTCTGTGGAACCCTGCCCGGCCATCGTCTCACACAGTAGCCTGCGAGGCTGAGCAGCATCGAGTGTCTTCTCACTTTCACATGCTTTGAAATGTGAAGCAAGACCATCAAACATGGCTGACCCATTGTCTTTATCAATCCTGTCCACATACAGGTCAACAAATATCTTTCTTGAAGTTTACTAGTTGATTTTTTCCATAAAAGAGAGAGAGGAGCATCTCCCACAGGGTCTCAATGTCATGATTCACAGCAGCCTCAGCTGGCCTCAGTTGCAAGCACACATGCATGATCAGCACGGTCATGCATCATCAGCACATCCAACTGCATTATTGCTGTACCACTGCACATATTTTGCAGGACAGAATGTGGGGTGCTGAGACAACGAATTCTTTTTGGTTCTGGGGAACGATGAGGCATGTATTAAATGCTGCTGCTTCTTGCTGGTCCCTCTTGGTACCAATCAGGGCAATAACCTGGGAGATGCATGAACCCACTGGCCTCCATCAGGGTCACTGAGGGAAACTAAAACCAGCCACAGCTTAGGAGCTCATAAAGCATGTTTGGTAAACAAGTGCTAAACACTCTTGCAATAGAGGTTATCCACAGTTGTCTCAAAGTTCTAAAGGCAATAATAAATCTATAACATTCTTTTAAACTTTATTGTTGGGAACATTTTATTATTGGTAACACTTCTAAATTTTTTCAACAAACTTTCTCAGCACCAATGAACACAAATAAAATAAAATACTGTGTTTTATGAAATTGTATGTATTTAAGTTGCATTGCTGGAGGAAGCGATAATGAACTGTAATTTTTATGAAATGTTTCCATTTTACCACTTACCATGACTGCCATCTTGATGTCATTAACCACATAAAAATGTCAAATGACAAACTGGCAGAGAAGTCAGTATCAAATTCAAAGGTGAGTATTTAGTATAGGAGAACCGTGACCGCAGAAAACAACTGGGTGCATTAAGTGGAGGTGAGCTTACCTGCCACTCTGAGGATGACTGTTCACTAAGATCAAAGGGCTATCTTCTGACTGTTTTGTTTATTTTATTTTCAAGTCTAAATTGTATCAGTTTTCTATGAATACAACGACAAAATACCACAGACCAGGTGGCCTAAGCCACAGAACATTACTTTCTCACAATGACGGAGAAGTTTAAGATCAAGGTGTGGGAAGTTCGGTTCCTGCTGAAGATTGTCTCCTTGGCTTGTAAATAGCCGCCTTCTTGCTGTGCTCTCATCTGCTCTTCTTCTCTGCACACCCATTCCTGCTGCATTTCTGTATGTCCAAATTTCCTCTTCTAGTAGCGACACAAGTCATATTGGATTAAGGGTCACCCTTGCAGGTGATTTTAACTTAATAACATCTTTCAAGATCCTGTCTCCAAATATATGACTTTCTGAGGGGACTGCACTGGCCAGTCCCTCTGTTGGGATGTCCTTTTTAATCTGTTGGCTCTCTCTTTAACTTCCTTCAAGTCTTCGCCTAAGTGTCACCTTTGCAGTAATCATATTAAAATTGCAAATTATCCCTAAACAAGTACTCTGGACCAGTCTTATGGATTTTCCAGTTTTTTAATTTTTTTTTTAATTTCTACAGCACTGGAGTAACCAAATGACTCAATTTGACTAAGAAGATCTCAAGTTATGTCTGTTGTTTCAATGTAACTCTTAATAGGTAAATCTTTAATAAACAGGAAATTCACCGTACGGATTTATGATGTCTATTTTTTTAAAAAATTTTTGGAGAGGTTTTTGTAACAGGGTGCATGCTCTCGCCAGAGAGACAGAAAGACAGAAAGCAAGAAATCACCCCCCAGCGGGGATGGCCACACTACAATCCTTTCTTCTCCATTCTCCTCTCGGGATCTTGGGCACGTACGCACACGTGCCTGGTATGAGTTTAAGTCACTGGGTCCAGGACTTGAACCACGGTGGACTACAGGGGAGTTTAGCCACATAGCCATTACGCTAACTGCTGGCCCCTATGATGTCTATCGTTTCCACATTCTAAAATGTAAACTGTAGGGAGTCGACAGTTTTGTGTGCTTTGTTCACAGCGATATCTAAAATAAAAAGAGTGTTATTGGCACAGAATAATAGTAATAAATGTATACAATAAATAAATTGATTTTGTGGAAACTAAAATCTAAATGAGAAAAACTTGAAAGGATTATTTCCACTTTAAGCAGTATTGTGAGTCTTCTTCAGTGTAAAGCAACTGATCCAACCTGGGGGGAACGAAGAACGAGTCTCAGAAATATTGACACTTGACAAGTGTATTAAAGGATTATTCTGAAACCAACACGAGAGGAAGGAAAGAAAAATATATCAGACATAAAAGAAAGTTTTAAAAAAAAATCATGACGACATAAAATGCTCTTGAGTTCAGAGAAAAATGGAGTGGTTCTGAGGTTCCTGCTCCCAGATATGTTTCAAACATACTGAATTTAATCCAAGTGGAAAAAACGAACTCCTGTGTTACATGTGACTACGTGTTTTCATAAATAATTAATGTATTAGGAAATAATTGGATTTATATTCACTGATGGTTAAAAATATCACTTATCTGTATCTTTTTCTGTTTATTCAGTTAATGAAAATGATTATATTTCAAACCTGTATTATGTAACAAAAAATTAAACTTCTCCCTTTTGTATGTATATGATTTTTTAATTAAAGAGTTATCTTTTTATTGTGATCAATATCGTCGGTACAAACAACACATTCAGCCCCTGGTTTCTCATGCTGGGGAAGTTACCAGGGGAGACAAAGGATTGCCCACGTGTGCAACAGCTTCACGTGAGGAGCTAAGGCATGTCAGACATATTACAGGTGGCTGTTTATTCTCTTAGAGTAGAAAAGGCAATAATTCTAAGGACATTTTATACATTGCAGACCTAATTCCCTAGTGTCTTTGTTTTTATAGTTTCAGCAACTGGGGAGAAAAATATCTAGATCAACAAATTAAGTTATGTCCACATTGATTGGCACAGGCAGATGCAATTCTGGTCTTCTTTTTCACCAGCGATGCCAGAGGTCACCTCTCAGAGGAAAATGGAAATCTCCATGTCTCAACCTGACACTTTCCATTTGGTTCCTGGACATGATTTACCTAAGTAGTTATGAGTATGACATAGTTAATTTAGCAAACACAATGGTTTGTTCAATAACATTAGCCTTCTGTGAAAATAACCCCACCTGTTTCCTAAAGTAAATATTATATCACGAAGTATAATTAAAGTTTTAGACAATATGTGACTTTATGGGATGGCCAAAAATTCAATACAATAAAATTATATAAATATTTTTGATAAAATATAATAAATTAAGAGTACAAAAATAGTGTCTGCATTTTTCAGGATATATTCGTCTGATATTATGCAGAAATAGATTTTGGTGGTCAAAGGCCAGTTAGACATTATTCTTGGCTAAAGAAGATATTATGTCTTAATAAAATATTAGAGCAAAGTGGAAACTCCCTAACACGGCCTACAAGACTCTATGTGAACTTGTTCCTCTCCAGTTTAATTTCATACTGTTTTCCCCTCATTTATTTTTATTCAATTTCATTGGTTTTCTTTCCATTTTCTTCAGGAACCAACTCTCTCTTGGCCACCAGAGGGCCTTAGCATTTTTTATTGTCTAGAATCTTGTGGTAGACTCCTTGGAATCTCACTCTCAGCTCTAATGTCATCTTGGAGAGGTTACCTGACCTCCCAATTGGAAGTCTCTCCCTCTATGCCCCCTTCACGCTCATGGGAGACAATTTTATTTTCCTCTTATCAGTTATCACTATCTAATATCATCATATTTATTGTGTTTTGCTAGCTTGTATTTGCCTATCTTACTACAATAATAAGCATTATGAAAGTAGGGATCTTCTTTGTCTAAACTGTTAAATCTTTACATACCACTTATATTTGATAAATGAAAGTAGAAACATCTTGACTCTTTTATTTCCATGAATTCATTTTATTCACAAATCTTCGATTTATTGTATTTCTTTACCCTTTACATCAACACTACTCCTGTCCAATTTATAGCACTTATTTTCTCTAAAGGTGCTTACACTGTGTTTAGAAAGTTCGAATGGCACATAGTACAGGCAAGTGTGTACCTCTTATGGGGTGCAGCATTCTGCCACTTGTCTTAGAAGTGACTGTATTTGTAACTTAAGATTATTAGCTTTTATTCTTTATCAGTTAAAAAAGAGGAAGTAATTTCTGAGGTGTTTATCTTTGTACAACTAATATTATCAAGATAATCTGCTACATAAATATTTGACTTTTGGCAGTTATTACTTCATGTGTATTTTATTATCATTATGCTAAGTATTTATATTTTAACATACTGGGGGGAAAAAAGGAGGGTACATTTCCAAATGTATGTTTTTAACAAATCATAAAACAATTTTGATGTTCAGTCAATAACAATGTACTGTTTTTAACTATCATACCAACTGCTTAGATGATTCTGAAAGATGCTAAGTGAAATTAAATTCTATTGTGCACTCATTATATTTAAATGACAAAAAAAAAAGCCTACTGGGAACTAATGCATTATTTATCAGTTGTGAAGCAGAACAAGTAGCATCTTCATACTTAGTTTTTCACTATTTTCTGAATTATTAGCATTAAGATTATAAGCAGGGAAAGAAAATCTCAAGAGGTGAGTAAGAATTCCATATTTTGATAGTTAAATTTGGGGTGAACTTTTCTCTTGGAATTATCAATAGATTTGAACTGGAAAATATGGGATAAGATTTTAATAGATTTGAGATAGCAGAAATGTTGTAAGGTTATATGCAGAATTACTGTAGAAAGGTGAAAAATTGGATTTACCTACAACACGGGTAGTATATAAAATAATACTGAAAATATTTCAAAAACTTTATTAAAAAATAGAATTAAAGTGTGTGTTCATTTCGCTGTAAAAAAAAAAAAAAACTTTAGGATTCATGCATTGTTCCTTCATAATATACGTTTTACATAAACTTTTTTTTTTCAATTTACTAGAGGAGGTATGCACTCACCGGACAGAGAGAGAGGAAAAGCATCCTCCATAGGGTATAGTTACACCACGACCCTTTCCTGTATCATTCCTGTGTTCAGGGTTTGGGGCACACATGCACGCATTCTCCACCTGCTTGAGGCCTCAAACTGCACAATTTGCCACGTGAAATCCAACTGCCTTAACCACCATACCAGCATATAGCCCTTACACTAACTTCTATAAAACTTCTCATACAGTCAAACTAGTTTGAAATAGGCCCTGGACAACTAAATAATAGGCAAATGGGTTTTAAACTTTACTTTGCAAGAAAATGGGGATCCACTGAAGACCTCAGAGAAAGAACATATTGAGCTAGTTCAGTATTTTTAAATTAATAAATATGTGTTTAACTGCTTTGTGGATCAATATTGTTGAACATATAAACTGGTAATGGAAGAAATCATTTCTATAAATCAAGATACCCTGATCTTAGGAAAATCAGTTTAATAGCTATACACAAGGAGGAATAGAAGAGTAATTATAAGTAGTAAATATTACTGGGACCAGCAGTTAGCATAATGGCTATGTCACTGGACTCCTATGTAGTCGACCACGGTTCAAGTCCTGGACCTGGTGGCTTAAACTCACGCCAGGCACATGTGCCCAAGATCCCGAGAGGAGAATGGAGGAGAAGGGATTGCGGCGTGGCCATCTCCCCTGGGGGGGGTGATTTCTCCCTTTCTGTCTCTCTTTCGGTGAGCGCACGTGCCCTATAGCAAAAACCTCTCAAAAAAAAAAAAAAAAAATGTATTGAGCAATGATTGCAAGGTGGGAGAAAAAAAAAGGTTTTGAGGCCTTGAATCAAGTAGTGGTACAATTGTGTTTGTGTTATAAAATTACAGCATTTGGCTCAATGTGAATCTGTAACTGACATTTGCTTATATATCCCCAAGATAAGGTGGGAGAAAAGGGAAAAAAAACAAGTTCTAATGGCTGGTCTCAGGAGAGTAGTATGAATAATATCTCAAAATACAATAATCTCAGGCATGATATTGGTACTGAGTGGCACAATTAAAGCAAACTCAAGAAGAGTTGAAAAACCCAGGCTGCAGTTAAAATCTAAATCCTACTGAGTGACAGTCCATTAGAGAGGTTTATCCAACTACAGCAGGACTTTTGCAGGTAAAAAGTAGATTATATACCTGAGGAAGCAAAACACAAAAATACCCCTGACATGAGCTGATGTCGTGTGAGATCCCAAACTCAAGAAGGCAATAAGTGCTGTTCTCAATAGGCAAACTGGGCAGAGAGTACAGTTTTAGTCAAAGCAGAAATCAAATTCAATGAACAAACTCAGAGCCAGAAGGTAAGAAGAGTGTTGCTGAATTTTGTAGGCTTTATGGTGCTTAAGACATGTCTGCTTCCTGGAAAAAAAGGTAAATGTCTCAGTACAAAATGGAGCCCAGAAATACAGGCTGGCTTCCAGATCCAACATCTGTCATGAATTATGGACTTCATGACTTACATTCAAATTTTGTCATATTGTGAACATGAAGTGATTGAAATATATCCTAACTTAGTAAGAAATGCTTTAAGAACTAGATATGAATGATGAATATTCCTGAATGATTAAGTAGAAGGAAAAATTGTGAAAACTAAAGTAGTAGACAGACAATAAATGGGCAATGAAGTGTAAAGACATGGACAATTGGAATACTCAATGGATGAACATTTTTAATGAGGAGGTCAAAGATAACAAGATTGTCTCCATGAGTTCTTAAGCTTAGTTGACAGAAAGTTTAACCAAGAATAAATGGTTAACTCCTCAATAGAAGGGACTGGTTTGGAGAAATGTAATGAGGGAACTAATAGATAAGATGCATTGAAGTTGGTGTTGGTTTCCAATATACACCCTTGTACCTCTAACGGCAGATTGCAACTAAAGATAAAGCTATATGGCATCACCATAAAAGAAACATACAGTGCAAATAAGTTTGAGGAAGAAAGTTATGCACTGACATTGGCGTTTAAAAAATTAAGCACACATGATAATGAAAAGCAAGCTATGTTCAGAAAAGAAGAGAGACAAAGCAGGTTATACAGTATGAAGAAAAGGAGAATTTGACTTATCAGTGATCAAAATCCAACTAAAGAGAGTAAATAAAATAAAGCGGAAAAATTACTTTCATTTAATATGTAAAGGCAATTATTAACTTGTGAAATTGTAGTTTCTCTACACTGATTAGCAAGACAGACTCTAAACAGTTATGAAATGAGTTCAAGATTTAAGAAAACATAGGAAGCAGGTTAATTTGCTGAACAATATTGGAACATATTAGTAGGTAGGAAGAAAAAAAAAATAGGGTAAGATGGAAGACCCAGTGGAAATGATATATTTTAGGAGTGGCTTGAGATTGAACTAAGGGCTCCTGTGTAAGCATTTGCCTTAGCGAGGAATGGACACATATCTACCACAGCAGAGAAGAAAGAGAGAATAAATTGAGATGAGCTGAACAGTAGTTTTAAACTGACAAGAAGGAAATTCATGGAATTTTTCTTGGATGGAATCTACTTTCTTCCTTAAATAACAGTCAAGCAGAGATTTCTCCTTGGAGTTAAGGACCAAAGTCTGAAAGATTGTGGTTAAAGGGACCAGCAGTTAGCGTAATGGCTATGTCGCTGGACTCCCACGTAGTCGACTGTGGTTCGAGTCCCGGACCCGGTGGCTTAAACTCACGCCGGGTGCGTGTGCGTGCGTGCCCAAGATCCCGAGAGGAGAATGGAGGAGAAGGGATTGCGGTGTGGCCATCCCCCCTGGGGGGTGATTTCTCACTTTCTGTCTCTATGTCTCTCTCTGTCTGTCTGGCGAGCGCACACGCCCTATAGCAAAACCTCTCCAAAAAAAAAAGGAAAAAGATTGTGATTAAATATGTATTCTTTGGAGAAGCAATTTTTGGGAATTTGACAGGAAACTCACAAATGATATGTGGAACTACAGAACAGCACTGGTCAATTTATTCCTATTTACTTTCCTAAGCTGAAATTCTGTGTATCACCATTTAAATATTTTTTTTTTTGGAGAGGTTTTTTTCGCTATAGGGCACATGCGCTCACCAGACAGACAGACAGAGACATAGAGACAGAAAGCGAGAAATCACCCCCCAGGGGGGATGGCCATGCCGCAATCCCTTCTCCTCCATTCTCTTCTTGGGATCTTGGGCACGCACACACACACGCCCGGCTTGAGTTTTAAGCCACCAGGTCCGGGACGAGAACCGCAGTCGATTACGTGGGAGTCCAGCGACATAGCCATTACGCTAACTGCTGGTTCCCTAAATAAAATTTTTGTTTTCAAATTGTTTTATATTTCAACAGGATTTATACAGAAATTACACAAATATATTTAAAAAAAAAAAAAAGAAAGCAAAAGAACTTTAATAAAACTATGGCCTAATTAGCACTTTCCAAGTCCCAGTTCCAATCCTCCAAGACAAATATATACATTTTTAATTAATTTATTTATTTACTTCATGAGCGAAAGAGACAGTGAGAGAGATATCTCCAATAGGGCCTTGACACTTGATCCAGTCCGTTTTTAACCAGTTCCACATCATGGACAAACATGTATCTGGTGTACTTAGAGATGTCCCTAGATTGAACCAGGAACATTCCCATGTGAAATTTCTTCAAAAAAACATCATAGTTACAACTGAGTCACTGTCTGGCCCTAGCAAATATTAGCTAATTATGAAATGCTCAAACAACTTTCTAAAAATCACTTTCTAGTATATGTGAATTTATTACATTATATTCTCCTACCCTGCTCCATTCTCTAACTTAGTTGTATCAAAAATTCTTAGTCCACTTAGCCAAGGAAATCGAGAATTATGCTTAAGCTTCCATTTCTTGTTTCTATAAGAGATTAAGAAAATTCCAAATGCTTACTTTTAAAAATGGGGGCCAGTAGGTCACATGGATTTTAGGGCACTAGATCTCACAAGGACAGTTGTGTGGTTCAATTTCCAGATTCTGCAGCTTGAGAATCACACCAGACATGTGTGCATACATGCCCCAAATCCAGGAGACGGGAGGAGAAGGGATTGTGGCATGGCCATCCCCTCTGAGGGGGGTGGTTCTCACTCCCTGCCCCTTTTTTCTCAGTGTGTCTTTCTCTGGTGAGTGCACATGCCCAACAGCAAAAGCAAGAAGCAAAAAAACAAGCAAACAAATGATGATGCAGATGCTTCTTTTGACCTTTTTTCTTTACTCCCTACCTTTGTAAGATACCTCTAATCCTTAAAAATGTACACATATACACATATAGTACGTGAGTATATTGGCATGGTTTCTAATATCTATATTTTATAATCTCAGTCAAGAAGTCCATAATGTGTCCATTGTTAAGTTTTTTTAAGAGTAAAGATTTTTCTTGTTTTGTTTTTGTTTTTGTTTTGTTTTGTTTTAGGAAATATAATAAGGTCACTTTAAATCCATGTTTCACACTTAGTTTGATGGTACTTGGATATACATACATTTGGATACTGTGATTATAATTCTTTCACTATCACTTCTATTTTGCCACTATAAGGTCAGGTTAAATTAGCTCTCATGATTTTCAATAGTTGTTTAAAATTAAATCAGAGCCAGTGGGCGTTGCAAACATTACGGTAGATGGATCTGACGTGTTCAACTACCCAGTTCATGTCCCTGATCCTGTAGTTTGAAAAACACACCAGGCTTATGTGCATGCATACCAAAAAAGTCCAAGAGAAAAATTGAAGAGCAGAATTGAAGAGCAGGGATTAAAGCATGGCCATCCGTCGTGGAGAGTGAGTTCTCTCTCTCTCTCTCTCTCTCTCTCTCTCTCTCTCTCTTTCTCGTGAGTGCATGCACCTATACCAAATGAAAAAATATGTAAAAATTAAATCATATTTTTGTTCACTATACTCTTTATTATGATACTTTTAGAGTTTTACATTTGCTTTTCTAGAGTTTATAATTGCTTATTATTTATTTAATATAATTTATGTTTAGTTAATTTGATTATTTTTATGGCATTTTCCTTATCTAAATTTCATTTTCAAACTATGTAGTTTCTCTCTTATTACTAGCTTATCTTAGATACTTGTATATTCTGCTCTATGTTGAACTGTGAGATGTTATTTGGGGACATACATGTAATTCTCTCCTGAGTCATCTTGCTTCCCCCTGTTATTTTTATCTTCTCATTTTGTTAGAATATAACTTTAGGTAACTATCTAAGTAGGGGCAAATGGTAAATAAATGTTCTTCACCTTTGAATGCCTTAAAACACCTATATTCTCTCATCACTATTGATTATTTTGAATCATGGAAACTCTTTGATAGAAAGCATTTTCTGTATGACTCAGAAAGCATTACCATTACATACATTTATGTATTTATTTATTTGCCCATCCAATTAAATTCTATTGTTAGCAAAGGTACTGGAGATTCTAAAATATTTGCAATTAGAGATAATTATGCATAGCTGCAAGAATAATATTAGTATTCCAATTGAAGAATCTAATTTACATAATATTTTAACTACAAATACAAGTTGATTGTTTCTTTTTTATTATTTTCTGAATGCAAGTCTACTTCTTCTTATTATTTGGGTAGTGCCATGGTTTTCTATTTTGTATCATTTTGTTTAGCTAACTGACAAAGTTTTAATAGACCTGAGTCACAAATTTTATATTCATTAAAAATCACAACTTTGGGGCCAGCAGATGGCTTAGTGATTAAGGCACTGAACTCCCAAATGGCCAACTGTGCTTCAAATCCCAGACGCAGCAGCTAGAAAAATTATACCAGGGGCCAACAGGTGGCATTGTGGTTAAGGTGTTGTACTCTGACATAGGTGACCACAGTCAAGTCCCAAACCAGTTGGCTTAGAAATCCCAACAAATAAATAGATAGACAAAACAAAAAAAAGTAAAGAAAAAAAAGAAAAGAATGAAAATCACACCAGTCACATGTATGTGTGCCTAAAATCCTAAAAGAAAAAAAGAGAAAGGATTGTCATGTCCATTCCTCCCTAGGAAGTGATTTCTCACTTTTTCTCTCTCTGTCTCTCCTCTCTGGTGAGCATATACACTCTATGACCAAAAAAAAGCTTATTTTTTCACTTAATGTAAATTTTGATTATTATAAAATGTGTCTACATGATTATGAAAAACAGAGTTCTATTCTGCTGCAAACTAATGTTCAATATATTTCAAATTTATCTGATTAGATTTGTGGCACATTTTGAAACTATGGTACAAAAGCTTATGATATAGCAGACATTAATGGGACTCAGTAAGTTTTAAAATGAGTTATCTAAATACACCCTGGAATATATATGCTGTAATGATGTATAGTGAATGAATGTAAATAAATAAATGTAAATTAAAATAAATAAATATAAATAAAAAGATAAATACACCCTGGAATTATTGTATTCATAAGGGCTCCATTTAGTATATGTTCTGTGTTAAACAATTTATATATTTTCTACCATATACTAGAGAATAAGATTAAATAAACAATGACTACAATTTTGTAATAGCTAATTCTGTTCCCCCATTTATTTTCCTCAGTGACATATTTCTGCAAACAAATACACAAAAGAATAGCTGTTACTAGTAACTACCTAGGTATTACTAATGGTACTGCTATTAAAACTCAGAGAAAATTCTGAATGAGATGGAAAAGGAAGAATTTTCTCTACCAGTCCCAATATAAATTATGGATGTTCCAGTCTCAATATGAACTGGGCTATGTGACTGGAGACATTTGACAAGACACTAAAGAGAAGCCACTGAGAGCAAAGGTTCAGGGATTTGTCTAAAAGTAATTTATTTTTGGCTTCACACCATCTTTAAAGATCTTTCCCCAGGCAATAAACATTAGAAATTTTATTATCATTGCCCCAGTCTTTGGCTTCTCTGGGAATCAGATAGTTTGTCTCAGTGTAGCCTGGGGCCGCCTTAATGGCTTCCTCTAGGAAAAGTGGCCTTGGTTTGCAATGAAAGTCACAAGGTTAATCTGGCACTTAGAGTCGCTTTTCCCTATAGATACTAATTCTTACACTAAATTACATTTTTCCCATTATCTGGCTTCCTCATTAACATTCTTTGCATTAAAACCTTTCAAATCATTGCATATTGAGTCCCATATTTTCCAAGAGAGATTCTGTCATTTACATTGTGGGTATTCTTTGCTATAGATCTTCTAGTAGTTTGATCTGGAAAAGCTTCATTTTCCGTTTCATTAGTATCCCTAATGAACAATGAGCTCTACAACAGGTCAATCAAATAGCTAGAGCTAACGTGTATATACTCAATGCTGTTTTATCAATGAAAAAGGTTCTTTCTCTTTTTCTGACAGTTTCTTGACAAGTGTTACCATTATAATAGCATTTCTATCTTAAAAACACCTTCCTCATCAGAGCACTACAGAAAAATAAAGAGCAACAATAGCAAAAATAAATTGAAAATATTTTATTCAAAAATAGTCTCCTTTCTTTTGTATAAATGTGTAATCACAAGGGTATAATATAACCAAATAACATAAATAATACATTCTCATACTCAAATTCTTCTTGTATGTTTTATTGTCCGTGTTGTTTCATTTTGTCTTAGGAAGATAATACAAAAGAAATATTCATAATAGTTCAGATAGGAAATGAGAGTTTTTCTAGAAGAGAAAGTAGAAGGCACTAAATATTATAACAGTTATATTATGTGTATTCTTATTTAATAGAGCCTTCACATGTGTGAGCTACAAAAGTATTAGAAGAGTTGAGGAATTTTGTTAAAATTTGTTACTGCTGATCTGGCCCCCTGGCTGGAGCTCTCCTCACTGGGCAACTCTCACTATTAGTAAAGTGTCAGGAAGGTTTGGGGAACTGTAAGTCCAGCCCCTTGCCTGTCATGAGAAACCAAAAGCTAAAGCAGGTGGGAGTGACTCTGAGTTGAGGAAAGCCCAGCCTGCACAAGGTCAGCACCATGAGCCAGAGACGGAGGGCCTGCAGTCCTGCCATCTTATTGTATCTACATGGTAAGGCCTACTGACTTTGAGAGCAAATGCTATCTATGATAATGTAGGTCAATGTGTACATAAATATTCTACATGTATACATATCTATTTGTGCACATATAAAGTGCGTGTGTGTGCAGAGAGAGGGGAGGCACTTGTGAGAGATTTTTGCAATATAAGGTATACATTTTATCTTATTTAACCATTATCATGATCATTTTAATATAGATAAAGTAACTGAAAACAGATGAAGTAACTAACATTCAGAATAGGAAATCTGTCCCTCATTACACAGCTGAAAAAGGCCAAGTTGGAATTTGAAGTCAGTTCTTTCTGACTCCAAATTGTGTTTTTAAGCAGTGGTATCTAAAAATAGATACAGTTCAAGGGTGTGCAAACTAACTCATTCTATTGAAGGAAACAAATATTAGTATTGCTACTCCAGTAACTTTACATTTCAGTCCTAGAAGATATACATTATTTATATTTACTATTTAGATTGACATAAGGACTCAACTCCATGACATTGACAGGTGTGCCCACTTTCTTCTCATTTTTTTGTTTGTATATATATGGGTCATGTCTAGAGATCTCTGTATACTGGGCATGTGCATGTCCATGACTGTCTGAGACTGGGAATGTATTGCAGTGAGAAGACCCTGTTGAGAGTGCTGTATCTATTGGGACCAGCAGATGGCATAGCAGTTATGTCACTGGACTCTCACATGGCCAGCTGCAGTTCTAGTCCTGGACCTGGTAGCTTCAAAATCACACCAGATGTGTGTGGGCGCATGTGTGCCCAAGATCCCAGGAGGAGAATGGAAGATAAGGGACTGTGGCATGGTCATCCTGCCTAAGGGGCAATTTCTCACTTTCCCTCTCACTGTTTCTGCCTTTCTCTCCATGCTGAGACACACTTGCCCTAAAGCAAAGATCCTCTTTAAAAAATAAAAGAGAGGGACCAGCAGTTAGCGTAATGGCTATGTCACTGGACTCCTATGTAGTCAATCGCAGTTCGCGTGCTGGACCCGGTGGCTTAAACTCACACCGGGCGCTTGTGCGTGCGTGCCCAAGATCCCAAGAGGAGAATGGAGGAGAAGGGATTGCGGCGTGGCCATCCCCCCTGGGGGGTGATTTCTCCCTTTCTGTCTCTCTGTCTCTGTCTGTCTGGTGAGCGCACGCGCCCTATAGCTAAAAACCTCTCCAAATAAATAAATAAATAAAGAGAGAGAGAAAGAGAGAGAGAGTGCTGTACCACTGTCTCTGGGTGTGTGTGTCTTTTACTCTTAGGCTGTACTTTGGATGGAGTCAAATGTTTTCCTGAAAATTGATTTGGAGTGTGAGAGATAGAACATTTCAAAGGTGATTACAGTTACTTTTCTCCTTTGTCCAACTGCACAAATAGTGAGAGATAAATTTACTGAGTCCTATGGAATAAATTTTTGTCTCCCCTAAATTCATGTGTTGAAACCTAATTCCTGTGGTGATTCTTTGGGATGTGATTAGGTCATGGGGCACAACTCTTATAAAGGAGGCTATTGGAAGTCCCTTGCCCTTCATGCCATGTAAGGACACATAGAACCTTCTCTGACAACCAGGACCTTTTCAGACATGGAAGAATCTACAGGGACCTCATTTAAGGACTTCTCAGCCTCCAAAACTGTGAGAAATGAATTTCTGCTCTTTATAAACTACCCAGTCTAAGTTATTTTGTTATAGCAATCCAAGTAGGTTGAGATACTGAGTGACTGATTTTTAGAGTACTCAGACATTCTTAATTTATAAAGTTGCACAGTTAAAATTTTGGGAGAACACTGCTATTAGCACCTAGGAGACACTTGATATGTTTTGTTGTCTTATTAGATAGAAAATAAAGTTGAATGTGGAAGAAGAAAGTCAATAAAATATAGATTAAGCAGATTATAACAAAATATTAATAGAACAAAATATGATTGGAACGATTGCATTGTATACAGTTAATAGAGAAGATACTTGTGTCCAAACTAAATTACAGTAGTTTTACCTTTATTTTGATTCTTCTTCGCCTGCTGCATGCTTATTTATTTTTTGGTGGTTATGGTGATTGAATTTTGACTTTTATGTGTCCTATAGTGACAGAGATCAAGTGTTGTAGGACTCAGCTCTTTCATAGCTCCGTTTTTTCTTTTTTTTTTCTTTTGTTTTGTTTGTTTGTTTGTTTGTTTTGCTGTAGAGTACATGTACTCACCAGAGAGAGACAGACACAGGAGAGGAAAAGTGATTTCTCACTTTCCTCCCCCTCCCCCCAGGCATGCAGCAAGGATGGCTATGCCACATTCCATTCTCCAGTCTTTTCTTGGGATTTTGGGTATGCGAGCACATGTTCCCAACATGATTTTGGAGCTGCTGGAACTGAACCGGAACTGCAATCAGTCATGTGGGAGTCCAGGGCCAGAACCATCATGCCACCTGCTGGACCCTCCTATTTTGTATTTTTACCTATTTTTAGCATTGGAAGTGGTGCATTGCTTAGTTTTATAATCTCTCTTATTTTTGAGAGAGATATTTTTGGTATAGGGCGCTTGTACTCACCAGGAAGACAGAGAGAGACAGAGACAAAAAGCGAAAAATCCCCCCAGAGCAGATGGCCACATTGCAATCTTTTCTCCTCCATTCTTCTCTTGAGATCTTGGACATGCACACATGCACCCTGCATGAGTTTAAGCCACTAGGTCTGGGACTCAAACTGCAGTCGACTGCATGGGAGTCCAATGACATAGCCATTATGCCAAATGCTGCAGGTCTCGCTTATTTATTTTTTTAATCTCACATGATAAAAACACATCAGGTCTGAAGGTATAAGCAGCCACCTATGAAAGACGGCTGACTATATACAATCCAAAATGAGGACAATTGCTTGGATACACAGAATTCAAGTTACCCTGAATGATGTATGCCAATCTTAAAGAATGTTGGGTAGTTTTAAAGTCAGAAAGTCACAAGTAGGAGAAAAATTAATCAAAATTATGTTTTAACAAAAAAGGTAGTCCAGAGCAGTCTGTGAAATTTGAGTTTCTTTTATTTTTCAAAGGCCTGAGTAAACATGAATTTGAGATTTTGGTTATGTCCCACATCTCTTAGGGTTACTTTTTTTTTTTTTAAAAAAAAAAAAAAAAAAAAAAAAAAACAACAGAGTTTTGGTTTTTTTTTTCCTAGTGAAAAAAAAAAAAAAAGAGGTAAAGAAGGTGAAGCTACAAAGGATTATAGATTGTACAAGGTTCAATTCACTTGTGCATCAACTCAGTGTTCTCAAGTTTCTGATGTTAAGGCCTGGCTAACCAGTTGCCTGCATTATTTTAAATAAACCAGTGGAACTCTTGAAAATTACTTGCAACATCTCTCTCTCTGTCCTTTCTCTTTGTTATATAAACCATCCTGTCTTGGTCACCAGTTCAATGTGCACATGTCTGTGAAAACAGAATTTGCTCTTCTGGGCAGTTAGTCCCAAGCCTTGGCTCAAATAAACCAATTATTTAGTTATTATGACTCAGCCTTCCTTTTAGGCTGACAAATCTTACATTGGTTAAAATCTTTACCAAGGAATCTTAGACACGTTCTATGATTACGTTCTACGAGAAGGGGAGTCAATGATAATCTGAGTCATTCTAAGGTCATTATGGAAATTAGCACTGTAAAATATTTTCAATCCTGGTGGTGCAGTTGGTAACAAACTGAACTGCAGTGCTTGAAGCTATGTGGCCACCTGCAGATTCCCAGGGGAGCCTGAAAACAGGCCAGACCTGAATATGGGCACCCAAGATCCTGAGCAGCTAGAAGACCGGGGCAAGGAGGTGGTAGCAATGCTGAGGGTGGTTTTCTCTCTTGATCTCTCCTTCTCATGTACGTTCACATATATTCTCTACCATAAATAAAATAAATAAACATACCAAAAAAAAGGGGAGAAGAAATAATAGGTTTAACACAGACAGTGTTGAGTAAATAATGCTTTTTGGAGGCAGGATGGGCTGTTTGGAGGCACAGTAGCTCATGATAAATTTTGTCCAAGTGTGCTGACATTCTTCAGTCTTTTTATTTTTGAGAATTTTTAAGGGTTTTTTGTTTTTGTTTTGCCACCGGGCACATATACCCACAAGAGAGAGACACTGAGAAAGAAAGTGAGAAATCATTCCCCAGTGGGGATGTCCACATCACAGTTCTTTATCTTCTATTGTCCTCCTGGGGTTTCAGGCATGCATGCACACATGCCCAATATGATTTTCAAGCCAATAGGCCTGGGACGTGAACTGCAGTTGGCCATGTGGGAGTCCAGTACCTTAACCACCATGCTACCTGCTGGCCTGACATTCTTTGATCTTAAACCTATGAGAGGAGCTATAGGCAATTGTTCACTTTTTTGATGTTTTTGGTCTATAAGTTCTAAGGGATGATTGGAGCAAAGTTCTTTCCTGCTTTTTTGTGTTATGGATGAGCACAGGGATCAAGACAGAGTGCATATTCCAAGATTGTTTTAGGTATGCCTGGATCTAGTTTCTTAAGCTACCACTGTCACATTTTGGAAGGCACATGTTTTTTTTTTTTAATTTTTTAATTTTTTATTTAAAATATACTTAAGTGTCAGAAAATACGGGTGTCATTAAAAGCAGAGAGAACTAATTCAATGACCTGGAGGGAGAGTATAGAATGAGAACAAAAAAGAAAGTTGAAAGTCACTCCCTTACTAACTCAAGATGATAATGGAGGTATTTCTGGCCACAGAATGTTTTGATTCTTTTCTTTTTTCTGTTAACACTTTTCTCACTCATTCCTTGATTTTTAATCTAAGAATGCAGTGCTCTCAGGCTACTCCTATACTTATAAATCAGTCCTAAAGAACAATGGTCATGGTTGATCGATGTTCCTTAGAAGTTAAATGAAACATTTAAGCAAGCAGTGAATAATGCCCCCCTAGAATACTTCTAGAGTCTATTTCTCTATGACCTTGGCTTTCTACTTCTTCTACCACGGAGAAGACCATTCTGCCAAAAAGAGTCACACAAAGACGATGAAATCCAGAGAAACTCTCATGCTGGCTGTTGTATTTGTATTTACTTTGTTGTGGTAATGCTGGGACTTTTAGTCTTTAATCTTAGTCTGCCAGTCTGACAGCTTTGAAATTGCTGCAGAAAAGTTCACTGAAAAAGATAAATCAGTATATCATCTGCATAAAAAAGACAATACATCACCACAGTAAATAAGATAACCAAATGAAGCATAGATCAGGGGGAAAGCTCTCCTAGGAGGCTCACTAATAAGACTAGGAAACTTAAGAAATCCAGTGAAACAAAAGCCATAAACTAATAAAACATCTCATCAGGGAAGTAATATACACTCACACACGCACACGTCTAGTCATGTGCTTCAAACATTTCCTGGAACTTTCAGGACACCCTGAGTCCGCAATTACATCCAAAGAATAAAACAAATATAAAAATCCCAGACATACAGTGAAAAGGTCAATGTAATATAAATAATAATCTTCTGCTTCAGATAAGAACTCTCTGTAGGACCAAATTCAATTCATCATTTGAATCATAATTTGATCCATCTGATCCCAATGTCTAAGAGAATCTAATCTAAAGAATGTAATATGACACACAAATTGGAACTATCATACCACAAAATGCAGTAACATCTCCGTTTAGAAACAGAGCAACTTTGAAAAAGGGCAGAAATCTAATTTTCTGAAGCCAAGGACGCTCCTGCATAACTAACCATTATAACCTCTCTCAACTGGTAAAATGATAATGGAAGTGCTCTCATAGTCTACAGGACCACTTGTGAGCTAGCATGTAAACCCTACTGGAGGTGTGCTTGACAGGATCATGTACGAGCTAGCGTGTAAACCCTACTGGAGGTGTGCTTGACAGTGATTTTGTTGCTACTCTTGTGCTATTTTGGTCATGAAACACACTGCAGAAGTTTTAATACATGCTGTAAATCTGAAATAGGCAGGTAAGAATCAATGTGTAATTCAACATGAGGAGAAAGAATGATGGCAATCAGAAGAGGCCAACTGCAAGTGTTCTCAATATTCTCAACCAAAAAACAAATTCCAATAATTAAACTTCTGCTCAGGACATTAAATCTTAGAGATGAATGAGCACTGAAACCATTATTTTCATCTTTGTTGCCTTCATCTTTCAAGAAACAGTATAATCCTTTCACAAAAAAACCAAATTTATTTGGAGAATTGCCCAGGGCAGTAATAGTTGGAGGATAGAACCCACCAAAGAAGAACAAACCAGAGCACCACTGGGCACAAGGTGGTTAGCAACAAGGCAAAATAGGTTTTAAAGCCATGTTTCAACTGTATAGTACACTTGAATGAATATTAAAACTACCAGCAAACACTATTAGGCAATGATAATATTTAGGCAATGAATTAACGTAGATGAGAAAAACCAAATTTGAAGAAAAACACCAAAGCGTCTTCTAGAAAGTTGATTAAGTATAATGGTGGTGGTATATTAAATTTCAGGAAAACATGAGAGTCTAGAAAATAGCATAAGAATTCTTCCGCTAATTATGAGACATATGATGTCCATTTATTTTATCTCCTTTTCTGTACCCATGGTTTTCCTTCTGGATACCTACATAATGAAATGGGTGACTTAGGTTTCTCAACACTCCATCATAACAGAGTATCCACACTCCATATCTACCTATCTCTCATTAGCTCTTTCACCCACCAACATAAAGCTTCATTTCTTGTATCTCATTTCCCCCAAACCTACTGTTTTTACAGCACCATTGACTAACTGCAATTTGGTATATCAAATGCATTTTGGAATCAAAAGTTTTGGTTCAATTCTCATATCGGCTAGGTAGAAAAAGATAAACTCCAAGAAAGGCACAAGATCTCTTTATACTTATTTTCTGTCTGTTAAGTTGAAGTAATAATAACACTAACATCAAAGTGTTTTTAATAAAGATAAAATAAAGTGAATTGAAAAACATTTTTGTACATATGAATATCATGATTAGCAGTGTGCTACCACACTTAAATATTACAGTGTATTTCAGGTTCATTAAAAATAAACACAATTTGAAACATTCAGACATAGAAGCTATTTAGCAAATAGAATTCTTGTGAAATTTCAGAACCTACATGTAAGATTTGGGGAAATTTTTGCACTGTTAATAGACATCCACTAAAATTTTAGTGTGACTATTAAAGAGATAATATATAAAATCTTAGATGTCATTTCTTTTCTCTGCCAAACACTTTTTAAACATCTTTGCTATGTTTGATTAGTTTCCAGACTTAGGAGTTGACCCCCTTGAGGTAGAACTCAGAAAACATCTTAAGAACTTCAATTCCAAAGTGGAAAACTTTAGGAAGAAGGCCCATCAAAAACTCATTTTGTTCCCTAGGGCATCACATTACGAGGGCAGCAGTGATGGCAATTCCCTGAGCGACAGTCAGGCAGTGGCGGTCATGGTGCCCGCTGACATTGCTCCATGGTGCAACAGCAGCAGTAATGCCTCATCAGGTGAACTCTGCAGGAAGGATTTTGGCATTATTCCTGGAAACTTAGCCGGCAGCTAGGTTCTCTCATTCCAAAAATTTTGAGCTACCCAATATTCTTTTAATAGACACGATTTCTGCTTCATCAGCCAGATTCAGCTTTGGTTCCTGGCAACAAAGAACCTTGAGAATGTATCTATTCATTGGCAGTTTACACCACTGAAATGATATTGAATGATACTGAGAGTAGGTATACAAGCTGCAAAAGAATAAGTCCACAAACATTTTGAGTAAAAACAAAAGGAAGAAGCGCCAGATAACACATTTCAGTTAGACAAAATGTCCCAGAGAAAAAAGACTGATCAACTCGGCTACACACAATTAAGCAGAAAGATAGTGGGGAGGGGAGAAGGGGGCATAGAGCCAGAAAGATCACAGATCCAGCAAACATGCAAATGAGATCTAGAATAAAGCTATGGGTGTGCCACTGTTAGATGAAGTTGGACTGGAATCATAAACTGACTTACTTTTAAGAGTGTTTTACTGGAAAAACCACAACTAGCCAGAACCAAAAGAGACTGAGACATAAAATCACACTTGGCCCCTAGGTGGTTGACGATCAGCAAGCAGACTGAGAAGCTGCTTAGTTTCCAAAAAGAACACATCATCCAGCTTCAAGTGTGGACATGCAGAACAGCAGAAAGGAAGAGCCATAATAACAGTGGTTAGGAAAGCCCCTTCAAAGAGCAACCACAGCTTAATCAGAGAACACTCTCCTTTCTTAGGCTGATGACATTCCAGATTGCTATGGCTAACGACTGTGGTTTATTCCATAGTCTTGCCCTTTCAGGATATGGGTAGTTATGGTGGTTTTCCTGAACCTCTTCCACCGTTGTATATTGGGGAATGAAAGAGAAAGGACAGCAGATATCTTTTATATTTAGTTCACAAGTCTGAAGTCAGACATATTTTTGGTTTTCTCCATAGAAAAGAGAGTTAGTGTGTTCTGCATGGAAGAAGAAGACTAAACTTCATGACCAGAGTGTAGATGGTAATAGTCAATATTGCATTGGTGTTGGGCACAGATATTTCTAATTCTCCAACAAGGCAATGAAATAATTTTGCTATCTGTGCCTTGGAGGTGAGAAACAACCAATTAATTCTCTGACCAGTAAAATGTGAGTGGAAATGTGTCAGTTTTGGTAAGAAAGCTGAAGAGCCAGTGTGCTCTTTCTCTCCCTCCGCCGCATAATGTTACAGAGAGTGGTTATTCCACTAGCTCATGATCCAGTACAACCCTGAGACAGAAGAGAATTCCCAGTGACCCTGGATAGGCACACACCAAGAGGAAGAATAAAGTCTTTGTTGCTTTAATCTGATGAGATGGAGGTTAATGTTTTTATCATGCCTAACAAAGACCACCCTAATTGAGACATGAAATTCAGTCTCCACTCATGTTATAGCAGGACACGTGTATGATGGACAGAGAAATGACAGGAAGAAAGATGGACTGATAGCTAACAAAGAAATCAGAAATACGCTGCCTCGTAAAGAAGATTTGGGATCAAATATAAGAGCTACAGCTGCACTGCAACAGAATCTAACCTTGAAAATACAAGGATAAATTTCAGAGCAGTCTTTACATGTGTTTGAAACAATATTGTTTAGGACGTAGGATTGAATTCCAATTGTCCTTCAATAGTAAAACAGTGGAAATTTACCCAGTAAGTGATTCATTTTTCCTCTCTCCATGTACATGTGTATCAAAAATGCATTTACATGAGGGAAAGAAATGAATATAGATTAACCAAGAGAAGGTTTCTTTAGATTAGGAATATGCTGGCAAAAGACAGTAATTCCTTCTGGACCAGCACTTGGCATAATGGCTATGTTGCTAGACTCCCATGTAGTTGACCGTGGTTCAAGTCCCAGACCCAGTGGTTTAAGCTCATGCTGGGCACATGTGCGTGCCTGTCCAAGATCCCAAGAGGAGAATGGAGGAAAAGGGATTGTGGCTATCCCCCCTGGTGAGTGATTTCTCACTTTCTGTCTCTCTGTCTTTCTGGTGAGTGCAAGTGCCCTATAGCAAAAACCTCTCCAAAAAATAGTAATACTTCATTAAATTATAATTTGATTTATAAAGTCAATTATATCACTCTAACAAAATAAAGTTGATAAATTGGAATTTTCCCTAGACAAGTTTGACCTTAGATGCAGAGATAGTATTAATTTATAAGTCCCCCATCCACTCACTCACCTATTAAAAGTGAAACTTTAGATAAATGTAATTTATCAGAGTTTAATTGAGCAAAGAATGATTTCTAATGGGTTAGCCCCCAGAATTGATTCTAAAGAACGCCAGGTTTCTGGGTGGTGGAATAACATTTACAGAGAAGAAAAGGTGGTATGCAGAAAGTGGAAGTGATGGAAGTGAGTCAGAGAAACTGCTGGATTGGTTACAGTTTGGAGTTTGCCTATTTGAACACAGTTCAAACAGTGGACTAGTTGTGATTCACTGAAGCACGGCTGCTGTGATTGGCTGTAACTCAGCTATGTGTTACAAAAATAGACTCCAAAAATAGGTTGTGTTTTGTTTACAAGAGCTCAAAGTATGTGAGTACAGAGGATACCTCATGCCAATATAACTGTATTTAACAATTCCTCCCTTTTGGACAGTCGCAAATTGAAGAGATTAACCAAAATTTTGGACATGGACATCACCCTCAGTTACCATAATAAATTACTCATTTGGACTCAGTATGGAATTCACAAATTATGTCATATGTTCTTTATTTTCTAACTGATCTAGCTGAAGCGAGACTATCCAGTGTTTGATGGATGGCTGCACACAAATTTAAGATTTGAGAAAATACAGCACACTAGGGAAACTGATATGATGACTGTTATGATGACAATGCAAGAAGATCAAACTGTACTCTATAACTAGAGTACAAAACAAATCAAATTAAACAAGTCAAAGTTTAAGCAATTAAGACAACTTAAGAGTAGTTGAGTATAATTGGACATGGTCCTTGTTTGGAGTGTGGTAAATATTAAGGACCATAGTTATTTGTAAAATGGTCTGGTTTATAGAAGTATTCACTTTTTGGGGTTGGCCTAATAATTCAAGTTATACTAACCAGGCTATGTTCTAGAAGAAATACAAAGATTAAAAAACCTTGGAAAGGAACTAGCAGTTGGCATAATGGCTATGTCGCTGGACTCCAATGTAGTCGACCACAGTTTGAGTCCCAGACCCGGCGGCTTAAACTCACAACGGGCATGTGTGCGTGCATGCCCAAGATCCCAAGAGGAGAAGGGAAGAGAAGGGATTGCGGAGTCCATCGCCCCTGGGGGGTGATTTCTCGCTTTCTGTCTCTCTGTCTCTCTCTGTCTTTCTGACAAGTGCACACGCCCTATAGCAAAAACCTCTCAGAAAATAAACAAACAAACAAAAAAACAAAAACCTTGGAAAACCTAAGCTTATCATCCACCATTTAGGATGCTTATAAGCCAACTATTAGTAGCTACTATAAATACATACTCTGCTCCTTTTTCTTGATAGACTTCTTTAATGTATTTAGTTGCAGAGTCTAAGGAAGCAGCAATATATGCCGCCTTTTTAATCAAACTTCCTGTAGTCACAAAAGTTGTTTCTGTTAAGCTAAAATGATATTATTCACCTTTTGGAGTGGCTTTTTTTTGAAACTCTGGCTATAAACTCCAAATTTTTTGCCAATTTGCATAAAAGATTTAAATTCCAAAAACTGGTACCACACTGCTACCAAGAATGAGCACCCAGGAACACCTGGGTGTCTTTCTTCAGTGGGAACTAGCTTATTCTCATCTATTTCAAGGTTAGGACTTGTTTGGCCCATTAACCATTTGACTTCTGATTATAGGTGCTATTATAAGAACTCTATAAAGAGAAGTTATTTGAAAGCCAAAACAGAGAGCCAGGCCAAATCACAAAATTCAAATCAGTAATGAGGCAGAATGGAGTAAAAAAATTCTTCAAAGACACAATAGTGTCTACTGGGGATTAGAAAAAGAGCCACCTAGTGGTATCTGAGCAGGGGCCTATTAAATTTGTTCACCCATAAGTCTGCCTAACTCCAGAACAAGGTCCAGTGGGGAACTTACTTTTGATTGTGTTCCTGTTATAGCATGCTGTGAAGGTGCATAACCATATTTAGAAAACTGAGACCCTACTGGCCGTATTACTGGTGACATAACACAAGTAATTACTTGGACCCACATAGGCAATTCCAGGGGTTGTATGTGGGATGTCTGAAAACACAGTATATGTTTTGCAGATATCACCAAATAGATTCTCTACATTTAGAAAGTCAGGCTTTTAGTTCAAAAACATAAAGTGTACTTTTCAGTGAGTGACAGAAAGCCATTAGGAGTGATGTTTAGAATATCAAGGATAGCTTTTCATTCTTTTTACTTGATGTTTCAGGGTGATTTTCATCAGGAACACAGAGAGGCATTGGCATCAGTGGAAATTTGGTTGGTTTGTTGCTTTGCATCAGCATATAAACCCAAGAATTGCTCTGTTTTTATGCTAGGACAGAAACTCAAGCTAAAGGCATATACTGATTGTGGTCCTACAAAATCTGTGAAAGGAAAAGAATTGGAAGAGTAGAAAATGAGGGAAAAGGGAAAGTTAAAAAGCCTTTCACGATGGCAGAGATGTCTTAATCTGTGATCTTGGGAAAAAGCTGTCCACGTATGACATGCCATCTGCTTCTGGGGAGAAATTTCTCTGGTCAGTTTTATCCTAAAGTCTCCAACAGGTACACAGTTCCAAGAGTTCAAAGGGGCCCTTTTTTTTTTTTTTTTAAGAGAGGTTTTTCTATAGGGCATGTGTGCTCACAAGAAAGACAGAAAGAGACAGAGAGACTGTAAGAGAGAAATCACCCTCAAGGGGGAATGGCCAGGGCACAATCCATTCTCTTTGATTGTCCTCTTGGGATCTTGGGCACACACACACACACACACACACACACACATGCCTGGCATGAGTTTAAGCCTCCTGGTCCGGGACTGGAACTGCGGTTGACTATCCACAAGTCCAGCAATGTAACCATTATGCCATCTGCTGGTCCCCACGGGGCTCTTTTGAGTCCCATGATAAGAAGCCAAGATGTGAAGCCTTGATGCTACACTGCTATGTGGGTGGTGAGAAGAACTAGGTGTGATTGATTCCCACTGAGTTCAAGGACAGCCTTCCTCTTTCATCATTTTGTAAGACTCAGTGTCTGTGTTCTATACTAGACCATGAAGGGTTTGATTAATTTTAGTCAAAATACCACAAAAAAATATTTTTTTGCCTGATGAAAATATGTTTTGGTATAATTCATTAAAAAGGCTTGCAGAATTTAGTCATGCTAGAAGTTAGAAGAACCGAGGACACCTGAAGTTCCAGTGACCATTTCTTAAGGTATCAGTTCAATTTCTTCAATGAAAGCGGATTTGATTTTCATCCATCTGTAATACTTTTGACCAAAAGCAATCCAGTCAGTTCAGTTTCAGTGTGCCTAATGCTATTGAATACGGAATACCTTATTTATCTGCTTTACAACTTATTCATTACAATGAATATTTCCGTTTCTGAAGATTTAGCCAAGAATCCTTCATGAAGGAGACACATTTTCCAATAACCTTTTAGCTACTGTTATGGCATTGGCCTTCCCCAACGTAGAAGCTTATATTCAACCAAAAAACATGCACTTAAAATAGCAATCAAATGAAATCCCTTTATAAACATTGAAATGACACATCAGGTAGTGGAGACATAATTGAAAGTTTGACTGCCTCCCCAGGATTAAAGGTCTATCAGACTAAACAGTGGTCATAAACTAGTTTAGCAATTTTAGAGATGTCAGTACACAGACATTTTTTTCATAATTTTGGTCATTTTATCTCTTCTATGATGAGTCATGGACTGATGAGTGTTTCTCAGAGGGTGCTTTAAGGAGGGCTCAGGAAGTATCAGGTGGCTGTGCAGGCTCTCCATGAGTCCGTGTTTAACATGTATCTACATTCTCCTAAATGCCAGTTCTTCATCAACTTAGTTATAGCACTGCATAGTGAATAGATCATCATAAGTAATTTGCCTCAAATCAGTAATAGAGTTCCTTCAAGCTGCGTTTCTTAATCATTTCAGTATCACCTCACCTAGGATGAGACTCTTCCAAAGCATTTTCTTGATATTTGATTAATTCTGGTTCTGCTTGATGTTTGGTTAACAGTTTTATAAAGTCCATCAGTTTCTCCATAGGTCCTCCGGAAAGTCTTACCCAGTCTGTTGGTAAAATCTTAAAGTTATCAGAAACTTGTACTTGTCAAAGTTTTGTCCACCATTTTCATAAATTTCTTGAAGATGTAACCTTTTAGGTTATAGAAGCTCACACAAAGATTTTATAAAGGCATCAGGAGTAAAGCAAGCATTGTGGTGGCTAATAAGACTTGAAATGCCCATGGTTAAAGATTTGATGAGAATTCACCATTGACAATGAAATTTCACTACCTTAGTATGAAATTAGTACGGTACACTGTAGAGTACAGAGGCCTTCTCAGGCCAGTGTAGTCTATTTTAACAAACCTAGGCACACCAATCCTTTGCTATAACCATAATCACTTTCTTTTTATTTGCTTTCTCTTAAGAGATTAATTAGTTACCATCTATTCTGATTTACCTTGTTATTTTTCTAACAGCTTTTATCTTCTTTTTTTTAAGAGATTTTTGCCTTAGGGTGCATGCACTGGTTGGAGACATAGTGAGAGGGAAAGTGAGAAATCAGCCCCCAGTGAGAAAAGCCACACCACAATCCCTTCTTCTTCTGGGGTTTTGGGCATGCACATATATGTTCCTGGTGTGATTTTTCAAGCCACAGGACCTAGAACTTGAACTGCTGTTGGCCATATGGGAGTTCAGTGAATAAACGCTGCGCCATTTGCTGGTTTTCATCTTTTCAATGGTAATACAAAAACAAATTTATAGATACCATTTTCAGAAATAATATAGATTTTTATTTCTCTGAAAAGGTTAATGATATTTAAGAAATTATTTTTTCAAAGAGAGTTTGCTGGGAACCAGCAGTTAGCGTAATGGCTATGTCGCTGGACTCCCACGTAGTCGACCGCGGTTCGCGTCTCGGACCCGGTGACTTAAAACTCACGCCGGGCGCGTGTGCGTGCATGCCCAAGATCCCGAGAGGAGAATGGAGGAGAAGGGATTGCGGCGTGACCATCCCCCCTGGGGGGTGATTTCTCGCTTTCTGTCTCTATGTCTCTCTCTGTCTGTCTGGTGAGCGCACGCGCCCTATAGCAAAAATCTCTCCAAAAAAAAAAAAAAAAATCCTTAAAGAGAGTTTGCTTAACTACATATTAAAGAAATAAATAAACATACAAAAGAAGGGAAAACAAAGAACATTTATATGAATTATATAACAAACAATTGAAAGACAAAAATGATCATAGAAATAAGGAATAAAGGAGTTATTTTATTTTGGTTGAGGAAATGTCTTGAACAAAATAAACAAAAATAGCACCAGAAGCTCATATCCCTGAATGAAAAAAAAAAGAAAATCTAAGTAAAATCTCATTTATCATCTTGATGCATGCTTTAGAAAAAAGAAAAAAGAAAAAGAAAAAAAATTGAGAGAGTTTCAATAGTGAATCACACTGTTCTCCATTAAAGTTGTAATGTTTTATTTTGTCTCTTCCTTCTCCTTGATTTTTAAATTTAAATTTGACTTTAGAATCTTAACTTGTAAAAAGACATTTTCTATGTTAGATAAAATGTAAAATTACGAAGGTCCAAGCTAACAAGCACAGTATCTGTTTATGTACTTATTTTTAGAAATACTGACTCTCTCTGTCAGCTAGATGATATCAAACTCTTTCATTAGTCATATTTAAAGTCAATTTCAATATAACTACCACCCAACAGAGAGAAAGAACATTACTAAACACACACAGACAAAAATTGGGGCGGGCAGGTGGTATGGGGGATAAGGTACTGAACTCGCACATGGCCAACCACAGTTTGAGTCCTGAACCTGGCAGCTTTCTCTCTCTCTCTCTCTCTCTCTCTCTCTCTCTCTCTCTCTCTCTTTCCCTCCCTCCCTCCCTCCCTCTGATTAAATTAAAAACTAAACAATAATAACAAATAAAATTAAATAAACAAATAATTTTAAAACTTAAATTAAAAAGTGGGGAGTGGAGGGGATTAATGTTACTTTGCAGGGCCGGCATGGGCCAAGCACAAGGATTCACCTGATACCATATTGGAGAAGGACATGAGTCAGTTTTTGACTTGAATCGAGCGTGACTCTTTCATAGTGGGGAGCTATTACATCCTAGATGGGAGGAGTTTCAGGCCAGTCCTTGAATAAATTGGGAAGATCAGTGTGCATGCTCGTCTGTCCGGGGAGTCCCTTTTAGGGAGTGAGTGTCTTTCCCCTTATATTGTTGTCTTTCCAAATCTTAAATTCACTGAATAGTCAAATCACTATTTGAATATGTGATAAGTAAAATACATAATTAATTCAATGACAAGTTAGCAAAGGTAATAGCAGAAAAATATTGGTACCAAAAGGTGTAAATGAAAGGAAAAATAAAAGATATAATTACATTTAGAGAACTGTATCTTAAACATATTCATAAGGAGAATGATTCAGAGCTCAAGTCAACTTTAAAGAGACTAGAATTCACTGCAATTCAGTAGTTCTCAACCAAGGGCAACGTTGACACCCCTTCATTCCCATCTGCCAAGACATTTGGCAATGTCTGTAGATGTTATTGGTTATTTTTGGTTATCACAACTGAATTGAGGCCAGAGATGGTGTTCAACATTTTACAATGAGCAGAGGGGCCGCCCAAACAAAGCATTATTCAGCACAAAGTGTCAGAAATACAAGCTCAGCAACTGACAGCTCCAGAATTACAGAATTACACATACTCACATGCTCCTAAATCTAAAAAGAAAAAGAGAGAGAGAGAGAGAGAGAGAGAGAGAGAGAGAGAGAGAGGAGAGAGAGATATATTGGATGTTCAGAAAAGTTTCTTTAAGTAAAATCAAAGATTTTCTAGTTAATTGAAAAATGTTTTGTACTGTATCTTGTCTAATAGATATGAGTACTTTGATGTGATACAGACATCAGTTAAAAATTTATTTTTTAATTATCAGTTTTTTATTTTGGGCACACGCACTGAACTTTAAATTTCATTTTTTTTTCAACTCAGAAAAGGGACAATGTGATGCTTTCATTTCAGCAATGCTATAAGAGTAAATGACAATACTCAGAAGAAAACACACAAAGTAAATAATATCAAATAGTAATATTATTGGTATTATGATTATGATTTAAACCATTCAAATTATATGCAATTACAATTAATAGTTAAAGTGTAGGGAATATTGACAATTTTGAAGAAGAATAGACCCCAAAAGGCATTATTTTCCTTAAGCTGCAAACTTTCCACTTGCCTTTGTGCCTTTCAGAAAGTGCCTTCTTTAGCAGCATGGAACTGTCCGTCCTACCTGTCCCTGACACAAAACAGAAAAACGCCATTCAAATAGGTTCTTGGTCTGTTTTCAACTGACAGGATTTCCCGATGCAATGGGGAGGGGTGCGTCACACACCCCCTAAGGCAGACCGCCATGAAGTATGCCTTCTTTCGTCCCCTGAGTGAAAGTGGAAATTGCCTTGCTGGTATCCAGTAGACTCCAGTAAAGGCATTGTGTAACTCTCCTGATTGTACCACGTTAGACCCGACTTGTTCCAGCCATCCCAAACCCAGTAAGAACGTGGGGCCCTCAGTCATACAACCGCAAAAGCTTCCATTCTGCCAACACCTGCACACTGTGGAAATAGATTCTTTCCCATAAACTCCCAAATGGAAATACAACAACCCAGATAAGACTCTGATTTCTATTTAGAAACAGAATAATGAAAGCATATAGTTTCGAATTCACTAAGCTTGAGGTAATCTGGTATGCAACAATGGAAAGCTCATGTAGAGAACTGGCCAGTGATGTGAACAGTGTTCCTAAGTAAAAATAAATATTGGAGTTTAAAGTATAAAGGATGATGTAGTCAAGTTAGGATATGAATGAGTTCTATGAGTTATGGATTCATTTCCATTAGGTGTGATAAACCCTCATGACCCCATGATCTGATTTCACACACACACACACAAATTCAGTGTTTGATAAGGGAACAAACTAATCACCGCTATGAAAATATTTTATATGTATTTTACTAACAATTTACAACTGTATCTATGTTTTCATGCAAAACTTCTATATCCCATGGAGATAAATGAGAACCAATTAAACCAATTTACTAAGCAGGAACTCCTAATTGATAGTACCCTTACAACATACTATCATGCTCATAATCTGGATGCAATGCGTGAGTATTTCAAAGTTATTAATGTCATAGTAAATATTATAAGCGCATGAGAGTCAACATAAAAAATGAGGATGCAGTTTTTCATTGACAAAATATACTGTTGAATTAAATGGGTTAAGAAAAACTCTCTTGCATTTAAATAATGTTGAAATCAAGGTCAAATTTTTAAAATGTGCATGACTGCATTGCATCATCTTACATTTTTTATATTTACATAATTTTTATTATTATTCATGCATTAAATCACTAAACATCATTTAGATTGCAAAGAGACTTCACCCAGCATGATATACACTTCAGTCAAGCCCAGTTGAAACCTCCATACACATCCTCATCAACAGATAATAAACCTTATCTGTGTCCAACAAATATCTTACCTCTTACAAGTTTTCATCAATAGCTAGGAGAGGTATTTTTTTATTGCTTGCCAGAAGATGCATATGCTCAGCAGAGAGAGAGAGAGACAGAGAGATGGAGAGACAGAGAAAAGGATAAGCAACTCCAATGGGACATCGTCATGAAGCAATCCCTTTGGCTCCATTTGTCCATTCTGTGGGGTTTGGGGGCACACATATACCTAACGAATGTTTTTAGATTACCAGGCCATGACTCAAACCAGGATGGCTATGTGGAACCCAGCTCCCTTAACCACTAGGAGTACACTCTGCTCAGAAATCATGTTGATTCTGAATTTCTGCATGAGTATAAAAGAGTATAAGTACTCAGCAAGATGACAAAGAAACATAAAGCAAGATTACGTAACTGCAGGTAGTAATAATATAAATAATATTTGAAGGAGAAAGGAGCAGAATAATGGCATTGGCCTGATAGGAAGTCAAGATTCACAGGGCAAGGAGACACACCTTCTGACCTGCCCAGGTCCTCCACATGCTTTCTTTCCACACATGAAAGAGGATTTTCAAGTGGCAATGGGTTATTTCTCTTGTCTAAAAACAATACATGGCTCTTAGGGGGCTTTGAATCTATTAGTTAGATAACACAAGTTGAGGCAACATTACACTAACTGGCTTGTTTCATACAAGTATACCTGACTCTTACTTCTGATGGTTTGGGTTGAAAACTTTGCTACCATTGCACTTCAGAAAAACATGAAGTTAAAAAACTGGTAGGAAAAGAACTCTAATGACTTTCAACAGGGTGCAGTGATGGCAGCAACAAGAACTTGGTTCTGAAATAGGACTGAAAGGAATGGCAGTGAGGAGGTTAGTTTTGTACAGTCATTCTTCCAAGTCAGCAGCTTCTGCACCTGCAGATTCAAGGAACTGCAGATAAAAAATGTTACATGGTTCTGACTAGACAGTGATGCAGCAATCAAACCCAATGCTCTGCAAGGCTGACTCACATGGGTGGGATCTGAGTTCATGTCTGGAGACCTCCCTGGGCACGAATATGTGCCTATAGTCCAGGGCTGGTTGAAGTTCAGAGTAAATTTTGACATCAAGACCCTGTTGTGGGTATTGTATCTGTGTTTCTCTCTCTTTCTCTCTATTTGTCTTGCTTATGAAAGAAATTAAAAAAAAACTTTAAAAAATATTACATTGTTGCTAATGTGCACTATGTACTAAACTTATCATGGTTGCATCTATACCGAGCATGTGGGAGATAATTTGGTCATTTTTCCCTAATCACACAGTATAACTATTATGTATGTAGCATTTACATTACATTAGGTATTGTGTAAATAAGCTTGAGCTGACTCAGAGTATAACAGGAGGTCCTGCATGGATTATATGCAGATACTATACCAACTTATGTAAGAGACCTGAATCCTGAAGATTTTGGAATCCATGGGGTTCCTGAAACCAATCACCCATAGATACTGAGGAATGCATATATATATACTTATTGTGAGAATTAAATTAGGTTATATTTATTAAAAATAATGTCTTACTAAAGGAACACAATTCTACTTCTTCAAATGTCTGGGTTGGTGGTTTTATGTTATCTGTTTTCTAAATGAAATTATAGCTTTCATTTTATTTATTTATTTATTTTTTGGTCTATAGGACACATGTGCTCGCCAGAAAGATAGAGAGAGACAGAGAGACAGAAAGCGAGAAATCACCCCCCAGGGGGGATGGCCACACCACAATCCCTTCTCCTCCATTCTCCTCTAGGGATCCTGGGCACACACGCACATGCTCCGGGTGTGAGTGTAAGCCACTGGGTCTGGGACTTGAACTGCGGTCGACTTTGTGGGAGTCCAGCAACATAACCATTGCACTAACTGTTGGTCCCCATTTCTTTTGACACAAATAATAGCTATCAGATAATTTTCACAGTGGGTTTTATTTGGAAAGGCTTACAGGACCAGCAAATGGCATAATGGTTACATCACTGGACTCCCACATGGTTGACCATGGTTCGAGTCTTGAACCCAGAGGCTTGAAACACACTGGGCACATATGCATACATGCCCAACATCCTGAGAGGAGAATGAAGAGAAGGGATTTCAGTGTGGCCATGCCCCCAAAGGGTGATTTCTTATTCTCTGTCTTTCCAGAAAATGCACACACTCTATTGCAGAAATCTCGAAGAAAAAAAAAAAAAAAAGAAGGAGGAGGAGGAGGAGAAAGAAAGGCTTGTAAGTAAAAATTGGTTTCAAAGGAATATTTTTTCTTTTTATTATTTAATGCTATTTATAGTTATTATTGTTGTATTATTTTGTAATTTGCTACAGGGCATGTATGCTTGTCAGAGAGAGACAGAGAAAAAGAGAGAAAGAGAGAGAGAGAGAGAAAAAAAAAGAAAGACGCTACCAGATCTGGAACTTGAACTGGGATTGGCTGTGTGGGAATCCAGAACCTTAAGCACCATGGCATCTCCTGGCCCCAGGAATATTCCCTTTTAAGATGCTCAGATCATAGGTGAGGTAAGGTTATATGTCTTACTCTGATTCAGTGTTATTGGTGATGTGAAAGAGCAGCAGATCATTGCAGTGGAGCGTCAACAGAACAACGAGCCGTGGCACACTGGTGGTACTAGAACTGCAAGGATGCTGTGCGCTGCAGGCCGAGACTGCTTGGGAGGCCCAGAGCAGATTCTCATTCTCACCTAAGGGCTGTACATCGTGGTATGTGCCTCTCAACCCATTGATTCAAGAGGGCTGAGGCAAGAGGCTCATGAGTTCCAGGCTGGCCTGGGCAGTAGAGCAAGACCCTTTCTTAAACAGAGCCCAGTGAGGTGGCCTGGCTCACTACATGGGTCTGAGGCAGAAGGAGCACACCAAGGAGAGACTCCATCTAAAATTTTAAAAATACATTACATTTCATTGATGACATTTTAGTATGTTCTGCTGCAAATAGTTGTAAACATATGAAAGTGGGCAATTTAAAACTCCCAACAGAGTTTTAATCAGCTGATAGTTTGGCAGTGCAAGGTTGAGGGGCTGCATCTGTCTTCTTGCTGATGGGTAACGCAGCAAGACCAAGCAAGGCAGGAGTTGCAAGTCTGTACCCACGCACCTCTCTTACTTCCCCTCCTTATAAACCTACCAGGCTTCAAAGACATAGGTGACTTACCCTGCTGACCTTAACCCTAATCTCTCTAATGCCTCACCTTTCAACACCATAGTCAATTTAAGTTTTCACCTTTTTTAAAAATTATTTTATTTAGCTTTATTTATTTATTTATTCATTCATTTATTATTTTGACCAGAGAGGGAGGGAGGGAGGTGGGGGAGAGAGAGAGAATGTGAGAGAGGAAACCACCAAGTCTGAGACTCAAGCCATGGTCAGCCATGTAAGAGTCCAGAGTCCTTAACCACCAAGCCACCTGCTGGCCCCAAATTTTCACCTTCTTAATGGCATCCCCAAAAAATCTGAGTGCACTAAATTTTGGGGGACAACTTCAAGTCACAGCAGAAGATCTCTGCATACTAGAAGACTCAAGATAAAGCAAGAGTGAAAAGCAAACCCTACTGTAAGTGACAGTCACAAATCATCGCATTGTTCTGTAGCATTCTGGCCATAACTCCCAGAGTAAGTGCTACATTAGGGAAGAGGCATTCTCCCCCTTCTTTGCATAGTATGAGAAAAATATGAGGTCAGATGGCACAAGGTACTCTCTTTCATTATTGCTTTGTAATTGCTGAAATGAAAAACTGCCACAACCCAAACAGGAGGGTTTGTGTTTCTTAGTAGCAGGTTCAAATGGGGGTGGCTTTAGGAGTTTGGTAATTGTACCAACATACAACTTTGCACGACTCAGCGGACTCAATGAGGTAGATAAACACATTCTGCTAATCCTACAAAGCGACTGCCGCCTGCAGTTCTCTGAGCTTCTGGAACTGCAGTAGTGACATAGCATAATTCACTAGCTCTCTAGAGTGTCATAGTTTAATGGCATTTCACAGCCATGGCACATCACATTGCATTATGCTCACAGTGTCACCACGTAAGCCACCGCACCATAAAGTGATAACATCACATAATGAGACATACAAACCCAATGTAATGTGACATACAAGAAAATCAATGCAGCATATCACTAAAAGTACCCCAGTTTGGAAGGGGGGGTACCGATGGGCATTTCAAATGAATTTACAGATCATTCATTTCCTACATAATTTTACTGTATTTAATTCCTAGGCATCTACAGGCTTCCACAGAGAAATCTCAGGTTGAATTTGCAAGCTGTGCAACGGTACAGCCATATTTTTTCTTTCCAGAGGAAGCCATCGAGTAAAATATAAATCTGTAGCATGAAATAGTTGAAGGAATTTAAAGAAGGGCAAGTGTTTCTTTCTAAAAGAATAGTCTCTTTGCAAATGTGTAAAAGGCTATACATTTCTTAAATTAACTGGCACAATTCTGGCCTCTCAACATGAAAAAAAGAAAGAGGAAAAAATATCTCTTTCCAAAGAAAGAAATGGCAATTATAAAGGATTAAGAGGTAGGATTGATCAGGGAAGGCTACATAGTACATGGAGTGCTGGGTAGAATTAGACACGAAAGCAACAAGCAGTCCCTCAACAATAGTCTTTTATGTAGAAGGAAACACTCTCAGCTAATACTGCCCAAAAGCCAGGCAGCAAGTTACTATAGGAACTCTAGGACTAAGCTCTAATACCAAGCATTGCCCACCCTGTCTGCATGCCGCACACGAATACGCTGATGAGCAAAATTCCACATCAGTTGTAGCAACTACAGGGAGTAATGGAGTCAACGTCAGTAAGAAATAGTTAAGGCATCTGCTTGCGTGTCAGGGCAGGGGCTTTCGGAAACAGAAGTCCCTGAATTAATTGCAAGGTAGTAAAACATGACATTAAGTTAGACTAGAAGATATTCGTAAAGTAATTTTGGGCTATTCTTTTCCTAATAAATTTTTCAATTTTTTTCTGTTTGTTTCTCTTTTATTTTTTTAAATTAAGAATTCTAATTTATTTGTAATTGATGTATATTTTTGTGGGTTACAGTATTATATTTTATTTGTTTATTTACTGATTTACCTATTTAGGCTAGAGAAAATGTGCACTTGCTGAAGAGAGACAGAGAAAGAGGAAAAGTGAGAGAGTAATCCTGTTGGGGAACAATCATGACAATCCTTTCTCCTCTCCCTCTCCCTCCTTTCTAGATTTCGGGCACAGGTGTGCTTGTACCCAGCGTGTTTCTCAAGCTGCAAAGAAATGCTTAAACCATACAGTCAGTCAGTAGGTCATGTGAGATCCAGCTACTTTGACCGCCAGGCCATGGAGTTGGTCTGACTACAGTGTTTTTTTGTTTTGCTTTTTGTTTTTGTTTTTATTTTATTTTATTTTATTTTGGTAGAGGTTTTTTGCTATAGGGTGCGTGCACTCACCAGAAAGACAGAGAAAGACAGAGAGATAGAAAGCAAGAAATCACCCCGCTAGGGGGGACGGCCATGCAGCAATCCCTTCTCCTCCATTCTCCTCTCAGGATCTTGGGCACGCACGCACATGCGCCCGGCATGAGTTTAAACCACCGGGTCCAGGACTCAAAACACCATCGAGTACATGGGAGTTCAGTGACATAGCCATTATGCTAACTGCTGGTCCCTGCAGTGTTTTGTTATGACACGCATAAAGTGTATAATAATAAAATCAGAGACGGGTATATATATGAATATATATACGTATATGCATATATATATATATATATATATACACGTATGCATATATATCTTGTATAAAATTCGATGGTTTTCCTTTACTCATGATAGCCTGTAAGTGTGTGGATGCATGAGGGAGAGCTAAAGAGACACAGAGCGAGGAGCACCTACCACAAGATCCAGTCATGGCACGATCCCTTCTTCCAGTCCTCCAGCCTATCAGACCTGGGTGTCTTGCGTGTATGCTCAGAGTGTTCCAGCTTGGCTGGAGTTTTGAAGGGATGTGAATTGTGGTTGCCAGGTGGGATCTGGCTTCTTCCCTCAGCTGAATTTTCAACTTTTGAATGCATTGTATTCTAGTCTTCGTGGCATCCTTAACAAGAACGAGTTGAAGTTTAGGAAAGCAGATCTAAAATAGCATTAAAATATAATGAAAGAAAAATTTTATGAAGACTGATTTCCATTTACACAAGTTAATACCTTTACCTTAAAGTAGAAATGTGTTTCCTGATTCACCAGCTTCGACTGTACCTGATTCAAACTCGAGCAAGTTTCGAGCTTTAGCACTGCTTCTAAACGAGGCACATGTGGGGGTCGCACCAAGCATTCTGTCTGTTCTTTGACCTTTTAGTTTCCTTTTTTTAAAGAGTGATTTTATTTTAATTTTATTTATTTAAATTTCCCCAGAGAGGGACAGAGTGAGAGTGAGAGAGAGAGAGCAAAATTGAGAAAGCAAGCTTCCAGGTCTGGAACTCAAACTATGATCAGCTATGTGGAGTCCAGCGTCCTTAAACACCATGTCAGCTACCAGCGCCTCCCTCCTAGTTTGAATGCTATCTTCTAGTTTACTAGGCTGCGTTTGGCAGGCATATCCCCAAAACGACCAGTTTTATTTATAAGTTAAAATAGACATGAAAGTGTAGAAATTACAATTATGTGTCAAATTTTAAACTACACTAGTTTTACATCATTATCTTTTTTTGTTATTATTATGCTAAAAGTCACATAACATGAGATTCATCAGATTAACAAATTTCTAGTGATCAGCAGAGAATTGGTAAGCACTGTGCTGTACAGCAATTCTCTAGAAATTTCTCGCCTCACTCGACTGAAACTTCATATCATACCCACTAAACAGCAACTCCCCATTTCTCCCTCCCCTCAGCTACTGGAAACCAATTCTCCTTTCTGCTGCAAAGAGTTCGACTCCTTTAGATTCCTCATCCACAGGAATCTTTCGGCGTTTATCTTTCTGTGACCAGCTTATTACACCTAACTCCATGTCTTCAAGATGTCTCAGCATGTTGTAGCTTTTGATAAGATCGCCTTTTTATGACTAAATAATATTCTATTTTATGTCTATGAATAGGATTCTGGATAATTCATGGAAAGAAGTCACTAATATGGAAAGCTTAGATATATTTTTATCAACTTTCATGGTCTAATTTATTTCTCATTTCAAAAGAGAAATAAATGATGAAGATAATATAAACATAATATATTTTAAAAACTATTTGCCTTAAGTTAAACTCACCATACACATGTAGGCCTCAAAACCTGCGGTTCCATTATGCATGTACTAAATTTTCCCCTACAAACCAAATCCTATTAACATATGTCATAATCTGTGATTTGAGAGAATATGACATGTCCCCAAATTATGGCAAGCACCTTTAAAATTAAATTAGCATTGAGTTGGAAGCTTCATCATTTCTCCTAAGAAATGTGTTATTTAACCTTGGGCAAATATAGACTTATATATGTAACAATTCTTTCATTTGGCAGCACCTACCTTAGAAAGATAAAATCAGACTACTGGTCGTGAGTCATGATGTGTTAAAGGAGATCTGTTTTCACTCAAACTCCCAGGAAGACCATATCATGAGCCTATGGTTTCTCCAAGATTTACAGCACATGCCAATCCAGAGCACATGGGGAGACGTTCAGGTAACATGTCAGTCTCAATAATCACTTCTCTCGGAAAGACACAATCAAGATCACCGCAGGACAAATACTGCGCCTGCTTTCCGTGCCCCTCTCTCAACCGCCTTGAGTTTCCAAGACCTCCTCTTAGCATTCAGAGCCCTGATATAGGCAACACATTTATAAAGGACTTAGCACTGGAATTCAGGTGCAATTTTATGCAAAATTGAGTCTAGTTTGACTGGATCTTTATTTTCTACTCCCAGAAAGTGGATGCCTCAGTCCGAGGCAATTAGACCCTCTTCTCCAGCTCTAAAACCTCACTCTCCCCCTCACCCAAGGAATTAAAGGAGCCTTTCGGAGTGTTCTCTTTCTTTCGGAAAAACTGGTAATCCAAAGATATTTCCCCTCCTCTGTTCTCCAAATTGTCAGGGCTTCTCAAATTGTCTTTCTAAAGCCTTTTCTGGTCCCAGATTTATGACCTCAATTTTGGGTTTCTTCTCAAAAATGCAAGATACTTACTTCTGATTGAAAGTGGGGAAAACTATGTTGTATGCTGTAAAGATGTACAGTGATTAAATATAAATAAGAATATAATAAAAAGTGTGTCAAAACAGTTTGGTTATTACTTGACAGGATTGTGAAGAGGTTGCTTTGCTGTTTGTTTTATTTTTATACATTGTTCAATCCACTCGTTAGAACTAGATTTTTATGTCATTATGTTTCAACAATTTTAGAAAAAATGTCTTATTTTTTTACTATAATTAGTATTAATTCACCTTTTTCACAACTGCATTTGTTTTGTTTTTGTTTTTGTTTTTTTGTTTTTTTGGAGAGGTTTTTATTATAGGGCACATGCACTCACCAGAAAGTTAGAGAGAAACAGAGAGATAGAAAGCGAGAAGTCACCCCCCAGGAAGGATGGCCACACCGCAATTCCTTCTTCTCCATTCTCCTCTTGGGATCTTGGACACGCAGGCACATGCACTCAGCATGAGTTTAAGCCACCAGGTCTGGGACTCAAACATGGTCAACTACATGGGAGTCCAGAGACATAAACATTATACCAACTGCTAGTCCCCCACAATTGCATTTCTAATAGCATATTATTTCTTATTTTACCTAACAAGATTTCCATTATTTGTTATCTTTTTTTAAACCAAAGATTGCTCATGAATTATATTTACAAATGAATTATTTTTAAAAATTAATATCAACTGATAGCATTTAAATATTCCAAAACTTGAAATATATATAGTTGTTTTATTTTCTTTTTAAAAATATTATTATTTTTGTTATAATTTCTGATTTACATTTAATCGACCTTAATTGCAACACTATTCACAATTACTTAGACTTGAAATCAACCCATATTTCCAAGGATGGATGAATGGATTAAAAGATGGGGAACATATATACTTTTAATACTACTCAGCCATAAAGAATAATGAGAACTTGACTTTGATACAAAGTAGACAAAAAAGGAAGGTTTAACGCCAAGTGAGCAAGGAGATTTTTCATACTTAAAAATATCACCTCAGAAATTTGCCCATGCTTAACCTATACACACAATATAAAATGAAAACTCAAATTATCAAGATAATTCAAACTTGGATGAAGGATAAAAGGATTTGAATGAAACAACTTACTAATCAAAAAAAAATTTAAACTAATAAAACAATCAATAAACATAAAACTTGTTTTGAGATAAAAACATTTTAATAACCTTTATAAATATATATAAGCCACCTCATGAAAACACACTCACTTAAAATTTTTTTTAAGACAAACGAAGTTATCTTTCCACAAGGTTCTCCATCCCTATCATAAGTAACATTTTTACAAGCTCTCTGTGGACCTAGCCACTCATCTATCACTCCATTCAATTTATTTGACCTCATTTTTCTGAAAAGAGAATCATCCTACTCATTAGGATAAATTATTTTTGTTGTTGTTGCTTTAAGTTTCAGACCAAAGAAGTAAAATGAAAACAATTCCACAATTTTCTCATAGACAATTGTATACGTTTTATTGCTAAAATAATTTGCATTTGCACTTTTATTTCCTTACAGTTTAAATAACTGAATATAACCTTCAGGTTTCCCCTGCATTCTATAGCAAGAGGATGGAGGAAAAGTTTATAGAAGAGCTCTTTCCTGATTGTTAAAAGAATGAAGCATTACTTTATTTTTTGTTTTAAGTGGAAGACGTAGGGAAAAGGGAGATCAGATCAGAGGATAGAAAGCTATCCTGAGCTCACATCTTTGTAGCAGATGTGGAGGATAGCTTATTACTGAAAAGAAAATATTACATTGATGTTGATTACAAAAGCAAACCCAAATGCTAGGTTTTTCACCATAGTGGACTGTGTAATAAGCCCTTCTCTCCTATGTCTGAAACTATGTTTTTATATGATGACGGTGACATTTTATATATTTATTCCACAGTTTTAACAGCTCCTAAATATTCATAATGCTAATTTTAAGTCACAGCATGATTTGTTAATTCTTATAACTCTGCCAAACCTTGATAAATTGGGCTAAATTTGAACCAGATTTTCTAAGCCTTGCAGAGACATATTAATTCAATATTATTACTGTCAAGCATAAAATATGTTCAGAAGCTTCCAGCATCACATCACACCACTTCACAGCTGAACCGGCACTTCATTCCCTGAGACTAACTTATCTGTCACTGAAATAACCAGTAGTGTTGTCTATTGTTCTTGCATTTAATGGGGTTCATTCTTTTGACCAAAATTGTAGACAAGGAAAAGGAAATAGAGAAAATTCTTTTGAGAAAAGTAATAGTTTAGGTAGTTAATAAATATGAACTACCATGTTTTACAAAATTTAAATCTGTCACAAAGGAAAAAGAAGCTAATTGCTCTTGGCCTACCAAATACTAAATATGGTAAATGGCTCTAAATGAGCACACTATGGAAATGTCTGTTCTTTTCTTTGGGGCATTTCAAAGGAAATAAACATAGTTTATTGGGTTTCCGTCATTTACAGTGCCTTCTACATATGCCAACATCTGTTTATGTTGTTCAAAAAGTCTTATTTTCTGTATTTTTTCCCAGGAATTATATTCACAATAGGATCTTCACGTTACTAATCTTATGTTATGGTCCTATTTTCTTAGTAAATATCAACCTGATTTAGATTTTGACTTTGGAAAAGGAGCAACCCCCATGCTTTATTTCATCTGAGTCCCAGGACAAGTTCTTAGCATTCATGGTTTTGAAAATATAGCATCAAAACAGTCTCAAATGTCGATCGATCACTTAAAAGATAAATAATGGCGCCATTTCTCCAATACACTTCTGCTCTTGTGTTATTATTGCTTTCGACCCTCCACATAAATGGCTGTCCTTGTTTCTCTATCAGATGTTATTTCTTAAAACATAGACCTCCTCTCTCATGCACCTGGGTCTTATCCCTCTCATTATGCAAGCCTGTTGCTTTGGAAATTGTGTTGTCTTTCACCCACTTTCATTGTTATCTTCTCTGCTGTGTCTGTTTTAGTAAATGCCATCATGGAGGAGAAAAAAGTAAAAATCAAAATAAATAAATAAATAAATAAATAAAATCCCTTCTGTTGACTCCACTTCTCTTTTTGGTTACCATTGTATTTTGTGCTTCTCTTCAAAGCAAAACTTCTTGAAAATGACTATGAGTCTCCACTTCAAATTCTTCAGTAGCACACACAGTTTATTCCTGGAAATGCCGTATTTAAAATTTATATTTTTTTAAAAGTATTTTTATGTTTTACTGTAACTTAAGGTTTATAGCAAAATTGAGCAGAACACAAAGTTCCCAAATTCTCCTTTCCATCCTACCCCGTCACCCACTTAGTGCCTCCACTGTCAGCATCACACTGCAGGGTGGTGTGCTTGTCATGATGGTGAGCCTGAACTGAAGCACCATTGTTATCCAAAGTCCAGAGCTTACATTACACTTCACTCTTCACGTTGTGAATTCTGGGAGTTGGATTAATGGATAGCAACATACATCCACCATTATAGTAGCACACAGAATAATTTCAACACCTAAAAATTCTCTTTGCTCAATGGACCAATTATCCCTTTCTCATCCCTAACTTGAAATGACCACTATGTTGTTGTTGTTTGGTTGGTTGGTTTTTACTGTCTCCATAGTTTTGTCTTCAATATACAGTGTTTAACCCAATAACATACTTCTAAGCCAACTACTCCACAATATGCCCGGTAAGATCACTAGTAATTTTTGTAAAACAAGATAAATGATTCATATTTAATGCTCATCATAGTTCAGCTTTGATAATTGGTCTTTCCCAAATTCTTAAAATTTTTTCTATATGGACCTTGGTTTCCATGAAATCATATCCTTCTGGTTTTAAGCGCTTCCTCTCTGGACATGCTTATTCAGTCTCATTGACTGATTTTTTTCTTTTCTGACCGACTTTTTAAATAATGGCCTGCAGTGGACTTAGACCTGGTCCTCTACTCCACAGTCTCCAACTTGCCTTATTGAACTAGAAGACTTAAATACCATCTATTTGGTAAAGTCACTCATGACTATATGTGATGTCTAGCCTCAGTACAAAGTCAAATACATACATTTCTTCCTAACTAAAAAATCTGCATATTATATATAAAATGCAGAGAAGGAGACTCTGAAAGATAGAAGGAAAAAGTCAGGCCTTCTAAAAGAGGGGGGATTCCAGGAGTACATAGTGCTCTCTTCCCTGGTCTATGATATGCCTAATTACTGCATTCTGGGGCTAAAAAACATCAACTTGCAAACATCAGTGTGCAGACAATAATAATAAAATAATAATAAACATCCAACAGAAGCTCTTCTATCTAGTCAAAAGACCAGCAAAGAGACATCCTAGCAAGATGGAAAAACTTCAGACGACAGATAATTTTACACGTCCCAACAGCATGAACGACACCACAGTCCCCATCACAGTGGTCAGCCCCACACTGGGAGCTCAGGTCTCCTGCTTTGCTCTGCTGTGCTGGGGCACCCGCTCCCTCACTGGGCTGGTTGCAGAGAAGGCTGAGTGGGGTTGCAGGGCTTCCTTTCTTCCTGGCAGTGAGGAGCATCCACACATACCCCCTGAGAAGCTTGAGGCACCCAGCCCACTCTGAGTCAAAATCTACTGGGGTATGTAAGCTATCAAGCCACTCTGTAATAACCAGGTTATGTATCATTGTTGTCTCTGTGTTGGAGGAGGACTGCTATGAACAGTGTTTATGTACGCTCCAGAGTCTCATGACGTAGTATCCAAAACATCCAGCTACGTAGATCACTTACCATGTCCAAAAAAATCTCAAATTTAAAGAGAAAAGACAATCAGTGGATAGTCACATTGTGATGACACAGATATGGAATTACCTGACAAGAACTTTACAGTGGCCACTATAAAATAATTCTATGAGCAAACCATGAATATGCTTTTAAATGAAAAATAAAAGTACAAAGTCTCACCATAGGAATAGAGTATGTCTACAAAGGAAAACATTAAGATAAACCAAACAAAAACTATAACATAAAATAATACAAAACTGAAATAAAAAACTTCTATGAAGCCAGCCAGTAGCATGGTGGTAAGGCAACTGTGTCCCACGTGACTGATTGTGTAGTTCACATCCTGGACCCGGCGGCTTAAAAAAACATGAAAGTGGCATGTCCATGCATGCCAAAATCTTGAGAGGAGAATGGAGGAGAAGGGATTGTAGTGTCTTCATCCCTCCTGAAGCATCTTTCCTCTCTCTCTCTCTCTCTCTCTCTCTCTCTCTCTCTCACTGGTGAGTACACACAAGGAATAGCAAATTAAAACAAGCAAACAAACAAAAAATCTTCTGTGGAAAATAAAAACAACATAGGAAACAATCAGTTAAATTAAAGAGAGATGGTATAAATTATCCAGTTCGCAAAACAGTGAGAATTAGGAACAATTCTTTCTTCCTAACTTTGATGTTGTCAACCATCCTCATAAAAGATATTATTCTAATATTGAGAGTATTTCCAATGTATACAATGTTGGCATTACAATAAATGGAAGCTCAAGGAAAGTAACAGAAGATTATATGAGAAACAGAATATCGGTATTCTTGTTCAAGCACTTACTATGTTAGCTTGGACAGAACTTTTTATCTCTGAACCTTTGTTTTCTTTACCTATTAAAATGGGATGGTATCCAATGTGTATCTCACACAGAAGATGAAAAGACATAACATACGGAGTGGATGTTTTTCAGATTGCATCTGTTTTCATAAATTAATGGTTATATAGGAATGTGAGTTATTTAATTTAATTAAAAATATTGAACATAATTTTCATAGACATGGGAAGATCAAAGAGGTCTGTCTCTACCTCTAACCTCTAAATAGTTAATTGAAGAGAAAAATAGAACTGAACACAATCAATTAATGGCAAGGGGAGAAGAAAAAAATATGTTTTACAAACGCAGGAATAAATTTCTACACATGGATGCAGGTACTAGTTCTACTGTTTATTAGCTGTGTATCACTGGAAGAATTCTTAACATCACTAAAGTTCAATTTCCTCATTGGCAAAATAAGGATAGAAATGATGTGTTCCAGAAAAACCTGATAGAGCACAGATGTGGACAATTTATGTGAAGCATTCATCCAAAAATATGATACATATCACTTTGCAAAGTGATAAGTGAGGATCATTATTATTACAATCATATTATTTATCAAGAGTGGATTTTGCATGATGTAGGACTTGGGGACTACAAGCTTTCTCCCCGTGAGTAGAACATGAATTACAAGAATACTCTAAAATGTTAAAGCACTGGAACCCAACTCTGAAGAACTGAAAAGCTTCAGGATAAATTCAGTAGTCTCATTGGACTGTAATACAAATATAAATGGCAAGGGGAGTACGTTGCAATTCGACATTAGATAATATATCGACACTACAGAGCTAATAAAAGTTTACAGAACAGACAGGCATGATAATCATTGTGTTTCATAAAGGTATTTCTTATTTCTGAAAACACAGAGAACAATATATATCTAAATGGAGGAACAAGAATCAGGAAAATCAATTCTAATGCTGTTGAAATAGTCCAGGCAGTGGGTAACAAAGGCTTGAACTATAGAGGAGAAATAGTTAAAAATAGCGATGAATATGAGAAACAGGAAAGGAGATCTTTGAACAGTACAAGAGACCTGATTCATTGGAAAAAAATTACGTACAGAAGTAACAGAAAACACGAGAGCAAAAGCTCTTCTGAATTGGACATTTGATCACTGCAAAACTTGACCCCAAAGAACCTGAGGATTGTGACAAAGACCCATATCATCGATCTCACATTTTCTTTTATTTCACCTTTGTGCCAAACTATCTGCTCTCTCTCAAGGGCAAATATGCAGTGCTTTATCGACTGGGTGGGAAAGCAAATATCCTGATTGCCTGGCTATTGACACTTAAGATTTAGGCCTTTTCTAATGACCCCGGTATGTGTGTGTGATATTCAGGAATGGAAGATCTTAATTTGTGATTCTGATACACCGAGACAATTCTCTGCAGCTGAAATCTTGTCTGCTGATGTCATCGTCTGCAGGGATCCCATCCGCAGATGCACACAATTTCCTGTTACGCACTCCACCTAATTGAGTATTGCCCTCAGCACTTGTTTTCCAATAAATACACTCACAGTGACCTTGAGAATATCTTTTCCCTTTCAGATGTTCTTTTTCTAGACCTGGTCACTAATCAAAAGCAGTAACATAATAATGTTTATGTCAATCTGAAAAGTAACTAAAGTACTGCAAGTAAAATATTTAGATCACATTTTTTTCTGGCACTGTTAATTGTATTATATGATCCTTTATTACAATAAACATCTCTCTATAAATTACATGTATAGCTCTATATGAATGCATATGTTTATATTCAATTATATTATCTAATATCTATTGAGTGTTGCCAGAAGTCAGACTCGGCTTTAAGTACTTTACCTTGTATTATTTTAAGCCATAAAAGGTGGATAATATTATTAGCCACATTTGACAGGGGAGTAATATGAAACCCGGAGGGTTTAATGATACTGCTTACAGTCAAGAATGGGAGGTGGTGAATTTATTGAATCTGATGCAAGTTTTATTCTTGGTCATTATGAAGTGTCAGTGTGTTTTCTAACATGAACATGCCTATATACACAGACATATGCATACACACTGAGACACAGATACACACATACACTTGACCACACATACTGTTAACAGATATACAGTGGGCCACAACGCAGATGGTAGGATGCGTGTGCCAGAGCCCTGTTATGGAGTGAGGCTTGGAAAGAAAACAGCTACAGGTTTAGTTTGTTATTTATCTTCCTCTTGGTCCATCTATTCATAAATCTGAATTAAACTGCATGACAAATTCCACAGTTCTACTTTCAGCCACAATTACTTGCAACACTAATCAAATGAAATTTCTAGAAACCTCTTAATAATTGCTAAAAATAGCAACATTTAAAATTTCAGTTTTTCATCATTACAGCCTTACAAAATACCTATAATTAGGGCATTTTAAATTAAGTTAGAGAAGTATGAAAGTATAATTTTCAGGTCACTCAATAGTTAGAAAAAAGTTGAAGTTACTCTGAATGCCAGTTTGAGGTATGACTCCACATTAATGGGAGTGATTTAATAAGCAATTTTTAAAAATCAATCTTACTGTTGCAGACCAGAGGTCAAAAGCTGGCAGGTTGCAGGCCAGATTTTGCCCTGAGATTTGTTTTGTTTGGCCCACATAATTTTGGCCTGTTCAGGGTTGTAAATCTTCTGAAATAGTTGCCAACATTTAAAAATCAGGAGATACATATAGACCTTGGCTCTGGCTTCTTTTAAAAGGGCCCCAGATCTGGCAGGCTGAGCATTTATTCTCTCAACAACTCCTGGTATCTGGGTCCTCTCTAGACACTCAGTTTCCATGGTCCTGTCTTCTCTGTGGTGCTACATCTGCTGTAATTTTCTAACACTCAAGCATCTTTACCCATTTACATTACCTGTGCAATCTCTGTAATATTTTGTCTCTGTTTGAAAATTATAACTACTATTTGGGATTATGTGCTCACTCATCTAAACTTCATGTTTTCCTAATGGTGTCTGTGGGAGGTAGAATTTTAAGATGAACCCTACCCAACTGCATGATGGGAGGGACGCGGACACCCCTTCTCCTAGTTATTCAATCAGGCACTAACCTAGGTGCTGTTCTAATGGGATTTGCAGATGCAATGGAGGTCCCAAATCAATTGTTGACCTTAAAATAGGGAGATTAGGTATCAGCAGATGGCATAACGGTTACATCGCTGAACTCACATAGTCGACCACAGTTTGCATCCCTGACCCAGCAGCTTAAACTCACACCAGGTGCAAATGCATGCATGCCCCAAATCCTGAGAGAAGAATGGAGAAGTAGATATTGGCCATGGCAATTCCCTGGGAGGTGACTTCCTGCTTTCTGTCTGTCTCTCTCTGTCTCTCTGGTGAACACACATGCCCTGTAGCAAAAAAAATCTCTCTTAAAAAAAATTAGGGAGATTATTTGGATAGGCTTGATTTAATCACACAAGCTTTTTTTTTTTTTTTTTTTTTTTTTTTTGGAGACGTTTTAGCTATAGGGTGCATGCTCTCTCCAGAAAGGAAGACAGAGAGAGACAGAGAGACAGAAAGTGAGAAATCACCCCCCCCCCCCAGGGGGGATGGCCACGCCGCAATCACTTCTCCTCCATTCTCCTCTCGGGATCCTGAGCACACACGCACACGCACACGCGCCCGGCATGAGTTTAAGCAACCAGGTCCAGTACTTGAACCTCGGTTGACTACATGGGAGTCCAGCGACATAGCCATTACGCTAACTGCTGGTCCCCACACAAGCTTTTTAAAGTTCAGAATTTTCTTCAGATAGTCACTCAAGAGGATGTCGGATACTGCATTTGAGCTGGTTAGAAGAGAGCAGAAACCGTCTAGGAGACTTCCTCAAGGGAACACTTAGCAAGGAGCTATGGGAGGCCTGTAGAGGTTGACAACTAGAAGGGTGCTAGAGGACAACTAGACGGAAAACAGCAGCTTTGATCCTTGATCCTACAAGCACAAGAAAATGCTTTCGAACAAAACCAGTGACTGTGGAAGAAAACCTAGAGCCCCATCAGCAACCAATCGAAGCTACATCTTAGATTTCAGCCAGTAAGAGCCTGAGCAGAACTCAGCGATGCAATGTCCAGATTTTCTCCTCCAGAATTTGAAATAATAACTTTTTGTTGCTATGATTATGGTCATTTTAAAGGGAGCAATAGAAACCTAAAACACTATCTTCCAATCATTCTTCTGGTCTTTGAAGTGAAACCTTAATAACATTACCATCCTGTCCTTAGATGGCAAGACTTGTTGCTCCGCTACCTCCCTACTTCTCTGACCTAGCGGGGGCTCTTACCCTCTCATACCTGAAGTTCAGTTTTCCTTCCAGCTGGTTTTCTTGTCTCTAGTCTTCCCTTCCACACAAATACTTGATATGCAATATTTTCATATCAAACTTTCAGAATCATTTTTCAAAATTTTTGGTGAATCCCTATTGATTCATTAAGAAGGTACGTCAGGACTAACAGGTGACATCTTTAAGTAGGCAGCTGGGCTACCATAAGGTTGACTGGTTCGAATCTTGAACCAGCAGCTTGAAAATCACTCCAGAATCCTAGGAGAAAAGTGGGGATTGCAGCACGGCCATCTCCTCCGGGGGTGGGGGATGATTTCTGACTGTCGCTCTTTCACTCTCTGGTAAGCACATGAAAATCCTAAGGCAAAAATCCTAAAAAAAAAATAAAATAAATAATGATAAAATTTAAAAAGAAAGAAAGAAAGAAGATAAGTCTGCTCTGCCCCAGATTCCCAGTATCGAATAACCTGAGAGCTGACTGCCTGTGAGGATCATCACACCACCTCCTTTCAAAGCTTCCTAAGACTGAGCACAGTTGAACTTAGACAATCATCACATTTCACATTTGTCTTTAGTAGATGTAAACCCACTGGGGACACAGTGTCTATCTGGACGTGAGCATGGTCCTAGGAAGTCTGGAACCAAGTGCATGGATCTCAGATTGCTCTAGAATTCAAAATGTAATGATTCACACCTTCACTGTGTTTCATACTATGTTAAAAAATAGTGGCAGCATCTGCCTAACTATTTAAAATACAGGTTTGTAACCAAGTAGACTTATTCAGTGAACTTATTTATTTATAAAATGTGAACTCTGAATAATGTCATAATAAAATATAAATGAAAATTTAGTGTGATTTAAATGAGAAAAGATAAAAAAGGAAGATGAAAGAACTGGGTGATAAGCAACCTATACTAGTATAAATTCGCTCTGTTTATTTTGTGATCAGCAACTTATATTTTTAATGAATAAAAACAATAAACAATAGCATTAATTTTGGTGGTTAAATTTAAGGGAGTTTCTCTTTAGACCTGCTGTCAAAGTATTTTAAGATCTGACTCCAAATTGAGAACTACATATAATTCTTAAATTTGTTCTAATTTATAATTATTTTTGAGGTGGGAATTTATATATAATTTTATGTTTATACATGATTTAGTAATAGAATGCAAATAATTTGAGTTGATACAGCAATGCAGGCACCTGTAAATACTTTTTTAAGTGAAGAATTCATTTTTAGTTAAATACAGAAACAAGCTCATTTAGAGTTAAGAACACTAGGTTTCAAATGACCAAATGTAATTGCAAGTCTCTGGGTAAATATAAGCTGTTAGACCTTGGTTTTCTCATCAGGATAGGAAAGTTACAAATACACACTTTTTAAATTAGCTTTCCATTCCTAATGTTTTAAATTCATTTTTTTATTTTCACTTATTATAAATCTAAAGCTTGGTTAATTGTTTAAATTACTTATGAAGATTTTATTTTATATAATTCATATTTTAGAATAGTTTTAGACTTACTGAAAAATCCCAAGTGAGTACTGAGAGTTTCCCCATTGCAGCCTGCCAATCTCCCCTATCGGTACACATTTCCTTCCATTAATATGGTGCATTTGCCAAATCTAAGAAACCCATATTGACACATGATTATTAACTAGGTCCATACTTTATTCAGATTTCTTTACTTATTACTTTATAGTCTTTGTTCCAGAATCCATCCAGGATGTGATGCTACAATTAGCCATTATTTTAGTCAGGATTCTCCAAAGAAATAGAAACAATAGAATATCAATAGACTACACACACACATATATGACTATGCTAAATCATGCCAAGGGTTATCCTTAATTCCTTTCACATAGCCTACCATTTTCATTCTTTATCTTTTCCCAGTGCACTCATCTTTTATCTTTTGAAAAATCTACTTATCTCTAAATGTTCAGATTAAATAGCACTTGTTCTTGAATCTGCAATATATTTAATTTGATTATGTGGCATATTATTTTTTTCCAGTAATTAAATTTAGTTATGCATGGTATTTTTCTATAAAACTAAGCTATGTTTAAATATAAAACTTTATAAAAGGCTTCTCTGTCCTTCCATATGCTTTTTCTTAGTCTCTCAAATGAAGCACAAAGTCTTTATGTTGAGAGAAAAAAAACTCATTTATACTAATAAGTTCTTATAACTGTTTTTTCTCTCTCAGTGGTTAACTGAACATAAAAGTAAAAAATAGTTTACACATATTTATACAATGAAATTTGCTTTTACTTTAATTACTCAGTGAACATGAAAATTTTCTATCATCTTCAAACCAGTTTATAGGTGATGTTGATAAATAAATGACACTTGGGTATCATCTTGTCTGATATATTCATAATATATAGAATGACTATTATCATTCCATTAATAGAATATAAATTTTAAGTAATACTAATACTAATAATAAAGAATATTGTTTCCTTTTTTCTGGAAAAAGGAACAGAAAACAATCCAAACTTGTTTAAGGAGAAAAAAGAGAGAGAGAGAGAAAGCAAGGCAGAATTTATAAACGGTGTATTGCCTCAAAGATTGCACAGTTAAAAAGATAGGTCTAGTTTTAGACATACTTCGATTCAGGCCTCAAAGTACATCATCTGTTGACACCTTTTGCTCTTTATTCTTAATTGGTTTGAATCTCAGACTCCATGTAGTAACTTCTGTTGGCTTAAAACAGCAAATGTCTTTTGAGTGTGTGTTGTATACCAGATACTTTGGCATTGAGCAGAGAACAAAACAGATAAAATGTCTGTTCTCTTACTGCTTACATTTGGCATTAAGAAGAATGTGAGTATGGTTGTGTGTGTGTACGTGTATGCACACATGTATATTTATGTCTGTTCAGTGATTAGAAGAAATATCATTCAGAATAAGGAGTAGAGGTAATGAATATTAGCTGAGAAAGGTATCTTTGATAGGATTATTAGACATAAAAAAGAAAAACTTCTGATAAGATGGCATTTGGGTTGAAACTAGGATGCATTCAATAAGGAAGCTCTGAGGATTCCTCTAAGAAGAGCCTTGCGTGTATGCAGATGGAAACCAAAGAAAACATTCGGAGGCTAGAATGAGCCTGACATGGTTGAGAAGGACTGAACAAGCCAATGGCTACAGTAGAGTGAGCAAGAGGCCGGTATGAGAGAAGGCTACAAAACGTAGGTCAGTAAGGGGACACTCTAGAGTCACTTAGGCCATAATGAGAATGTTTACTTATACTTATCCAAATGAAACAGGAAACTCAGAGGGATCTGAGCATAGATGTGTCATGACTGCTAGACATTTTAAAAGGAATGTTACTTTTAAGGGTCAGGGTTAAATAATCACAACTCTAAGGCCAGGAGTGGAGAGTGCCTTTACACCAGAGTCAAAGAGAGGCTTGGTGCTACCAAACCACCTGACTTATGTCACCTATCCTTTTCTAAACAGGGTCAGGGAAGGGGATGGAGGCAGCTGTGCTCATTGGCTTAGTCCAGGTTGTGGGTTTCTCTTTGGCAACTAGTGGTGGTCTCCCCTTGGTCTCCACATTCTCATCTATAATACACAGAGATAGTCTAATGTATAACAGTTACTGAATTGTAAGGATGGAGATGACAGAGAATTTAGTCAACTTGATCAATATAAATGAACTACAGTAATAAAAGATTGAGTTAAAGTAGTCAGGACCTCAGAGACACTACTGATAATATCAATAGATCTAAATTATGGCTAATTGCACTTCCAAATGACAGGAGAGAGAAAAAGGGTCATTAAAAAAAAGTCTTTGTCTATAGAATGGCTAAAAACTTCCAGCACTGAATTTCAGATATAAATTTATACATGCAAGAAGTTCATAGAAACCCAACCATAAATGTAGAGAAAACCTCACCTGGGCATATCATCTTAGTCAAACTTAAGAAAAGCAAAAATAAAAAGAATATTTTCAAAGTAGCCGAAGAAAACAGCATGTAGGAAGGAAAACAACAGAGTATCTATGAAGGGAGAACAATTGCACTTGCCAAGTTCTCATTAGAAGTGATTTAGACCAGAAAAGAGTGAGACTTGTTTAACGGCCCAGCGTACAATCTATCTTGGTAAAGATAACAGATTGCATCTAAAAACAATGTTAATTCTGCATTTGTTGAGTTAAATGTTCTCTAAATATCAATTAAATTTATGTTTTTATTATCTTTTCTAGATATTTTATCAACTGCTTAAAGAGGGGCATAAAATCTATGATCATGGACTAATGTATATTGCACTTTAATTTTATAAATTTTTATTCCATGTTTCAGAATTTCTTATTAGGCAAATCTAATTTATGATGCCTTTATTTTCTGTATGAATTGATTCTTTTATAATTATGTAAAAGCCCTCTTTTAAATGCTTAAACAAAAGAACTGTCACTCTAAATTCTGTCTAGTAAAAGTATTCTTCAAGAATAGAGGCAGGGAACCAGCAGTTAGCGTAATGGCTATGTCCCTGGACTCCCACGTGGTCGACCGTGGTTCGCGTCTCGGACCTGGTGGCTTACAACTCACGCCGGGCGCGTGTGCGTGCGTGCCCAAGATCCCCAGAGGAGAATGGAGGAGAAGGGATTGCGGCGTGACCATCCCCCCTGGGGGGTGATTTCTCGCTTTCTGTCTCTCTGTCTCTCTCTGTCTGTCTGGCGAGCGCACGCGCCCTATAGCAAAAAAAAAACCTCTCCAAAAAAAAAAAAAAAAAGAATAGAGGCAGAGGCCAGGCAGTAATGCAGTGAGTGGCAGATGCAGTGGTAATGTAAAAAGTCCTAGTTCATGTTTAAGGACCATCCTCTACACACCAGGAATGTATTCACATACTAATAATCCTGGCTAGGTGGGACTCAAGTAGATTATGGCATGAAGACCCTGTGGGAGGGTACTGTCTTTCACTTTATCTCTCTCATGAAATCAATCAATCAATCAATCAATAAATAAATAAATAAAGGGTTTTGTTTTGTTTGTTCGTTTGTTTTAAGTGAGGGCATAATATAGAAAATTGTAAATAAAAGAAAACTAAGACAATTTTCCATCAGCATATCCACACTATAATGCTGAATGTGGTTAAGGCTAACAGGAAATGATGCAAATGGGAAATTTGTACCTTCAGAAAGGAATGAGAAGCATTGAATTGTTGGGAAATTCATGAAGCATTTTTCCATGGAAAAATATGTCATCACTTTCCCGACAATCTAACATTGAAGACTAGGTTTATTCTTTATTAAAAATGTGGCATTGTTCACGATTGCTAAGACATAGAACCCACCCAAATGTCCACAAACAAATGAAAAGATGGAAAAAGTGTGGCATATATACTCCATGGAATACTATTCAGCCATTAAAAAAAAAAAAAAGAAAAAAAAGAAACAAGTCCCTGGCATTTGATAGAAAGTGGACGAACATGGAAGATTTATTGCTGAGTGAAGAAAGTCAGACTCTGAAACAGAGACATTGTATGTCTTCACTTAACATGTACCAACTGTCTATACTCTATGGTAGAGACTGAAAGAGTGGAGGACATAAAAGCATTGAAAATTGTTATAGACATTAGGGACAAAATGGAAGGAGAGTGGGAGAGGGGAGGAGTGCAGGAAAGGAAATTTGGGGAAAAAATGGAAATAAAAGACATTTGTGGGACGCAGATAAGGTTTATTGCTTATAAATGAATGGATAGTATTCTCATCTTGCCTGGCATATGGCATATACCATGTTGGGTAAAAATTTCTTTACAATCTAAAGGATTTATAGTGATTCAATGTACAAACTATAATAAATACTAATAATCAAAATTTAAAAAAATAAATAGAGATAAAAAGTATTTGTAACTCTTTTTTTTAAAGAGGTTTTTCCCTTAGGGCATGTGTGCTCAGTGGGAAGAGAGAGAGAGAGAGAGACAGTGAGAAGGAAAGTGAAAACTCACCGTCCAAGGAAAATGATCATGCCACAATCTCTTTTGCTCCCTTCTCCTCCCTGTATCTTGGGCACGCATGCACAGTTACCTGGCATGATTTTCAAGTCTCCAGGTAGGACTTGAACCACAGTCAACCATGTGGGAGTCCAGCAATGTAACCATTATGCCATCTGCTGACCCCACCAAAATACATATAACTCTTTAGAACTCAAACCATAACATTTTCTGGTGGCATTTTCAATGCATACTTGTATATTTATAAGATAACTACAATCTAAAGGGTGGTGGTATTGTCAAAACATACATGTGTTTGCAATTTTTCTGATATGAGTTGATACAACAGTAGAAGATTGTGAAGAAAAATAAGACTATATATTGCAATCCCTAGCCAAATTACTAAGATATATAAAGAGGTAAAAAAATCAAGAGATAAATTGATATAAAATTCTAAATTTTAGTCAATATGTCAAAAAAAAATAAGGCAGTAAAGATGAAATGGTACAAGAAAGTGAGGGAAGAAACAGAAACAGTAAATCTGGGCTTCACAGTTAAGAACATACCAAGTGCATATGCATGCGTGCCCAGTATACCGACAGGAAGAAAATAATGGAGGAAAAAGGATTGCAGCATGGTCATGCTCCCTTGGAGGGTGCTTTCTCTCTCCTCTCTCTCTCTTTCTCTCTCTCTCTCTCTCTATCACAGTCACTCGCTACCAATAAAAAAATAAAAATAAAAACTTTGAAGAGTTTGTGTATATATCACTATGTGAAATTTAAGGAGTTCAACTTACCTGTAAAGGCTTTTATGAGACTTGCAACTAGCAAATTACCTGGGTACACATAGGACTCAGTTTTCTAGAAACGTGTTTCTTAGTATATTGTAAAAAACTTTAAAAATAATTGCCTTATTCAACATTTTTTTTAAAAATTTTGGAATGTCCTAAGCAAATACATGTCAAATTTTTATTTCCCTGAGCTTATATTCATCCAGCTAATTCTAGCAAATTTGATCTATTAAGATAAATTAAGTAATTAAGAGAAAACACATATGTCACAATTGAGCAAGTCTGGAATACCATATACATTTCAAAGAAATAATTAATAAATTTGCTCCAAGGTGTAGTAGTGAAATAAAATCTCCAACATGTGACTACAACTTGTAGTTTTATATGGACTATTCTCAGAATCTTCAGTGTTAAGAGGAACATAACCTGATTTATGTATGTTCATAATTCCCACATTACAATTTTTCTCTCAAGTATGTGCTAACATCTTGCCTATAAAGAGAAGTATATGTTGTAATATCTGGCCCTTTTTTAATTTGGAAGATCTAGGTGGAATCAAGATGATCTTCATAAATGGTAGAAACTTTAAATAACAGGAAGGATGATAGCTAAGGAAATATATATATGTATGTGTTCTTGTCCAGCTGAACAATAAAAATTAAAACATCAAGCCTGGGCCTCTTTTCAAAGAAAACCAATTGTCCATACTAGCCCGAAGAGATTATAATGGAGAACTGGAAGGAAGAATGGCTTTGGGTAGATTTTATAGCCTCAGTTTGTAGAGCCGTTAGCAAACAGAGTCAAAAAGTCAAGCACTTGAGTAAACAGTTCAACAAGAAATTACTTACTGCATGCTATCAGAGGCTGTGGTCAAATCCATCTGCTGCAGAGCTAGCTGGTGGGCAGAGTGAGTTAGCACTGCATACAAATCAATGGCATTTCATGTGTGGGTGCCCAGCGAGTGCTGGCAGTGAGAAGGAGAATGCCAATCACAAAGTGTCACTTCTTCATTTACATCACATCGGAATTCAGATGGCTGCTGAGAACCCCAAAAGTGAATTTATTGTTGCAAGAAAGTCAATATTTTACAATAACTCTAGGCAGTGATTTAAAAGGCCACTTTGTGCACACCATTTACTTCTTCATACACATGTATATTGCTGTTCATTGCCACGGATACCTAGGAGCACAGTAATTCCAAGAAGCTACTGCATTTGAAACAACAGGTCTTTACAAAGCAAACAAATAGCCTATGTCTCATCAGGAAAACTGAGTTATTAGAAAGAAAGTTCTCTGAATTTCATGAGGCTATTCACCTCTCTTGCCCCATTGTTTCCCCTCTATTTTGCTTTTATCTTGAAGAATATTTTATTTTTAATGAAATCTGTCACAAGTCACACTGTTACGTCTATCCTTCCTACTGAGGCATGCCAACATGATGATATGAAAACAGACACAGAAACCAGAATGTGAACTTGATCTTTAGAAGTGATGTGTTTTCATGGAGAGAAAAGTATCTTCCTAAGTCTCCAATAAAGTTAGTGTCCTCCTGAACTTGTGTTTTCTCACTCATTTATAAATAGAAGGAGAACTCTGATCAAGCTGTTATCTAATTGCACTCATCTTACAAGGGGCTAAGATGTTGTATATACAGTTCCTACCTATGGTGTGCACACACACTAGAACTGACTGAAAAGATAATTCTTCCATCATTTTCGAAACAAGTGCTCAGTTAATAGGACAAATGAAGAGAAAAATGAATGCACTTGCACTTGATGCAGCCATTTGCATTGTAAAATCCTCTACCTCTTTCTTGCTGTCTTTGAGGAACAGGAGAAAGATCAGACTACATGATCATTGACATCTGGCTCATTTCCATATTCATGTTGCAGAGTAGCTTTTCCCTCCATTTTTTAAATATTAATAAGAATGACTTTGCTGAAATATATTGTCAACTCTGGACCCAAGACTCTTAAGAGAATATTACCAAGGACAAAAAGGAGTCCACACAGACTATTTTCCAGTTTCTCCAGGTACTACAGTATACGTAAAGCCCCACTGCCTGCCCACGTGTGCTGGGCGTTACATAGAGAACCAAATGTTGGCATCTGAGAAACAATCTACAGCCGGAGCTTATGTGTACCCTTTCTCCTTAGCATTTAGGCATACATTGGCATTAGGTAAAAAAGTAAATAAGTTAGCCTCACAACAGAAATTTATCCAATTGGATAATAACAATAGAAAATTTCCCCTGAACTCACTGAGCTAGGAGCTTCATCACCTGGAATCCTTGTCATAAGCATTAATCAATATCTTAACAAGAGACAACCGGGAATAAAATGAGATCTGAAATGCTGTAAAACACATCTCAAAATAGTTTTGGAGATGAAGTTAGTGGACTGTCAATTTCCAACCAACAAAAAGTTAAAAAACATGCCATTAGCTGTACTGACCCACAAAATCCTAGAAACTCCATGTGAGCAATTCAAGAATGAAGTGTCCAGTGTGTGATAAGATTTAGAAAAGTTAAGAGCTATTCAGCCAGCCCTCAAAATTTAGGAATTCAAGGAGCCAGCAGGTGGCATGGTGTCTAAGGGTTCTGGATTCCCACATGGCTGACCACAGTTCGAGTCCAAGACCTGGTGGCTTGCTTTCTCACTTTCCCTCTCTCACTCTCTCACTCTGTCTCTCTCTCTCTGGTAAAAATTAAAATAAGTAAATAAATAAATAAAGTTAAAGAAAAAAAATTCTTTAAAAAAATTGAGGAATTCAAGCCTGACCTGCTTGAACCTCAACACCATCTTGCCACCTCGTACACCTGTGGCATCATTTCTCTAAACGTCTACTTACTCCGATTTTTCCAGTTTTGTGTCTCAAATGAGTCAGTTTCTTTAAATTTCTCATTTCCCACATCATTCTCTAATTTATAACCATTCTTCCCTTTTCTATCAAGGTGATTGTTTTTGAAAATCCCCTTTAGCAACGTTTAGAAAGTCAATTCTGAATGGTGAAACATCTCGTGGTCCAATTCCTTCTCTGTTCTAGTTGCAGCAAAATGAATAATTTTGCCAGTTCTGCTTACCCATAGAAATGCTGGGGCCAGCCTGAGGTGTGATTATTAAAGTGGCCGGATCTCACATGGCCAACCATGACCACGGTTGGCCCAGCAGATTTGGAAACAGGCCAGCCCATGTGTGTGCATCCGAAATCCCAGAAGAAGAAATAGAGGAAGGACTGGGACTTGACCAGGCCCATAGAAAACACTTTTCACTTCTCTCTGATAAATGTACAGGCTCTTTGGCAATTTATTTTTTAAACAGAAATACTTTACTCTGTTCAACTATTTATCGAGTCTCTTGTAAAGTCTTTAAGTTTACTATTCAAAAACTTGGCTCAGATTATCTTGCATTTGTGAAATCAACTATGAAGGGCAGAAAGGAGGCTCTTCTAAGTGACTCCCTGAAGCTTGACTTGAAGAAAACACGAATTGTTCTGAAATCTCTTCTCTCTATAAATCATTTCTTAAAATAATTTCAAAAAAAGCTTTTTCTGATATTTCAACACCAAAGACTAATTTCCATAATTATTTTTAACTTTAACAGTAAAGTCAGTTTATTTATTTTTAAATAGTGTACCTATTAACATTATTACATTTGCCACTCATGACCCAGAGTCCGTGCCATCGGTATCTGACCACACTTAAGTGGACAACAAGTGAGACAGACTGGGTGCAGCATTTTGATAAAAAACAGCTCAGCCTGAATTCAGTTTGGCACAAATGGCAAAAGTTGCACAGAAAATTAATTTTCAGGATCACTTTAAGTCAGGTTGCTGAAACTACATAGGCTCCTTTTGGATAAAATTGCCAGAGCTGCTGGAAATGTGAGCATCCATAATGATATTTGTTAAACAAAATGAATGGTGCCGGGAAGCCTTGGAGTGGAGGAGGTGAAACAGAGTAAATAGCACCAGGAGCTTTTAAGACAATCAAAGGCCCTAAAGCACTGGGACAGACTAGATAAATCCACACACATTTTCATCCGTCATCCCTTTCAGAGAGGGAATACGCGTACACGAGAGGAAAAATTGGTCATCACAGAAGCAAATTCACCAGCCACTCTTCTGTGCTCGTCTTAAATACTGTGTTTGTGTGCTTTATCAATCAACATGTTGCTTGTATCAAACATGCTAAATGGCACACCTCTATAAGCCCACAGTAGAAGAACAAATGAATCTTTTTGAAAAATCTAAAGGTGATCATTTTAATTTGTGAGTTACAGTTTGTTTAGAAGAATAAAAATAAGAAAAGTATAAATTGCTCCAAGAATAAACTATTGGTCATGCAACGACATGAATAATACTCTCAAAGACCTAAGGATGAGGGAAAAAGATTCAAAAGTACATACTACTCAATTTTGTTATATTATTATGTGAAGTAATATAATATACTAAACTAAATGAATTAAGAATGATAGAAATATCAAGTCAATATTTGCATTGTTTTATAACTTGTCTGGTGGGTTACATGTACTCACTTGTCAAAAGTCTTTGAAATGGGAGTTAAGACCTACACATTTTACTTTATGTAAATTTTGCCTCTATTAATGTATGCATGATGGGACCAACAGGTGGTGTGGTGGTCATGGTTTGAGTCCTGAAAACCTGGTGGCTTTCTCTTTCTCTCTCTCTCTCTCTCTCTCTCTCTCTCTCTCTCTCTCTCTCTCTCTCTCTGTCTCTTTAGAACATATGCCCTATAGCAAATTTTTAAACAATAATAATGATTAATAAAAAAATATGTATGAAGTGGCCCGACAATGGCACGGCCATCAAACATGGTACCCTGCAAGGCGGCTTTGTATGGGGAGGTTGCTGGCTCTCAGCTAGGACAGAAAGCTCCCTGACTGCACCAGGCACAGTTGTGCCCATGGTCCAGCCTGTCTGGGGCTGGGGGATGGAACATGGTGAAGAGACATTGTCAGAAATGCCCTTTCTTTCTCTGCCTCTTTTACTCATGGAATAAAGAAACTTAAAAAAAGTTCACTGTGAGTTATTTACTTTTTTAAATGTATAAAAAATTACCACACAGTAAAGTATTTATTTAGTAAACCCCAGGTACAAAAGAATTTTCACAATAGATGAAAAATAACAATTTAGTCAACCAATACTTACAGGACATCTTTTAAATGACAGAAATGCTTTTGGGTACTTAATTTATCAGTGAGCCAATGGAAATTGATCTCTGCTTACTTTTCAGGCAGGAGAGGAAAAAACAGTAAAAGAAGTAAATAACTTTTATGGTATCATAGAAGGTAAATGGAACTGTAAACATCACAGCAAAGTAAAGGGACTTGAAAGTACTAGACAGAGAGCAGAGGGCTGGGTTGAAATTTTAAATGAGGTGGTCAGGACTGGTGTCACTGAGAAAATGACATGGGAACCAGGAGTATAAAGAAGACGAGGTGGTTTCCCGTGTGAACAACATTAGCTTTTCATTTGAAGGAAATGGGGAGCTACCGGAGTTTTTAAAAATTGCTCTGGCATTTTGGTGACCACAGTGGGAGGCCGTGAAAGAATCAGAATCATACCAGTCACTGGGGGGTGGGAAGTGACCATGTCTGGGTATCTCGTGAAGGTAGAAGTTACAGGAGGTGAATGGGACATGCAAAATGAGGGGAAGAAAGAAGTAAAATGGATTTAGAGTTTTCTGGTCAGTTGGAAGCTATTGTTAAATACATTGAGAAAGAACAGTAAGGAGGTCCACAGGTGGCATGGTGGTTAAGCTGCTGGACTCCCACATGGTTGGCTGAGGTCTGAGTCCTAAATCTAGCAGTGTGAAAATCACAAGGGGCACGTGTGCATGCATGCCCACTATCTCAAGAGGAGATTGGTAGAGAAGGGATTGTGGCGCAACCATCCCCCCTGGGGGTGATTTCTCACCTTCCCTCTTATTGTCTGTCTCCTCTTTGGTGAGCTCACGTGATCTATGGCAAAATCTAAAAAAATTAAATAAATAAAAGAAAAGAAGAAGAAGAAACAGTATGACAAAAGAAGGCAACTGCAGATCAGAGATCAGCAGTTTTTAGTCCTGAAACCACCGTAGACATTGACTGTAGCTTCTATCCTCGGAAAAGCAAACACATAATAAACACACAAACCTTGTTTGAAGTATTCTAGGTTATTGGTCCGTCCAGGAATAAGATCGACATCCTCAATACAGTCTGTCCCATGACTGTATTAGTGGAATCCTAATGAACTCTAAGGTCAACAAAATTTTTTCACCACTTACTTTCTACTTCCACCTTTTACTTTGTTCCGAACGTGTATACTGAGTAGGTGGAACATGGGTCGTACAACGAGCGTGCCGCTGCTTTTTGGAACAGTCAGCCTGTTTGCCCATCTTTGTTCTAGAAGGTTTTCGCTCTTTACTTTCCTCAGCGCTCCTCATTTCCTGTGCTGCTCAAGCTGTTGCTCTTGACTTCACTTTCTGTTCACAGGGTTTTCAGCTGTCTCTCAAATGACTGGCCAATGGCTTAGCAGGGTCCCAATAATGGGGACCATTGGGTTGGTGTCCTCTTCAACCTGCATGTTCTCCTCCTATCAATATGGCTATAATTAACTTGGTAGTCCTGACACACTGTGGCGTATAATCAAATTAGAGTTATTATTTTTTTTTCAATAAATAAGGGCCCAGCTATGGTGGTGTGTGCTGTTACAACACTCTATTCCTAAGGCTGGAGTCTCTGGTTCAGTTCCCAGGACAACATAAAGGCAGGTGTAATAGCATGCACCTGTCGTAGTAGGGACTCTGGAGGCTGAACAGGAGGATCATGAGTGAACGGCTGGGCAACATAGCAAGACTCTGTCTTTGGAAAAGCCTGGCTTACTAGTGTATGCTTACAGTCCCAGCTGGGAGGATGAGGCAAGACTGTGTTAAAAAACAATAATCATTTAAACTTTATTATAAAAGTGCACTGCTATTAAACTAGGTCATATGCAATCATATTACAGGGACTTTTGCAATTGACTCTTGCACTTTAAATGTAGATTTTTATATTTGGCATTATTTCAATCATAATATTTATGTCCTTAGAACAGTCCATTTTAACACCTGTGTACGTTTATAATAAATCAGTTTTAGCTATCTTTCTTCATTTTGTGATGTGACACTGTTAGGATGATGATCAATCACTTTAAAGTGAACACTGAGTGATATTTGGGATAATATAAAACTTACAATTTGGGGGCCAGCAGGTGATATGGAGGTTAAGGTGGCTGGATCCCACATGTTCAGCTACACGGTTCCAGTCTCAGACCTTCCAGCATGGTAAACATGCAGGGTACATGCCCAAAATCTCAAGAGGAAAATAGAAGAGAAGGGATTGCAGTGTGGCCATCCCCTAGGTGGGCAAATTCTCACTTTCCTTCTCTCTCTGTCTCTCTGTGGAGAGGGTACATACCCTATGGCAAACAAACAAAACTTACAGTTCAGAACATTGCTAAAAACAAAATGAAGAGGAATAAAATTGCATTAAAATTTTACAATGTTAGTGTAAAAGTGAACAGTTTACTAACATATGGAATTGTTGAATGTATGAGTAACATTTATAAAAAAAGGTAACTTTATTTTAATATTATTCTCTTTTTAGTCACCTTCGTAAAATAGGTGACTATTTAATATACAAGAAAAACTACATAGAAGAAAAATAAGTGGAGCCAGTGCCACCCCTGAAACTTTCCTCCTGCCACCAGTTTTTTCCTACTATCAAATTCTAAGAAATACATAAATTTCACAAGGAAGAATGCAAATTTTCCATTTGAATAACAAAAACAATGACTTCCACTGAGCAAGGTTTCCTTCTAGCTAGAGCCCTCATCTCACTGTAGAACATCTCTAAAATACGTCCCATCAGAACCAGGATAATGGCTATTTTGTATCCTCCCTACCCAGTGCTTGGCACATGATAAAAACCTTGATAAAAATGTTGAAAGAATTAATAAATGAGTAAATTACATGAGCAGTGTATTGTGAAGTTTGTTTTGACTCATTTAATCATTCCACACATTTATCAGGTGCTTAGTTGTAATGTTCAGTTTGGAAGCAAAAACAGGCAAGTGTATTCCTGCCCTTGAGAAGGTTTATCCTGAAAAACAAATCCACCAAAAATAAATAAGAGAAGCCAAGGAAAAATGAGAAGAATACACATACACACACACACACACACACACACACACACATAACATATATATATATATATATATATATATATATATATATATATATACATATATATATACATATATATATATATATATATATATATATATATATATATGCAGAGAGAGAGAGTTCTTTTGTATTTGTGGCAACAAATAATTACCTGGAGTATTTTTTTACCATTTAAAAAAATGTTTGACGGGACCATCAGATGGCGTAATGGTTGTCACTGGACTCCCGTGTAGTCGACTATGGTTTAAGTCCCAGACCCAGCAGTTTAAAATTCATGCTGGGTGTGTGTACATGCATATCCAAGATCCCAAGAGGAGAATGGAGGAAAAGGGATTGTGCATCCCATTCCCCCTGGGGGATGATTTCTTACTTTCTGTCTCTCTGCCTCTCTCTTTCTGGCGAGCGCACATGGCCTGTAGCAAAAACCTCTCCAAAAAAAAGAAAACAGAAATAACTGCCTTACAAATTGGTACATTAAGTAGAGGAGAACATTTATATAAAGAAAAAGAACTTATTTTCTGTGTTGGTATCTTAAAATATACTTTTGAAAGTATGAACGAAGCATTTCTATTCTGGAAAAGTACTCCGTTAGTGTATCTTAGTATGAACAGCAAGCAGCACAGCGATGACAAGGTATTGTACCTCTGCTATGAAATGCAGGAGAACCCATCAAAATTACAGAGGTAACTTAAGATTTATCACACTTTTAGAAATAAAACATAAGTGTGCACTAAAGAATGAATAGATTCCGTGGAACAGAAGAGAGAATCCATAAGATAAAAAGAAGCAACATGAATAAATCCATCCAGAATACCTGCCTAATAAAAGAAAATGCATATTTGTTTTTAGTGAGAGTGCCCAAAGTAAAGTGCTTTCCTTTTCGTTTTGATGATGTGAGGTATTGCTGTATACGGTACGAATAAAGTTATAGCATGTCAAGCGCTCCTATTAACCTCATGCAACTTACAGTCTGCTAAGAAGCTTTCAAAGAGGCTCACTTCCTGGGTGACTGAGGACACTTACGGGCACATATCCTTGATTTTTTGCCTTCTCCATTAGCTTTCCACTAGGTCATTATGAATAACGATGAAAACACGCGAGGCTCTCTTTTGATCGCTAACTGGAGTATCTTTTAATAATCCTCATTGCAAAAAGACTGAGCATTTCTGAACATTCTAGGTTTATTAGAAAATTTCTTTTAGCTAAAACATTTTGGGATGAAAATATTTCTGTTGTTGTCAAATAAAGCCAGAAAGGTATTCATTTTTTAAAAAATGGATACAATCAACTGGGATATTGGTAACCACAAGTACATTTCTTTTACAAAATTGTAGCAAAATTTAAAATTACAAGATGCAATGAATTGCAGCTAAAGAGAAAATCATATCTGTCTAAGACAGTTCTAAAGCAACAACAGTTAAACCCATCCAACTACAATATTGTTACTTTTCATCTCTTTTTTGCAGCAGTATGTACTAAATTTATATCTACTTTCTTAGTTATTAAGAACTCTTCACAAGTCACCTCTTCTCAGTAATCCTTTCCGTTATTCTCAGGAGGTATCGGTAGAGAGATCAGAGCACAATGGGACTTTATTGGATATTCTAAGTATAATAAAGGATTTTGCATTCTCCATTCTCAAATGAAGAAAAAGAAGGAAATAAAGTTCACTAAAAGTTATGTGATGGTAACTTCTCACCTATATTGAAAAAGTTCCTTTGCTATTGGATGAATTAGAAAGCCATTAGGCAACAGACCTTTTGTTAGCACATAGGAGGGTCTGAGATTTGTGCTTGCTTTCTTAAGTAAGATGCAGCATCTTGAGACCACCAAAGTAGGAATGCTAAGCACATTTTGCCTCAGGAAACCTCTAAAATATTATTTGGCCTGTGAATGAGAGATTAAATGTACAATTTTTTTTAAAGTTTACTCTTTCATCCCTTTGATAAGAGAGAGACAGAGAGAGACGACGATACCCTAAACAAGGTCCCATGCTGTTTCTTTCTGCTTTTTGAGTCTTTAATGGGTCAGCACTGGCTAAGTGCTTTGATTTCCCCCAGACTGCCCAGCCAGCCAGGATCATGGCATGCATGCCTACACCCAGCATGATCAGATCAAGCCTGGGAACTGAACTCTAACCTTCATACGGCTTCCAGCACGGCAGAGCATTGTAGCACCGCTGTATCACTATGGCTGGACCTAAATATGGAATCCTAGCCATGAATAGGAACACTTTGCCTGGCTTTGGGTGGGAAGGGGATGCTTTTCCTAGGTTCACCTTGCCTTGCTATCTGGATTGTAAGCGTGATTTTAATAAGGATTCTTGGGTGGGTGAGGGGGGTCACACAAAATGTGATTCATTAACTGCTCTCCTCAAATAGGAAGCCCATTAGTTGATCTGTGATATGTCATGCAGTAAATTAAAGAATGTAGTAAAAACAGGGGTTGTCTGCTTTTATTACCCATCCTGTCATGAGTGGCAATTCAATCAGTGAACAACATTTAGAATCAAAGGGTGGGAAGGGACACTGAACAACTGTCAGATAAAACGGTGAGGCGTCACCATGGTTGTTGCTGTTCTTTGTGTGGCTTGATGACAGATGTCCCTTCAAAGGATGCAGCTCCGCCACAATGCATGACTCTCAGATGCTGAAAAAAATCTCATTCAGTTGAAGGTGAGTACAGTCAAAGAATCTGAAACTTCAGTAACGTGCACAGAGAAAGAAGTACTTAAAACTGCATAAATTCTTCTCCAGTATTTATGGTTCCATTAAAAGATCACAGAGTGAGAAAACGTAGATGACAGTGTAAGAGGATAATAAACACTGATTGTTCCGAGGTCCGTGATCACTGAAACTGGAAAGGACGTCGTTAAAAGAGTGTGGAAGTTTGTCAAGGATTTGGGGAAATCGCACGGCAGTCAAGTTCATTTCACACGAGAGAAGAGCAGACGTAGAAATACTGAAGCACATTCTAACGGTGTAAATAATCCCATTTGATTAAAGACTGCATGATATACAGATGTCCAGTAGCAGGTGAGGCTAGAAGGTCCCAAGGAAACAGGACGTCAGGCTAAACTGTCAGCTCATTCTTTTCTCCATCGGCATTTAAGGGTTTTGAGAGACTTTAAGGAGAGAAGTGAAACAAAATAATTGAACCTTAAAATTACTCATCTGGGTCAGGAGAGAAAATAACCTAAGAATATTTTGCACTCTGTCGGAAGAAATAGTGAAAATCAAGCTTCAAGGGTAGCAGGAAGATGAGGAGGAAAACAGAGGCGTGGGCATGGAGTTTTAAGGAAGACTAAATGCAGAATCCAGGGGATGAGAAGGACTTGGAGATGACTCTGAGGATTTACTTACAGGATAAGGAGAATTATAATATTATCCAGTAGTAGAAGCACGGAAATAGGATTAGGTTATCGGTCTGGGAGAATTGAGGTCACACTATGTGGTAACTCTCAATTATTGTTTGAAGGATGCAGAGGGAAGTATTTAACTTAGCATAATGGTTAAAGAGTTCAGGCTCTGCCTGGCTGTGTTCTAACCTGGGCCCACGGTTTACCTGCAGTATAAGCCAGGCAGGTGATTTATCTTCTCTGTGCCCTGCCTGCCTCTCCAAGATGGAAGAGAACAATAGTAACTGCCTTCTTGTCTGTTCCTTTCTGCTTTCTGAGTCTTAAATGGGTTGGTGCTGGCTAAATCCTTTTTTATTATTATTAATTTTATTTATTCATTTATTATAATTTGAACAGAGAGGGACAGAGAGAAAGAGGGGGAAAACAAGTGAGAAAGCAAGCTGCCAGTTCCAAGACTTGAACTGGCGTCAATCATGTGGGAGCCCAGCATCCTTAACCACCACGCCACCTGCCGGCCCTCGCTAAATCCTTTGATTAATGCCTAGTTCATAGGAAACACTCAATAAATGCCAGTTGTTATTATAGTCATTATTAACTGGGGTGTAACCATCCTTTTCCTTTGAGATATTCCATCTTATACACAACTTACTTCTTTTCTGCCGTCAAACTACATTTCTTCCATGAAAAGGGGCAGCGGTTGTTCCATAATACAACCCTAAATGTAAGTCAGTTTACTCTCTGTCCCTCTAACTGTTGTATTTATATTTTTCAATACAGTCTGGCTGTCTTCCTGTTCCACAAACTAATCTGACAGTATGCATTTCCCTCAAACTATCCATGTAACCACTAAGTGCTCATTACTCAGAAATACTGTCTCAAAGCTAGTGTAATCTACTGCATTATTTAACTAGAATTAGTAATATCTTTTCTGCGAAAGCAGTCCCCATGAAGTTCATGTTTAGTAAAAAAAGAATATGAAAATTGAAAGATATTTCTGAGAAAATGAGAATATGGCACAGCTCACTTACATACATACATTAATTGCATTGGAATACAAGAAAAATTTCTCACATTATAAATTCCTATAAAACTATGTGTTTGTCTCATGTGATTTGTGTATGGTCACATTCATTTGTATGCATGCATAGATCCCTCTCCATAATCAATAAAATGTCATGTCTTAAAATCACAAAACTAATCCAGTTCTTCTATTGCATTTTTTCAATAACTCTGGGCCCTTCATCATTCTTGACCCCCACACAGAAGTTCTATTGATGTTGCTAGGAGATGTGCTTGTGGATCAAGCCTTCTAAATGGCACAAAATAACTAGGACACTGCACCGCTCCAGGGATTGGTAATGGGCCCCTGACCTACGGGTCAACAATTTGAATCCAGCCTCAGTTACTAGTAGCTAAAAATTGCGACAATCTGATGTGCAATTGACAGCCAGTGAAAGGAGACCTATATTCTCTGTGGAATTCCAAGTTAGCAGGTGCCCATGGCGTGGAATCACAGAAATAATGGCCAAGTTAAAAGGTCAAAGATTAAGTTGGTGTGGAAATCTAGCTACCTCCTGAGCAGCGCAGGTAGCCTCTGCAGTATTCACTTGTATTCTGACCAAGCCCTTTAGCCTCGTTTTTTCACATACACACCCGAGACCTCTGCTTTCTCTTATAATGCGAATAGAACAATGCAATGAAGGAATTTGGAAAACAAAACTGTCTCTATGCTAAAAAATGTTTGTTTGCCTCTAGGTTTATAGAAATCTCATTTTATGTATGAATACTGTTAAAGAAGAAACCATTATTTTCATAGGATTTACTTTGATGCCCCAAAATAAAAGCCTCACACATACACAGAGACACACACAGACACAATGATGGAATGATAAAAAGATTCCTCACAGGTTGAAATTACATGACTAATCTCCTATTTAAGGAGCAAGTTCATTGTTTCTTTATTTTCCTGTTGATGTTATCATTAGTCTCATTCACTGCTGTCTCACTCTGAGTCTTTTAAGTAATGTCTGTAGTGCTATTTTTAGTGTTCTGTTCGTAAGTAATCACAATGATTAAGTATTTCTTATATAGAGAATTAATATTTGAAAGAATTCATTGAAATCTCTATGTATCCATGTGTTGATAAGATATTATCAGATCAAATTTCCAGCATTAACAAGTAATAATAATATTAATGTATCACTAATCTTTGAAAATTTGCAGAGCATGTGTAAATTTCTAGTGCAAACTTAACTTTCAGTAAATGTGGACTCATTCTCAATAGGAAGAAAACTTCAAAAAATAATAAAATATTATAATTCCTCTACATGAAATAATCTGAAAAAAATTCAAGGAAATTAAAATGTCAAAAAATTACTCAACTCTAAGAGAATATTTTTTTAACTCATAAAATATAAAATGACATTATGTATCATGAGATATCAAGGAACATTTACCTTTAACCTTTTAGCTTTTGTACATATGATTTCACAGTAAATATTTTGAACAACTTTACACAATTTTGTAATCATAATGTGGCCATAAATTTTTTTTCGAGAGGTTTTTGCTATAGGGAGCTTGCGCTCGCCAGACAGACAGAGAGAGACAGAGAGACAGAAAGCGAGAAATCACCCCTCAGGGGGATGGCCACGCCGCAATCCCTTCTCCTCCATTCTCTTCTCGGGATCTTGGGCACGCACACACACGCGCCCGGCATGAGTTTAAGCCACTGGGTCTGGGACTTGAACCGCAGTCGACTACGTGGGAGTCCAGCGACATAGCCATTGTGCTAACTGCTGGTCTCCTGGCCGTAAATTTTTTTTTTATTTTTATTTTTTTTTTGAGAGGTTTTTGCTATAGGGCACGTGCACTTACCAGAAAGACAGAGAGACAGAAAGCAAGAAATCACCGCCCCCCCCCCCCCCCCCAGTGGGGATGGCCATGCCACAATCCCTTCTCCTCCCTTCTCCTTCTGGGATCTTGTACACACACGCACACGCGCCCAGCAAGAGTTTAAGCCACTGGGTCCAGGATTCAAACCGTGGCCAACTACATGGGAATTCAACAACATAGCCATTACGCCAACCGCTGGTCTCTGTGGCCATAAATTTATAAGCAAGCTACTTTCATATGGCCTTTACCCTTTTCTCTTCCCAAGTGAGTTTTAAAAAATGAATAACTGTAAAATTAGAAACTTCTCATTTTAAAATAATTTATACTTATATCTATCTTTTTATTTTATTTATTTTTTTGCTATAGGGTGCATGCACTCACCAGAAAGACAGAGAGACAGAGAGACAGAAAGCGAGAAATCACCCCCTCGGGGGGATGGTCATGCCACAATCCCTTTTCCTCCATTCTTCTCTTGGCATCTTGGGCACACACGCACATGTACCTGGCATGAGTTTAAGCCACTGGGTCTGGGACTCAAACCATGGTTGAGTCCAGTGACATAGCCATTATGCTACCTGCTGGTCCTTATGCTTGTATCTACTTATCAAACTAAAATATACACTATCTACCTGATATTATTCAAGTCATCTGAAAAGGCCGCAGTGTCCTGAGCATATGGTGACCTGATGAAACATTTTCTGTCTCATAGTGTCAAAAGAAATGAAATATTTTTTGAAATTGTGATATGCTTAAAAATTTAAGTCCAGAAATATTTGTCTCTCCTCCATTTTGTTTACATCTCAAGTCACATAAGAACGACCCATTTTATTTCTACAGGATTCTAAATCATCTTTTCTTTGCTGACATCAAAACTCTGCTACTCATGCCTCTTAATAAGATGCTTTATTTATAGAAAGAGCAGGAAGTTGAGCCACAGATGTGAGGCCCCCCTGCTCTGTAAGTGGTTGCAAAGGGCAGATGCCATTGACCTTTCAGATGAGGAGCGCAGTTGATCTCACAGAGAGGCCACTTTGCTATCCTTGATGGAATCAGAGATTGCCTTTATTCAGCTAAAACAATGTGAATGGATGGTTGTTAATATTTTCAATAACCTGACTTTTAGAACATCTAAATTTTTTTTTAATCTTTAGCTTTGATATTTGCATTTCTCCTCCTGGTGCTAGTTAGTGTTTTCCACTGTAGATGAGTGATTTGCAAATGTATTAATAACACGTTTTTAAATTGTGTTTTAAAAGTACACAAATCCAGTAGTAGCATTAGATGCTTAATTACCATGACTTGTTATTTTTATTCTCTTCTTGTTCATTTAACCTATATTGGGCTTCTTTTCAGAAATGCTTTTGGATGAATTATAGAAACATATAAATATAACAATTTAATAAGACAAGTAGCATAAATTCAAAATATAGATTATAAATGACAGCCAAATAGTAAAGGAAGTTAGAAGGCAACCTGCATGGGTACCAAGTCAAAAGGCTCAGTATACAGTGGTATATACATAGATATGTGTGTGCACACACATGCAGAAACACACACATGTACACACACACACATACATCCTCCACACACACGCATACACATACACTATTGATTCAAGGAAAGTAAGGCCTCCTCAGCTGTGGGACTTACTAATCCTCTGGACTCATTTTAATGGAATACTAATGATGAAATTGATGATATCAACACTATCACAACACTAAAGTCAATTTCAACATCAGAAAGTGATTCTTCACCATATTCCTGAAATCAAAGTTCAGGTGCACTTACTTCAATTTGTTGAAAGTAATTCTGCAGGGTATGAAAGAACTAAATCCCAGTACACGATCCAATAATTAGCTGATTGAAAGGTTAAAATCTAGACTGATGATTCTCAAACTGCACTGTGTGGAGAGAGGATCTGCAGTGGTGGTTAAAACACAGGTTTCTCTGCTTGGCAAGATTCTGACTATGTAGATGAGGAAGAGGAGTGGGCTGCTCATGTGGAACAAATATCATTCAAAATTCTGGCGTAGGTGTTTTATGGGCCATCTTTGAAGAAAAACTGAGCAGACCAAGGGAAAGGATTTTTGCAGAGCTGCTGCCCAGTCTTTGGCATTTTGTCTCTAGCAACTGATATTTTTTGGGGGGAAGAAAAGGATGACAAAGAATTTTTCAGCTATGATCTAAGAAATTAGGACTTCAAATATTAATGAAAAATAGATACATTAAGATCTTCATTAGGTGGCTTTAATGAGAGAATAATAATCCAAATCAAGAAATATAGTGGCCCCTTTATTCATGCCACTAAGCTGTATCTAGAATATTAGACTCTCATTTTTGGTGCCATATTTAGGAGGGATATTGGTAATTCATTCATCATACTCCTCAGATATTGTCTGTCCAGTACATCCTGACTATGGCCTGTCTAGAACTTAGATTGTTTTCACAGGCACCACCAAGAGACAGTGAGTATGGCGTGGGCTGCTTGTGGTACCCATCAGAGTTAGCAGCTTTCTATTCAGAGCTGAAGGCTCTCGAGTCAGACTGAATTCTAATCCCAGTCCTACCACTTATTAATTATATGAGCAACTTATGAAATTTCTCTATAGCTCTTTACTTACCTCTAAAGTGGGATGATATTAATACCAATCTCATAAGATATGAAAAAATATTATTTGATTTATGTATAACACCTAGAATGTTGTTTATCCTATTGTTAGCACTCAATTAAATTCATCCTCTATTGTCTGCTAAGAGCTGGACAAAAATCGCCAATCTATTAATAAATATAAGAGGGTAAAATTGTATCCATTTTAGAAATTATTCTAAAATAATAACATGCATTTAGCTTCTCAGTTTAGAACAAGAATTCTTGAAATATTTTGGAACAAAATATATATTATTTGGTCGCTTTTTTAAGTGTGAGATACTTCAATAGATGTTTCAGACATTCTTCATTCGTTCAGTATTTGCTTTTTAACTGACACCCTGTATCATTTTTTTTTCTTTTTCCTTTTTTTTTTTTTTTTTTGGAGAGGTTTTTGCTATAGGGCACGTGTGCTCACCAAACAGAGAGAGACAGAGAGACAGAAAGTGAGAAATCACCCCCCGCCAGGGGGGATGGCCATGCTGCAATCCCTTCTCCTCCATTCTCCTCTTGGGATCTTGGGCACACACGCACACATGCCTGGCATGAGTTTTAAGCCACCAGGTCCAGGACACAAACCACAGTGGACTACATGGGAGTCCAGCGACATAGCCATTATGCTAACTGCTGGCCCCACCCCTGTATCATTCTAAGAACTGCATCAAGGTACAAGGCAAAGTCCCTGCCATCAGCTAGGTTTAGCCTATAGTACTGAAGATTCAACTGATAAAAAAAAAAAAAGTGAACTTTAAGCAATGTGATTTTTGCTACAACAGTTTATTGCACAATAAACTAATGGAGTAAATTAGTTTATTGAAGGAAGACTCAGGCTAGGTGGCTTTAGAAACAGCTCTTCAGAGGAATGGTCTTAATATAAAAGCTCAGAGAGTGCCCAGAGTGAGCCTAATGAAGAATGGCGGAAGTCCCTGAGTAAAGGCACCGGCTGAGGAAGTTCATGGCACCTTTGAATGCAGCAAGATCAGAGACTACAAAATAGGGAAAAGATTATAGGATGACAGTGGCCACTATTTAGGCAAGAACTCAAATCATGAAGAGTCTTGCAAGTCCTTCAACACCAATAACAATAACAAACAAACTTGGGTGTCCTTTATCCAGAATGCTTGGGGTCCAAAGTCTTTCAGATTTCAGATTTCTTTGGTTTTCAAAATATTTGCATAAACATAATAAGCCATATTAGAAATGGAAGCCAAATTCACTTGTTTTAAGCACATCATATACATATAGCCTGAAGGTAATTTTATACAATATTTTAGTATTGAAGTTTTTTGACAGCAACCTGTCCCCATGAGGTCAGGTGTTGAATTTCCCACTTGTGTGATGTGTTATGCACACAAAGTTAAAGATTTTGGAGTACTTTGGATTTCTGATATTCACATGAGGGATGATAAAACAAAAACAAAACCAAAAACAAAACAACACAGCCTTAAGTTATAGAATGTCGCCCTGAGAAACACCTAAAATTTATACAATATAAATAGATTATCATAGTTCCAGAGTAATTAGAAAATCATGGCAAACAATGGACGGGAGCACGGGGAGCTGACATGACCGAGTCTGAGTTCAGACTCAATAGCCTCCAAATTATGTGATTTAATAGCTTGTTATATAGAGCCTACTATACTTGAGGCACTGTGCTAGACTCTGATTAAAAAATGTTAAGAATAAGGAGAAGAGACGCAGAAGAGTGCAAGTGAAAGAAAAAGACAAAAAAAGGAAAAGGAAAAAGAAGCTCTACTCTTATAGATTTTTCAGTTAGATGTTAAACATCTTCATTAGTTCAATGAAATGTTACTCTGGTGAATGTATAGTTAAAATCGACATGTGGCAGGAAGTAAAGAAATTTATTGCAGACATTAAATTCATCATCTAAAAAAGAACAATTGAGCAGAAATCTTACCAAGATTCCACACAGTTGACTACTGTTCAAATATCTGTTCCTGCATTTTTATCTCTTTAAGTATCTCATTATTTTTCTAGTTGTTTTACCAGGTTTTATAAAATACATTTTTACATAATTAAAGTCTCATACTTCGCAACTTCACATGTAGTATAAGATCCTTATGTGAGTGTACCTGCAATTCCTATTTCTATCTTACAGGCTATTGTTGTAATTTTTTTTATTTTGACATACATTATGAAAACAATTCAATCTTTCTCCTTTCGATCTATGCAATTAAAATAAGAAAACTTTGACTTAAGATTTACCTTCATGTCTTGTATTTCCTCTGGTCCTTTTTGTAAAGCAAATATGATGCAGTTTCTTAGTTTTTGTGTGTCTTAGATTTCTTTCTTTCAAAGATACTTTCGTTTTTAAAAAGAATTCTTTTTATTTAGCTTTATTCATTTATTTGCTTATTTATTTTAATTTGACCAGAGATGGACAGAGTGAGAGAGAAAGAGGGACAGTGAGAAAGAAAGCCATCAGGTCCGGGACTCGAACTGCAGCCAGCCATGTGGGAGTCCAGCACCCTTAACCACCATGCCACCTGCTGACTCTTCAAGGATATTTTCAATGGCTATAATATTATTCATTGAAGAATTTTTTTTCTTTAAGGACTTTACAAATATCATTCCATTGTCTTCTGGTTTCCATTTTCTAATAAAAGGTCTGCTATAAAAATCTATTTTTCTCTCTGTAATATTTTATTTCCTCCAACTGCCTTCATGACTTTCTCTTTGTCTTTTATGTCAGCAATTTGAACAGATTATGCCTAAGAGTGGGTCTATGAGTGTGTGTTCTCTGAAATTCTTGAGTATTTGGTTTTGTTTATGTCACTAATTTAAATAACAATTCTTTTTCTTTACATGTGTGTATGTTCTGCTCCCTTCTCTCTTTCCTATCTCACATCTCAATTATGTCTATGTGAGAACATTTGATACAGCATTTGAATATGCTGTCAATTTTTAATGACATTTTTCTCTCTGTTTCTTGGATAATTTATATTGCTCTATCTTTAAATACACATTCTTTCACGAGCTATGTCAGTTTTAATAGCAAACAAACTGATGGCACTCTTTACCTGTGGTTTTTCATTTCTAACATTTTGATTTTATTCTTTTATACAACTTTCATTTATCTGGTGAAATAACCCATCTGATCTTGCATGTTATCTACCTATTCTGTTGAGGATTCTGCCAAATTAACCATAGAAACTGAAATTTTTCTGTCAATATCTGTTATATCTGGTTGTGACTACTACTCTGTCTCTTTGGAATAGGTGTTGGTTTTGTTTTGCCTCCCCCCCCTTTTCAGATGCCCTATAATTTTTTGTTGAAGTCAGATGTTTTAGGTAGGACCATGGAGCATATTTATCTGTTCTAGGCTCAGAAATGGCCATTCCTTTTCTCGTTCTAGATCTTTAGTACAAGGAGTTGCGATAATCTAGTTAGGAATGGTCTGTGGTTGTCATTTATTTTTCTCTGCTACCCTTGGTATAGCCCAGGCTTGAAATTCCAGGAAAAATGCTGTGTCTATTGTAAGAAAATAGATTTACAGAACAATGTCTTTTTCATTCAGAGTTTTAAGGATTCCCTTTTCTGATGCAACAGAAGGAGTTATTTATTTTATTTCATTAGTTTTGCTATAGGGTGTGCACTCACTGAAGAGAGACAGAGAAAGAAAAAGAGAGGGAGAGTGAGAAGTCATCTCCCAAAAAAGACAGCCACACCATAATCCCTTCTCCTCAGTTCTCTTCTTGGGACTTTGAGTAGGCACACACACATGCACAGTGTGATTTTTCAAGCTGCTGGTTCCAGGACTTGAACTGCAGAATTGGCCATGTGGGATCCAGCAGCATTAACTTTCTTGCCACCTGCTGACCCCAGAAGTAGTAACTTTTTAAGAAATTGTTCCTCTCCTGTCCTTTTCCCAGCTTATTATGTGAAGCTTCTTAGCCTAGGGTGGTGTAAGAAGATGAAGTGTCTGTGTCTCAGATTAAGCCTCTACCTTCAACACGCACTGTGTTCCTGGCCTTTAGGATGTGGCAGTCTCCATTTTCCTGCTCTTCTCTGGATGGCTATTGTGGGCTCAAAACTTAATGCCATCCTTGCCTCAGTTGTTAGTTCTCTCTTTCTCTTTCCCAGTTGCAGTGAGTGTTCACCAATGCCCAGGGCAGGCAGCATTTTCTTCCCCCATACAAACAAAGTCTTCTATAATGGATGCACAAAAAGGAGTAAATGGGAAAGATCCAGGAAGGCAGAGGCTCTTGCTGCTTGCACTTGAGCACCTTCCCTGTCCAGGTCTACAGCATGACGGACAAAACATACAGTCTTTCACATTTTTTCTAATACAGCTAGGTAGAGTTGTGGAGAAAGAGACGGCAAGAGTATGTGGACTCCTGAATTTTCCTGTCCCCAGGTATTTTGTATCATTTCACCAATCCACACTCATCCTTTACCAATTTGTCTGCTTTAGTACCCAAACTCTTGCCACTAGTATCCAGCTGCATCTACAAGAAGTAAATAAAAGATATAGGCTCTGTGTCTCTTAGGTTTCTTCCAGTCATTTTCTCAGAAATCTCAGCAATCTGATGATTGACAAAATCATTAATTTGATGTTAGTTTGTGCCACTCCCATCGAAAGAGTGGAAGCTATGCTCCTTTTACCTTTTGTACCCCAAGGTGGAAAACAGAAATCCTATACTTCATTTTTATTCCCTTTTATTTCTGTTGTTTTCTACAAAATTTCCCAATACTCCCATCTCCCCACTTGTAAGTTAGATATCTTAACAGTAATTTAACTCCAGTCAAGTTGGCACATAATGATAGATACTGCTACTTGGCAGGCTGAGGAAGGAGGACTATGATAAAACCCTTTTTTACAAAAAGAGAGGGTCTTAGTATGAAACAAATACAGAATATATAGTTTGCCTTAATAACAGTTGCATTATATCAACTGTTTTGCCAATTAATCTTACAAATCACACTTTAAAATCATTTGGCTATATAATTTTTTAATGTTGGTTGCATCCTGTTATTTTTATTTTTATATTTTTCTCTTTTTAAAAAAATTTCTTATACTTTCAGTCACTGTGTATCTTTACAGCTTGCAAAATGAATTTTCCCAGCATGAATATACTGCATATTAGTCCAGTTAAAGATACCCTAGTTAATAGGATTTCAGTTTTTTTAAAATAAATATTATCATTGTCTTCTTCTAAATAAATCCACCTCATTTCCTATAATTAGTCTATAAGCTAAAATAATAATAACCATCATCCACATATATTTACCTTACAAATGGATTCCTGAGAATCTAGAAATGAATGAAAAAAAGAAAGAGAGAGAGGAAGACTCAATTTTCTATACAAACAAGTCTTATAAGAGCACTATAATTGTACATTAATGTTGACAACATGAAACATGCACCAAATGTCTGCAGTAACATATTTTACTCGCATGCTCTGGTCTAAGCACATACCTCCTGCTTGTTACTGTTTATAAAATTAATATGTAAATGTAATAAGTACATTTTTTGACAATAGGATTTTGGTGGCCATCAAGATATTTTTGGCTTTTCTAAATGCAACTGCAAGAATGAAGTAATTTTTATGATATAAACCAAGTATGATGACAGTAGGATAGCAGACACCATGATTTCAGCATCGAAACCGTAAAATATGTCAAATAGGTTTTGCTGACACAAGCATCAGAAAACTGACATGAGCACCACAGTGTAAGTTGGAATAGTCCCTGTTATGACTTGAAAACTACTCCTATTTCCCAAATAATTAGTAACAACAGGATTTTATGTAAAAACAATGTAAACTAAAAAGGCAATGATAGTAAATACAAAAAATAAAGAAAAGAAAATTTACAATAAACGTGAAGGGCAGATATCTCTTCCATGAACTGGTTTCGTTTCCTTGGAATGTAGAGTCAATATGGGATTGCTGGATCTTATGGTATTCCTATTTTTAATAGTTTTTAGGAAATTCCATACAACATGATTGAACCTGAAGGACATTATCTTAAATGAAATAAGCCAAGCACAGTAAGATAAACACTACATAATCTCACGCATTTGTGAAATCTAAGAAAAAAAATGACCCTCTGAAACTAGAGAGTAAAATGGAAAATAAACACTACATAATCTCACTCATTTGTGAAATCTAAAAAAAACAACCTTCCAAAACTAGAGAGTAAAATAGTACTTATCAGAGACAGGGAAACTTGTAGACAGCTGAGGAGATGTTGGCCAAAGGATTCAAACATTTAATTAGATAAGAGAAATGATTCAAAGAGATCTACTGTACCGAAATGTGACTATAGTTGATAAAAATATATTGAATTTTTGAAAAATGCTGAGTGAATGTTATGTTTTCATCACAAAAGTGATAACTATGTTAGATAATGCATATTTTTAATTAGCTAGCTTTAGTCATCCCTCATAGATTTCAAAAGCAAAGATTGTACATGAAAAATACACACAATTTTATCTGCAATGCTTTAAAAAGAAAAAAATAAAATTAAAGTTTGACACAACTCTATAGTATTTTTGAAAATTCCTAAAGCACATACCTTTTAGAGAAAAATTTCTTAAAGTTAAAAATAAATATGTATTTTGAAAAGTGATTTTACTGTGACGTAGTATGTAGAGTAGGATGCATGCTGCAACAACAAGAAAAAAGATTAGTAAAATTTATTATATAAGAAAAATAGACAAACCATGTAAATGTAGAAGTTAGTCAAGTTTGATTGGAGCAAACGTAATATGACTTGGATTGGTGAGAAATGAAGATCGGGAATAATGCCACTGTGACCACCGAAATCAAACCAATAGCATCTTTGGTTTGTAGTGTTGCAAAGTGCCCTATATCACTCGTTCCAGAGCTACTCCTTTGCAATCCCTACTTCCCATTTTGTCCAAAAGTAATTTTTTTTTTTTTTTTTGGACTCACCAGAGAGAGAGAGATGGGATATTGGAGTGAGAAATTAAGATGGCCATGCCCAACCCCTTCTTCATTTTCCTTCAGGATTTTGGGCACACATGCACAAGTACACATGTGCCCGGCATGTTTTCCAATCCACCAGGTCCTAACTCAAATCACTCAGTTGGCCGTGTGTGATCCAGTGCCTTAAGCACCATACTAACTGTTGGCCCTAAAAGGAATATTTTAAATTACAAACATGATTGTGTCATACATTCTATCTGAATGCATATAGGCAATTTTCTGAGCACACGAGAATATGGTCTACTTCTGAAAAATGCCACAAACAATCTTGACACAGACAAAATGATTAATGACATGCAGACAGATCACTAAGTATTGAATTACTTTCCAGTAGCTTCTGATACTCTCCTGAGTGCTCACCGACCATTTTTCTAAAGACAGTATCAGACTCAACCTCAGTGGCACAGACCACAGCATACTCAAGTGTAGTGCTGGAAGCCATATGACTGACCACAGGTTTGGATCCTGAGTTGACCTGAGAAACACACCCAGTGCTTGCCTGGGAACCCAGTCTTCTGTAGAACTGGAGGCTTAGGGGTAGGGGTAGGAAAATAATGAGATCTTCTCAAGAATGCCTCTCTCTCTCTCTCTCTCTCTCTCTCTTGTATGTGTTCACATACACTCACTCCCATGAATATTTTTTTTTTTTTTAAAAAGAGGGAATTGATCTCAAAAACTCATCTTTCTACCTCAGGGATTCCTTCCCAAGCCTGCTTTATTACATAGCCAGTCTGAAGGAGGCCTTATACAAAAGTATTAAGAAGGAATTTAGAGTGGTGAAAGTTTACATCATTCCTCAGTCACCTGAAGTTTAAAAATGGGAAAGCTTTTGACTGACAGTGATCATTAAATATGCACTTTCAGCTTTGTGCAGTAAGAAAAGGGGTTTGCTCAAATACATTTGTGCTCAAAATCGCCTACTTTGCTGCTTCAGTACTGAATCTAAACCTCGCTTAAGGACGTTTTCTCCGTGGTCTTACAAAGCCAAGCTTTACAACAGGAGCTTCAAATACCTCCAGAAAATACAATTATGCCTTTTTCTTATACTATAGATTTGTATTATTTTGTGTGATTTGTCCATTGACACATCTCTAGGAACTGCACATAGTACCATCACATACTGAGTTAAAGACAGAAGGAAAATCTCATGCCATAAATATTCATGAAATTGGATGTCAAAATGTGGATAACTTGATCAGGAAACTTGAGATTTTTGCAGTCCAAGAAACAAAACTCAAGTAGGGGGCCAGTAGGCAGTGTGGAAGTTAAGGTGTAGGATCTCACAAAGCCAGATGCAAAGTCTGAGTCCCAGACCTGGCAGGTTAAATCACACCAGATATGTATGCATGATGCCCAAAATCCCAGCAGGAAAATGGAGGAAAAGGGATTACGGCATGCCCAGGAGATGATTTCTCACTTTTCCTCTCTTTGTCTCTCTCTGGTGAGCACATACACCTTATAGCAAAAACAAAAACAAAATTTAAAAAATTAAAAATTATGGAAGGAATTACAGAGAGAAAAAAATGTACACTTTTCTTTTAGGAAATTTAAAATTCAACAAAAAAAATTTAGCACTTCTTTTTAAATAAAATAGTTCTACTGAGAAAAAATGAACTCTTTTTCTATAAGAGGAGGGATAACATTTTACTTAGTTGGAGTTCAAAGTTAGCATTCCCTATAAGCAAGGCAATTGCATTCATTTGTACAAACAAGTTTTCAGCTCACAACAGTATGAAGCAAATGTTTGTCCAAATTTAGTCTGCAGTCTTCAGCTTGCTGATCCCGGAACTGGAAGAAAGCAAGAGTCACCTGTGTGTGTGTGTGTATATATATATATATACATATATATATATATATATATATATATATATATGTGTGTGTGTGTGTGTGTGTGTGTGTGTGTGTGTGTGTGTGTGTGTGAGAGAGAGAGAGAGAGAGGGACAGAGAGAGCCAAATAAGCTGATGTATGGTTGACACAAAATCACTAAATGAGTATGATAGACCATTCTGATATATTTCACTCTTTTTAAATACTGTGTCTTGGTACCACCCTATATAGTGAGATTATGCTTTTAGAACTGTATTAGTTTTCTATTTTCATTGTAACAAGTTACCACAAATACATTGGTTTAAAACAACACAGCTTTATTATCACATAGTTCTGGAGGGTGGAAGTCTGAGGTTAAAGCTGAAGTGTCAGCAAACCGGTCCCCTCTGGAGGCTCTAGGAAGAACCTCCTCAGCCTCTAGAGGCTCTTTGCCTTCCTTGACTCAAGAACCCTCCCTCAGGCTGCTCCAGTCTCTTGCTTCCAACATCTCATCTTTTATTGCAAACTCTGATCAACCTGTCTACATGTTATAGGGCCTTTGTGATCATGTCGGGCCCACTTGGATAATCCAGGATAATATTTCCACTTAAGATTTCTAATTTATAGATCCTGACATCTGAAAAGTCCTTTTGTTCATGCAAGGGGACATACTCACAGGCTCTGGGGATTAGGACTCAATCGTCTTCGAGGGCCATGGTTCCAGTGACCATGATGACTTTCTATTTTAGGCAACGTGCCGGTTGATTTATACTTAATGGGTTCTTACTGGCTTTCCTAGACTTGTTAAAGGATTTCTCAAGTACTGTAAAACTTTAGAGTATTTTTTTTGTTGCTTTAATGTATATAAATAGTTTAAAAAACAATAATGTGGATGTTCAACACTATGTTCCTGAGTGTAAGAACTCCGCATTTATTTTATTTAACTATCCCAGAACAACCAAGAGAGTCGGTGCTATAGCATCAGTTTACTTTTATTTGGTTGTTCAACCTCAGCTGACCTCACTACTAAGTCAGTTGGAATAGCAGTGGATGATTGCAGTACTCCTGATACTTTCTCACAAACACAGTCTCTTTCTGAAATAATCCCAGCTGGAACAACATGTTTGAAAAATCAGTGAAGAGTGAATTTCATTGTTTCTTTTTAAATCAAATGCAGAAAATCAAGCATATGAAAATCATCTTCCTCTCTCATCTTCTGAATGTAGATTAATAAATGTTTATAGAAATAATTATGTAGATAATGAACAAAGAGTTTTAAATTAATTAAGTATAATCAGGTAGAGTCTGCTACCATGGATAGACAGGAAGGAGATAATTTGACTAGTTTAATGCACGATATTTAGAAAACTCTAAAGAGATTTATTTTTTCAGGATTGATTAACACTTACCTTTGAAATAGAGAAATGTATTCAAAATTGAATTGCTAATTCCAACTATGTTTTATATAGCTACATAGGCAACATATTTCTTCTATGAAATGGGAAACATTAGACATCTATTCAAAATATCAGAGCTCAAGATCTATGTATTCTGCAGTGTTAGTTTATTACATATTGAGATCATTTCCTATGTGTGAATTCTAATCTGAATCTAGCATATTAACCTTTCAGAAGTGAACAACTCTAGAAGTCTTGTATTATATAAAAAGTGGAGATTTGTCAAAAATAAGGAAATAAAAAGCTGTGGCTAAATAAATAATCAGTGTCTTGATGCATGAGCAGGTGATCATTTGAACAACTCTCATCAGCACTACTTCATTAAATTTGCAGATGAATTATTAAATATCAAGCAAATATGTCTTATTATGTATATCCAAAACTGGTGCAAATCAAAATTTTGACAGAAATTGTTTCTATTTTAGAGAAATAAGAAATACTTTGGAAATGTTGGGACCAGCCAATAGAGTAAGCGTTACATAGCTGGACTCTACCGTGTAGTCTACCGTGGTTCAAGACCCAGACCTGGTGACTTAAAACTCTCACTGGGCACATGTGCATGCATGCCCAAAATCCTGAGAGAAGAATGGAAGGGAAAGGATTACAGAATGGCCATCCCTCCTGGGGGGTCATTTTTCACTTTCTGTCTCTCTCTCTCTGTGTCTTTCTGGAAAGCTCACATACCCTATTGCAAAAATCTCTCTATAAAAAAGAAAAATAAATACTTTGGAAATTTAGTTCAAACAAGAGAACATTTATGCGAATCACCTAATTTCCTAGAGTATTAGAAATGTCATTTTTCCTAAAAGAGACACAGTTCAGATTTACCTCTTTACCATGTTGCCTAATAAATTGGAAACCAAGGAGTTTCTCAAAGAATAGTCACCATTTACAGACTGGTTATGGAAAACTGGAAGTGTAAGAAACACCTGTGAAAATCACACTGTGAACCCTAAGGAAAAGCTCACTGTAAATTTTGAGAACAACTTGTGCAAAGAAAGATGTGTCGTGCAAGCAAATGACAATGACATTAACATCTACAATCCTAGTAGAAAAACGTAGCTTGAGAGTATAGAAATTGTGAAACTTTCAAAAGATTTTATTTTAGACATATATTAGAGAATAAACATTCTAAATATTCTAAAATACTTGGTCATTGAAAATTCAAGTGGAGCCTGTATTTTTTTAATCTTACAAGAAAATATTTAAGTAACTGTTAAAATAGATCACCCAGTTTTATTGATAGAAAAATAATTGCGTTAGGGCACTAAAAGGGAAAGGATAAATTGACCATAAAGAATTCATGGCATTACTCTGTTAATGGCCTCAAGGGAAAATGCAATCTGTATTGCAAAACACAGAGCAAATTGCTCAATAAAACTGAAAAAAAGGCATTCACATGTTATTATAGGAAGAGATGAAAGAAATTATACACACACACACACACACACACATACACACATTTAATATTGGTTTGTGGATTTATTTTTAAATTTTGCCAGAAGGCACCTGCTTTCACCAGAGAGACAGAAAGAGGGAGGAAGTTCTCCCCCTGTGGCCCATGCTTATGCTGAATCTCTTCTCCTTTCTCCACTCTGGAGGGGTTTTAGGTATCCATGCATATACAGGAGATGTGTTTTAAACCACTGGGGCCAGAATTTGAATTGCAGTTGGCCATGTTTTATTTGAATTTCTTAACCTAGGCTACAACTGAGTTCTGGTTTATATTCTAAAATACAACCTCTACATCAAGCCGTTTCTAGAGGGTCCAGGACTCTCTTTACAGACAGGGCTTGATAGTCACATCCCAATCCTTAAAATTTGTAAATAAAATTTTATCATGTATTGCATTATTCCCATAGGACATTATTTGTGCAAATAACACATCCCAGACACTGAGTTGGTGTTTCACCTGGACTATCTCATTTTATTCCGAAAACAATTCTAGACAAGGTCGTTGAATAAACAAAGAACCAGAGTTCTTCGTATTTGATAAGTAACGAATCCTTGATGGGATCTATCATTATCTCTTTCTAAACGTAATGCTCTCTCTGGTATTAAAACTGCCCTCCAGTCAGGATGAAAAAGTAAAACAGCATCCTTTGATATTGTGCTGTAGATTTCCAGGTTTAGGGTGACAGAGGCGACATGCTCTCACTTTTGACTGCTTGACCTCAGAATAGCTAGAGAATGTGTCCACCATGGGTTTGTGCAATCTCCTGTGGCCATGTAGGTAAGCAAAATTATCTTCATATCTAAGTGTAAATGCCATTGGGATGTTTTTCTTCCTTCTGCCATAACCAAATAAAATCTGGAGCATTCTGTAACTGAATTTATTCTACCACATACCCCACCTGTGTTCATGTGTATTTGTGTGGTTTTGCTTGTATACTCAATTATATTAGTGCCATACGAAGAAGTAATTTGGTTTTTAAAAAATTTGTTAACATATAATAAATGTACATAATTGCGGTGGTACAATATGATTTCATAGTACTACATAATGGTTCAATCTGGATAATTAGCATACCCATCATCTCAACAATTTGTCACTACTCATGATAGGAACATTCAGTATTCTCCCCTTATTGACTTAGAGATACATGGCAGCTTGGTGCCACCTATATTCTCCCACTGCATTTTATTGCTCTAGACATTTTCCCTCCTAGCTGAAATTATATTTCTGCTAATCAACTTCCCTCTGCTTTCCCCCCATCCCCAATCCTTCCCAGACTCTAGCAGTCATTTTATCCCTCTATTTCCATGTTGCCTTTAAGTGTTTTAATTTTTGCATATGAGGCAGAACATGTGGTATTACTTTTCTGTGTGCCTGGCCATTTTTTTTTCTTTTATGTTTGCTGCAGGGTGTGTGTGCTCACAGAGAGACGGATAAAGTGTGAAATCACTCCCCCCAGGAAAATGACCATGCATAATCCTTTCTCCTCCATTCTCCTCAGAATTTTAAACACTCATGCAAACACACCCAGTGTGTTTTTGAAGCCACCATGTTTGGGACTCAAACTACAGAGTCAGCCATGTGGGATCCAGTACCCTAACTACCATGCCACCTGCTGACCCTACCTGACTTATTTTATTTAATGTAATTTCCTCTAGGCTCATCAATATAATGACGTATGTCAGATACTGTCCTTTTAAGTGGCTGAATATATTCTTTCTCTCTTTCTATATAAATAGATAGATATCTTCATATGGAAAATTTATATATAAACTTTCTTTGTTCTACTACCTATTTGATGAAGATTTAGGGCTTCCATATTTTGATTATTGTGAATAGTGCTTAAATAAATATCAGGTTACATGTATCTTTATAGCATACTGATTTACTTTCCTTTGGGTTTATAAACAGTGGGATGGATGAATCATAAAAAAATTCTATTTTAGTTTGCTGAGGAATCTCCATACTGTTTCCATAAAGAAGTGATTTGTTAACATCACTTCATAGGAATGGAAGAGATCTTCTCAGATATTAATATATTTATCAAAAACATTATGTTACAAAAGGAACAATAAAATGAGATGCCAAAACTTCAAATGCTCAAAGTTTGGTTCATTATATCAAAACAACACTAGAACCCAATATTTCAGAAGGGCAATATTTAGAGATATGAATATAAACAAATACATTTTTAAAACTTTTGTGGAAAATTATAGCATCTACAAGAATCCTGAAGAAAGAGATAAACATTTATATAAATTCTGATTTAACTTCTTCAAGAATATTTCTGCTGAATATTGCAATACTGTCTGATATTCCTAAAGCTGTTACTTGAAGTATTACTGTGCTAATCAGCTCACAACCTCATGAATGAAGCTCTTTAATATGGAAGCCATGTTATTTGCTAAAGCTTCCTCGATGCTTAAACTGGAATCAACATAATTTCTATTCATTGTTTCTAATTTTTTCCTTTAGAGCAGTTGGGAGTGTATCCAATCAAGTTCATTTGTTATCAATTCAATATCTGAAAATAAGTAATCATTTCTCCATACATTTTTCTCTTTTTTTTGGAAGTATATATTGAATTGTCAACATTTTTCACTCTGCTGTGGTATATTATTCTATAACCTATTTCACTGGTTTGTATGCATTCATCTATTTTGTGTCCAGTGACTGGAGACTATTGCCCTTTATGACTAAGTAGCATTTTATCAAACATATATGCCATGTTTTCTTTATCCAATCATCAGTTTGGGGGCACTTACATTGATTTTATGTCCTAGCTACAAAAAAAAAAAAAAAAAAAAAAAAAAAAAAAAAAAAAAAAAAAAAAAAAAATGTGCCGCAACAAACATAAATGTGAAAACGTATCTGCTACAGAGATTTCCTGTCCTTTGGATATATATCCAAAAGTGGAATTACTAGGTCAAAAAGTAATTCTATATTTAGGTTGTGAGGGATCTCCGGGCTACTTTCCATGGAGGATGTACGAATTTACATTCCTAACAGCAGAACACAAGCCATATCTTTTTTTGTTCAGCCTTCCCAGCACTTGTTATTCTTCATTTTGTATTTTGTATTTTGTATTTTACAATAACCATTTTGACTAGGGTGAGATGAAACCTGACTGTTATGATTTGCATTTCCCTATAACAGATTTCAAACTTTTTAATTTACTTTTTAGCCATTTAAAAGTCATCCTTTGAGAGCTGTCTATTCAAATCAATTGCCTTTTTAAAATTGGATTATTCGGTTTCTTAATAGTGAACTGTTTGAATTCCTTGTATTTTCCAGTTATCAATTATATATATATAAATTATGGCTCAGGAATATTTTCTCCCATTCTGTGGGTTGCCTCTTCATTTTTCCTTTTGCTTCTTCCCCTCTTCCACTCCAGGTTTTTTGTTATTGTTTGTTTTTGGGTTTTTTTGTTTTATTGCTTTTTTTTTTTTTTATAGAGCATGTGTGCTCACCAGAGAGAAAGAGAGAAGGAACGTGAGAAAGCACTCTATAGGGGTGATGGCCATGACACAATCCCTTCTCTCCCATTCTCTTCCTAGAATTTTGGACATACACACACACACACACACACACACACACATGCACACACATCCAGTACAATTTTCAGGTGGCTGGATCCTGGACTGTAACCTTAAAGTTAGCCATATGGAATCCAGCTGCCTTAATCACCACACCACCTGCTGACCTATGATGCAGTAGCTTTTTAGCTTCATGTAATCTCACTTTTCTGTTTTTTGTATTGTTACCTGTGCTTTAGGGGTCTTATTTAAGAAGTCTTTGCCTATATCCATATCACCCAACTATTTCTCCTATTCTTTACACAAGCTTTATCGTTTGGGGATATATATATATATATATATATATATATATATATATATATATATTTAAGTCTTTGACCCATTTTGCAAAGAAAAAATACTTCATTTTTTAAAAAAATCAATTAGAAGGGTCAATATAGTGAAAATGTCACTACTACCCAAAATAACCTACAAATTCAATATAATTTCTATCAAATACCAGAGGTATTTCTCAGAGAAATGTAAAAAATAAATGACATAAAATTTACCTGGAATCACAAAAGGCCTCATATTACCAAAGCAATACTGTATAAAAAGAATAAAATCAGAGACTTCTCACTACCTGACTTCTAGATATATTACAAAGCAGTAATAACCCAAACAGCATCGTATAGGCACAAAAACAAACACATAGACCAATGGAACAAAAGACAGAATTCAGAAATGAACCCAACAATATACAGTCAATTGACCTTTGACAACTCAGTGGAGAAAGGTAGTCTGTAGAACAAATGATGGTGCTAAAATTGTTTATCTACCAGCAGGATAATGAAATTCGAGCCATGTATCTCACTACTTACAAAGAAGGTGAGAAAGCACCACCAACCCCCATGGGAGACAGTCATGCCTTAATCCCTTCTCCTCCATGTTTCACCCTTTTTGGGATTTGGGGCATGTATGCACATGTAGTAACATCCTTTTTAAGCTGCCAAGCTAGGATTTGAACTGCACAGTCAGTCATGTGAGATCCAGCACCTTAACCACCATGCCACTGGCTAGACCATTTTTATTTTTGTTTGTTTTTATTCTAAAGATCTTTCACCTTTGTGGTTCAATTTATTTCTAGCTTTTTTTGTTTGTTTGTTTGTTTGTTTTATTTTGGGCTATTGTAAATGGAATTGCTTTCTTCATTTCATTCTCTGTTCATTGTTAGTGTAAAAACATTGCTACAGATTTTTGTATTTTTTAATCTTGAAATATTATTAAATTCATTGATTAGATCTAAGAGTTTTGTGGTAGATGTTTTAGGGTTATATATATATATATATATATATATATATATATATATATATAAAACCATGTCACCTGCAAGTAGGGTCAATTTGACTTCATCCTTTCTAATTCGAATGGCTTTTATTTGATTTTTTTTATTATCTAATTGTATTGGACAAGTACTGTGTTGAATAGTGGAGAAAGTTGACATCTCTGTCGTCCTTGTTCCAGTTTCATGAAAAGATTTTTTTTCAGCTTTCCCCCATTCAATATTATGTTAGCTGTATATTTGTCCTATATGACCTTTATTGTTTTAAGAAATTGACCTTCTGTGCCTACTTTGTTGAGAGTTTTAATCATAAAGAAACATTGCATTTTATCAAATGCTTTTTTTACATCAATTAGTGTGATCATATGTATTCTGTGTTTTCCTCTGTTAATATGATGTATTGTTTTGTGTACATTCTTGCATACCTTAGATAAATCCTATGTGGTTGTGGTGAGTAATCTTTTTAACATATTGTAGGATTTGATTGTTTAATATCTTGTTGAAGATTTTTGCATGTATATTTACCAGGGAAATGGGTCTGTAATTTTATTTTTTATTCTGTTCTTGTGTGCTTCTGGCATCAAGGTGATGGTGGTTTCATAAAATGAGAAAAGTGGGGTGTTCATAAAATGAGGAAGGTGGAAGCAAAGAGTCCAGAGGTTGGAAGAGAGTTCAACCCACCTCTTCCTTACATGGGGCTCAGGTAGACTCTGTATCCTCTCTGAGCCTTAACACAGGACTTTATCTTTAGCTCTCTCACCCAAGATTCATTTTTCCAGAGACTTCCTCTCTCTCTCTCTCTCTCTCTCTCTCTCTCTCTCTCTCTCTCAAGGAATATTGATCTATTCAACTTGTTTGGCAAATTGAATGACAAAATGGATATCTCTAGTCAGCCATCACTCTCACACTCTAAGGCAGTATCTGTACTCGATATCCCTAGAATTTTCTTTCCAAACGTTTTCAGCATGATGGCTATTCTGATTTAGAAATAGCCTCATTATGTAAAGTCTCATTCAAAAATGTGATGGCTAAGAATAAACAGAAAATTCTGATAGTTTAAATCAGAAAGCAGTGGTATTATTTTTGTTTGTGTGCTTTGTAAACTCAATCCTTATTGGTATAGGCTTAGAGAATTTTAACTTTTTTGTCAATACCACATATACTTGAAATTACTATAAATTCTAATGTGTCAATTACTCACAGACCACAATTCCAAGAACTTAGATGGGTGGTCCACCAGGAAACAGATTCTTCCATATGCTACGAGGCTCAGTCTTACGTAATCATGTTAATTGGAAACTGGATCACTTGGTCCTCTCAACTCAAATAGCTTTGATATTGTTACATGGGGTTCTCTTGTGACATGCAGTCAACTCTAATATGAAACAGTTACTATAAAAAACTATTGCCTTGAACCAGTCCCCAGATATGCTTTCTCCCATTTTAACAGTCAAGTTCTCAGAGGCTTCGCATGACCTGGTCTACTGGCGCAATCACTACATGTTTACTCCCAACCTACAATATACTGCTGCCATGCTATAGCTCTTTTTTCCAGCTGAACTTTCATTTTTCCTCAGCAACTACTTCAGTATTTCCCCAACAGCACTCTTCTATTATACATATATAATTTTACCTTCCCCTTTATAGAGAACATGAAGAACTCAGGCATGAATTTTCTCCACTTCCCACTAAGACCCACCTAAAACAACCAGATCTCTTTCCTCCTTTTTTCTATTTTCAGATGAGGAAACCGCTCTCATCCTAGTTAATATAACCTTTCCCTGTCTACTTTTTCTTAGGAGAAATTTGCTTCTTTCTTTCCATTTGTTCTTTTTTCAATTTTTTTCTTATTATTTCAAATAGAATTAACTTCCAGTGATAAAAAAAAATAAAACTAAAAGAAACCTGTCATGATCATATCTTTGACTACTGATATCACTCTCTCTCCTCTATCTCCTTTCTTCTTTCCTCAGACTTAATTTGGAAGAGTAGACCACGCTCTTGGCATGTCCTCAGTTCTGCACCACTATTCGAACCCTGGTTTCATGAATACTATTTACGCCACGCACTGAAACCATCAAAAGTAAAATCTCATGTCTTCAATACTTACTCATTTTTATATTATCAAAATAATTTGATACTCTTTACTTTTTTTAGGTAAAAAATTCCCAAACCTTTGATTTTCTTTACATTCCTTTTTTTCTGAAATGTTCTACCTTAACAGTTTCCGTTCTTCTCTGTGTAGTGAATGTTGGAATCCTCTAGTTGCATTTTTCTGCTCTCTGCTATCCTTATCCATACATATTTTGCTTTAGATAAGTAAATATATTATCTAATTTTATTACACCAAAATCTCCAGCAACAGATCATGCAATAGATTAGAGTGCATGAACATAACTGCTCATCAAATATCTTCACTTGGATACCCAGTAGGCATTTAAAACATCATGTGTTGAGAACAGCAGATAGTGTAATAGCTAAGTTGCTGGATCCCATGTAGTCAACTGCAGTTTGAGTCCCAGATTCAGTGGCTTCAAACTCAGGCCAGGTGTGTGTACATTCATGGCCAAGATCCCAAGAGGACAGAGGAGAAAGGATTGCAGAAGGGGTTGTGGTGTGGTCATGCCTCCTGGGGGTGATTTCTCACTTTCTATCTTCTGTCTCTCTGGTGAGAGTATGAACCCTATGGCAAAAATATCTCTCTAAAAACAAAAACAAAAAAATTAGTATGTGAAAAATTGAATTTATTAGTTCAAACATTAGATATATAACATACTACTTATTATACACAACACTATATTATGCTCTCAAAATTTGTTACTAGGGTAGATCTGATGCTAAATACTTGTACCAAGAGAGCAAACATAAATAGGGACACAATAAACATGGAGGCCCTAGATATATCAATTACACTGGTGATTGGAGGAGTCCCCCGCCTAGGCTGGACCCCGGCAGATGATGGTGATGTTTTCAAGGGTGTACATATTATCTAAACTTATAAAATTACGTACAATAAGTATGAGGGGACTTCAGAGAGCACATGGGAGGTGGACTTAAAGTACATCTTTATTTTGGTGCAAAAAATTTGAAATCCATGTATATTCATAATACACATTTTTCATACACTTTTTAAAGACCTCTTACATGTGCAGTTTATTGTATATCATTTTTACCTCAATAGAGTTGAATTATTTAAAAACTGAGCATGTCCTTCCTGCTTCTCTTCTATACTATTCCTGAACTCACTTATGATGAATATCCAAGAAATGAATATTCCTACAATATTCCTAATCTATGCCTAATTCATCATCAGTTTTCACAGTTTTCTCATTAAATCTTAAAGCTGTCTCTTTCTCACTTCTATTACCACTACTGCTTTAATTCAAGCATTAATCATGCGTGCCTTGTACAACTGTTACAGCCTTCACATTGCTTTCTGTGACTTCAGGCATTCTCGATTGTTAGGGCCTCCTCTTTAATATATGGATCAGGTTTTTGTTCCTTCCCTCATAAAAAGACGAGGGTCATCTCCTGTCATCTGAAGCATAAAACACTGACAACATGCAAATGCTACTGTCGTCTTTAGTCTCACCTCAGGCCACTATCTTCAAACTACTTGGTGCTCAAAGAATGAAATATTACATAGTTTCCTTGCATACTCAATGATGTTGCATGTTAGGGCCTTTACTGAAGCTATTCTATTAACCTGAGAAGCTCATCCTTTTATATGATAACTTAGGTACTTCCCAGGATGGAGCATCTCTTTCTACAAAGAGGATCCCTATCCGCTCACTGGGGATTTGGCAGCCTACTCCTGATTCTATGGTAGCACCATACTTATATATGCTGTGTAAATATTGTCAGATCCTTGTACGAAGATACTTCTCTTAATTTATCTTTGTATCTTAATGCCAAATATTTAGGATAACATGCTTAAAACATGTCTTTTGATTTTTTAACTTTTTCATATGAATAGCTGGAACATGTACCCCATTCAGTATTCACTCATCTCATCTGTAATTGTGTTTATTTCCTATTGCCGATGTAACAAGTAGCTACAAACTTAGTATCCTCAAATCTATGACTCTGACCTCTAACCTCTTTTTGATAAGGACTTTTCTGTATTGGGCTAACCTGGATAGTCCAGAATTATCTCCACATTTGAAGATCTTTAACTTATCACCTCTACAAAGTCACATTTTCCAGATTAGCTGGTAAATCACACTTTCAGGGATTGTGATTTGCTTTGGTCTGAAGATTTGTTTCTCGCCCCCCACAAGTCACATGTTGAAACTCTAGCCCCAGTGTGATCCTTGGGGAATGATTTCTCACTTTCTCTCTGTCTCTCCGTGGTGTGCACACGTGTCCTATGACAGAAAACTAAGAAATAAAAATAAAGTTACAATACACTGAAAGATCAATTTCCAACCAGCAGACTACAAAACATAATAATGTGAAAAGTACATAGACACAAATATTCACACGCTCGCACTCATAAATATTGGACGTTAGCAGCTGATGCACCAGAGATGGCATACAGGCTGTGTCTTCACAGGCTGTTCATTGTAGTCAGGACCCGACCCTGATGGGCAGCCTAAAGAGACATTACAGATTTATTTTTGCAATTGCTTTATCATATACTTTATTCTTTAATAATCCTAGTGTGTGACACCGAATCATGTTGCAATGGCAGGAGTTAGTCAAGCCAAAAGTTGACTCATGTGTCCTTGTCTTGCTTGCCTAAAAGTGGAAAAACTATTTAAGCCTGGATAGTCAAAAGTTCAGGTGTGGGAACCAGCAGTTAGCGTAATGGCTATGTCGCTGGACTCCCACGTAGTCGACCGCGGTTCGCGTCTCGGACCCGGTGGCTTACAACTCACGCCGGGCGCATGTGCGTGCATGCCCAAGATCCCGAGAGGAGAATGGAGGAGAAGGGATTGCGGCGTGACCATCCCCCCTGGGGGGTGATTTCTCGCTTTCTGTCTCTAATGTCTCTCTCTGTCTGTCTGGAGAGTGCACGCGCCCTCTAGCGAAAATCTCTCAAAAAAAAAAAAAAAAGTTCAGGTGTCAGATGAGTGGCAGAATTGCAATTCTGTAGAAACAAAAATATTGACTAAACAAAAAATTTAAGAGTCAAAAGTTGCCAGACACCACATCACTCTCAGGCATCTATGTGTGTTTCTTCTAGATTGTGCTTGAGAGCAATGTCAGTCCATCAGGAACTGCAAAGGCCAGGAAAGAAAAGGAGGCACAAGCCTGGCGACTCACGGGGGTGAAGTCATACCCCAGGCTAGAAAAGATGCCTGAGCCCGCGACTGCTGATAGTCCAGCTGCTACTACTGCATTGAGGATAATGGTAAGCACTGATTGTCTTTGGACAAATGCATAAAGAATGAAATTCACCACAAACGGTCTAGAATGTTTTCTAATAAAAACATGATATAAGTCACATATTTAATTCTAATTTTTCTAATAAATATATTTATGGCAAAAGAAAAAAAACATAAAACATTAAATTAAGTAACATATTTTATATAGCCTAATATAACCCAAATAACGGGGGAGGACGTGAGGGATGGAATCAAGGGGAAAAAAAAAAGAAGCAAGACACAAAAATGGAAAATTATCTGCTGAGAATAATATGTATATGTGATAACTGTGACTGGACTAACGGACTAATACACACTATATTCATGACAGGAAAACTAATTTTGTATGCTGCTATGATATACAATGATTAAATGTGAAATGATAATAATAAATTCAAAAAAACAAAAGAACACAAATAATTTCAAGATGTAATTAATATAAAAATATTAATTAGATATTATACATCATTTTATAAGTAAATTCTTAAAACCCAGAACATATTTTACATTAGTAAGACAGGTCAATTTACACATTCAATTTTATTGGAAAATATTATCTATATTTAGAATTTATATAACATTGACTTGAAAGAATAAGTTTGCATTTCGAAGTTATTGCAAACATATTTACAAATTTTCTATTGACTAAATCAAATATAAATGAATATATATATACACACACACACGTGTATATATATATATATATACACACACACACATGTGTATATATATATATTTATACACACACACACATATATATAAACATACATACATGTATACAAACTCACATGTCAATTCATTAAACTTCCCCATGTCTTATATCTGGAGACATTCCAGTTTCCAATACTAAAAAATTAGTAGGAATACTGGAATACGTTGTCCTATTGTAAAAAAAGTAGATTATGAAATCATATATATCTCAAATATGGTTATAAATATATAGAAAGATGAACTTAATGGATACATATAATATAGACAAGGTATAGGTAAAAGTAGAGATATCATCATTGACACATATATATCTGAAATATTATACTTGGTGATGTGCTGATAAATATTTAGTTATTTACTTCCCCCACATCCACCATCATTTTTTTTAAGTCTGTAATGTTTAACAGTTTTATTGTCCTATTATAAACCCCTCTAGCAGAGCCAGTGTTGTGCAAGATGCCAATGTGATTGGATGTAGGCAGTTGGGGATAAAAGTACAGTAGTGATCCATTGTACAGTATGGCCAACATACAGAAATGATAGACATGAATAACCTCAAGAGCATGTGTAATGGTAAAATAACTATGTAGTTATAAATTATAATTGTTTACAACCTTTGTATTTAGTATAATATCCTTGTGATGAATATAATTTAAATCAAATACCTTTTTAACAACTAGCTCACAAAACTCCCGAGAACTTAACAATTGGGTCTTGTGACCTGGAATGAGCTGACTTCAGCATAGCCCTGTTTACAAATAAGGACGTTAACTTCATAGAATGCAGCAGGAACAGTCAACTGCTTACTAAAATATAGGTTTTAGTAACTATATTGATAGCAATAGTCAAAAGAAAGTGGATGTTTACTCAGAGATTAAATGTCGCTACTACTTGCCATCAAGGGTGGTTCTAAGATTACTTTTTGCCAATGGAGTCTGAGTAGAAATGTGTCTGTGATTTTTACCAAATGCATTCCCTTGGGCATGCTCTTCTCTCTGCTGCCAGCAGATTGCATAACATGATGGGGCCACAGATACAAGCAGCCTAGATCCTTGAGTCACCATGTGGGAAAAAATCCATCTTCCCAACTCTGGTTGGGGAGCTATACCTGAGTAGATTCTTACAGAAGCTACTAATGAACTTCTCTGCTAAATTCTGTAATTTATTATAGCAGCTAGGATTATCCTAATAACACAGACTTGACTTTTAATTTCACCCCCGTGCTAAGAAATTTTACGTAAAGAATGTGGATATTTTTATTGGAGAGGTTTTTTGCTATAAGATGCGTGCGCTAGCCAGAAAGACAGAGGGAGACAGAGAAACAGAAAGCAATAAATCACCCCCCAGCAGAAATGACCACGCTGCAATCCTTTCTCCTCCACTCTCTTCCTGGGATCTTGGGCATACACACACACGCACCCGGCGTGAGTTTAAGCCACCCGGTCCAGGACTCAAACCACAGACAGCTACATGGGAGTCCAGTGACATAGCCATTACACCAACTGCTGGTCCTCTAATGTGGATCTTCTTTAACAAAAATGAATATTTAAAGTGAATTTCATCACAAAATAATCAAAATGGAAATCTTACACATCATGCAAATATAAGAGACTGATGTGAATGTATTTATGTTAGACAAATTCAGTTCAAAAGCTGTAGTGATGTATACTGATTGAACATATAAAATGAATTTTTAAAAAGGAAAAAAATAATTTGTGAGCTATTTTTTAAACAATATTTAAACTTGCAAAATAAATCTATTCCAACTTGGCTATTATTCAGTCTTCAATTTTATTTGTAATTATTCTCCAAACTTCTCCTTAGAGAGGGCATAAATTGGTTTTACCCTGTTTAAAAAGAATCATTTAAAATTCCATTTATTGGAATAACATATCAGACAATTTATATTTCTAAAAAATATAATCTTTCCTGTAAAAATATTTGGGGTTTCTATTTCCCTTCTGAGGGCTGGTGTTGATGCTATGCATGGAAATGTCTGTTTAACAGATCTCGGCGCTGATGAAGTGCGACCAATACCACCATCTGCAGCTGTGGAAACCCTCGCTCCATGGGGCCTGAACTTGGCCCCAACACGTGAAAGGCTTTGAGGTCATCTTAAAAATATTATTTGCTTTCCGTTTGCAAGGTTAACTATAATATAAAAGAGGTTTCAAATTCCAAACAGTTTTCTGAAGAACTTTTAAATAATTTCCAGTCATGTTCAGGAGAAATGTATTACAGTCTTCCTCTCTTAAACCTTCTTAATGACACTGTGTATGACAGCATTTATAAAATTCCATATGAAACCTCTTTAGAGAGGGGTTTAAAGATAATGATGCCCATAAAAGTTATCATTAGAAATTTCTGAGACCAGTAGTTAGTGTAATGGCTATGTCACTGGACTCCCATGTAGTTGACAGCGGTTCGAGTCCCAGACCTGTTGGCTTAAACTCATGCTGGGCACCTGTGCGTGTGTGCCTGAGATCCTGAGAGGAAAATGTAGGAGAAGGGATTGAGGTATGGCCATCCCCCCTGGGGGGTGATTTCTCGCTTTCTATCTCTCTGTCTGTCTCTGTCTTTCTGGCGAGCACACACGCCCTATAGCAAAAACCTCTAAAAAAAAAAAAAAAGAAATTTCTAATGCCTATGGCCCTATACTTCATAGGTGATATATAATATACAAACGCTAATAATAATATATTATATTAATTTAATTCTTTATGTTGAAAACCTGAAAGATCTTCACGTAGGTATGCCAAAACACACTGTCATCTAAAAACTGAATAATAAGAAGAAATGATATCTCTTTCTTCATTTATAAGTCTGAAAGATCTCAAATAAAGTAAAATTAATTCAGCCTGTGTACTCCTGAAAACTGTTTTAGTTTTATAATACGTACTCCTTTTCTTATACTTACTTATTTAGCCTTACTGATATTTATTAAGTTTCTACTTAAAAGTTAAAACTGTTCTGAGGATAAAATAGTGGGAATAAGTCTAAACTGTACATACACTAAAAATGACATGTCTCTGTAAAATGATAAATACTGATAAAATATTTCATGAAATAACATGTACTTATCAGTTAACATCACATTAAACAGGAATATAAGGGACTTTGACCAAAATAAAATTTAGTTAACTTAGACATGTCATACCATCATGTTAAAAAAAAAAAAAAAAAAAGTAAAGGATTTATATGGCAAAATGCAGAAGAATGGAACATGTGGAGATTGTTAGAGACTGGCTTTGCCCTGGAGTTCATGATCAAATGTACGTTATTCAGTATAAAATTTAAATCACCTTACATGGTTTACAACATATATCACTTGAGGTCATCTGTTTAAAACCTCATTTTAGCGCCTGTTCTGTGGCATGATAGTAAAGAACTGCTCAGGAGAAGCTGGATCCCACATGGCTACCACAGTTTGAATCCCTGGTCAGTCAGCCGGAAACACAGTGTGTGCATAAGTGTCCAAAATCCCATGGACTAGAGAACTAGGAAAAAAGAGATCACAGCAGTGGATGGACTCTGTAGAGGGTGTTCATCTCTCTCTCATTCTCACATACATGTGCTATATGCTGAATTTTAAAAAACAACTACTGAAGTGGGTATTTTAATATCTCTGTATTGACTGACATGCATGACATTCCCTTTTGAAAAGGCAATGTAATACACTATAAAGCTATATGCAATTCAATGTAATATAAACAAGATTATGATGATAATAAATAAATAAATAAAATAACTACTATAAGATGTCTTTTAGTAACAGGAAAGAATAGTGAGATAGTGGTATTCTCTTGTCTTTTTATTTTGTTTTTCAAAGTATAAACATCATGAGTGAGATTTCTGCTTCAGTTGTGTGTGTGTTTGTGTGTGTGTGTTGTTGCTGGTTCCCCCCACCCAAGGTGCATGAACTTGGTGCATGAACTAGAGAGAGACGATGAGAGGGAAAGTAAGAAATCAACCCTGCACTTCTGGAGGAATGGCCACATTGCAATCGCTTCTCCTCTATTCTTCTTCTGGGGTTTTGGGCACAGATGCACACACGCCAGCGTGATTTTCAAGCTGCTAGGACCAGAGCTCGAACCATAATTGGCCATGGGGGAGTCCAGCACCTTAACCATCACATTAACTGCTGGACCTTGATTCACTTTTAATAGACAAGTTGAATTTAGAGTTTATTTACAGATGTATTATTAATGACACTTTAACTAGAAATGTCAAGGAAGTTGTATCAAAAGGCAATTAATATACTCAGTCTTATGATTAATATATAAATATACAACAGGATTCTGGGTAGATTTCTTTCAGTGTAGGAAGTTATGTATTGAATTCTTGGATTAAACAAACACTAATAAAATAGCAATACTGCTTGTCCTTATACTATGCTCATAATGAAAAGAATTGCAAAATATCTGAGGACAGTCAGTTGTGTTATAGCAAAGAAGAAAATTAATGAGATGGATGAAATTAGTAACAGTAAGCCTGAACAGTAACTAGGAATATTTTGAAATATGAGTATGACTCTTAGATAGGATCATTAATTAGTTAACATGTTCCTTATGAGACATAGAAATAATTAATGAGATGGGGATGAGGGGCTGCCATGGGCTTTAAGGCCACCAGCCTAGTCCCAGCAGTTGCAGAGTTAGAAGGAGCAGAGGAAAAGCAGGACCGCCTGGCCCTAACTGTTAACCAAAGCCTCCTGACCAGCCTAGGTATGGGAGGAAGGGCTACCTTAGCCTTCAGGATGAGCGCCCCAGTTCCTGCAGTTGTAGAGTTCAAAGGAGTACAGAGAAAGCAGAGTCAGCTGGCCATGCAGCTCATACCAAAGCCCAGCCTAAGGTGTAGAGCAAGGGCTATCTCAAATTTCATATACTACCTTACATTCTAGCTTTCTACCTCAGACCCAGACACACAGGAACCAGAAAGGTTTGGATATAAAGGAACAAACAACTGAACACAGTGAGGCTCTGGAGGAATTCTCTCCCCACATTCACCCCAGCAGGAAAAGGAGAGAAACTCCTTTTTGCAAATCTGAACTCAAACTGCCACTGTAGATACATGCTGCCATCAACAGTAAAAAGGGAAAACTGGCACAGAGCTAATTCACATCCAAGGGAAGCATAGATACACACAGCTACAAAAACCTACTCCAAAGTAGTAAGAAGGAGTACGAAGTGAGTTCATTGGCAGATAACTAAAAATTACAGTAGTACCTCAAGAAATATGAGAAAACCAGAAAATATTTTCCCTCACAGAAACACAATAACTCCTTGCCAACAATGGATGAAACACCAGAAATCACAGATGTGACAGAAAACAAATTCAGAATATTTACCACAACAAAACTCAATGAGACGCAAGAAAAAACAGACAACCAATTCCAAGAGATGAGAAAAAACTTCCCATGACTTGAAGGAAGAACTCTATTAAGATATAGACACCCTGAAAAAGAAGCAGACATAACATCAGGGGATAAAAGATATAGTATAGGAAATCAAAACCTCCATCAAAAGTATTCACAGCATATTAGACCACACAGAAACAGAAGAAAGAATCTCTGACCTTGAAAATAAAATGTTCAAGTAACTGATATGAATGTAAAAATAACCACTAAAATTAGGACAACATATAGGAAATCTTAAACACCTTTAGATGATTGACTATTCACATAATGGGTTTTCTAGAAAGTGAAGAGATGGGTAGAGGCCTAGGAAATCTCTTTCTTAATATAATAACTGAAAACTTTCCAAACTTAGAGAGGCATATGGAAATACAAATCCAGGAAATACAAAGACAACAAAATAGATTTAACATAAAAGTATCTTCTTCAAGACACATCAAGGTAAAACTGGTAAAAATCAAAAACAACAATATTCTAAAAATGACAAGAGAGAAATCCAAAGTTACTTACAGAGGTTATCCGATTAAACTAACATCAGACATCTCAACTGAAACAATGCAGACAAGAAAAGAATGAAAAATAATATTTAAAACTCTCAAAGAAAATCAAATTCAGCTGAGAATAATATACCCAACAAGATTATACTTCAAATAGGAAGGAGAAATAAAATCATTTCCAAATAAACAAAAGCTGGTAGACCCAGTTTTCATAAAGTTATTCCTCAAGATTCAAATGGAAGGAACTCTCCAAACCTCATTCTATGAAGCCTCATCACCCTGATACCAAAACAAAAAAGGAGATAATGATAAAAGAAACCTACCGACCAATACCCTTCATTAATATTGATGCACAAATTCTCAATGAGATACTAACAAACCAAATCCAGCACATTAAGATTACACACCATGACCAGGTAGATTTCATCCCAGATATGCAAGAATGGTTCAACATACACATAACAATAAATGTAATATATCACATTAATGTAAAGAAAGATAAAAACCATATGATCATATCTTTAGATACAGAAAGAGCATTTGATAATATGGAACATTTCCTCATGATCAAGACTCTCAGCAAAACAGGAGTAGAAGGGACCTTCCTCAACACAATAGAGCCATATATAACAGACGCATTACTATCATTAACAGAATGAGAAAAGCTCACGGTTTTCTCAGTAAAAACTAAAATAAGTCAAGACTGCCCACTTTCTCCACTTCTTTTAACATAGTGCTGGACGTCCTAGCCAATGCAATCTGACAAGAGAGCAAAATAAAAGGCATTTAGATAGGGAAAGAAGAAGATAAACTGTCCCTATTTGTAGATGGTGCTGGAAGAAATGGATATTAGCCTTCAGAAAAATGAAACTGGACCCCTATTTCTCACCATTAATAAGAATCAACTCAAAATGAACCAAAAATTTAAATGTAAAGCCTAAAAACTATACAACAACTAGTAGAAAACTTAGGGGAAATTATTGAAGACATTGGAGTAGGCAAAGATTTATTAAATAAGACCCCTAAAAGCACAGGCCATAATCTCTAAAAGAAAAAAGTGGAAATACATCAAGCTAAAAATCTTCCTCACAACAAAGAAAACAATTAGAGTAAAGAGACTACCCTCAGAATGGGAGAAAAATAGGTGTCTACTTTATGGCTTAGGTTCACTTTTAACTCTATACCATAGTATCTACTTATCTAAATGGAAAGTTAACATTAATGAGAGATAATTAGAAAATGATTGTGGTAGAGTACAATAAGCAAAATAATTTTTTAACTATCAAAGGGCATGTGTACTCTCCAGAGAGAGAGAGAAAGAATGAACCTCAAGGGAGTACTACTTATCAAATAGAAGATACTACTCTAATTATACACATGCATCTGCCTGTTTGCCATACTCCTGATTTACACAATTATTTGTTTTATGAAAAAATTCATAATAAATTTGCTTCATAGTAGATATTGACAAACAAAAAGAGATGATGTTTCTCGATTACTACTCTAAAAACTATACCATTAGTTATGAATATTGTGAATCAATTTAATTTTGGAAATCTACTATAAACATATTTAATTAGTATGTGTCATCATAAAATAGTGTAATTTAAATCAGTGAACACATAAGCTCAGGAATCAGACTTGTAGTACAATGAACATTCATTTAGGTGGAAATCATATTGAAACAGCCATATTTGATAAGATAAATCACTCTCACAGCATTTCTCTACTTAAGGAAATTCTCCAAAGACAAAATCAAATTTATAATGTACTTGAAGCATTCCAAAGAGAACAATAACGAAGTTTTTTTCAAAGCCTGAATTACACAATTATTCATATGAATGTAAATACTTGCTTAATTTACATAAAAATCACTTCTGTAATAGTAGATAATAAGGAAATAGTGAACTAAAAAAGTCTCTAATATTAAGTATTATGAAATTTAATTGTTTTTTAGAGAGAAAAGCAAACTAGGAATTTCAATTTACCTTTCTATGGTAAATTCTCTGGTAAATGTTTGAAAACATTTTCCTCATACTTCTTTATAAAGGGAAAATATTTATTTAATATATTTTACAAATTTAATATAGAAAGTGGACCTATCTTACATTTTCAGTTATAAAGAGAAACAACAGAAATAGTCATTTATGGCAGAAATAAAATTGTCCTGAGAAACTGAAGCTAAGAAGTCAAAAGTGGTTTGTAAATGAAAAGGATTTAATTTTAAGACTAGATTATTGGTTATTGGGAAAAAAAATATTTGGTTTGTTAAATCATTTAATTTATAGGTAAAAAAAAAAATTGTGTCTTCCCAACGAGAGCTATTTTCCCAATACATTTAATACAATAGAAATTTTAAAGTTATGTTCAAGAGAAGGAACAGTATAATTTTACACTTCAATTGTTTGGTGTCATTTTTAAAATGCTGGAAAAAAATTCCTAGGCTGGGTGTGATATTTTAATTTCTGCCTTGATCTCTAGAAAAACTTTTGGTGACAGCGAAGATTGGCAAAGTTAGTGGTTTCTTTCCTCCACAATGCAATACAAAAATTCAATTTTATGGATTTTGATTACCAAAGACCCTCTGCCCAGACTTCACCTTCCTGCTCCCCAGCCTAGCCAGAAGCCAGACGCCACACACTGATTTTCTAGACAGGTCTAGGTACTCAGTAGCCAAATATCTGCATACTTTCAGGGTTAGATTAATCCTCAATTTTCACTGAATATGCTGTGCAAAGGGAGAAAAACAGTACTGTTTACAGACTGAAGATCCCGCCTTCTGCATACCTTTGATGGCTCAAATTTAACTCCAAAAGATAGGAAAAAACATAGAACCAGAATCCAATGCAGAGGCACAAGAAATATGAGAAACCAAGAGACTACTTCTCCTCCAATGAAAAAGAATCACTCCTCTTCCACCACAAAGAATGAAAGGGAAATCATGGAAATGTCAGATAAAGAATTTAAAATAGTCATAGTGACAAAGCTAACAGAGGTGCAAGAGAATAGAGACAAGGAGCTCCAGAAGATGCAGGAGAACAGAGATGCAGAGTTCCAGGAGGTGAGGACGTTCTTGCACAATCTGAAAGAGGAGATGCACATCCTAAAAAAGAATCAGTTGGAACTGTTAGAGATGTAAGCTGTCATACAAGAAATTAAAATTTCCCTCAAAAGTATTCAAAGAAGATTAGATCATGCAGAAGAATGGAATCTCAGATCTAGAAGACAAAATCTCTGACCTAGAAGAAAAAGCACACACACACACACACACACACACAAAAAAAAAAAAAAAAAGAATGAAACAGAAGCAAAACTAAGGGATGGCGATGATATATGGAAAATACCAGATACCATCAAATGTCCAAACATCAGAATAATTGGTATCCCAGAAGGTGAAGAATCTAATAAGGGCATTGATAGTCTATTCCATGAAATCCTGAAAGGAAACTTTTTTTTTTCTTTTTTTTGGAGAGGTTTTTATTGCTAAAGGGCGCGTGCGCTCGCCAGACAGAGAGAGACAGAGAGACAGAAAGCAGGAAATCACCCCCCAGGGGGGATGGCCACGCCACAATCCCTTCTCCTCCATTCTCCTCTCGGGATCTTGGGCACGCACGCACACGCGCCCGGCATGAGTTTATGCCACCGGGTCCGGGACTCGAACCGCAGTCGACTACGTGGGAGTCCAGTGATATAGCCATTACGCTAACTGCTGGTCCCCTGAAAGGAAACTTCTCAAGCCTAGGGAAGCATTCAAACATCCAGACTCAAGAAATACAAAGGACCTCAAATATAATCAATCCAAGAAGGTCCTCTCCATGGCACATCATAGACAGATTGGCCAAAATCACAGATAAAGATAAGATTCTAAAAATGGTAAGAGAGAAGTGTCAAGATACTTACAAATGTGATCCTATCATGCGAACACCAGAACTCTCAGTGGAAACAATGCAAGCAAGGAAAGAATGGAAAGATATATTCAAAGTGTTAAAAGAAACAATTTCAACCAAGATTACTATATCTGGCAAGATTATCCTTCAAATGGGAAGAAAAGATAAAAAAACATGATCACTCAGATTAGTGGAAAGGGAAAGATAGTAAAGAAAAAAGCTTATAAAAATAGGTGAAAATTATATAAAATATCTAAGAAGGGTTGATAATGACTCTCAATTCTAACAAGTATACTCCTCTCTTGGGATGATGATAAGGGAGGAGGTTCTTCATCTGTTGGAGAAGGAAGGACATAGGACATCTCTGTAATTTCTTCTTAATTTTGCTGTGGCCCTAAAGCTGCTCTAAAAACAGATTTAAAAAGGAAAATAAAGAAATGAAGTACTGATACATACTACAACATGGATGAACCTTAAAAACACTATGTTAAATGAAAGAAGCCTGTCATGAAGGACTACATGTTGTATGGCTTCATTTATATGAAATGTCCAGAATAGGCTAATCTATACAGACACAAAGTAAACTGAGCCGTTGCTGGGGAGGGGGAGTGTCAGCTAAGAGGTTCATGGGGTTTTTTTTGGCAGGGGGAGGCAACAAAAATGTTCTAAATTTGTGGTGGTGGGTGCACAACTCTCTGAATACATGAAAAGCCATTAAATTTTACACATAAAATGGGTGAATTTTGTGATATATAAATTATATGTTAATTAAGCTGTTAAACTATTTTGAAAAGCTTCAGCATATATAAAAGATCAAAAATTGAAATCAGATTAAAAATATTGAGTTCAGAGACTTTAAAAAAATACAGTTGTATGTAATGTATTGATTCTATCTTAGTCACAGAAAGCACATTGTGATAGATACCGTCACCCCAGAAGAATCACATTAGGTGCCATTGTGCTGACTGGGTGGTGTTTCCATGTGGGGTTATTTTTGTTCCCAGTAGAAATACTGTCACTGAGGCCAAGGACAATTGGAAGACTTGAGTGCCCCATTCCTAGATCGTAGTTCTGCTTTATAACTGCTACTTTGGTGTAGAGTAGGACTTCTCACCTCAGCTGTATGCTGCAGCCAGTAGTAGAGCTCCTTATAGGAACCACCAGTTAAACTAACAGGCACCCCTGCTCCATCAACAGAGATACACCTCTGCTGTGTCACTATGACGATTTTTTTTAAAGAATTATTTTATTTAACTTTATTTAGTATTATTATCATTATTATTTTCCAGTTTGATCAGAGAGAGACAGAAAGAGAGAGAGGAAGTGAGAAAGCAAGCCACCAGGTCCGAGACTTGAACCGTGGTCAGCCATGTGGGAGTCCAGCGCCTTTAACCACCATGTCACTTGCCAGCCCCTCACTATGACTTTTGATAGAATATTGAAAAGAATGGACATATTGTGGAAACTAGAATCTTCACAAAATTAAGTGAAGAACTAGGGAATATGGTAATTTATCAACAAAGTCTCATGATAGTTTTAAAATTGAAGTTTAATAATTTACCAACAATCAAATGGGTGACACTGGCTACATGGCAAAACATTTGCATGATCTATTAGCTCCATTACATCTTAGTAAGTGTTTAAGAAATTCTTCCAATCCCATATCATCTACACATAAATTCTTTCTGAATTTTTTTGAAGACATTTCTAAGTAGGTTGTGATGCACAAATCTTCTGTGGGGCATTGTGTCTCCGTGAAACAAACTGCTGATTCTGCTTTTCAAATTGTATGATATAAAAATGGTGCATGTAATGAGGATTTAAGTACCCATGTATGTTTACGTGTAAGCCATTCCAAGAACGTTACAGAGGGCCCTACTTGGTGCATTTATCATAATTGCATATGCAGCACTTGGTTTCTTCAGGAGAATTACAGCCTAATGGAAATTCTCTGACTGGACTGGAAAATGTGTCTGTCAACATTTGTCTTAATAGATACGTAATTTCTCTAGCTCATTCCAGATCCAGATTTGTAAAGCGCCTGATAATAATTATGATAAAGTCTCCAGCCTCTTCAGAGAGTGCATTAGACAATGAGGAGACGGCTCAACCAGCCATTTGTATGGAAGAGTTCGCTTAGCCATCTAGTTGGGCAAAGTTACCTTACCCTGTTGTCATGCTCACGCAGTCCAATAAGGATTGAGGCTTTGATTTCCTGACTTCCTTAGCATTTATGCTCTCATAAGTTTCCCATTTGGAATAATTCAATATAAATCACAAACCTCTTGGTAAATGTCATTTTCTTTCAAGTACCTGAGAAAATTCACTTTTGCCGTAGGCTTTCTAGGAGATACGATTGGCAATTTCTGTCTCCCCCCCCCTTCTTTCTCTGGGTGTGTGCATGTGTGTATATTTATGTGCATGCATATAAAATATAAAGGCATATATATTAAAAACATTGCCTTTTCCTTATACTACAAACTTGTGGAGGAGAAAAGGCATGAAAAATAATTATGGTGGCTATGCAAGTAAAAGTCGCATTAGCTACTGTGTATGTGATTTCAAATAAAGCTCTGTATAGACATCAGGAAATACATCTGGGGAAGAACGCATAAAATTTACGCTCTTTCAGATTCCTCACGAGTAAAAGGTAAGTCATAAAAGAAGAATTGCACACTGACATTATAAATATGGAAACAAAAATAGCACACAGTTCTAGGTGTGATCAATTGAACACTGAAGAAATATATGAATTTGTTTCCAGAAGAGGTTGGTCAAGTCTGGAAGTGTTTTATAAAGAGGAAGCTCTCATTTCTCTGAAATATGCAGGATTCAAGATTGAAGAAGAGAGAGGTGATGAAGAATTCTCTTAAAAAGAAATGTAATGTTCTAAAGCGGAAAGGGAATTTATGTAAGTAAGATAGAAAAGAGAAAATTCCAAGGGGGAATGTTTATTGTTTTAGATAAAAATCATTAACTCTACCCTGCATCTTTATTCATGAATAGCAGTTAAATTAATAAACAAAAAAGAACATTCCTATAGTAGAAATACCAAATATATATGTTGATGTTAAAGTTAGTGGTGACTATTGTTACTGTGTAGCCAAATATAATCTAATACAAAAACAACAGTAAGTATTATGTAAAGATTTTTATTTGAAGTGCTGTATCAGTTCCCTCAGTCTTTCAAAACTGAATAACAAATGTAAAGAAATTATTCTTGTAATCAAAGAAAGTATGATTTTTGTGATCACTATCAATGTCATTCTTACATTTTCTCTTACTAAAAATATTGAAAAGGCAAATATGTAATTACAGATCAAAAAGGATAAAACTGACTTTCAAGTTGTATTTTTCCAGACAACATTATGAGTAAAAAAGGTAAGTAAATCATATTTTTTCTTTTTAAAATCAGCTTTGTGGGGGGCATGGGGTGTGGCCTGGTGGTTGAGACAGCTTTTTCTCATATTGCCGACTACAAGGTTCAAGGCCCAGGCTACCATCTTGAGAAACACAGAGGGTCCATTTGTGAGCATACCCAAAATCCCAAGGGGAGAGGGGGACGGAGAAATAATTGCAATGTGACCATGCCCCATAGGGGTGTGCTTTCTCCTCTCCATCGCCCTGTTTCTTTGTCTCTATCTTGCGACTACATGCACTGGCAACAAACAATTCATATAATATACTCTTGTACGTTAAGAGCCAGCATTGGTTTTATTTTATTTTATTTTTTTATTTTTATTTTTTTTAAGAGGTTTTTGTTATATGGTGCATGCGCTTGCCAGACAGACAGAGACAGAGAGATAGAAAGCGAGAAATCACGCCCCAGGGGGGATGGCCACGCCGCAATCCCTTCTCCTCCATTCTCCTCTCGGGATCTAAGGCAGGCACGCACATGCGCCCGGCGTGAGTTTAAGTCACCGGGTCCGGGACTTGAACCACGGTTGACTACAAAGGAGTCCAGCAACATAGCCATTACGCTAACTGCTGTTCCCAGCTTTGATTTTATTTTAACAGTATAAAACAAGATGTCTCTATTTTAACAGAATTTCAGTGAGTACAAACATCATAATTTTATGTCATAAGATTAAATTTATAAAAAGTAATTTTAACTTTATTCTTTTTAGACAAATCTCCAACTATTGGCAATGTTAATAAATAAAGCAAGAAAATGGAATACTCGAGAATAATTTGTCAACAAGTTCTTCCATTTAACTATAATAAAGCCTGAAACATTTAATTACTCTATGAGGTACCCTATATTTAGAATTTAAAATATAATTTCTTTACCAAATAGTATATGCTTTGTTTAAAGACACACATATCTGAATTTGAAATAATAGAACTATAGCTTTTAAATTTTATCTGTTACATACAATTAATGAGTACCCACATATATGCTGTCACTCTAAATTAATTTAAAGCCCTTTTAAACATCTTCTTGCCAAAAGTAATTCCAATAACCTCAAATAATAGGTTTTTGTTTTGTCTATCACCCTAATAAATATTGAATCTGTGAAGAATTGTCAGTAATAATAAAGATCATTTTTGAATATAAGTTGTCTGAAAAGTTTTTAAATATCAAAACATGGTACATGTATTTTTTTAAGTTATTTTATTATGTGAGTACTACATGGCTGACAAAAGAGTGTGCCAGCCTCTAGACCAGCCCTATGGTAAATTGGCAGATAGAATATGCATAATCACAGGAAAATGTTTGACTTCAAATCTATGATACAGATTGAAAATACAAAGCAAATATTGTGTGTATGACAGGCAGTATGTTTACTAAAGATTCATTGCTCCATTTGTCTATGACTTAGTTTAAATAATAAAGTTAACCCAAAAGCATTTCATTTGTTTCCAAAAAGAGTTTATTTTAACAGTTTGAGTTCTTAATATTATTTATTTTTATGTTAATGTATTGGATTATGTTATTTAGAATTAAGTAATACCTTTTTTCAGTCTGGGCCAACTCCCTCCAGCTGGCGTTGGCCCCATTGCAAATGTATTGTTGTTCTAGGTTAGTATGTGGTTTATTGGTCAACGAGAGCCTTCGACGTTATTTTCTTGCCAAACTTTTACTCAACATAGTAACAATCTCCATACACAACTCAAAGTTATAAAAGTGAATGTTTTATAGATGTTCTCTAATCTGACATCTCACACACAAATTTCAATTGGTAAGGTTATTTCAAGTGCTAATTCAAACCCTGTCTCCTTGGTAAAAATTAATACGGCACCAAATCGAAGCCTTTCTGAAGTTAAGATCTAACATGTCTTTGGTTTTTCCTGTTAGTGGGCTTGTCATTCAATTGTAGAATAATAGCCTGGTAGGTAGTGTTCTTCAGTCAAACTGATTCATCTAATTTTCTATGATCCTCTTTGGTCCTTATTAGTGATTTCTTTTCATTGCAACCACCCATGAAACCAATCCATATTAAAGAAATTAGCTTTTAAAGTTTAAGTGTCTTGAGATACCCTAGGATATTTTTCACCATTTTACCTTCAATTGAGCAAGTGTTATAATTGAGTTATATAAACTTATACATAAAGTTATTTCACATTTAACTGTGAGCCTTTCAATAGTGTCACCACACCTAAATTTAAAATATTTATAATTGATGGAATTGATTTTCTAACGATGTGCTTAAGGATGTTTTCTATACCTTTCCACTTACTGTTGAAATCGGCCCATTGTGAATGCATAGTGGAAAGTGGGTGGGGATTTGTATTCACCTGAACATGGATAGGGCCAATTGGATACTGTTATGGTTGCTCTCAGTGCAACAGAGGCTTCAAATTCCTCTTGCGGGACTAGCTTTTTGATGGTGTGTTATTCTGCAAAGGTGGTCCTCTAATGCCTGCTCCCTTTTTGACTTTGGGTCTTCCTTCTTGGATTCCCTCTTCATGTTGATCCCAAGAGAGCATCTGTGTCTCACAGCAGGCGCTCGCTGGTTTTGACTTCATGCTTGCTAGCATGGTGGGGTGGAAAGCTCGGGCAGGCAGGCACCACGAACCTGAGTCTCAGAGGAGTGGTCTCTACAAATTATCCTGCCCTTCCCGGTAGAGTGCCGGACCTAGCAGGCGTTCCTGGCCCTGTTACCACAGCTGCTGCTTTCTTGTTTTCCTGTTTCCCTTCCTGAGCTTCTACAGGTGCCTAGCAGTGCTCCGGGATACACCTGTGCTTCCTTTCCCCTTCAGATAGAAGGTTTCATTCTGTTTGGGTATGTATTAGTGTTACACAGATGCATAAAAAAAAAAGATCACAAATTTAGTGACTTAAACAAAACAAACAAGAAATGATCTCATAGTTTTCACAGATCTAAAGTCTGGCATGGTGTCTCTTGGTCTCTGCTCAGGGTGTCACAGGTTGAAATCAAATTAGACAAGATTCATTCTTAGCTCGAAGGTCTTCCTGGCTCAGTTCTCAAAGTCCACTTCCTGGCTCAATTCTTACAGTTAAGGAGATTCAGTTCTGTGTGGTTGTAGGATTGGGGCCCCATTTCCTGGCTGTGGGGCAGGCAGCGTCTACCCTCAGTCCTTTGAAGACGGATGCATTGCTACCATATGACAACCTTCATTTCCAGATTCTTTTTACATTTTAAATTTCTCTGTGCAGAGAAACTGCTTGTAAAGGGTTTATGTGATTAGGTCACACCCACTTGAATGATCTCCCTGTTTTAAGGTCAGCTGTGCCACGGGACATAACCTCTTCCCAGGGATAAAACCCATCATCTTCTCAATCCCCAGGATTAGGCAGGGCATCCACACCAGGTGGGAGGGAAAGGCTGAGAGGTTTTTTAACTCTGTCTCAAAGAGCGACAGCCGTGGCCTGCATAGATTTTGAGTAGAGGAAGCTATTTCCTTCCCTGGCATTCTGCCATACCTTCTCTGTGAAATCCTGGTGGGTTTACTGGAGGAAATGTCTGCAGGATGGTGACGTCCCCTATGTCAGTGGTCCCTGGTGGGGTCACAGTCTCACAGCAAAACACACTTAACCTTTAGCAATTGTTATCTCTTTCTAGCTGAGTCTTCTTACCAGCTTCTGTGGAACTCAGCAGTGTCTGTCTCAAATAGCCAGCCCTGCTTTCTAAAGGCACCTGTTTCTCCAGATTTTGGGAAAGTTGGTTGCTCTGACAACTCCATTCTCTAAAAGGATCAAGAAAAGTTATTCATTTATAGTTTGCTTTGCTTTTCCTCTTTTTTTTTTTTTTGTGAGGGTGGGCGCAATTCTCTTTCTCTACATCTTTGAACTGTATTGGGCATTGCAGGTTGACTTGAAAATTTTTACATACAAAGTTTTAAATTCTTTTGTCGTAAAATGTTTTGATCTATTTTTAAAATATGGTGTTTTTTTTTTTTAATTCAATCTTTTTCTTTTTTAAAATATTGCCAGAGGGTGTAAACGCTTGCCAGAGATATAAGACAGAGGCTCCTCCCCACCCCCCCCATGGGATGTTTTACGCCACAATCTCCTCTCCTCCATCTCTCTCTCTTTTCAGGATTTTGGGCACGTAAGCACACACACCTGGCATGTTTCTCAAGCCACTGGGTCTGGGACTGTACAGTCAGCCTTGTGTAATCCAGTCACTTTAATCACCACATCAGTTTCTAGACTTCCTTGAGTAGTTTTAGACTTCTTGAAAGCAGGTCTGTTGTGTTCTGCTTTTTTTATTTTTTTTTCCCACTGTGCCTAATACAAATAATTGTCATAGTCTTAAATAAATACTACAAAGAATAAAGGTAGAATAAATAGACTGTATCAGGAAGCTTCCTGGGAGTCATTCCATTCAGCAAAACTTCCATCAAGTGCATTTATGTACTGAATTCTCCAGTGTTACAAAAGTGGTGAGCCCTTTGACCATTCCGAAGCCATCAAAGTAATTCAGGAGCTCAAGTCCCCGATTCACCTGGAAAGCACCTGTTAGAATGTGAGTCAGGATCTCAGTTTCTGCCACCAATATGGTATCTAGTGCAAGATGGTGATGCAGAAACTCACTTCATGATATTAAAAAATATTTTTTTAATATCTTTAAGATAAAAAAACTGAGTTTCAGGGAACCAGCAGTTAGCGTAATGGCTATGTCGCTGGACTCCCATGTAGTCGACCGCGGTTCACGTCCCGGACCCGGTGACTTAAAACTCACGCCGGGCACGTGTGCGTGTGTGCCCAAGATCCCGAGAGGAGAATGGAGGAGAAGGGATTGCGGCGTGGCCATCCCCTCTGGGGGGTGATTTCTCACTTTCTGTCTCTCTGTCTCTCTCTGTCTGTCTGGTGAGTGCACGTGCCCTATAGCGAAAACCTCTCAAAAAAAAAAAAAAAAAACTGAGTTTCAGATATAAAAACATCTCAGCCAGTCACCAACCCTTCATAGACTTGCTATACATGAAAACAAATAAGAGTAGAATATTTGTAAAAAAGAAAAAAGAAGAGTTCCTCTTTGAAACATCACCTTATTCTTATTATAGATTTTTTTCTATTTAAAATATACCAAAAAATGAGGTGGGAAATTTTAACAAAAGATCCCAGTATACATTACTTGATGTCCAAATTGAAGCACCAAGGGGTGTTCTCAAGATCAAATGCAGTTGGTAAGTCTCACATGTTCAACTCCGTTATTTTCTATTTTATTTATCTGTCTATCCCATCTTTAATCCAAAAGAGCCTCAAGGCTTTGGTCAAATGCTCTAGGGATAAGAGGCTCTTCGTGGCAGGAGTGAGTCACATTATTTCTAGGCGGTCTTTGGTTCGGCGTGACTTGAGCTTGCAGGATGTTAGAGACAGATGAGGATGTCAGGCTAGAGTGAGTTAGACATTAATCCACGTTCCCTCTGCAGTGACACTGAACTTTGGGTGATGGGCAATGGGGAAGAACGGTGACGAAAGTGTGTATGCTACCCAGCTTTTTCCTTTTTTTTTTTTTTTTTTTTTAACATCGCTTGCTAACTCCTCCTGAAATGAGAGAAAGTCTACTAAAAACCCTTTGCAGATTGAAACATGCTCTGTTCCACAGGCAGTTACCATTCTTTCATTCAATGACATTTCCTTAGGCTTTAGATATATTTTAATTCTACTAAATATTCAGGTAGACTCATGTTTCACCTCCCTAGACTGAGATATTTTTGTCCATAAATCTAATGTGTTTCAGTCTATAAGTCACATAAGAACCTCAAAGGCAAATGGACTTATTTTGTTTTATTGCTTATTATATAACCTATTGCTCTGCTCTAGCTTTAATTGTACTTATATGAATTCTAATGTGAAATTAAATGCCATGGCTGTCGTTGAATTATACACTACACATCATTTTACAGCAATGCTATTGACTTCATTTAATTTCTCACTTTGGTTCAATCAAACTCTATTTATTTTTCTAAGATTGTTCCTGTATTTAAATACCTAAATGCATTTATTTTATAATTAAATACCAAAGACTGACTATTGCCTGAAGCAGGGAACAATTTGCAAATTTACAACACATATTTCTACATAAAAGGCCAGCTATAAATATTTAACATATCAATCATAATAATAAGGCAAGAATTGAGCATGTCTCTCTGTTGTAAGACTTGAAACAAAAATAAGAAAAGCATTTAAAATAAATACTGGCAAAGCAAAGCTGTTTATTAAAACCAGCAATGCATTTTGGATCTGGGCCTATACACAGAATGTTGCCTTTTCTAACTACTCCCCTTCTCTGTAGGCATTAGGCCGTTTTCTGATTTATGACACAGAAATGCAGCCCTCAATGTAGGCTGGGTAAGCCATTTGAGCCAGAAACTGTGGTCAAGTGGAATCATGGATGAGCCAGTTCTGGCTACTTCACTGCCGATGGCGCTGGGAGGCCCGGTAGTTGCACCTAAATTTACAGATCGGGTGTGGTTTTTACAAAATGAGGGAGGAGCTGTTATCTGATGGCCTTCGAAAAGGTATGTTTATGTTCCAGAATCGATGATTATGATCTTCTTTGAAAAAGGAATCTTACAAATTTCATTATAAATGGGAGATACTATCAACCCAGATGATCCGAACAGATCTGAAATCCAGTGACAAGGATCCTCAAAGGAGAAAAGAAAACCTAGACATACAGGCCGTGTGAAGACACGGAGGGCAAGGCCGGAGCTGTACAGAAACAAGCCAAGGAAACCTGGAGCCACCAGGAACTGAAAGACACAAGGGAGGATTCTTCCTAGAGCCTGCAGGGAGCGAGGTGGGCAGGCACCTTGATCTCAGTGCCCTGAGTGCACATTTTTGTGGCTGTAGGTCAGTGTCGTAGTTTATAATGGCAGCCCTATATATAACACAAGTCAAGGTGAAGACATACCCAGCAAATCCGAACTTTACAATCATACTATCTCTTCCTGCAATCCATTTGGAATTATGAGTAAATTATATTTAAATTAAACTTGATAAGGACTGACATGTCTCAGGTATTAATTCAGAACTGTGAAATTTTTCTGCAGTTATACAGTACATTTTTGTTCGTTTTTTTAATTATCAGAGAGCATGTGCATGTGCCAGTGAGCGACAAGAAGAGACAGAGAAAGAGGGAGAGGGAGGAAGCACCCCCAAATGGGTGTAGTCACGCTGCATTCTCCAATTTTTCTCCTTCCTGTCGGGATTTGGGGCATGCACACATGCACACCCAGTGTGTTTCTCAAGTCACTGGACAAGGATTTGACCCACCAGAGGCCATAGGGTGTCCAGCTCCTTTAACCACCACAGCACAGGGCCAGTCCAATACAGTTATTTTTATGTCCTTAAAGTTGTAGAATGTCATCATGCATATCCTATCATATGATTATTAAAAATTGGGGACCAGAAGATAGTGCGACATTAAAATGTGATGCCCTGCAAGGCAATCAGACATGGGCATGTTCCTGGTTTAGCACAGGAGGCTTTCCTGAGTATGCAGGCACATGGCTGCCCATGACCCATGGCTGGCTGAAGCCTGGGGCTGGATCACAGGGTTGAGCATGTTTTTATAAGTTGCTAGGTCCACGATTCAAATTGCACGGTTGGCCATGTGAGATGCAACTGCCTTAATCTCTATACCACCTGCTGTCCCCACATTAGTTTTAATATTTAAGTTTCTGTGTATATCTCATTTTTGAAAATATTAAAATATAGAGTAATAAGAAAAGAAAATAAAGAACATTGTGTTACCAGCACCCCAAAAACACCATTACTTGAATTTATGTATTTATTATCAAATTCTGTTATATGAGCATATCTGCTTTTCTTTTTCTCCTGAAGGTCCATCATCTGTTTCCTAGCAACATCTGAGTCCCACTCTTCTTTGGATTGTATTTCCCATTTCTTTGCCTAGAGCCCTGTACGTTAGCTTAGGGTATAAAATTCAGAATTTTTTACAAAGTAAATCGTAAATACATGGTCTTATGTGTTCTTCATTTGCTTATCACATGTAGAAGTACCTGACAATCCTACCCCTTCCCTACTCCCATTTTATTCATTTTGGAAGATCATTTTCACTTAATATATATACAAGTTGATGTAGTTATGTTTATTGTAATTGTCATCATTTACAATAGTGTTTCTCAAGGGAGCGTTACATCCACTTACAATAAAACACTAGTTGTTCAAAAGCATTCAATGGATCTGTTAGTTTCAACTTTCTATTATTTAGACAGATAATAAAACCTTAGCACATTTCCAAGTGATCTCTAGGGGAATAGTACTGCTGTCATTGAGAATTTCTGATATCAATTAATTGTATTTAGATATACCAAGTTGGTTTACTGTTATCTTTGATTACTCTTCCTTTGACAGTCTAACAACCCTAGCTCTGGAATTACTTTTCTCCTTTGCAAATAAGAATGGTAATTCTTCAAGTGAGAGTGTGTAAAGGTAAATTTTCTGGTCTTTGCTTTTTGTAAATACCTTAATTTCATTCTTTAGTGAGTATTAGAGTTGCTCTTGAGGGTTTATTTTCCTTTAGTTTTGCAAATGCATTGCTCCACTGTCTTTGCAAATTCAACACAGCCAGTGAGAAATGTGATGCCAACTAATTGTCTCTTTGTAATTAATCTATCTCTTCAGATTTTGCATTTTTAGATTTTTCTGTTTTTGTCTTGCAGCTTAAAGTTTTACTGTTATGCAGATATGTGTGGACTTATTTTTATTTCTATTTTATGAAGCACTTAGTAGGAGTTCTCAATCTAAAAAGTTCTATTTTATTTCCTCTGTAAACCTCATGGTACTATTTCTTCTGTGTTCTGAAACATCTATTAGAGACATATAGGACCTTCAGAGTTAGTCCTTCATGGATGAAATTTGGTTCTACAGATTCTCTCCAAATATTTTGTGTTGTGTTCTAGAAAACTGTTAGTTCAATAAACTCTTTGATAAGATGTTCCATTATAGTGTTCAGGCTGCTAGACAACTCTTTCATTTTATTTTGTAAGAGTAGCATTATTTTTCCTTAAAATTTATTTTTATTTTCTTCATTTCTTCTTTTTTTAAAATATTTGCATTTCTTTACATCATATTATTATAATTTGCTTACCATCTTAATCCCACTGTTAACATAAAAAAAATATTTTAACTCCTTTTCTCTTGCTTTGTTACTTATTTTTTTCTTGGAAGAACATTTTCTCCTCTATCGTTTGTCTCTAACAAGGCTGACCATTCTTAAAACTTCATGGATTTTTTCCCAATTACCTTAGAAATTCACAGCATCTTGTCATTGCTCCAGTTTTGAAATTGCCGGGCACAGCTGTTAAAGAGTCCTTTCTTGGCCCAAATAAGGATTGCATCACGCATTTCATACAACTAAATGTACTTTCTAGTTTTCTTATTTTCTTTTTTTTAATCTATTGATTCTGAGTGTGTTGTTAACTTCCGTATACTTACAAAGTTCTCAGATTTTTCTCCCATTAATCAGTACTTATTATATTCCCTTGTAATTAGAGAACGTACATTGCATGATTTCAATGCTTTTAACTTTACTGAAGCCAAAAATCTTATGTCTGAAAGAAAATAATTCTGTAATGATTTTTGAGATTATATTTAGAAGGTGATTAAACCAGAGTCCACTTAAGGACCATTAATCTTTTAGAAATCTGAGCTCACACCCACATTGTTCAAGGGGATAATGATAGAGTAGCTTCATCCTACAAAGTCAAGTGGACATCTCAATTTGTATTTGATTCTACTGTTCACTGTTTTCAGCACCAACTCATGTCCAGCTTGTTTATAGGAATTACCATCCATGAGTAGTAAAATAAGAAAAGTTCAAATAATTAATTAAGTTTTATTTACCTTTATTAATTTAAATAGTTTCAGAATAGCAGGAAATATTTATAGTACTAGCTTTATATTTTAGAATGTTTTTAACATTTGTTTGTTCATTTCTTCCATGATAGAGAGGCAGAGGGAAAGAGACAGAGAGACACAGAGAATCGGGCACCCTCAGCAGAATCTTCACTTTGTGCCCCACCCCCACCTCAGATGGACTGGGTCACAGGCACATGTATATCCTTGCATGCTCAGAGAGGCCCCAGGAGTTGGACTCAGGATTTCTCCAAGTGGGTCCAGTTGCATGATCATGGCACTATCACCTGGCCCTACACTTTAGAACTTTATTTTTAGTTTTGCTATTGGGCATATGCACTCACCAGAGAGACACAAACACAGAGAGAGAGAGGGAAGGTGAGAAATCATGCCCCTGGAGGGATGAACACACCATAATTCTTTCTCTTCCATTCTCCTCTGGGATTTCAGGCACACACACACACAAGCTCTAGCATGTTCCTCAAGCTGCAAGGTCAGGTCAGGGTCTCCAACCATGCAACCAGACCTGTGGAATCCAGTTGTGTTAACCTCCATGTTTTTAATAAGCTTATAGTATCAATAAATCAAAAGAAATCATTTACTTTATTTTTTTTCCAGGCTGCCCCAATTTGTTATTAGTGGAGTCAAAATTCAGTTTTCACAAATGATGTCAAGGTTTGAAGTGCGAAGAAGACTGTGTTGAAAATACTGGAGATGTTTTCCAATGCTTCATTCCAGTGAGAATAAAACCATTGCTAAGGATTTTTAGAAATGCATACATGTGAGATGTGTGACTAGTAAGAGAAGCAGCAAAGACAGATATAAATTAAGTCTCTGAGCTCTAAAATTTGAAAAAGAAATCAGTTACTAAACATTTGTATATCTTCTACTCATGGAAAGAGGAAATATCTGTGATTACTGCTATAACTAGACTTACTAAGGAAAGCGTGTATTTATTAGGGAATCAATTACTTTACATGTTCTCTACTGATGCATTTTTAACAATTGGCGACTGACTATCTACCCTTTTGGAAGAAAAGATGAAGTTCACATATCTCTAAACATCTAACTTAACAGAAAAGACCTCTATTAGTAAATATGAATGAGATGACATTAATTTTTATAAATCAGTCAAGATTCTGATAATATACTAAAAGGGCTCTTATACTAAATGTGAATGTTTGAATGTTAGAAACTTTATGTAATTGTTAATCTATGTTTTGTATTATTGCATATTTTTAACTGCTGACTGTGTATGTGTTCAATAATCTTTTTAAGAATTATTTTTATTTAACTTTATTTATTTACTTATTTTTAATTTGTCCGGAGAAGGACAGAGGGAGAGAGAAAGGGAAAGTGAGAAAGCAATCCACCAGGTCCAGGACTCAAAATGTGGCTGGCAATGCAGGAGTCCAACACCCTTAACCACCATGCCACCTGCCAGTCCCTCAATAATTTTTTTAATATGAAAATGGTAATAAAAATATGCAATGATGATGTTCTACAAACATAAAGTAATGTGGAAAAATTGTGTTTACTATTGTAAAATTCTGACTTTTGATTTTAGAGTCATGAGAATATTTGGAGGTCATTGATTAGTTTCATCTTTCAGAAAGATAAAGTCTTCAGTATAAGTTATCTGGACCAAAGCATATGTACTATTTAAAATTTATTTGAAAATGTATCATTATTTCTAGTGTAAATTTAAGATATTCCATAATTTCACATACAAATTTTCAAAATTGTAAAGTATTCATAATTATTGCAGAAGTGCATTGAATATTGCCCACCCCCGAAAAAGATTTTTATATCCATCTGAAAGTTAGAATCTGGGAGCCGTCAGATGGCATGGTGGTTAAGGGTGCTGGATTCCCACGTGGTTGACCGCTGTTCAAGTCCCAGATCTGGTGGATTTATTTCTCATTTTCCTTCTCTCTTCCTCTCTCCCCCCCCCTTCTCCCTCTCTGGTTAAATTAAAAATAAAAATAAATTTTAAAAAAGTGAACAATATTTTTTAAAAAGGTTAGATGTGACTTTATTTGGGAATAGTCTTTATATATGTAATTAATTAAGAATTTTAAGATGAAATGTTCTATATTAAAAGTAGTCTCTCCATCCAGTGGCTGATGTTTTTTATAAGAAAGGACAGGAAACAAAGAGACACAGAAAAGAAGGAGGCAGAGATTGGAGTACAACATCCATCCGCCAACCAAAGCCGGAGATTGATTGCCCCAGCAGTACTTAGGAGGGAAATGTGGAGTGTCTTCTCCTTTAGAACGTTCAGAACGCACCAGTCTCTTCCACATTTTGGTTTCATGTGTCTGACTTTGTAGATTATTAGAGAATAAATTTATGTTGATTTATTATTATGTTTATTTATTAAAGCCAATGAGTTTGAGATCATTTGCGATGGTAAACATAGGGAACATAGATCATTGCAAACGCTATGAAAATTATGACTATCTTTTTTTTCCCGTTTTTTTTTTTTTTTTTTTTTTTTTTTTTTTTTTTTTTTTTGAGAGAGACTTTCGCTATAGGGCGCGTGCGCTCGGCAGACAGAGAGAGACATAGAGACAGAAAGCGAGAAATCACCCCCCAGGGGGGATGGTCACGTCGCAATCCCTTCTCCTCCATTCTCCTCTCGGGATCTTGGGCACGCACGCACACGCACCGGGCATGAATTTTAAGCCACCGGGTCCGGGACACGAACCGCGGTCGACTACATGGGAGTCCAGCGACATAGCCATTACGCTAACTGCTGGTTCCCTTGGAAAGGTTTTTGCCATAAGGCATGTGCGCTCGCCAGACTGAGAGAGACAGAGAGACAGAAAGCGAGAAATCACCCCCCCAGGGGGGATGGCTACGCCTCAATCCCTTCTCCTCCATTCTCCTCTCGGGATCTTGTGCACACACACACACACACACCTGGTGTGAATTTAAGCCACCGGTCCGGGACTCAAACTGCGGTTGACTACGTGGGAGTCCAGCAACATAGCCATTACGCTAACTGCTGGTCTCATGAAATTTATGGCTATCTTAAATTGCATACTTAACAATTAAATTTAATTCATTTGCACAATTTAAAGAAATTGTCTCCTTGTCATTTTTTAGGATCTAATTAGTATTTTGAGTTGTGATTGGTCTTATTGATAATGTGATCTTCATTTATAAATTTAGACCAATATTATTCCTATACCATTGCTATTTAAAATCAGAGATTATTGACAATTAAGCAACAACTGAAAATGCTGTCCTTACCAAATATTGTTTGAATAATGAACATTTTATTTCTCATCTGTGCGGCAAGAAGACCGAAGGCTTCATTTATTAATATCGTCATTAATGACTGATGGCAGATGCTCTCCATTCCAATAGTTGAGGTAAATTATATACACTTCATCGATTTATTCATTCTTACATTTGAAAAATATTCACTCATGCTTCTCTTGCGCCAGACATTGTGTTAAATGTTAAAGATGCAATGGGGAGCACCCTTAGGGGTTTCAGCCTAGTGGAGAACGGAAACGTAAATGCATTACGTAAAGGGGACTAAGAGAATATAATGAAACAAAGAAATACTGCATCAGTCTTGGAAGGCCGAGAAAGTGTCCTTGGAGGAAATGACCTATAACTCGGGACCTAATGGATTAGTAGAATTTAGGCTAGCAGAGAAGAGCAGTGACTACTGGGAAAATGCCCATGATCTCACCCAGAGTCAAGAAAGAACTTGGCATGTTAGCAGATGAGATGCTCAAAATAACTAGAATGTCTCCTGAAAATATTGTGATGGGTGCAGATGAAGACATGCGAGCAGGTCATGAAAGTCATGAAGAACCTCATTTATCACATTAAGGGGTCTGGACTTAATACTAAGGCAATGAGAAGTATGGAGACATTTCAAGCGCAAGAATAGCATGCCTGGATTTTTTTTTTTTTTTAAGTTTCTTAATAAGATGTGCCCCATAACAGTGATTAAGCTGTGCAGTGGGAGCCAGATCCCACATGGCCTACTGTAGTTTCAATCCTGCTCCCTTTTGCTTGAAACAAACTGGACACATGTAAGTTTATGCCCGGGATACTGGCAGGATGGAGAAATGGAGGAAGAGAGATTGCAGCGTGATCATATCCCAATGAGGGATGCTTTATTCCCCTTCTCTCTCTCTCTCTCTCTCTCTCTCTCTCTCTCTCTCTCTGGTAAGTACACACACCCTCTAGCAATGGAAGAAAGAAAGAAAGTCCCCTAACAGTGCAGAGGAGGCTAAATTCAGAGACTGCTACTTTCAACTTGCAAAGATCATGGAGTTAAGATCTGTGCTACAGAAATGACTCTAAAGGCAGAGATAAGCACATGACTATACAAAGGAAAACTCAACGGAATTGGTAACAGATGGAATAAGAAAGGAAATAAAAAATGGAAAGAGAAGACTGAAGCAGAGATCTGGGTTCCTAGCATAGATGAATGACCAAGATTAGAAATACAGGAGAAAGACCAGCTTGGAAGCAAATATTTTAAATTCTTTTTGTAAATGATGACTTTGGCATCCTGTCCCTAAATGTGAAGGACAAATATCTAGAATAGTGGAAAATTGTGTATAATCATTTGGATTCTAGGATAAAGAATCAACAATAAAAAATTGAGTCAATAAAGTAATATAATGTGTCACTCTTCTACACAGTAAATCATTGTATTGATTTTCTATAGTTTCTGCAACAAATTACTACAAGAAGAGTGGCTGAAAATCATGCAAGTATATTACTTCACAGTTTTGTGGGCTAGAAGCCCAACATCTGTCTCACAAGGCTCAAGTTAAAGCATTATTTGGGCTGCATTGTTTTATGGAGATTCCAGGGGAGTGTCATTTCTATTTTTTCCAGCTTCAGAGTCTGCCCATGTTCCTTGGCTCATGACCTTGTTACTTCACCTGCAAAGCCAGTCAAGTTCTATCTCTCTGTTGTACCCACATCTCTCTCCACTTTCCTCTTCTTTCTCCTTGCTCTCCTCTTTTACTTTAAAAGCCCTTGAGATAACTGAGGACCCACCAATATTCAAAATAATCTCTTCATCTAAAGATCAGCTAATAATCAACCTTGATTTCATCTGTAGCCTTCAGTCTCCTTTGCCACAGGACAGAACACATTCTCACACTCTGGGGGTCAGGACATGGACATTTGGAGGACCTTATTCTGCCTATGAAGTGGCTCCTTCCCACATATTCTCACTGGAGAGAAATGGACAGAGGGAGAGACAGAGAGAGGGAAAGTGATAGATCACCCCTTGGGGGAAATGGCTATGCCACAATTCTATCTCCTCCATTTTCTTCTTGTGACCTGGGGCATTCATGCACACTTGCCTGGATTGTTTTTCAAGCCTTTGGATGTGGAACTCAAACTGCTCAGTTGGTCACATGGTATTTAACAACAGCCCCAACCTCCACACCACTTGCTGACTTCCAGCCTATTAGGTTGCTTTTTAAAAATTTTTCTGTTTTTGAGTCCAGCCAGGGAAAGAGAAAGCACAGTGAATATTTCAACAGAGGGGAGTGTTGTTGGAACTAGCCACACAGAGATTGGAAGGCTCTGAAGAACCTGGAGGTATTAACTGCAGGAAGCAGCTATGAGCCTTGGGGTTTGAAGAACTAAAGGAACCGATTTGGTATTTCAAAATTTCGCATCTTGGAGGAAGCACCTCTAAAGTACTGAGGTTCAAGCTTCAAGGAAAGGGCACCGCCTGGGCAGTGCTCCTCAGGGGGTACACTGAGGCTTATTCTGTAAATGCCTCAAAAACTAGAAGCTGGAACCAACCACTTAGGTAAATTGTTGCTGCTGGGACAACACTGAGCAGGACACCCAGGGAGAAGGAGGAAGTGCCCCATCCTTCTTCCTGTCCTCAAATCTACCATTGCCTCCTCTTACTTGTCAGTTCTATGTGGCATGCCCTGTTTAGAATTCCCAGGGCAACATCACAGGGCACACTTGTGCAAGGGCAGACTTTGGTGTGAGAGAGAGCGGGTAACTGAGCACAACATTCTCTCACCAGAGCCCCAGCAACATAGTTGTAGGAGGAGAACTGGGTGTTTCTAGCAAAGAAAAATGAATAAAGAATCTGCATTTTTTAGGGGTGGTCTTGGCATGGTGAGAGCCATAGGGACCACGCTGAGGGCCTGAGTCAAGACCTGCATACCCTGGTGTAGAGACTGGCTCTGGGGAGCAGCCTGAGGAGCTGCCAGGCAGGGCTGGGCTGTCACAGCAGAACATCAGCCTCAGTCCATCACACCGCAGCCCCTGGGGCCTGACCATCACCACTCCCATAGCAAAGTACAGAATTTGGGGCGTATAGAAGATTCCACAGGCCTGTGAGCACCAAGGAGATGCTAGGAAGACAAGGACCATCAAAGTGCTGAGATTTGGTAAAGAAGCTGTGTCTATCTAACTGTAGGATCTGGTACAATTCATCAGGGCTACGAAACCCAGATGTGATCATCAGTTTTAACCTGAATGCCACATTCAGAGCGTCTACCTCGCCTCAGCAATCATGCATCAACAGGGCAGACCCCAAAAGTCACTGCATGGGAGAGAATAGCAAAGAGCTAAAGGACACAGCATGTACCCAAGGCCTGACTTCCCCTCAACAGGAGGTCAGCAAGCCTGCATGGAAGATAATGCAAAAAAAAAAGATAACAGAACATCATTTGCTAAATTAAACTGAGACCTCTAGAAAGAAAATTCAAAGCAAAAATTATGATCTCTGTAAATCATCAAGTTTAAAATTTGTCCAGCCCTGCCCCCATCTCCTCCTAAAATGCACATTTTAAACAACTGAGTCAAGTACAGGAGTATCAAGTGAGCAACAGATCGCACAGAGCTGTTTACGGTGTGCCTCTTCAGCAGCCCGTGACTTTCTGCCAAGCGTCCATGTGCACGGGGTTACTGCAGTATTTGACCATGTGCAGCCGGAAGGCTTGGCTTGATTTGCAAACTGTAGTGAAACTAGGAACCAATAATTTTTATCATTATTAATGAATTTGCCAGAGGGCACATGTGCTTGCCAGAGAGACTGATAGAGAAATCAGCCCTCCCCAGGGGTGCGGCTATGCCCCAGTTCCTTCTCCTCCATTTCTTTACTCTGTCAGGACTGGGCGCACACACATGCTGAGAGTGTTTCTCAACCGCTGAGTCCAGGACACGAACTGCAGTGTCAGCCATGTAGGCTCCAGCTTCCGTAGCTACTATGCTCAGGCCTGGCCTGGAATCAGCAGTTTACAAATAAGAATAGCCGTTTTAGATCCCTAAGCCATGATTGTTATTGTATATCTTATATACGATTATTTATAGGCACTTGAGAAAGTTGATATATGAGGAAGGTTTGTAAATTGATATCAGAAGGGGTCTTAGGACTAAGTTCTGGGTAAGTCTAGATTTGTCTGACTTTCAGTAAAAGAGAAATAGCAAAAAAGACTGAATTCTGAGGAGTTCCATGGGATTATAACCTAGAAAATAAAATAACTCAAGAAGGAAGAGATGGTTCGGTTCGTAATATCAAATGCTGCTGATAGCACAAAAAAGATGTGGTTTAAATGTATTCATTTGATTGAATGGAAAAGGGGCCATTGTAACCTACAGACATTCGTGTACACAGAGAAGAAGGAAAGGAAACCAGAAGGAAGTAGATCCTGGAGTGGTGCGTGGGTGGTGAGCCAAACCAAAGTTTGGCAGTGAAGGAATTAAATATGTGAGAGAATCCATCTCTTTGTCCCCAAATGAAACATTCAAGTCATAAAGACTGGAACATAGTAGAAGTACTCATTTTAAATAGGTGGGGTGATGCATCAGGAGAGCTGAGAAGTCTTCACAGCAAGGCACGTAAACTTCCCTTTCACCATGAAACAAACAAAATTCATTGTTCTTCACACACACACACACACACACACACACACACGAGTTCAAATTTAGAAGATGCTGATATGTGGTGAGTCAATGAATCAGTAACAATAATATGTAAAATACTTAGAAAGCATTCTCTTGGTTAGGCACCATGCAACTATAATACATGAATATGTGTAATCTTGTTTAATCTTCACATCCTTCCCTATAGCTTTTTCTGAGACTGATTTTAAGGTTCAGAGAAATGAGTTTTAGAGCAGTTGAGTAACTAAGCAGCCATATTCCCTCAGGCGACTCTCACGGAGTAGCTGTAAGGACAAACATAATGGTGCCTGTAAAGGACCCAGCACAGTGTCTGACGCATAATAGGCAAATGGGGGAAAAGTTGCTATTTCGCGTAGATTTTTGTCAAAGTTCTTTGTTCAAGGCTTTTCACCCTGAAAAAGCCTTTTGCTGTATCTCTTAATCCCTCAATGAATCGTATAATTGAAAGGCCTTCGAATACATATAACTCCACTCACCCTTTCTGTCATATATGGTAGTGTTGCTAAATATACTACTTCAATTTGATTTTGCTTTTTATCAAGTTAGAATTTAACATTATTGATTTACTCAGCCAGTCATTTGGAAGAATCTGTGTATTTATACTTTATTTGCCTTCAATTCCTTCTTAAATTTATTTGGATCATTTTTCTTCTTCCATGTGAAATAAATTTCTTAAGAATCTCATTACCAGTGACAGCTGATTTTATGAAAAGGGGCAACTGCCACAGAGGTAAAAAGAAGAGTCTCTAGAGAAAGAGTACGCTCAAACCCCACTTTGGTTTGTACTATCTGTGTGGCACCGGAAAAATAAGTGAGTCAGGTATGCTCTGGTTTCCTCACGGAAAAAAACGAGTGACTGAAATAACTACCTTCTAGGGTTGTTGTGAAGATATCTGATAAGGTACATGCAAATACATATATTCAAGTGTTACAATGACAAGACTTTTTTATATGTATTCCAGTGTTATTTATTATTATGATTTTGGTTTCATAAAAATTCTGCTTTATTCTCTTTCTTAAATACATTATTTTATCTATATGATTCTAGTTTGATATTGTTTACTTTCAGTATAATAACTGTATAATTCCACTCTGCTCTGTTTTCCATGTAAGTTGAACTACAGTGTCTTTGGAAATTATTTTTTTTTTTTTTACTTTTATCTATTTTTTATTTTACTATGATTTTCTAGTAATTTAATTAGGCTTGTATTTATTTTTCTTCACACTGGTTGAAATTCGACATATTTCTTGACTCTTCTGATTGCTCTTTAAATTCAGTAAGTAAGAAAATTCTCAGCCTTTTTCTCTTCAAACAAAAGTTCTCTTATTTCCCTCCCTCCTGCTTCTCTACTTTGAGAATTCCAATTTAGTGTTTGCTAGACATTCACTTATTATCTCTGCCTTTAAATCTCTCTTTTACACTCTGTTGTTTTGTTTTGTTTTGTTTTGTTTGTTTTTGTCTTCTGCCATACATGCTGGACAAAGTCATTTGACCAGCCTTCTAGTTTACTATTTCTCTCTTTAGTTGTGTCTATTCTTATTTTAAAATGAATTATTAATTTTTAAATTAGAGAAAAGAGTGTGTGTTTAACAACCATGTAGTTTATTTGATTCTTTCTCCAACCTATAAAGTATCTGTTTTCTATTAAAATAATTTTTCCTTGAAAAACTTTACAAATGATCTTTCTTATCATCACACAGCACGAACGTAGTTATTTTATAATCATTGTGTTGTATTTATAGTATATATGTTTTTGCAGATCTATTATATTTTTCCTATTAGTTTACACTTGTAGGAGTGATTTTTGGTTTCTTTGGTTTAAAATATGGAAGTCTGTAAAGAGTAACAATCCTTGAGTAACTATTGCACTAACATTTGAAAGAGGTAGGGGATAAACTCAAGAGCAATTCCATGGTCACATTAAGTAAATTCACAGCCTTAGTTATTTTGGAATGTCCAGTTATTGTAATTTGGAGTTTTAAAACCAAAGACTTTCATAGTTTTTTCCTCAGCTTGTGTTTGCATCTTTCTCCTGCTTAGTCAACCTGAAGACAATTTCCCTTACAATTTCCTCTCTGAGATGTTCTTTCATCCTCAACCTACTGATGTACCTTTTGCTTGCTAAATTAACATCACGGGTGGGGGGGGGTCTCAAAAGAGTTCACCTAGGGCAGGCTACAAGTTTTCAACTTCCATAGCAGGACGCTTTGAAAATGGAAGGTAAATCTCATCAAAGTGGGAAATTCACCGAGGCAAAGGCAGCTCTGGTGCTCTGTTGGGCTCGCTAGATGCCTGCATGGCTTATATGTTGCCAGGCTACTTTGATCAATATTGCCCCCAACAATGTTTTCGGGAGATGTGTCTTATAGTCTCTCTAGCATTTTTGCATGTGTTCTGGAGGATGGTTCCACTCAATAACCTACATTAACACATTAACAGGCACAGATTGCCTTCTCAGAGGTTTATTTTCCAACCAGACTCTGTTTATTTTCCTCTGTGCTATAACTTTTCCTCTATTTCAAAAGGTATTTCCTTCATTTTCATTTGTTTTATTAAACTGTGAACTAGGTGAGCAGAGACCACTTTGTTTTCTTTTCTTTTCTTTTTTTTTAAATTTTTATCTTTTGTCTCCGACTTCGGGCAAATTACCCTCAGAATACAAGAGAAACTAACTTTTGCTTCATAAGAGTGTGGCATCCGAATGTGTGTTAGAACTTTCAGAAGTTTATTACAACAGTTACCATCAAGAATCAACATAATGTCTTTAAATTTTCACTTTTAAAATTGTACTGAAAGCCTGAGGCATATTTTTTTTATTATCTTCAAAAGTGCTTTATAGGGGGACCAGCTGTTAGCGTAATGGCTATGTCGCTGGATTCCCACGTAGTCGACAGTGGTTCAAGTCCCGGACCCGGTGGCTTAAACTCACACCAGGCGCGTGTGCATGCGTGCGTGCCCAAGATCCCAGAGGAGAATGGAGGAGAAGGGATTGAGGCGTGGCCATCCCCCCAGGGGGTGATTTCTCACTTTCTATCTCTCTGTCTCTCTCTGTCTGTCTGGCGAGCGCACACGCCCTATAGCAAAAAAAACCTCAAAAAAAAAAAAAAAAAAAGTGCTTTATAGGCACCCTCTGAAAGTAAATTTTTTATTTGTGGAAATATTTAAAAATAATTTGGAACCTACTTTCATAATAAGAAGAGTGACCAAATTTGCTAAATAAAAAAACTTTAATTTAAAAAGTTAAATGTGACTTCAAAGTAGTAAGATAGGCTTTTGGTTTGGGGTTGCTGTTTTTTGTTTGTTTGTTCATTTTCTGTCGTGAGTTATTTTTTACTTTTTAAAAATTACATTTAATCATTGTGCATCTTTAAAGCACACAAAATGAATTTTCCCAGCATGAATACACTGCATATTTTAAAAGCACGGTGTCATTGTTATGCAGTCCTTCTGCCTTGCTCTCTTAGCTGGACTGGAGATGTGCACCATCTCAGCTGGTCTAAGGTTGGACAGGGACTCAAATCCAGGCCTCCCTTGTGGTTCCAGCTTGTGGAACTCGGCATGTTACAGTGTGCACTCATGGCAGGGCCTGAGATACAAGTTTTAAAGACACAGTTCCTAAATTGACTTAGATGAGATCCCAACTTCCATAATCTCCTGACAATATTCATTTAGGGAAATAAATTTGGGTAGATTTATTTAAGTGTGTTTTTACCAGTTACATTTTTGCAGATTGATGCAGTTGAGTAAATGTTTCTATATTTTCATTTCATTATACTTGATGTCTAAATAAATGAATGCTCAGAAACATCTGCTTCAAAGTCATGGAAACTTGGAATGGTAACACATGCTGGCTTATTTCTAAATGCACCGAATACGTCCAACGCAACAGTATCTCAACACATTCTGCCTTCTTACATTACACACACAGTAGGCAATTTTTTTCCTGACATTTCAGTTCAGGTGATTATGTGATACATCAATAATGCTTAACACTGGTCTTACCTGGTGGCTTATATTTTCCATTCTATATTCTAATTTAAGATATCAAAAATACTGAAATATATAAAGATGATTCTAACATTTAGCATTCAATTTAAATATATTAAGTTTGTACTAAATGATATATGAATATAATATGCCCATACATGGAGGTCTAAAATGTAAATTTTTTTGGGGGGGGGTAAGCTCCTAACTCTATTGTTAATTTGTTTAGGTAATATTCCATTTCCTGGGGCAAGCAGGTGGCATGGTGGTTAAGACAGCAGACTTTCACATGGCCAACCGTGGTTCAAGTCTTCGGCCTAGTGGCTTGCTTTCTCACTCTCTCTTCCTCTCTCTCATACATATGCCCATACAAAATTGAAAAATAATAACAATGATAAATAAAATTAAATAAATAATTAAATAAAAATATTCCATTTCTTATTTCATGGAAGTGAGAAGATATCTGACAATATAGTATCATAGGTAAAGTGACCCAAACTATGATATGTAGAAATAACATTAGTTTGCTATGCAGTGAAATTTATGAAGGAGATTACTATGGCAACTATAGTACCCAGTTCACCTAGCCACAGAGATAAAGCATTACATTTTTATGTAAATGGATATATTGGTAAGTAAAAATTTATTTTTGTTGCCATATATTTCCTAATTTTAGGTATTTATATTGAGATAGAACTGAGAATGTAAAAAATTAAGAGGAAAAAAATGCCTTATTGCTTCATGTAGTAGAGAGCAGTCAATGCTTTGCATGCCAGATAATGTCTAAAAATAACTTCAGAATCTACACGGTCATGTAAAACGATTGGAGTGTGCTGTTGAATAGCTTGTAAGCCACATTCTTCCTCTCATCCTGTGAGTTGGGAAGATTGCTCTCAGCTTTATTAAGTTGGGGATTATCTGGTTTTAGGACACTCTCCCTGTTTCTCTCAACTCCCTTTCTTCCTAACCTAACTTCACTTTTTAAAAAAGCGTACATCCATGTTTACTTGTCTCTGCAAACACCATGAGCGATGGGAGCAGCAGAGGGGCCAGAAAGCACTCAGTGCGTCGTTGCTGCCTCCCGTTACATCTGGCCCGCTCTGATCCTTAATTGCCTGTCACAGCCACTGAGCCGTGGAGCCAGCAGGGCTGCCACCTCCGGTTTGGTCAAGTTGTCATCTCCTATTAATCTGAGCTCCGTTGTTTTTCCATCGCCTCTAGTTGCTCACTCTAGACAGAATGAAAGTCTATTATCTACGTATGATATGACTGCATTAAAATTTTAATTTTAAGAAAAAAATACAAATATTAAACTGTCTCATTAAAAGTGAATCTTTCTTATGGCTACATGGTACTTTCTCCACCTTGCTCATTTTAAGGGCTTATGTCTTTTTCTTTTCCAGGATACTCAGCTATTTTCCTAGTAGCAGAGATCATCGGAGAAATTTTGTAAACCACAAGCATGGACAAAATATTAAACACATAAAACACGAAGAGAAGGTTCTGAGGCCAGTTTGATAATGGTTAAAATACCTGTGTTGGGGCCAGAGCATGGCATAGCAATTCCATCACAGGACTCCCACATGGTCAACAGCAGTTCGAGTCCTAGACTCGGTGGCTTGAAACTCACACTGGGTATGTGTGTGTGCATGCTACAATACCAGGAGGAGAATGGAGAAGTTAATGTGGTGTGGCCATTCCTCCTGGGGAGTGATTTCTCACTTTCCTTCTCACTCCCCCCCACCTTTCTCCAGCAAGCACATGTACTCTAAGCCAAAAACCTTTATAAATAAATAAATAAATAAATAAATAAATAAATAAATAAAATGTCTCTGTTAAGCATTGGTTTCTACAAAACTTTAGGGAAAACTTAAAATTAAGACACATCCTATTTTTTTGTGCTTCATTAGTCCATTAGTGTGTCATTAACAGAAATACCCAAGACTGGGTGATTTACAATGAATAGAGGTTTATTTGACTCATGATTCTGGTGGGTAGAAAGGTTCAAGAGCATGAGGGTGCCATCTGACTGGCCTCTGGATCTACACTATGTGACTGAGAGAAGTACACAGGAAGCTCACTTGTGCAGAGGAGAAAGAGAGAGCAAGCAGAAGAGGAAAACAGACTTTTCCACTTCCTTAATATGGCCTTCCCATACTCCAAGACAAGTGAATTGTGTTCATCCACACTGAAGGCAGATCTTCTTCTCCCAGTCCACAAACTTACCTATCAGCCTTGCCTGGCAAGGTGCCCATGCACTTTGAAGGTTATGCTTCATAAAAGTGTCACTACCTCCCAAAGATACTACCCCTGGGATCAAGCTCCCAGAGCCTGAAACTTGGGAAACCAATCATAACATGTGTTCATCCTGTTATTTATTTAGCTATTTAATACCTTCACAATAACTTTATTGCCCCAGTATCACAAGAAGCTCTCACCTATGATTTGAGTTTGTAGAATGAAGACTCAGTGTTTTATTTCCTTGAGACTGAGAGTGGAGAACTTGGTCTCAGAAGAAAACAACAACCTTTCTTCCCCCAAAATTAGATATATAGATAAATAGATGATAGATGACAGATGATAGATAGATAGATAGATAGATAGATAGATATAGATAAAAAGAAGCTCAGACACAGTGATATGAGTGGGAAGACACTGCCACATTGTGACTGAGGCCACACAGTAGTCCTGGGTTCGGTTCCTGGGCTCAGCCTAAACAGGTCAGTTATGGAAGCACATACCCATGATACTAGCTAGTGGGGAGACTGGTGCAGGTATACCATGACTTGGAAAAATATCTATCTCTCAGGACTGAATGGTAGTGCAGTGGTAAAACAATACACTGTGTAAGCTTTACCCATATGGGAAGATTCCAAGTTTGCATCCAGACAGTTTCCTAGGTATACCAGGCATGTGTGTGCCCTTGATCCTGAGCTAGGGGAGGCTTGGGAAAGAGTATGGTGTCAAGACCCCATTGAGGATTCTGTCTGTCTCTTTCCCTTCTCTATTTCTGTTACTCATAGAAGATATAAATACATTTTTAAAAACTCTCTCTCTTTTTCTTTCCCTCTTTTACTCCTCCCTCCTAAACTTTGTTTCTCTCATTAAAAAAGAAAGAAAGAAAGAAAGAAAGAAAGAAAGAAAGAAAGAAAGAGAAAGAAAGAGAAAGAAAGAAAGAAAGAAAGAAAGAAAGAAAGAAAGAAAAAAGGAGAAAGAAAGAAAGAAAGAAAGAAAGAAAGAAAGAAAGAAAGAAAAGAAAAGAAAAGTAGGTATAGATTTACATACAAACATGTAATTGCTTTCTCCAGCAATTTTTACTTTGCAATTATCTAGAGACATTCTAGGTCTGTGTCTGGGTCTCTGCAATGAAAAAAGCACATACTGCAGATTATTCCTGGAATGAACCTAAGCTTAAAGAAAAAGTCATGAAAAGTCATGGAGAAGTTCTTCAAATGTTTGCATTGTGTACAACAAACAGGAGCCATGCAGAGCCCAGAGCAGTCTGGGTCTGTCAGGGGCCTGTTCTATGGGATACCAACTTAGAGGACTAGAGGCAAGGATACCTGAGTAGCCTGGAACATAAACAGCACACTAGTGAGTGAACAAAAGAGAAAATATCCAACCCATGTAAGTAAATGTAAATGTAGTTTACTCTTTTGGGAGCCAGTCAGTAGCATGGTGATTACGATATCTGTATCCCACCTGCTGATGATGCAGTTCGAGTCCTGGGCCTGGCAGCTTGAGAAAAGTGTGGGGTGTATGTGTGTGTGCCCCAGATCCAAAAACATGGAGAGATAAAGGAGAATGGAGTGGTATGGCCATCCTCCACGGGGAGCGCTTTCTCATCTTACCTCCCCCTCTCTTTCTCTCTGGTCAGCAAACATGCACTCTGATCATTTTTTTTAAAAAGGGTTGTTTTGTGTTTTGTTTTGTTTTGTTTGTTTGTTTTTTACTATTTCTGGAACTAATTATATGCAAAATCCTGCATTAGAACTTCAGGTTATGTAAGTTTAAAAATAAAAGATATAAACATCCCAGAAATCTTAAAATAATAAAGTAAATACATACACCTGAGTTACTCTTTATAGTAAAGGGACAACATAATATTCTATAGCTTTGTATTTCATGAATGGGACTTATATGGGTTATAATAAAATTAGAATAATGAAAGTGGCAATAGAATCTTTGATTCATCTTATTATTAAGAATACAGATGTCAGGGACCAGCAGATGGTATAGCAGTTATGTTGCTGGACTCCCACATCACTCACCACGATTCAAGTCCTGGACCTAGCAGCTTAAAACTCATACTGGGACCATTGGTAAGTGTGCCCTAGGTCCCAAGAGGAGAATGGAAGAGAAAAGGCTGTGGTGTGGCCATCATCCCTAAAAGGGTGACTTCCCATTTTCTGTCTCTCTGTCTTTCTCTGTCTCTCTCTCTCTTTCTCTGTCTCTCTGGCTAGCACACATGCCCTAAAACAAAAATCTCTTTAAAACAAAAAAAGAAAACAATACAAAATTCCATTCCATAACATGAATTTTTAATGAATTTTATCTATAAATTTCCTCAATTACATCAAAGATATAAAAGTCTGGTGATTAAAAGAAAATGCTTTTTGGAAAGTTGTTGGTATTTTCACCCTTGCTGAAAGAGGAACAGGGAGGCATTTCCATTCTGCCTCAAATCCAAGAGGAGATTTGAAAAGATCACTAGGAGAGCTTACTCCTGTGTTTATCAAATGAAATTCCATCTCTGTGTGTGTGTTGGCTGTTGCTGTGAACAATTAGCCCCACAGTTTGTGGCTTAAGACAACCAATACGTACAGTCTCAAAGTTGCTGTGCGTCTGGAATCCAGACCCAGCCAGTTATATACCCATTATGTACTGATTTACATTGCTCTAAAATTAAGGAAATTCACTCACTAAATTCTTATAGTGGGGTTTGGTATTGTCTTGCTAATTTTCTGTTTGTATGATTTTGCTTGTTTTGTTTCGCTTTTTGTTTTTTGTTTAGTTGTTGTTGTTGTTGTTGTGGTACATGTACCCTTGCCTGAGAAAGACAGAGACAGAGAGTCAAAGGGAGAAATCACCTCTTGGGGGATAGCCATGTCACAATTTCTTCTTCTCCAGTCTCCTCTTGGGATTTTGAGTATTCACGTACATGCCTTCAGCATGATTTTCAAGCTACCAGGTCCAGGACTTGAACCTTGTGGTTGGTTATGTGGGATCCATCATCTTAATCTCCATGCCATCTGCTGGCCCTATTTTCCTGTTTTAAACCTCATGTTCCCTGGTTCAGTAGGTATACTGTCTGCCCAGTCTGTTGCCTAAGGAACATCCAAGCACTGAGCAACTTGGTTGTCTCTCTTTCTTTCATCCTCTCCGATATCTGCATCTGACTCTTAAACACTTCCAACTCCACCCATTACTAGACCTTACTGAAGGCATTGCACAGGGAGACAAGAGGGAATTCGTCTGAATTCTGCATTCCATTTATAAAGGAAGATTAACCTCCTCTTCCTTCCCTCTTCAAATTCAGAACCAACAGAAAGAGCATGACGATACTTGAGAGATTCAGAAATAGAAACGACATTGATGTTTCTATGGATCTGGGGTAATGCCTGGCTCTAGCGCTCAGCCCAACAGGGCTGTTCGCCTCCAGTTCTGATTATGCAGCTTTCCTCTGCCCCTCTCCCAACACACACACCTCCCACACCTTGAGCATCATCCAGATAAATCAGCACTCTCTGAACCAGGTTGATCTAAAATAAGATTAACAAAGGGCAAAGAAGAATTTCTTTTCCGATCTTGCCAATCATAAAAGTGTTAGGTTTGGGAAAAGTCATGACATATTTTTCTATGTTTTTCTATGCAACAATGCGTCATGACTTTCCAGACAACCCAGTACAATAACTGTTGCTCTTTGTCCTCAGAGGAACAGTGAGGAGTGGAGAAGGAAGTCAAAAATATTGGTAGTTTAATCGGGCCTTTCATTTGTTAACCCCTGAAATCAGCTTGGAAGATGATGCTAAACCAGTGGTAAGTTTAGCTCATCCTCCAGGCAGGAGACAGATGACTTGGAAAGGAAAACGGCCTCCCACCAGCAAGAGCCATCGGAGCAAATAAATACTGAGAGATCTACAAATACCACAGGTTGCAGCCACACTCTCTGGCCTCATTTCAAGACTGTGGAAGCATAATCTGAGCCAAAGGCCAACTCTAAAAGAACTGCAGGAACACGCCCACATTGCAGGAGATTCATCCAAACAGCTGAGTAGCCAGAACTTCAGAGATTTAGCCAGCAAACAATCTTCTGGTTTTTGCAAATGAAAAAGTCTACCTCTTAGAGCTCCAGAATAACCAGGAAGGAACAGGTGACTGAAATTTATTTTACTATTGAGTGCCTACTTTCAGTCTGGAGCAACACAGGACTTATTTATGTATTTACTTATTTATATATTTCAACTCAGCCGGCAGTCACAGCCTGACCACAATTCGGCAAGCGCCAATTCAATAACTACAAAGTTCTAAGGTGAAATTGGACACAGAATCACAGCAATTTTACTGTCTTCATAATCACAGGTTTTCCACTGCAACTGCCCCACAGCCTGCGCTGGGCAAGACTTCTTGCAGAAGAGAAACACACAGCCTGGTTACAGGGAAGCTGCCCTCCAATTCCACGTCCTCCCCTGTGGCATGTGTGGAGGACCAGCAGTGGCTTGTTGCCAATTGCTCATGAAGCCTTGAAACTGGTCATAGCAAGATATCCATTTATCCCAGGGTCCTACTTTACCCCTAGGTTGAAGATTTTCTTTCTGTTCTAACTTCTGTTCCATATTGTGTCCAGTCTGTTTGTTCTGTATACTTCACCACGTTAGGCAAAATGAGAATACAAACGTGAACACTGTAACAGACATGTCCCAAATGAAAAATGAAACTACTTTAGCAAATTCAAAAGGAAAGTTTAGCTCCCTGAATTAACTCCTATCACCCTTATTAATCAAATGTCAGAGAAAACTCAAAACACCAACTTTAAAGTCCAAAGAAATTAAAAGCCAGGTGCCTGCCCACTCTTACCTTGCTCATCGTGCAGTGACATAGCCTGCATCCCTCCTGGACAGGGGGGTTTGAGTGCTTTGTCCAGCCATCTAATGCTTCAATGCCTGCGTTCCCCAAACATAGGAACCACCTTATTTAATTTAATAACTTCTCTCAACTTTGCTCAAAGTTGTAGCCCAAGGGGTCTAGTGAAGGCCAGTAATATTACCTAAACTCTGCCTAACAGCTGTACACTACACTTCCTGTGCGCTGAGACCTACTCCCACCTGCTCCAGATCTTTTCCCTCTCATCTAAGATCGGCTGAATCCACACTTCCATTTCCACACTTCCTCCATCAACTCTCTCTCTCTCTTTTTTTTTTTTTTTTTTTTTTTTTTTTTTTTCAATTTCCATGGTAGTGCTTTTGAGACCCCAGTTCATTTCTACCTTTTTTTTTTCTTAGTTTTCTGGCCCAGACTTTATTTTATTATTTTTTTTTTTCCTGATACATTCCTACGCACCTCCAATAGTAAAATCTATGTCATTGTTAAAGCTCTGGGTCTGCCAAAAGCATCATTGGTTTATACCAGTTTTCCCCAATCTCCTTTCTGTATGGCAAAACCGCACTCTGAAGTCATTCCTTCACCAGAACACCTCCCACTCAGGCCTGTATCTCAACCTTCTGTTTTCCTTAAAATACTCTTTCTTTTTTTTTTTTTTTTTAATTAAATTAATGACTAAAAGACTATCTCTTCAAATTAACTAATTTTCTAACATTGAGTATTGACAAATGCTACAAAGTGGTGTAAGAACAGTACGAGGAATATCTGTTACTTTTCTCCTAGATCCAGCCATTCCCAAGGATTCGCCTGCATCGTGTTTATCCTGCCAGTGTGTATGGTTTATTCGCCTGCATCGTGTTTATCCTGCCAGTGTGTATGGTTTATTCGCCTGCATCGTGTTTATCCTGCCAGTGTGTATGGTTTATTCGCCTGCATCGTGTTTATCCTGCCAGTATGTATGGTTTATTCGCCTGCATCGTGTTTATCCTGCCAGTATGTATGGTTTTATGCTTTCTTGCCGACACATTTGAGAATTCTTAGCAGTGATGATGATATTTTATACTTACTGATATTTTACACCTAAATACTTTAACATGTGCCCCTTCAGAATGAGGAACTTCTAAGTTACCATGTTTGCATGGTCACATTTAGTAAATCTAGCATTATCCTGTTTTCTAAGACATGTATCATATTCAATATCCACTACAGGTTCCTTATTGTCCTTTAGAGCTGTTATATTTTGTTTTTTGATCTGTTTTATCAATTCAAAATCTAATCAAAGATCATGATTTGCATTTAATTGTCATGTCGCTTTCATTTTTTTAATCTAGTAGGTTTCTCAGCCATTTTTTTTCTTCTTCTTCAATGGAGCTGATTTCTTTTACTCATTAGCTTCCTCATGTTTAGCTACAGATTAAACAATTTTGGCAAAAATAACTATGTAGGAAGCAGCTTCCTTTTTGTCTTTCTCATGACTCCTGTTCTCTGGAACACACAGACTTGCATCCTCACCCACGTGAGTTGGGTCATCTTAAAACTCACCAACAATTATATTAGCATTGTGCTTAACATTTCTGGCATTCCCTTCTGGAATTGACTCATATTTTTTGCCATTTCCTTAATATATCTGCCCCAAGACTTCAAGAAGGGTTTCTAATATCCTGTATGTATTAGTATATGGGAAAGTACTTACCCTTATATTCTAGGCTGATTCTTGGGGACACATTCATGACTCAGTTCTGGACTGTCCTAGATTATTTGGTCCCAGGCATGATGGTGTAATAGTTGAAGCGTTGCTTTATGTTTTAAATACGCTGTTTGAGGCTGGTAGGCTATAGAGTGTGTTTGGAGGTCTGGTCCAATTCTCCTCTCACATAGCCCTAGATTTACTTCTGAAATCCCAGGTCTCCTAATATACATCCAATGTTTCTTTATGTGTCATTACAAATTTGCATCATTGGTCTTCTATTTTGTTTTGTTTTAACTGAAACTATTTCTATAGCAGAAATGTGAGAAGTTGGGAATGAATGTGACCTCAATATACTATAATGTTAAAGACATTGGCATTATATGTATGTATGTATGTATGTATGTATATACATACATATTGATTTATGTCTATATGTCTACAAACATATAGATATATGATATATATATAGATATATAGATATAGACGTGTGTGTGTGTGTGTGTGTGTGTGTGTGTTTGTATAGTCATCAGGAAAGTCATGATATATTTTTCTCTACAAAAATTATATACTATATAAAGTCTATATTATATAGAATAACTAATCAGCCAGGACGTTCATTTACCCCAGAGCCATACTTTATCCCCACATCAAAGAGAGAGAGACTGGGCAGTATACCTGTCAGAAGACCACTAGAAAACAGATCTTGAGACGGCATTAGGAGCATACAACTTAAGTGAGACTGTAAAGAAAGGGCCAGGCCCTCAGGGAGCTAGGATGAATCACACTTCAGCATTATTTATGTATGAAAGAAAAGGGGCTGGTCTTTTGAACCCCATATTAAGTATTAGTCATTCATGCTTGTCTGCAAGTCGTCCTCAGGGAAGGGGTGAATGGGGAGGGTGCAGGCGGTAGAGCCGGCCCTAACCTCCCCTACAGCTAGGCCCAGGGCCCAGTCATCTGAAGACAATTTTCCGGAGAAGATGGGGAGGCTTTGAACCAATGGCAGCCAACTCTCAGGACAATGAAGGACTACTGTGCACTTGGTCAGTGGGTTGAGTCAGGGCAACAGCAGCATCCACTTTATGGGATGGAGCTTTGTCTCTACATATGCCCTCAAGAAGCAATTTCCTTAGATTGCAAACTAGAAATCTCCCATTCTACCTTGGCTTCTGAGCCTATTTGCCAATTCTGGGGCAACCAAAACAGAGTCGTAAATCTGTTTCATGAACATGCAACATTTCATTGATCCTCTAATCCTCTAACTGTTAGACGAATGCAGATTTATTTATTTATTTATTTATTCATTCATTCATTCATTCATTCATTCATTTGCTATAGGGCATGTTCGCTTGCCAGAGAAAGAGAGAGAAGGAAAGAAATAAAGTATCCTCTTGGGTAGGAAGAATGACTATTCTACAATCCCTTCTCAATTCTCAGGATTTTGGCCATGCACTCACATGCACCTGATATGTATTTCTCTTTTTTTTTTTTTAAATTTATGGGTTTTATTTTTTTAACTAAAAATATATTAAATAGCTAACATTCCTCATTTGGAAAAATAAGGGGTATACATAATTAACTGGATTAATAACTTATTTGGTATGAATATCCAGAGGGAACTGATTTTTTTATTAATTAATTAATTTATTTATTTTTATATACATTCAATGACATTGTTTAGCTTATGAAGTGAACATTTCAATATGTGAACAATTCTCTGGTTCTGGACTCAAACCATGCTGTTGTCCCTATGAAATCCAGCCACTTTAACCAGCACACCACCTGACTGGCCCATAGTTAATATTATTTAATGGCTTATTCACTTTCTTCATTTGCTTTCTAGCTTCTTTCTTCTCTGCCTGAATGCAGTATAGGAGAGTCTAAATTCGGGAGTTCATATTCTCTATGGAAGTGGGATATCTCTTAGAGTTTCCTCTCCTCACATCCTTCCTGTCCCTGTCCTAATACATCCAAGGAGAGACACATGGTCTCTGACACTCCTGAAGAGAGTTGTCTTACTCCAGAGACAGTGGCCGGGTGAGATGTCTGTGCCCAAGACCCTCTGGGGCTACTTAGTCTACACCTGCTATAGGCCCTGCTGAGCAGCCTCTATTCCTTCCTCAGAATTCCTGACACCCACCTAAGAAATTCTCATTTTCTTCAAGTTAACTGTTTTCAGATTTTATTACAAAGAACGATAGGCATTTTACACTACATGTACGGGTTTGCAAATGCCTGTCCTCTGATGTTCCCCAAGGGAGATCGCTGTTCAGCTTCATCACAGGAACTAAAACTCAGGTAGAGAGAACAGGCAGGCTATCCCTTAGACACCACGCTATTTCTATTTTCATTTGCTTTTTTCAATTACAATGAGCAAATTATGCATTTATATGAATTCTTCCAGGACAAATATTTAACTAAGAAGAAAAAAGGTATGCATGGCTGTGTTTTGGTAAAATATGTAATGAACATCATTAAAATACAGTTTTAAAGTATTTACCTTTAACAGTGTCCCGAATGGCCAGTGAGGGAGGCCAACAACACGACCTCCTTGTAGATAAGATCACCCTGAGAGGACCTTGCTCTGTGTGGGCTGACGTGCATCGTGTGCTTACTGGGGACAGAACTGTGGAAACTAGATGTTGAAAAGGTATTTCAGAGAGTGAGGAACTAGGCAGTTCTTCTTTTCCACGGACACTTAGAAAAGGGGAGTAAGAAAGATTTTCCTGGACACCCCACCCCAGCGTAAGATCTATGAAGACAGCTCATTTTCTCTTTGTTCTGACCAAAGGCCAGGCCTGACTTTCAGGGTTTTCACTTCTTATAGCCATGGTTATAATGCAGGGGTTATCACATTCCTATTCTTTCCCAGGGCTCATGTATATTTTTATTGGCAAAGAAGAAGCACGACCTTCAGAGAAATTAATTATGAAATTTTTCCAATCCAAGTAATTGGGCTGAAGAGCATGAAGGTAGATAGAACCTTTTGTACATATCTCGCTTTTCTTCTTCCTTACACGACCCATGAAATACAGAGGACTATTACGCCATCTTTACACACAGATCAGTTTGAAGGTCATTCTTTGCATAACGATCTGTCAGTGCTTATCTCATACCTCTGCTTCAACACTAGTCTCTTCTTTTCCCAGAGATGGCTAATTAAATTGAAATACTTCTATATCGCTGTTTCGACTGTGGGTTTATCCACAGCAGTAATTTTCTGTTTTACCAAAATTCGCATTCCATCTACCTGGCTGAAGTGTAGGGAATTTAGAAACTGGGAAACATTCTGATCTAGATCTGACACGTACCATATTTTAGCCAAGAATTTATTTTAAACAGACATGAAAAAAATTTAGAGTTTTAAATAAAGGAAGCTGGTCAAAATGTGCAATGACTTCCTTTATTCAACGAGGAGAGCGTTTTAAAGCATTTTTCCTATAGTTTGCGAACATCTTTACCTTGCCAGGTGTTCTTCTGGGACACACATACACACACAAACCCCACAACGATAACCAAACAAAACAAAAACGAACGTAAACATGAAAAAAGGAATTAAATCAACAAGAATAACAAACGAAACAAATACTCCTTTTCAGGAAAAGGTATTGTGTAAAAATGTTGCCTTCTCTTTTGAACTCCCAGACTCCTCACTTTGCAAGAAATATGCTTTCTGATTCACGGGATGGACAAGTGATGGCAAAAGCATAAAACAAAGGAGTTAGAAGATGAAAAAGCTTAAAGATTTTCAAGAACAGTGGATATTCATGGACTTTAGAGATATTACAGGACTGGAGTTGGTTGGGGAAGTTTAAAAGGTAGATATGGAGCAGATTATGCAATATACCATATGACAGGCTGTGGAATGTAGACTTATTGTGCAGTAAGCCAACAAAATATCTTTAGCATTGGAATAACAACATAGCTATGTTTAGCTTTCAGACAGATAGCTCTCACACCAGAGTGAGGATGAATTAGAAATACTGAGATAAGACCAAAGTCATTTGAAGTAACAGATATGAAAAATGCGTCTTTAACTCAGACAGTGGCTAAAGAAGTAGAGTGGAAGGCCTATAGTGAAGAAAGTCTTAAAGATAGAAATAAACAGATTTTGTGACTAGTTTGATATGTAGAAATATGCAGAAAAATGTTCTGTGCTTGTTTCATTCTTCTTGAAAAGGTACAAGAGAAAAAGTCTTCTTTTCTCCTTCATGTTTATTGGGTCCTATGATAAAAAGTTCTAGTCCCTGAAAATTATTTGCCCTCTAACGACTGAGGCAATCTCAGCTTGAAGCATCTCCTCCTGATCTGAAAACTCAGCTACTTCACATTTTATAGAAAGAGACAAAGAACAATGTGATTAAAAATTCAACTACAGGGTTTTCCTCCTGGAGCCTTATATAATAATGAGTGAAGTGACACATTATAGCCAAAGGCACAGATAACAATGAAGAGTGTTTGCAGATACATGGGAAATGTATAATTTCCTTGACTCTAGCCCTCGGTATCTCTATAATTTCTACCCTTGAGTCCACATAATACCTATCTATAAGCTTAGTCTCTGAAAACCAGATATCAGTCTTATTTTTAAGCAGCTTAACACAGTAGCTTGATGATTTAGGATAAAATTACACCTCATCACCTTAAATGAACATGTCTACTCATGAGTATTTACCTTCCTGTCTTTCTCAAGTCTAATTTCAATGTTGTGTACGTGGTGACTGGCATGCCTGAACTGACTGGTCCCTTTAGTCCAATCTGCAAATACCCAGATTTATTCGGTATTGGAGTATGCCTTCTCTTTTCATTCCCACAGGGAGTAAGAGTTATTCCCTTGTGTCAGATTTCGAATGCTGTGCTCCTAGCATTTGCTTCTAGTTCGTGCAGAAATCAGCACCTTGTCTGAACTACAATACAGACATGGACCCACATTAAACCATTGCTGGACCCAGCCTTCCCAGAACCACCTCCTCTTGCTTACCAGTGGGCCTCACCAATCTTCCTGCCTTCGTGCTGTTATCTATAATGATCTAATCACCAGTAGCCATCTTTCTGCTTATCAACACCTATGAGGCTCTTCTAAGCATTGCACTGGTCGAAATCCTGGTCATCCTAGGCCTGGCTCATCACACTAGCAGCAGCAAGCCACTGTTTGATGGATTCAGCTCTCCGAGAGCAAAGTTCCTGCCTTCTCACTTTATTTAGATGGGCCTCCGGGCTCATTTAGCATTCCCTCATGTTCACATAGTTTTCCAACAAAATTACATAGACGCACCAATATGAAATGGAAAATGTTTAGGGTCAAAAATGTAATATCTTTGCCATACAGAAATAAATATATTTTCCTTAGTTTCCAATTTCTTTGTTCTCCCTTGTTTGCTTTTCCTGGAAACGAATCCAGAGGAGAATCTATCTTGCACTTTGTCGTATTCCATTATCTCTACGTGCCACCAAGATAGGTAACATAATAATGCACTGTCAGGTGTTAAAAACGCTTCTAAAAATAGAATAGAGGGTTTTTTAATGCTATACACCTTCAGTATCAAAGAGATTAAGACAGGAACCAACTGCCTCAAAGTCTGGGTAAGTAACACAGTGAGTTAGAGAAAACTACACCTGAACTGTACCTCAGAGCTGGCCAGAAAGTTCTGGGAGGACATCCAGAAGACAGTGTACACCATAGAATCCAGTGACAGCTTAAAAACAGAAGCATCAGGTTGCTTTGAAGTAAAGTTTCTCATGGGTTTAGAAAGAGAAGACTCACGTTAAATGGGTAAAGACAGTAATTAAGCCACTTTCTTTCTTTCCCAAGGTACTGATCCAGGCAACCACTTTTCCCACTCTAAGTAAGTATAGCACTAAAAATCAAGTAAGTCAGTCCACAGGAAGCAATCTAGAAAGGAAAGATAAGGCTTCTTTTTATTTATTTCTTTATTTTGTTTTGGAGAGGTTTTTGCTATAGGGTGCGTGCGCTCGCCAAACAGACAGAGACAGAGAGACAGAAAGCGAGAAATCACCCCCCAGGGGTATGGCCACGCCGCAATCCCTTCTCCTCCATTCTCCTCTCTGGATCTTGGGCACACATGCACACACGCCCGGAGTGAGTTTTAAGCCACCGGGTCCGGGACGTGAACCGCAGACAACTACGTGGGAGTCCAGCGACATAGCCATTACACTAACTGCTGGTTCCCAAGGAAAGATAAGGCTTCTTGACTCAGCCAACAAACACATTTGGCCTCAGACACATGGTACTTAAGTAAAACAAAGTAAAAATCTACATGCTGACTTGTGAAGTCTCGACTCCCAGCATTAGGCTCCTATGGGTGTCACTGCTGATTTTTAATCGATATCCATCTTCTTTTTCTTCCTTTTAGTAATAGAATCTCTTACTGCTCTAAGTTTTATCTGAGCACGTGATCACCCCACTGAACTCTGCTCTTCAAAGTTTCCATTGCTGCTAGAAGAGCCATGGGATTACATTTCACCCACCGGTATAAGTAGAAAAGATGCATATGACCTCCAGGATGCATTGCTAGGACAGCTGCTTTTCTGTGCTCTTGCCTGTGGATGGGAAAACAGGAAGTTCATGTGGAGTAAGGGTGGATCTCTGCCCCATACTACCTACCTACTTAACTTTGTGTCTATTTTGTAACAGAGAAGCAGCTTCTGGTTTGTTAGAAATATTTCATTCTCATGGGTCACTGCTATAAAAAATTAGCCAGTAGTCTAAGAAATGCTTAATTAGCTAACAACAGATTTAAAGTCTATTAGATACCTGATAAACATGATATTCAGAGGCCAACTGCATACAAATTGGCTATGGATAAAAATAGCCCTGGCTTCACTAAGACGTGATTTCTGAATTAGCAGATAAAGTCCATTAAAAAATTGGGTGATTTTGTAACCAACTTGCACAAGATGGGTGCTCTGGAATCTAGTATGGTTAGAATATCTCTCTAGGAGCACAGCCTGGGAGACAGTGATTAAAATTCCAAAGCTTTGGGCTAACTTTCCTGTAGACACCAAGTGACTTTCCTGGTCAGTAGGGCAGTGCATGAATGTTGTGGTTTTATCAACCTTTTCTACAACTTGTACCAAAATATTTACTTAAGTTCTTTCATTTGTACCTTTTTTTTGTTTTCCTTTCACTTGTATCTTTTTTTTTCTTTTTTTTTTTTTTCTTTTTTTTTTTTTTTTTTTGAGAGGTTTTTTCTTTAGGGCACATGCACTTGCCAGAAAGACAGAGAGAGATAGAGAGACAGAAAGCAAGAAATCACCCCAAGTGGGGAGGGAGAAGGCCACAATACAATCCCTTCTCCTCCATTCTCCTCTCAGGATCTTGTGTATGCACACACATACACCTGGCATGAGTTTAAGCCACCAGCCCGGGACTTGAACCATAGCTAACTACGTGAGATTCCAGCAACATAGCCATTAATCTTCTGTTGGTTCCCACTTGCACAATTTTTTAAAATAAAAAAGTGTAGGTTCTGTGTCCATTGCCAAAAATAAATAAAAGTTTAAAAATTAGCTTAATCTGATCAGTTAGATGACACAATTTTGTCCAGGATTTCCATAAAATATTTAATGCCTAACTTTAAATATAAACAAGATAATTTCTAGTATATATTTAAGGAAAGCCTCTAATCAGAAAGACAGAGACACATTTAAAGAAAAACAAAACAAAAAGAGGAATTAAGAGCAAACAGAACATAAACAAAGACAAAGAATGCTTTAAAAATTTGCAATGTCATCTTCAAAAAGTAAACAAGTATATTGCATTCATAAAATAAGCACTAGGTACTATAAAATGTTATGTTTAGAAAAATAGATCATCAAGGTCAAAAATCTTATAAATAAGTTTTAAAACTTAATAACATTTAAATGATAAGTGGGACTATTTCCATAGCAGTAGAACAATATATGACAAGAATTCAAGACAATGTCAAGAATATCCAAAGATACCTAATATCCAATGAATAAAAGTTCTAGACAATGAGCATTGAGAAAATAAAAATAGAAAAAAAGAAAAGGACTTTAAACACAATATTTATAAATATATCTAAAATGTCCCACTAGAGACATGACTTTGCCGATGAAAATGCCATGGTGCTCAACAAAACAGATAAAAAGTAGCAACAAGAATCCTCTAAGTTCATATGATTGTAGAATCTTTGTGACAAAGAGTATTTTCAAATGACTCAGAAAATCCAGTTCCATGCAAAGGATCAAAATTAAGAATGTCTTTGGAGTCATCAGGAACTATGGAAATTATGTAGAAAAATGCCTGCAGATTATGAATAAAAAAGACCTCCAAGGAAGATTTTCATACTTGGTCAAAGACAAAATTACAAAGTTAGCTAAATATCTAATTGGTTTTCTTATTGGTTATATAAGATTCAGTAAGTGAGGGACAGAAAGAGAAAGCACCAGCACCTCTAAGAAGGCTCTCCACTGGGACTCATCTCCAGTTTCAGCCAGCTCCAGGTCATGGGTGGGCACATGGATGCCCAAGATAATGAGTTCTTTGAATATAAATCCAGAACCTTTGCTTATGACTCAGACTCACAGAGAGTCTTGTGTTACTGCTAAGTCACTTTTTGGCTTCTAATTGACTTCCATTCATGACTGGTCCCATTCTACAAATGAAATGAGAACTTCCACTAGGCAGTGACAGAATGTTGGGTTTTTTAAGATAGAGAGAAAGAAAAGGATCAAGAGAAAAAAAGCTGTTTAACAAATATCAAGTTACTTTGTTTTTAAAGGTTAGAGAGGAGAGGGACTTCCTTTTTAGCTGGACTCAGGCACAATGGACTCTCCCGTTGTTAGGAAAAACTGGTCTGTTTGGGGATCTGTCTACTTCCTTAAAGTGGCATTTATTATGATTATGTGGCTTTTAGCATGAGTGATTCTGTTTTGATTTGGCTTGATCTACTTGGGTCTAGTGCAAGTGCTTAGTTCAAAACAATGGCTTCTCATCCAATGTATTATAAGCAAGATTATGATGATAATAAAAAAATAAATTTAAAAATTAAAAAATGGCTTCTCATAGTTTTTCTTTAATATACTTAATAAAATTATCAACCTAATAAAAATGTTGAATTATGATGCATTCAGACATTCAAAGGCAAAAAGTTACCATCCACCCACCCCTTCTCATGAAACTATGATACGATTTAGTGAATAAATGAAGGAGTAAGTGAGGTAGGGAGAAGGTGGACCACAGAATTCAGAAACGCACGATTAACCTAGATGATAGTGGAAGGGAATCTTCCGAAGAATAGGGAAGGGATATCCAAAGATATCAGCCAGATGGCAGCCCTGGAGAGTGAGTATGCAGAGTTGTACCCAGAGGAATAGCTGGGAAAGAGAAAATAGATAACGATTTGAAATATTACAAGTTGATGCATATACATTGGAGATAGATTCTGGGAAGAGATGAGGGACATACTAGACAATGAAACAAAAACAAAGGAAAGGCTATTAACTCTAGAGAAAATACATTTATAAAAGAAATATAAAATTACAGGCCATGGGAACCAGCAGTTAGCGTAATGGCTATGTCGCTGGACTCCCACGTGGTCGACCACGGTTCGCGTCTCGGACCCGGTGGCTTACAACTCACGCCGGGCGCGTGTGCGTGCGTGCCCAAGATCCCGAGAGGAGTATGGAGGAGAAGGGATTGCGGCGTGACCATCCCCCCTGGGGGGTGATTTCTCGCTTTCTGTCTCTATGTCTCTCTCTGTCTGTCTGGCGATCGCACGCGCCCTATAGCGAAAAACCTCTCAAAAAAAAAAAAAAAAATTACAGGCCACTAGTATGACTTAATGACAAACATTCATATAGCCATACAAGTATAAACAGTTAGTGTTGACTTACCTAAAAATTATGATACAGCAATTTCAAGACCAGCAAGAGAAGGGGGACATGTGTATGTACAAGCACTTGCATGTGTGTGTGTTTGATCAGAGCGTGAAAGATGAGAGATAATTCATATCTCATGGAGTTGGGTTTAAGCAATTAATATATGAAGCAATTAAAGAAAACAAAAGTGTTGCATTTACAAATATGCAATTACATGCCAGGAAAAATATCTAAAATGTTATAAAATTGTTGACTGTAAAAAGTGAGAGACTCTAGGGTTTTTTTATGCTATTGTCTTACTTCTTTAACTGTTTCACTATATAAACTGTATTCATGTATTACTTTAGTTAAAAGATTAAAATAAAATTTCATTGAAACTTAGATCATTACTCCCTCTCTATTACTCTTCTAGTGCTGCCATAACACAGTATCACAGACCAGGTTGCTTAAACAATAGACCTTTCTCACGGTTCTGAAGACTGGAAGTCCAGATCAATGTGTTTACTTATCACTGTGTTTCCTTTCTGGAAAGGTCTCTCCCCTTAGCTTGCAGATGACCACCTTCTCACTATGCTGTCACATAGACTTCTCTCTGCACACAGGCACTCCTGGCGTCTCTCTTCTTACAAGGACACCAGTACTGGATTAGGACCTTATTCTGAATTCACTTAACCTCTACTTCTCCTTAAAAGCCCTATCTTCAAACACAGAGGTGGGACTTCCATATATGAAATTAGGGGAGAATACACGATTTATGCCATAATACTCGCACACCTGCAACCTCACATTCAGCAAAGCTCTTCTGAGCACCCCCTGGAGTTGCTCCAGCCTGAAAAGGATCCAAGGTCAGACCTCTGGCTGGGGCCCACATTTCAGGCACTACTACTGGAAGGTCACACTGACACAAGGACACAAAATGAGTATGAGATGTCTAACTCTTCTGAGATAGAAAAACACAAAATGTTTCCTGTGTTCAGAACGTGCCTATCCCACTGTGCCTAACTCCACTGCATATCCGTCGCCATACAGTCTCCCGAATTAGCTTAATCAGGTGTCCTATAAAAGGAACCGCTCTTTGCTGGTGCGTAGACTGAAGCACCTCTCGCTTCAGACACACAGGGCATTCTTGTTCTGTAAACTTCCATTTTTCTCTTGAGAGCATGCCTCCTGAGTCTTACTCCAAACTGTGACAAACCTCTAATTATTTAAAAATCTATCCAATTTGGGACCAGCAGATGGTGTCATGGTTATACTGCTGTTCAGTATAACCATTGTAGTTGACCATGGTTTGAGCCCCAGACCTGTTGGTTTAAAACTCCCTGGGTGTGTGTGCATGTGTGGCTAAAAAACAGAGGAGATGATTTCTCATTTTCTGTCTCTCTGTCTCTCTCTGTCTCTCCAGTGAGAACATGTACCGTATAGCAAAAATCTCTTTCTAAAAACATTAACCTAACCTATCCATGTTCACACATTCAAACACTGTTTACATCCAACACTCATTCTGATCAGTCAGACCCTGAACCATAATGATTGTTACATATTTCTACTACCTACATTATAAATTAACATTATTATTATTTTTTTTAGATATTTTCAGCCATAATAATAAGTTGAGTCTATATCCAACGGCTTTCGAAAATGCTTTAAATGGAGAACTATTTGTATTTATGAGCACATTAAAGAGTTTTTCAGTTGCTAAAGGTTTACACATGAACTACAGAATCATGTATTTGAGTTCAGTCATGCAGACATAAGAATAAACAATAGACCACCATGTATATATCCTTAATTTTCGAAAGTGAAATTGCTAATGCTAATTTTTATTTGTGCACCTGCTGATGCAAACCAAATGGGCAGCTTTCTTCCTTCCTAAGGTGGCACATACATGCCCTTTGATTAGAGGCTGCAGCTGCTCTCCAAAGAACATGAAATTGATTGCAAATCTGTCTCTTAGATTAGAGGTCAGCTGCAAATGTTTGTTCCAAAAAAGCAAGTGTGTCTGTATAGTCACTTGACATATTTGATATGTGCTTGAAACCCTGAGCTTTGGAGCTGAGAATCAGTTCCTAAATTTGTTAACTACTCTGAGTCTAATTCTTTCACTTTGGCCTGGTAAAATCAATAGTGACCACTATATACAGCTTCCTAAGGATTAGATAATTAATGCAGATGACATAGTTCAATGTTTAGTACCTAGCAAGTGCTCAATAAATATTAGCCACATTATAAACCTTTATTTTTCTCATTGGCTTCCCTCGTGCCTTACTGTTTGAGGTTCTGCTGAAGGGGAACTTTTCTAATGATTCTATGAACCTGTGCAAATTGTTTCTACAGCCAGTTAGCAAGGTCAATACTGCTACTGATTCCTGTGACTCAAAGATACATGTGACATTCCTCAAAGAAATCAAGTCATTCAATTCAGCAGCTTGTATTTTTTTTCAAGAAAGCAATTTTAGCTTTAATGAATCAAAATCATAAAATGTTAAGAAAATTTTCTTAAGATGTAAAGCCAGGAAAAAGGTTAGGATTCTGTTCAAGCAGTAGGTAGATGCTAAAAACTCAATAAACAAATATGGACAGAGCTAAAATCTACTAACAAGTAAGTACACTATAGCTTTCTTCTGAAATATTTTTTTATCTCCCCATTCCGCCTTTCACCAAAGAGGAGCATAAGTTAGTTTATTTGCAAAAACTTAAGTTTAGTCTCAATTTGGTCTGTTATTTGCACAAAGCTCAAAAAAGAAAAATTAATTTAGTCAGCTAGGCTGGAACCTTTTATAAGGAACTTCAGATTAGACTCTTTAAAAAGCCTCCCAAAGCTACTAAGCCAAGTCAGGAATTCACCATCCAACTCTGCCTGGAAGTACCTGTACTTGGAACTTTTGGGACCTGTCTGAAGTGATAATCTTTACTTACCTGCCAGGCAGAACTGTTTATGGTACCAGTCAATCTTTCCAAGAGCTTCTGTCGGCTTTCTTGAGATCTACCTTAATTCCTTAGCTTTCTGGTATCTTCAAATATGACATTCCAGTCAAAGTCCTGGCAAAAACCAGAATTTTCAATTTCTGATGCAAGGCAACAGGTATTATTAAACTTATGAAAATAACCATACTACCACAAAACCAGAATATTTACAGATACTTTTCAATTCCAAAGGGGCCAGGAAGAGAGAAAAGTTCATGCTTCAATGCTGGGTTTCTTTTTTAATGTTTTTGAACAAATTACTGAAGCTATCAACAGCTCAAAAGAAAACAAAAATTCTTAAATCTGGAAAGCAAAGCATAGAAGAACATCAGTAATATTTTAGTCAAGAGTTATAGACTTCTATTTCATCAGTTCAGTCTCATGTAATTAATCTCTCTTCTGTTGAGTTTGCAGTGTTACTGTGATCCGATCTTTCTGCTGAAATTCTGGAAGTTCAGAAATATGATCTCAAAGTTATCAAAAACCTATATTCAAGAGTACTTATGAGAGTCTTTTTCATTAATATCCTTAAAAGAGACAATTTTGGGATTGTAGCCTATTACAAAATGTTTTCAGAAGAACATCGAGACCAGCAGATGGCAGAAAGGTTACCTGTCTGGACTCTCATATAGGTGACTACTGTTCAAGTCCCAGACCTGGTGGCTTAAACTCACGCCGGGTGTGTGTGTGTGTGTGCACAAGACCCTGAGAGGAGAATGGAGGAGAAGGGATTGTGGTGTGGCCATCCGCCCTGGGGAGTGATTTGTTGTTTTCTGTCTCTGTGTCTCTCAGTGAGTACATATACCCTATAGCAAAAATATCTCTATTAAAAAGAAAAGAAGAAGAAAGAGCATCGGAATAAAGCAATTAACTATGGACAATGAAACTTAAAACGACCATGGTTTGAGATCTGAATTTACTATAATCCAAAATGGACAAATTTAATCATTTTTGTGACAAACTACATTAGAGCTATTTATATTACAAGTATGACTAATAACATACTCTTACATAACAGATATTTAAGAATCTCATACAATTTTGGAACAACCTATGACAAAAATTTCTATACAAAGAGCTAAGCACTATTTCATATCATATTTGACAGTGTTTCTCATATAATTTTCTTTTTTTTTTTTTTTTTGAGAAGTTTTTGCTATAGGGTGCATGTGCTCACCAGAAAGACAGAAAAAAACAGAGACAGAAAGCAAGAAATCACCCCCAGGGCGGATGGCCATGCCAAAATTCCTTCTCATATAATTTCCAAATGATTAGTGTGTTGCAGTCTACCTCTCCTATTAGATCTAGCAGTCTTTCCTACACATATGTGAGTACTAATGTGTTGGGAGCATAGATATTTATAAGTGTTACAGCTTCTTGATGAATTATCCCTTTTCTTACTTTGTAATGCCCTTCTTTGACTCTTCTTACAGTTTTTGTTGTAAAGCTTATTTTGTCTGAAATCAGTATTGCAACTCCAACCTTTTTGGCTTCCATTTGCATAGAATACCTTTTCCATCCCTTCATTTTAATCTATGTATTCTTTAGCCATGTGATGTGTTTCCTGTAGGCAAAAGAGAGAGACTTCTGTTTTTTTATTTTTTTAGTCCATTCAGTCAGCCTGTGTCTTATGATTAGAGAATTTTCTATTAACATTCATTGTTGTTATTGACATTTCTGGACTCGTTTCTACCATTATGTTAGCCATTTTCATGGTTGTTTTTCATTCTCTTGTTTCTATCTCTTTTCAGTTTTCCTGGTATAGCACTCCTTTCAGAACTTCTTGAAGAACTAGTTGGTATTGGTAAATTCTTTCAGGTTTTGCTTATCTGAGAATATTTTTATCTTTTCTTCCCACTTGATGAATGATCATGCCAGGTATAGTAATTTTGGTGAAAATTGTTTTTCTTTTTAACACTTTCTATATATCTTTTCATTCTTTCCTTGCTTTCATTGCTTCCACTGACAGGTTAAATGTTAGCCTGATGAGATAACCTTTGTAAGTAGCTTGACATTTCTCTCTTAACATTTTTAGTATCTTGCCTTTATCTGTGATTTTGGTCACTCTGGCTATGATGTGCCATGGAGAGGATATTCTTGAGTTGGTTCTAGTTGAGGTCCTTTGTATTTCTTAGATTTTGATGTTCGATTGCTTCTTCGATTTGAGAATTTTTCTTCAAGTATTTCATGGAATAGACCTTCTATGACCTGTCCAATTCTTCACCATCTAAAATACCTATTATTTGAATATTTTGGCATATTATAGTGTCTAGTATTTCTCGTAGGTTGTTCTCATTTCTTTTTATTATCTTTTTTTTCAATATTTTTGCTGGTTTCTATCTAAGTCAAAGGTTTTGTCTTCCAGCTCAGAGAGTCTGTCTTCTGCGTGGTCCGGTCTACTATTAACACTTCCGAGGAAGGTCTTGATTTCCAGGATTACTGTCTTCATCTCTAGGAATTCTGATTGATGTTTTTTATGGTGTCTATCTCCTTCTTCACATCTTGGAAAGTCTTCCTCATCTCTGTCATCATAAATATTCTGAACTCTATTTCTTACATGCTTTCAAATTCCTTTGTGCTGTTTATGGTTGAAGAAGAGTTGCTCTATTCCATTGAGGAAGAGGTATTTCTTTCTTTTCCCATTCTTTTTATGCCTCTGCACTGGTTTCTAATCACCTGATAGTTTATACACAACTACCTACTTTTCTATTGTTGATTCTAAAGTGTCAGGGGAAAGAAGAGCTCTACTTCTCAGATGTGCTCTTGGTAGAGGGCCATGGCTTCCAGTTGAGAGTGAGTAAATAGTCATCTTTAGGTGTGACCACACTCCATCTGGGGAGTGCCTTCTCCCTCTCCTCTCTTTCTTTGGTGAGTACACACACCCTCTAACAATTAAAAATAAATAAATGAGTACATACTTTTTTAAAAAGTTGTGACATTTGTTTATAATGTGACATTTTACAAGGTGAGTCCTCTATAGTGTGATGGGATATTTTTATTATCTTTTTTTCTGAAGCAGACATATAAAATAGATATGAGTAATGTAAAAGAAGGAGAAGAATGGGTGTATGAAGGTCTGGACATTTTTTTTATCTTAAGTAAAAACTTCATCCATAAAGTCCATAGGCAGAACAATGTAACTTCCCTCAAATAAGGATATCTAAGGGAAGTATAAGAATCAATGCACCACAGTTCCTTTTGTGTGTGTGTGTGTGTGTGTATATATATATATACATAACCATATATATATATATATATATATATATATATACACACACACACAATCATATTTCAATCATTCCATATAATTGCAATTATATGTGTGGGAGTAGAGAAGGAAAAGGGGGAGGGTGAAATGAAGGAAATCAAGGGGAAAATTAAGAAGCAGCACATTTAAAGAATACAAAAATGGAAAACTGTCGATGATAAAATGAATGATAATATCTTTAATTGGAGTAATACATAGTATATTCATGGTAGGGAAATTCATTTTGCATGCTGCAATTATATGGAATAATTGAAATATGGATCTATTTTTTAAATTTATTTTTAATTATTTAAATTCATTAATTATTATTAATATTAATAATGAATTTATTAATATTAATAAATTCATTATTAATAAATTTAAATAATTAAAAATGGATTTCTTTAAGTACTAAATGCTTCTTTTAAAGTACCAGGTTTGCTTGTTTCTTGCTATTGCTGTGTTGTTTGTTGGTTTGCTTTGCTTTCTTTCTTTCTGGAGATTGCTGAACCCTGTGTTAAGTAAGTTTCTGAGCCATGTAAGCAGATTGTTCAGCTGGGGATGCTTCCACATTTGTCTTTTTCAGTGATAACTGCATAATAAACACATTTAGAAAACACTCCTCCCGTGGAATGACTTTTACCTGTGACATCACCAGAGCAGTAATAAAAACTCTTCTCCTTTAAGCGGGAATTTCTGCATAGACACTAATCCAGAGTGACCCTTCCAGGGCATTCTTTAACCATTGATGACAGCAAGTGAAATGGGACTGGACGCAGAGCAAATTGCTTCATTAGAAACATGGAACACAATTCCTGTGCAACTGTAACCTGCGTTTCCAAATACAGGGGCTGCGTAATTTGATCATCTAACTCCCACGATTTAAACTCATATTGTCTGCTTCAGCTGAATTTGTTTTAAGTTTTAATAAGCCTCTGGTTTACATGCAAAATTATGTTTCCTAATTTATGTATTTGAATGTTATATATGAATGTTTAAACAATAAGATTATTATCAAAATTATTAGAAAACTGAAAATAATGTCTATTACAGTTAATTTTATAGTGTAAGCATAACTAAAGGGAATATGTATGTGTTAAGCAAAAAAATTGTACTCTTCCATTTTTACTTATTAGTTCTATCAACACAGAGAGGAATTACTTATTTTAAACTTTAGTTATTGCTAAAGGAATTGCTTTAGTTTAGCCTATTAGTATTAACAGTATCTCGCAACTACATAAACAAGTATCTCAAAATATATCAGAACTACAAAATGTTTTCTGGCATATATGCTTTTAATCTCCAATAACTAGTGGGAGATGGCAGAGGGTAAGAGATAGGGAATCAAGGATGGGGGAAAAAAGCAAAACATACAGGAAACAAGAAATGGAAAATTATTTGTTGACGATAACATGTATCTTGATGTGCTTGATTGAGCCAATATACAGTGTACTCTGGATGGAAAATCTCATTTTGTATGCTGTAATGATGTACAGTGAATGAATGTAAATAAATAAATAAATATAAAAAAAAAAAGTTACAAGGAACTGGGGAAAAAAAAAAAAAAAAAAAAAAAAAAAAAAAACACTAAGTACAAAACTAGTCCTGACTACAACTCTTGGTTTGCAATTAATGGCTTTTTAAAAATTTTTTTCTTTTATTATTTTTTTATTTCATTTTCTTCCATACATTCAATCACACTATTATTTGTCTTACAAAATGGATATTTAAACAGGTGAACATTTCTCCCTAGTACTGTTGATGAAACTATGACATATCTTCAACAGGTAATACCACAATACCAAAAAGATACATTAAATAAGCGATTACCTTAACGAAAAAAATATCTTCAATAAATAAACACCTGCAATGCATACTAGTTCTTATGCTAACCACTTCAAGAGACATTTGACCACTAGAAATAAGTTGAAAACAACCCATGCTCACAATATGATGGAGAGAAAAATTGCACAGTACAATCTTCAGTGACAAGAAAGTGTGACATTCTTGAAAATTGAGTTCTTCTCCAAGAATAATTTTATTATATAAAGTAAAAAGATAACAAATCTTTCATAATAAGCTCAAAAAATAATACATTATATAATACAAAGAGATGATAACACAATCAAATTCATATCAAATGTGTTTGTAGGTATAAGAGAGTAAAAGTGAAAAAAAAAGACCCTTTGTTAAACACTATAATAATGCATCTTCTCATTAATTTTAATCATAGAGCAGGAGTGAGCAGACTCTTTCTGTAAAAGACTAGGTTGTAAATATATGATTAGGCCTGGTTAATCATACGGTCTCTCTTGCAGCTACTCAACTCAGCTGTTCTAGTGCAAAAGCAGTTATAGACAATGCATAAACACAGAGCTATGGCTAAAGTTTCAATATAACTTTATTTATAAAAATAGGCAGATAGAAAGAGTTGGCCCAAGGCCATAATTTGAACAATTCTCTTCGAGTAACTCACAGAGACTATAATTTTAAAAACAGACTTCACCACCCCAGCAAAACAAACAATACCACGTAGGATTGACCACAAAGATAATCTGGGATATTCTAACATGTTCTATTAGATCTCTAAATCCTGTATTATTTGGAGGTCATTTAGAATTGCTATCCTTGTTCAAAGCAGTTGATTTAGGCAGTTTAAAACCACTGACATTGATACGTTAAAAAAGAATCCTGCTGTTGTAATATCTCATGTTTGCTAATTACTGATTCATACTTAATGAAGGTATAGAGAAGGGAGCAAGGAGCACACCGGGATTTACTCAAGTTCAAGTTCATTAAAAAGGATAGATTTTTCTCCTATTAGTTTATTCTAGCAGATACATGTAAAATGAGCTGATTTTAAAAGTCTCTGTTTTCCTAATCAAAAATAGACATAATCCCTTTATAAATAAATACAGATAATGAAATCCTATCATTACAAGTTTTTCATCAGTTTGGCTGTCAAAACCTTTTCTTGTTAGTTTATTTATTTCTTCGATAAAAGAGAGAGACACAAAGAGAGAGACAGACAGAGAAACAGTCATCCCCAACACGGTCTTCATGACATGATCCACCCCTAGACTCAGCAAAACTGGACCATGAGCACACACACATGTGCACATGCATGCTGCATGTTCAAGGAAATTGTGGAATGTGAACCCATGTAAGTGTAGCTATATTACCATTATGCAGCTTCCTGGACCGCAAGTCCTTTTCTAGCTAAAACCAAAGGTAAATCAAAGAAAACAGCACAACACTAACTTCAATTTCTTGTACATGGGATCTCATTTATCATTACCACAACAGTTAGGATATATATATATATATATATATATATATATACATATATATATATATATATATTTAGAAATAATATTTGGGTGTAGGAATTTAGGCAATGCAAATGAGATATCTCCAACCACAAATGGTATCAGGATTAAAATGAGGTCCTCTTTAGGATATTTTAATTCTTCTCTCTACAAAATAGTTAACACTATCCCATTGTGAATCAAGTGTTCTCCATACAGAATGCTAACCTGCAAGAACTCCAAGTGAGAACTTGTTCTATCTGTTTGGGGCCCATATTCTCCTTACTAGACCCAACTGCTAATATGTGAATGCAAAGACAAGTGTTATGTTTAACCAGGTTTTAGTTTATGGTTAGATTTGCAAAAGCAAAGGTCAATTGGGATCAATGGAAAAGAATACAGACTGGGATTCTGAGTATGTGAGAAAGAGCTAAAGAGATGTTTAAAATGGAGAAAACAATATGGACTTCTATTTATTCATCTTTAAAAGGGAACTAATTAGATTCCAGAAGGGTTGGTTTTGACATTAGAAAATAATCCAAATACATAAATTAACTTAATTGCATGTAACTGATAACAAATATGTATACATCTAAGCATGAATATTTTTACAAAGATGACTAAAGAATTGCAGTGCTGTGTTCAAAGCAGATAATTAGGTGGTTTAATAGCACTGACACTGATCTTGTAGTGTTATTTTATTTTCTGTACATGCTTATTTTTTTTTTTATTTTGTCAGAGAATGTATGCACTCACCAGAGACAGAGAAACAAATAGAAAGAATGTAAGAAAGGACCCCACAGGGGATATAGCTATGCTGCAATCCCTTCTCCATTTCTTCCTTCTTTTGGGGCTTTGACACACATGTATCCCGTGTTTTTCAAGCCTCCAAGTCTAAGATTCAAGTCTAGAATTAAATCATACAGTCAGACATGTGGAATCCAGCCACCCCAATCCCAGGCCACAAGTTGACCCTATATGCTTATTTTAACAGTTTAAATCTTTTCTTATTTATGATATCCAAATATACAGGATTTTAAACTTAATCTTTTGAAACTTATTTCTACTTAACTAAACAAATTATATGCATAAAAGTAATTATTTAAATATACTAAAATTTGATGAATTTTCATAAGGTTCAATTTATGCTTAGGAAAAAAGCATTTAGTGAAATAAGAATGCAACTATTAATAATTGCATTGTTCAAATCTGTTATATCCTAAGTGTTTATTCATTTATATGAAAATTAATAAGGAGAGGATATTAAAAATCTATAACGCTGCAGGATTTACTAATTTCTACTTTTAGTTCATTTCTATGTAACTATTTTTATTATATATTTTGAAGCTTTATTAGTAGTATGAATCAAATTTAGAATGATTTTCTACTTCTGGTAAACAGAGACTATAATCACTGAGTATTTGTCTTCTTTTTGTCTTACAATACTCTTTTTTTTGAAAGAGAGATTTTTTACTCTGTGATGCGTGTGCTCACCAGAGAGACGGGAAGAAACAAAGCAACAGAAAGAGAGAAATCATCCCCTTCCTGGGAGATGGCCACGCAACAATTCCTTCTCCTCCATTCTCCTCTCAGAATCTTAGGTAGATGTGCGCAGTTGCCTGGCATGAGTTTTAAGTCACCGGGTCCAGGACTCAAAAAACAGTAAACTATGTGGGAGTCCAGCAATGTAACCATTGCATCAACTGCTTGTCCCAATGTCTTATAATACTTTTTGCTTTAAATTTCATTTTCTATGATAATAATACAACTGGAAAAGTTTCACAAGATTAAGTAGGAATTCTTTTTTATTTCTACTGTAAAATTTCTATCTTTTAATAGCATTATAAGCATACTTATATTAATTTTAATCAAGTCTGACCAACTTTGCTTTTAACCTGAGAATTTTGCCCATTTACATGTATTGTGATTATAATATTTACCATCTAATTTCGTGAGAAACCTACCACATAAATGTTCATAATTTTTCCCATTTCTAATTTTTTTGTAGTGATTAGATGTTCCCCCCCAAAAAATCTCAACTTCACTTTTATTTTAAAGACATTTCTTTCAAATATTTTATCCAAGATACTTAACTTCACAAAGTAAAAAACTAACTCATATCTCCAGCTTTTCCTAGATACACAAAGGCATTAAAATAATTTATCCTTGATTCTTATTTTGTTTTGATTTTATGCCATAAATAAGACTTTCATTATTGTATAGTCAATATTTTGCCATATTTTTCAATTTGCATATAGTTTATGTTATTCACTGTTCCTTTTTGCATGTCACATTTTGCATACATTTTTTTAACCACTTAAAGTGCAATATTATAGTGCAGATGGCATAATGATTATGTCACTGAATTCCCACACAGTCCACTGTAGTTTGAGTCCTGGACCTGGAGGCTTAAACATTACACTAGGTACATGTGCATGCATGCTCACAATCCTGGAGGAGCAGGGACAGGGATTGCAACATGGTCACCCCTTGCAGGGGGCAATTCTGGCTTTCTGTCTCTCTGTCTCTTTCTCTGTCTCTCTGGTGAGCACACATGCCCTACAGCAAAAATCTCTCTAAAACAAAAAGAAAAGAAATTTCTTTACTAAAATCTGCTCATAAGAAACAATATCTTTTTACTGTAAATTTCAATTACATATAATCATTTTATATCTTTGCAAGGCACATTCCAGTTTTTTTAAAAGCAAATGTACAGTGTGTAATAAACAAATCATGGCTATAAGCACATTCAGTGCTTATTCACCAACATCCAATACCATACTCTTTTATGTGCTAATTGAAATGCTTTATGTTTTTTTTCTTCTTTTTCCTTTCAAAGACAGAGAGTTTGATGAGAATATAATTCCAGGTTGACGATTATTTTATGTGGTCACTATGAAGATGTGCTTCTGTTATTTTATTTTATTTTAGCTTTAGCTTCCATGGTTATTTTAAGAAATCAGTTATTTGCCTGATTGCCATTCCTAATCTGTCCTTTTTCTCATGAACTGCTAGTAAGATACTTGTCCTTTTCCCTCTCTGTCCATCTCTTTCTCCTCTCTCTTGTGCTTTCATATTCTTTCAGGTGTCTAGATTCTGCCGTGGTCTCACTACAGTGTGTTTTGTATGATTGCTTTTCATTTATCTTGCTTAAGATTTGTCCAAATGTATGTTTCTGAAGATTGGTTTCTTTTATCCATTTTGAAAAATGCCAAACAGTATTTTCTTTAAAAGTTGCTTTTCTGCTTCAATTAAATGTATGTTAATTTTACTTCTTGCATAGTTTCTCCTTCATGCTTTCTCCCTAGGTTTCTGTGCTATGTACTAAAACACTTACTAGTCACTTCCGCTCAGTTTACTGATTCTGTCTTCGATTGTGCAGTGACTTCATTTTGATCAATCATTGGCTCTTCAAGTTTAATGACATGTTTCCTTATTAGAATTTTCATGTGGTCCTTAGTGTAAAATATAACTGGTTGTGATTGCATTTTTTAAATTTTTATTTATTTTGTTAGCATTTTTAATATATGCAATCACTATATATCATTACAACATGCAAAATGAATTTTCCCAGCATGAACACACTTTATTTGCTTATTCAGATTATGGAATAGTTTTATTTTATTTAAGTAATATTACATCATTCATTTTATAATTTGTAGCCAATAAAACCAAGGTCCAATCTTCGAATGACTGATTCTGCTGATACCTAATTTATAATAGTTTTTTTTTTCTTTTCTTCTGAGTGTCCTACTTGTGCCTTTTTTTTTCTCATGTGGTTTATGATTTCTGAGTAGTGATTATTTTTTTTAAAGCCTGAATTGAAGGTGCATGACTAGCAAGGGGGTGTGTGTTTCCTTTCCCAAACAGCCAAGTTTACTGCCCAATTAAACCTCTGTGAGACAATCACCTGACACTTTTTTATCTCAAAGATACATAAGAAGTTCTCTCTGATCCATAGCCAGGAATTCACAAGAAGCGCTATTCCTGTACTCTGACCCAAAACCAAAGCCAGCAAGTATTGTTATCATTTAGTATTGTAGGGAGGGTTACCTAATGTAAACTTTCAATAAATGTATAATCATTTAGCCATGTCAAATTTAAGCTTTACTCAGGGTTTTCAATTGGACTTGCCATTGGTCCTATGAGTCCTGAATGAGGCTCTGGAAGGCTCAGTAATTGGGAAACTATGGTCACCAGGTGATGGTGTTTGTCCATGTCATCCATCAGCCTAAGTTCTAGCTTACTTCTGTGCAAGAGGGATGAGTACATTCTCATCTGTAGGGACACTTGAAGATTTCCTGTGCTTTTTGCATTTTTACATTTTGCCTAGTGGTATTTTGGTGTTTTTTGTACAAATGGACTCTCTGGGTATTTAACATATCATAATATTAGAAAGTGTTCTGGATTTATTTTAGTATCTGGTAATTCATAACATTTCAAAAAAAAAAAAGAAAAAAGAAGAAAGAGAAAGAGAAAAAAAGGAGAGAATGAAAGGAGAAAGAAAAAGGAAGGAAAAATAAGAAGAAAAGCGTAAGAGAAAGTATAGAAGAACAGCAGGCTGGATGAATGTATGAATTTGGCGAGCAGTGTAAACCTGGTCCCCAGTCCACTCTGGGTTTGTTTCTCAGTACTTAATCTCTGTCTTCAAGCTGAACTATGGTAGTGTCTACCTACTAACACCAGGGAAGTTTGAAAATGCCAATTCTATTTAGTTAACTTGTCCTTTCAGAAACGGCTGGTTAACCAGACATAGAAGTAAGTCCCCGTGGCCTCCAGATATCCTGAACTGCTACTTTCCATTCTGACAAGAAGCATTACCATTAAGGTCCAATTTGGTCTAATCATTACCTTGTTTGGTAATGATTTCCCTTGGGAAGGCAAATGTAAACAGTGCTTTATATAAATGACCTTGTTCCTCACCACTGAGCCTCAGAGTGATGCTGGATTCCAAGTTTCCTTTTTTTTGTTTATTTATTTTTAATCTCCAGTGAGCTTTAACAACAAAAAATAATGATGATGTCTACACATAAAGTGAAAGTGAATTACTACTCTGTTTTCTTTTTTAAAATATCATTAACTTTAGAACAAAATATAAAAGAAACTATCTAGAGTTGAATATGAACTCTGAATCCAACTTGTACTGTTGTCATGTTCAGATGTGTTGGTGAAATGGGCAAGCTATGCACAAATCCCTGCTGAATGTCCAGCGTAGTAATAGTTTTGCAGCTGTAAGAGCTCCTTGGGGAATCTACAGATGGTTTATTTCGGTTTTCCCCAGCTTGTCACGTCACATGCCACATAGCACTTCAGGGACAGTAAGAATTAAAGCTCCCCCAATGTGTAACAGCAAGTAATTAGGTTACTTCTAGCAAGTGTCTTTAAGGAAAGATCTGTTCCCTTCCTTTGGCCTCTTTACTTCTGCTGGCAGGAATGTGCTTCAGTGGCTGGAGCTAGCAGCCCTCTTAGATCATGAGATGACTTTGGGAGTGAGAATCACAGAAAAACATAGTAGATGAAAACTGTATTTCTGCCTCTGTATGAAACATATTATCCTGACTCAGTTTACCAGTGAACATCTTGAACGTAGAAGTAAACTTGTTTAAGCCATTCTTAATTTATTGTGTGTTTTTAATTCATTGGGTGTTGTTACTATTATTCACAGACAAACCAACTAATATATATTTTGATATTTGGAAATATGGAACTACAAGTAATAGGACCTGAGCTCATACCATGTGTTTAGTGGAATTGGTCAGGTGGGATATTTTATCATCTGAGCTAGTGTATTCTGAAAGTATATTATAACTGGAAAAAACATTGGCAAAAGTCTACCTGCTCTTTCTACCACATGTGAACTGGTGCAATAACATTATAGAAAAGACTATGAAAACTCAAAATAGTGATTGTTGTTAGCTGCTTCTTACCACCTTTAGCAAAACCCTAAGGAGAGATGAGCGTCTTCTGCATGGCCAGTCTACACTCAGAGAAGGAGAGCGCAGTGAGGTGCCTTCAGTGTCAGTAGATGGAGAGCCTCGTAAACTGGGGATCTGAAAATAAAATGTTTTTTTCTTTCTGAAACTAGACCAGTTATCTTCCAGAGTTTTTAAATAGTAGCCTCGATAGAAGACTAAGCCCCAGAACTTTTTCAAGTATCTTCCATTAAGAATTCTGTGCCACTGTGGGCTGGATGGTGGCACAGCAGTAAAATGCCACACCCTGAAAGGCTGGCCCATGTGGAGATGTTCTCATTTTGCACCAGTAGACCGCCCAAAGTACCCCAGACATGCTCGTGCCCGTGACCCAGGGCTGCCTGAGGCTGAGTGTCATCGCAGCGTCAAGACCCTGATGGGGTCTGTCTCTGTGTCTTTCTCTGCTTGCCTCTCTTGCTCATGGAAAAAAATAAGTAAATAAACTTTAAAAAATATTTCTATGTCAGACAAGTGTGTGTGTGTGTGTGTGGGGGGGGGGGTTCAGTCCAATAGTAAACTCAGATTAAAGGTGTTCACTTCTGGTTCAGTCTTTATTTTGAGAAGTCCTTAAAACACCTCACCTAGAGAAACCAAACTAGAGAAGATACAATAGAGATAAACATAAAAGTTATACAGATTTAGAGCTGGAGATATACAGATATGCAGATAGAAATATATACAATATATCATTTGTTTATTTACTTTTTACAAGTAAGTATGCAATGGGAAGGCTGATGAAGCAAGGTCAATGCTCACAAGGCATGCTCTCAGGAAGGACAGATCATAATCAGGTGGAAACATGAGGAGTTTGAGTTCAAATTGGAAGTCCCTAGGACAAGTGGGAGAGCAGGATCGACTGATCAGCAACTCTGAGTGTGCAGATCATAACATCAATGAGTGTGGAGGTCCCAGAATATAGAAGCTACAGTTTTCCTTCTAGTACATGGAGAGTAAGAGGGTGGGAGGAGGATATGAAATGGACAAACCACGGAAATATGTAGTAGCTTTAAATGCTAAAACTCTGCTCTGAGTTCATTACCTGTTCAGATTGACCAGGAGCAAATAGCTAACAAGTTCACTAAATTTGTAAGGGAATTATATTTTCAAAGAACTTGCAAGTCTGACATAAAAATAACTGTTTGTTCAGCTCTAAAACAACCCCTGGATTTTTAAATCCACACCTTCAGACAATTGCTCTGCTCTAAAAGGTGAAGGTCACATGTCCATCTTAGGTGTGTCTGTGGAGTACTAGAGGTTACCACAGAGGACAAATGTGGAGAAGGCTCTTTCCAAATCCCAGAAATATGAGAAGACAGAAGTTTGCCAAGAATGTATCCCATTGCCATATATCTAATGTTCCCTAAACAACCCCTGAATGATCTATGTGACCATTGCTACAGAGCAGTGACTCTATTTCCAAGTAAGAGCTTTTAATTGTCATTATTCTCTTCCTACTCCATAAATGTACACTGGCAGTGGTGACGGCAAATGACTTCTCTTTGCATTTGTAGGTAACTGCACAATGATGAGATCCCATACACTGTGCTATCCAAGAAGTGCCCACCACCTAGACATTCTGGAATTTGAGCTGGATGCAATAAATGGATAGAGAGGGTGAATGGAGCAATGGATTATCAAGCTACCAAGATAGCTTCCTTTAATCCCTGTGGTAGAAATTTTAGCTGGATACATGACCTCTCAATATAAAGATGACATATCTCCATTTATCTTGCAACTCATTGCGGCCATAAGACTAAGTCCTGTCTAAAAGAATGGAAATAAAAACATGTATGTCTTCTCCTAGAAAATTTCCTGAAAAGACAGCAGGACTGTACCATTTGTGTCTTCATTATCTATTTTTCCATTTCACTCCTAAAAGCACAATCTGACAGTAACTGCTTTCAACCATGTGTAGGAGGGATACACACCAGTGAATGGGAGCAGCCTGGATCCCTAAGTTGTTTTTTTATTCTAATTTATTTTATATATTCAATCATCGTACTTCACTACATCTTATAAAATGAATTACCCAGCATGAATACACTACACACCAGTCCAGTTGAAGATACCATAGACGTTATCATCAACAGATAATCCTCCAGTTGTGGGCCCTAAATGTCTTACCTCTATTTTCCTCCTTCATCCCTTTCTTCTCACTCTCCCCCATCTCTCATCCTCTTCCCACACTGTCTCCAGTATCCATAACCTTTCTCCATACTTCTACATTCTCCAACCTTTCAGTTTCCTTTGTAGAATGAGGACAATCTCTCTCCTTCACAGCCTGACTTGCTTCACTCTAAGAGTTTTTTGAGCAATGTTTTTTTTAATAGTACCATCCTGCAGACAGACATGTTAACAGACTGATGCAGAACTTTATTTTTGCCAGAAATAACAGAATCCTTGTCCTTACTAACAGACAAACTTTTTTCACAATGTATCTAGAGATAACAGCAGTTGTATTTTCTCTATATATAGTTTCTCATTATCCCCAACCTGCTTTATTCCTAGAAGTTTTGTCTTCAATTGTGCTGACTCGTGCCATTATTCACCTTTATTTTTCCTATCATGCGGCAAGTCAGATCATTGGGATTTCTACAAAGAGCCCAATCTACTATACACAGAGTGGTATTGAGGCAAACTCTCATTTAGTTTTCTCGTTTGGCTACAATCTCGCACTAATTTCTGTAGCATCTCTCTTGCCATATCAGTGTAAGTATGGTCCCTGCATTATACTAATTAAACACTTTGTGAACCAAAATGTGACTCAGGTTGGACGAGGCTCAGGGTTGTGGGAATGTTAAAACCAAGCACAGTTCTGTGGCCTTCGCTATATCTGTAGCTGGTTGGCCCACTCACATTCTATTCTATTTGTCAAGCTTCCAAAACATAGTCTAGTTGTCTTAATTCAGTTTTCTATTTTATAACTGAATTTAAGGATCACAGACTACTATACACTGACTTCATCAGTAAACATGATCTTAAGATAACAGACCAATTGTAGAAAACAATGTTGGGAATTGTACATCAAATATTTCACACTTTAAAATGGTTTTATGCCAGCATTTCCCAATTTCTGACCTACTGATAAGAGCTCAGTTAGATACAAAAAGATTGTATATGAATAAAACAACTATGCAATTTAATCTGTTTAAACAAACAAGAGTTAAATACAAATATAATGCATTTTAAATTTATGAGAACACTTGTTATAGACTTCAGTATACTAAAATGCAAGCACATCTCAGAGCCATGCCACATATGCCTATAAGTTGCACTTTTCCAAGAAATCCTTTCTCATCCATAGCCATCTTTTCTGGTACACTATTTTAAATGGGTTGTGTTGCAATATCAGAAAAATTGACCTTGGGCAGCTATTAAGCAAATTTGGGTGCTCGAGGCCTTATAACCATCGGGGTATTTTGGTCCTGACATGGTTGGTAGCGATTCATGAGTCTTGTCTAGTCACCCAAGTCGTGGATCCAGGTTGAGTAAATGGGGCTGACATAGCTAAATTTATTGAGAAATGCTCAAAATCATAAAAAGTCTGGAAGCAAGTATTAAATTCGAAATCTGACCATCCAGAAAATGCTAAGACTTGGAAGAGTTTCCAGAGCCTTCTGGGGGCCGACTGTGCAGGGCGAGCTCAGCCCTAGGACATATAATAAATCACGGACCATTTTGCAAAGATGCCAAATGAGGCATGCAGTCCAGTGAGCCTAAAGTCTGAATTGAAAAGCCTTGTGCACCAGGGACAGGTGACAGAAAAAGATAGTCCCTGATAGAACATATCTCATGGATAGTATTTTGTGGAAAAGACTGACAAAATTTTTGCAGTAAAAATTGATATAAACAAATGTTATCTGGAAGGAATTTTTTTGTAATTGTTTATTCTCATGGAAGACAATTTTTCCAATGGTATCATTTGACATTTTAATAAAAATCCAATTTATTGTGAAGTGTGGTTAACAGAACAAAATCTCTTTGATAAAAATTGCTTCTAACCTCATGATGAATTGGACAGACCCTGGAACACCTAATCACCTTACCAGCACCACCAACCATTTCAAACTCAGTACTGGTCTCAGTAGCACTTTCTCACTGCTGGAGAGGGACAGAGATCAAAAGTCACACGTGTTTGTGTGTGTGTGTGTGTGTGTGTGTGTGTGTGTGTGTGTTGGGGAGGAGGTTTAATTACTTTGACTCACAGATCAAATTTGAGATATTTCAATATTCATGTGTTCATGGTATATAATCTATATAATTTTGGTGATTTAAAAATCACCACAATTTTTCCAAACTTTAATTCTACACAACATATAAAAAAAATAAATTAAATTGGGGGGGGGGGCATAGAAAGCAACCATGGATACCAGAGACAATGTGGGAGGAGGGTGGGACATGGCAGAGGGTGAGGGATAAGGAATCAAGGATGGCAAAACAAAAACCAAAGTATACAAGACATAAGAATTGGAAAATTATTTGCTGAAAACATGTATGTTGATGTGCCTGATTGAGCCAATACACAGTGTATTTTGGATGGAAAATTCATTTGTATGCTGTAATGATGTATAGTGAATTAATGTAAAAAATAAATAAATTCAAAGAGAAAAAAAAAAAGAAATAAGCAAGCCAACAGTAAATTTGTACTTTCTATAGAGAAGTTTGTAAATTAAATAAACTCTACTAAAACGTGAAAAAAAAAAAAAGTCTAATGCTTTTCAGCCATAAGAAATCATGTAGGAAAAAAAGATGCATCTCTGTAATAAGCATTGTGCCTGGTTGGTAGGACAGCAAAAGACAGTGACTCTCATCGGCGTGTGCCCTGGCTGCACAGAGCAGAGGGCACGTGAAGCTCCTCGGAGACTGAGTGGAGCAGACATACCAAAACAGGGGCTTGTCCCCTGGTAATAAAAACAGGATTAGCACAGTTAATTTTAATGAGAAATGCTTACAAACAGAAAACATCTCTGGACAGGATCTTAAGTGTTTTCCTCTCCTGGTAACCAGCTTACATTACAGCTCTGGGTGTCCACTCATAAAACCGGAGTATGCACTCATCATTATTGCTTTTCTTTACTGAAGTGATGGTCAAATTTTCACATGATGTGGGATACTTACAGTCTTCATTCAAACTCCTGAGGCATAGCCCCACCATGGAGACAAGTCACTAGTTCACTGGGTTTTGGCATCAGTATTTTAAACAAGTTTTGGGGATGATTCTACTGCTCCCTACACTTTCAGACCATGGCTTAACATCTCTGGTTTATAATCCTGAATACCTTTCATCGCGTAAGAAAACTGTATTGCATTAGGTGAGTCTGCAGTCATCGACTTTTAGGTGACTATTAGTGCTTTGACATACAGGTCTGATCAGCCTGTTCCAATGAAAAATACACTTTAATAGAAGCCGTTTGAATGAATGTATTCCACACGATAGGTAGCAACAAACATTAGTATAACAAGTTTCAATAACTCTAGCAATGCTCAGATGTTTTGTTATTGACTAAATTATTTACTTATTTTTCTTCTCCTGGGTTTATAGATCTATCTACGCTAAAGCAAAATTATGATCATGGGGACCTGGTCTGAAGAATTCTGTGAGTAAATAAACCCAAAGGCCTTAAAAATATTCCTAATCTTATTTAAGTTGTAAACATAAGAGAAACTTAACTTGGGTCAACTTAACTTGGGTCATTTCTTTTTTTCATAATTTTAACTAATTAATTAATTATATCCATGAGGGAGTATATACATGCACCAGAGTGAGAGAAAGGGACAGAGAAGGATGGGCCCTCTCCACACCACATCACTACCCCCTTCCTCCGTTCCTCTAGCCCACCTGACCTCGGACATTCGCCTGAGTGCCTGGCATATTTCAGGAGACCAAGCTGGGGATTCGAACCACAGCCATCATGTGGGAGGGATCAGTTTCTCTTGAGCAATTGCGCCTCCATGCCGGCCCTGGATCATTTATGATAAATGCTTATGTTGAACAGCCTACTGACATATGCTTATGTGACAAGGGGTTTATTTGACTAGGGACTAGATACCTGAAAAAGGGCAATTCATACTTGCAAAACAATTAAATAATGCCCACTTTGCACTCACTTTGTTTTAATAATACTTGTCTTTGAGGTTCTGTGGTGGGAACAGCAGCTCTCTTTCAGTCTGCTGTTCTCCAATTCGGGAATTGCCTCTTACACAAATAAACTTTAAAACCTTTCTATGCCTCAGGTTTTTCTTTTAACACTTAAAATGCACAGCAAGGTTGTGGTGCGGTGTTCTACATCTCCCGGCGTTTCCCTACACACAGGCAGCCCGGGCTGGGACCGTTAAGGGCCTGCTCGGTGCTCTGGCTCTCATGCATTCCCCTCCACCACCAGCCCACTCTCTTCCCTCCCTCTCTTTCTTATTTTCAGACCAAATGCCAAGAACTTATAAACTGCCCTTTTTAAGTCTTGCAAGTGCTTAAAGTTTGTTGCTGTCATTTCCGAAGCTCTCCTTTTTCTATTTAGAGTGAAAAAATGGTTTCCCCCTTTGGCTAGGAGCTTCCACATCCCACAGGAGGGCCAGGCCAGTGTCCACAGTGAGTTCTCTGGCCCTGTCAGTACACATTGGTGTTTATTTGTTTTCTGTCCAACCCAGTATTGAACCACGTGGAACTGTCTTCCTTCTGGGCGTTATCTCCTTAATAAATTCACTTTTCACTCATGTTTTAGTTCCCTTTTCTTTTCTTTCTTTTTCCTTTTTTTTTTTTTTTTGTTTTGTTTGTTTTTGGAGAGGTTTTTGCTATAGGGCACCTGTACTCACCAGAAACACAGAGAGAGACAGAAAGCGAGAAATCAGCCCCCAGAGGGGTTGGCCACACTGCAATCCCTTCTCCCTTCTCCTCTTGGGATCTTGGGCACACATGCACATGTGCCCAGTATGAGTTTAAGCAACCAGGTCTGAGACTCGAACCATGGTTGACTACATGGGACTCCAGAGACATAGCCATTACACCAACTTCTGGCCCCTTAATTCCCTTTTCTGAAGAATTTCCATTGAATGGAATTCTATTCTTCTTCCTAAAAATCCTCTTATAAAAGGAAGTACTATTTCCTTCTCTATTTCAATTCTAGCCAGATAGAACACCAGTTTTTCTTAGGAACTTAAAAAAAAATCTTTTCAAAATGATGATAGCGAGTCTGAAATGTAATTCAAGGTAGTGATGTTCCTTCACACAATTATAAACATGCATCCTCTTATGCTATGCTCCCAGAGTAGTCTCATATAATCTTTCAAAACTTATTAATTTTGACCTACTTCTTACAGTATTTATTTATTAGTTCCTTCTACTGAATTGCTCTTATATTCAAGAATTAGAAGGTTTTGTGGATGAGAAAACTTTAAAAGTTAGTCTCTACCTCAACAAACTGTTGGGCTGACTGGTTAACAATGCACTAGGCCATGGCAGCTTCTAGCTAATGACCCTACATAGACAAGGAGCTTTGAACTACTTAGGTCTCTCGCAAATAGACATAGGAGAGAATTACCTTAAATATTTTAATGTGCACAATACTGGATCTTCTTTTTAAATCCTATGTGAAAACTAATCATCGTAACGAGAAAGAGATTCATCATAAAGAGAAAGAGATTCACGTAACAACAGATGAAGGTTAATTTTACATAAATATGGCAGATGTCTCTTCTCTTCCCTTGTCTACACATCCTCAGGCCCTCTTGTCCCACGTTATTTTCTTTTTCAAAAATCTTACAAACTTTTACATGTAGATTTGTGTTTCTTTAACTCCCCAACATTGGCTAGTGACTGATTTTCCACAGATTGAATTCCACTCACTTGAAGTAAAAGCACACTTAACGGGTGCTAGCATGACTCCAACAAGACATTACCACTTCTTCCTATTTATTGTACCCTTAGGGTTGTATGTGTCACTCTGGTTCATTTTAGGATCCTGGCATGGAGACGGTGGAGCTTGAAATGGCTTATCCCGTTTATGCCTTGCCGTCACGAGTACCTGGTGGCAAAGCACTCGATGGGTATTAAGTACTCAGCGATGACAACACAGGCAGGAAGAATAAAGCAGTACGTATTTCTGACATAGCAGTAGGCTTTTCTTGTGCCTTGCTTACTCTCTGTACATGAAGCAAGTAGAAATATCAATCACTGTGCATATTCAATATTGCAATATTTTGTAAATTTGGTGTTCTCTGCCAAGAGACAAAAACACAGCACTGCCCCTTTTCCACGATTTCCATCATTGCTTTACCTGACATGTCCGACTTCCTCTCCTTTTCCTTTCTCTTGCCAACACAAATGAAGTGGACTAAGGGATTTCTCAGACCTGGTGGTACTACCTCTGTAAGCCCCAGAGGTAGCTCACATGGGGCAGGGTGCTCTCACTTCGGGGTCAGCTGCGAGTAAGTCTATGCAACACCTACAATTCGATATGCTGATAGAGGCCAAAGTAATCGAACAAGGAAAATACCTAAAGAACTTAAACCTCAGCACAACCCGAAAGGATTTCTAATGGCTGAGATCTCATTAAATGATAAAGTTTGCATGTAAAGTCAGACAAAGGAAAGAGCAGCCCCCAGGTTACATGATTGACATGCACCTGTGCCCCGCGCCCACCTGAGACCTTCGAGAAGAGGCTGCACGCAGGCGGAGGGCTTGGGTTGCATTTAGAACAATGAAACACTTTGTGACCTTTTCATTCCCGGGCTCCTGGCACGATATTTCCGTATTTCTTCATACATAAGACATGCATCTCACTGTTTAAAGAACTACAAAAAAAATTCAGTTATGTATTTAAAAAGATCAATACTAGATGACACAGAGATAGCTTTTCAGTGACTGCTCTTAAAGCAATTAAGGCCTTTGTTGATAAAAATCATTAAGCCCAAGATTTGGTAACAAGTTCAGTAAATAAGAATTTCTCTCACGCATGTCTACACATATGCACACACGCTCGCGCTAACCCAATATGATTGGGCTTTATTTCTATGACATACAATTGCCTTTGTTGGTAAAGAATAGAAGGACATGTAGAACAGCTGTCTGCGTGATTTCCCAGGGTGTGGTTCCATGTGGCCATGCTCCGATCACACCCTCAGTCCCGGCTACCACTTTGTCATCCCACGTCTGCACATACCGACTTCCAGGATCGGGGTGCTAGCTCTGGGTCTTCTGTGACCAACTCTGTGACATTGGAGAAGTCACTTATGTTTGCAGGATTTAAAGAAATAAAGGAGTTTTACTAAAGACATTTTAAAAAAAAAGAATTCTTTATTTAATTTTATTTATTCATTCATTTATTTTCTTTTGATCAGAGAAAGACGGACACACAGAGAGAAGGAAAGTGAGGCAGCGAGCCACCAGGTCCAGGACTTGAACCGTGGTTGGCCATCTGGGAGTGTCCAGGGCCTTAACCACCATGCCACCTGCTGGCCCCTTAGTAAAGACTTTTCCTACATTATTATTATTATTTTATTATAGGGTATGTCTGCTTGTCAGAGACAGAGAGAAAGAGAAAGGAAAACTGAGAAAGTACCTTCCAGTGGGGATGGCCATGCTACAATTCTTTCTCCTCTATTCTATTCTTCTTTTGAGATTTCCGGCATTCATACACCCCCCCCCCCCGCCCCCACCAGTGTGTTTCTAAAGCTGCCAAGTCTGAGACTCAGTTTTGCATTTGACCACGTGGAATCCAGCCACCCCAAGCACCCCACTTGCTGGAACTGCTATGTGAGTCCTTGTGCACATACCGAGTACGTTCAGCGCGAGAACACCTTTCATATGTACTAGCAAGGAGTATGTCTTTAACTCATGTCGGAATATTTGATTCATAATAAACAACAGGCACACAGAAGGAAAAAGAGAGAGAAAGCATCTGCAGGGCTTGGTCAGTCTACATTCCTGTGGTCCAGCTCTCCAGCTAGCCAGGACCCTGGGCCACCGCACACGCACCAGGCATGACATTTCTTAAAGCCTATGGGGTGTAAATGACAACTGTAATGCAATCCCTGACCACGAGATGTTTAATTTAATAGGAGAGTCAGAGAGAAAACCTGACCCACACAGTGTGTGATGATCAGTCCTTGTCTTTCCCAGCATGCTCTGCTCTAGTCTCTCATTATCCCCACAGAGACCACTACAGAGACATCCCCCTTCAACCTTAGCATTTCTGCAACAAAATTCTGAGCCAAAGTCCTTTCAGTGTGATTACTTAATTCCATCTAATATAATAACGATCGGACTACCAACACCATACTGCTCATTCGTCCTCTTTAAGCTTTCCCTACATCTGAATATAGTATTACTAAATGTTCAAAAAACTAATGAAAGAGCAGAAATCAGTGAAATAAAAAAGTAGTTGATAGAAAATATTTAATAAGCCAAGTTATGGTGATTAAATAGTAATAACAAAATTGATAAAACCATAGCAAGATTAATTCAAGGTAATAATAGCAAATAATGCAGATGAAAAAGAAAAAATAATTACAGATCCCTAAAATATTAAAAACATAATAAAATAATATAATGAACAACTTTATGGCAATACATCTGTTAATATAGACAAAATGGAAAAACATCTTCACAAAAAATATCTTTTAAAACTAAAACAATAAGTGGGGCCAGTGGATGGCATGGTGTTTAAGGCACTGGACTTTCACATGGTGAAACACAGTTTGAGTTATGGACCTGGCAGCTTGAAAAAATCACACTGGGCATGTGTGTCGGGGTGTACAAAATCCCAAGAGGGGAATGAAGGAGAAGGAATTGTGGTGTGGCCATCCACTTTGGTGTGTGTGTGGGGAGGGTGATTTCTTACTTTCTCCCTCTCTGTCTCTTCCTAGTGAACTCACACACCCAGTGGCAAAAAATCTTAAAAAAGAAAAAGAAAAAGAAACTCTCAATAGTTTCATACATGTTCAGAATTTGTATCTTTAATTAAAAACACTAGATAAAAATGTTTTGGGCACATACAGCTTTCCTAATGAATAGATCTTAGCATTTAAAGAACTCATTCTAAGTTTTTATAATTTTTTCCAGAGAATAATACCAAAAAAATGGAAACCTTATCAACTCATCTCAAAAGAACTACATAAATTTGATAACCAAAACCCATAAGAACATTCCAAGAAAATTATAAGTCAATATTTCTACTTAGTCAGATACAAAAATCCTAAATATAATATTTTCACCGGAATCTAATGTAGTAAAAGAAAAATCTATGATGGCTGAGTGGGTTTATTTCATGAATAAATTTTAGGTTAACATCCAAAAATATGTCAAGTTAGGCTAACAGATAAAGGAAAAAGTCATTATGACTACAAATATGGTACAATATTTGATAAAAAATAAAGGTATATTTATGATATAAAATCTTGTCAGCAAAGGCAGAACAATAGGAAATTAAATTCTCTACTATAATGCTGTATTTTTCTTTTTCATGTGAGCAAATTTTATCTATCCTTCAATGTTCAGTAAAAATGTTGCCTTCTATATAAACATTTCTTTGACCAGTCAATCCATGATTATCAACGCTTTCTCAGTTTACTGGTTTTCTACAAAATACAGCTTATTTTACTTGCTACATTTTTGGTTCTTCCTTACTTGATAAATTAATGAAATTTAAGTGGCTTGCTGTATCTGCATGGTCTTACACCTAAATAATAACCTAGATGAAGATCTAAAAACAATATACACATTTAGGAGATAAAAAAATAATGCATTTATCCCTTCAGTAAACAGATTTAAAATTTGGACTATGTGCCAGGCACTGACGGTTAGGTGCTAGATATGCAAAGTGCTATGAGGCTTGTCCTCAATAACCCAGTCAAGTAGGAGCAAGAGACATGTCACTAAAAATAAATGATAAGCTCAATGGACAATTTAAGACTACAGAAAGCAATGAAATAATAGGAGAAAAGGTAGGTAGTGATAGTAGTATTTTTACTATTACTCTCTAAGATTTTCTGACGCTATCGATTTCATTTGCAAACTGAATACCTTTAGGTAACATCATTAAGTATTTGATGTCCATGAATAAACAAAGATGAGTGAAATATGACCCCTGTCTTTATCAAAATCAAAGTGTGATGGGAAAGTTTGGATAATAATAAAATTGGCAGGTGTATTGTAGAGTAAGAATAAAGTTTAAGAAAAAGATTGAGAGTCAGCTAGTGGTGCGATGTTTAAGGCAGCTGGATCCCATACGTGCAATCGTGCAGGCCAAGCCCCAGATCTGGCGGTTTGAAAAACACGCAAGAGTCCATGCGCATGCCTAAAATTGTGAGTGAAGAATGAAAGAGAAGGGATTGTAACATGGCCACCGTCCTCTATCTGTAAGGTGATTTGTCAGTTTCTCTCTACCGCGCGCGCAAAAGTGCGTGCACCCTATAGTAGAAGAAAACAAACAAACAAAATTAAATTAAAAAATAGATTGAGAAGGAATATGAGCTGAGAAGTCAAGCTGTGACAAATAAGTGCCCATATTTTATTCCTTTCTTGGACATTACTAGTTAAATAAACTTGGCAGTGTACTTAACCTCTTTTGTATCTTTTTCCTTATTGACACAATGTGAACGATATTAATAGTACATCTCTTTTACATTTGTTGTAATTTTTCAATGACTTAATACATCAAAGTAACTTAGCCCAGCACTGGGAACCTAATAATTAGTCACTACAAACTCACATAAGAAATTATTTTCTTTAAGCAGAATATTTACGTAATCTGTTTCTGTGTGTTTGAGAAAGACTGTGATGGCCACAGCAGGGCAGAGGGTGGACTAGAATAATGAGAAGATCTTTCAGAAATTTTACAAAAGCCTAAGTAGCAGAAAACAATGACCTGCAGCAGTAAAGGTGGTAAAGCTTATTTAAGTCATTTCAGAGGTAAGATAAGAAATTAGTCATGGTTTTTATGTGAAAAGAAAGAATGAAGAGTAGGCAATGGAAACAGCTTGGTTAGTCTATTTATTCCCGAGGGCCTCCGTAGCAACTGACCAGAAACAGGGTGGCATAAAAAAGAGAAAGGTAGTATCTTACAGTTCCAAAGACCAGCAGTTCAAAATAAAATACAGATTCGGCAGTTGTGTGCTTCAGAGGGCCATGAGGAAGGATCTGCCCCTTCCTAGCTTCAGTTGGCGGTGGGCCGTCCTTGGCAGGTCCTGCCTTGTAGATGCCGCTCTAATCTCTGCTTCATCCTCCACGTGGGGTTCTTCCTGTGTGTAGCCCACGTGGGCTGCGTACAGGGACACTGTCCCACCCTATTATTTTAGTGTGACTTCGTTTGAACTAGTTTCAATGGTAAAGTCCCTGTTCACACTGAGAAGTGGACCAAAAGGGGGGAAATTGTTCAATTAAACAATTTTGGCCTAAAAGGGCCACTGCACTCTCACAGTTGGATTCCTATGGTTACGCTGAAATCATAGGTGTATGGTTAGGCTGTTTTCCTGAGCTGGTTGTTAAGTTATAGCCAGTCACACCAGCCACACTTCAGTCAATCACAGAAAGCCCACCTTCTGGGCTGTTTGTGTAGCCGACCATCCAGTTGTTTCTGTACTTCATTCTTTCACTTTCGTTTTTGGTGATCATTTTCCCCTTTCTAGAACTTAAATACTGAGTCTACCAAGGAACTAGCCAGAGTAGTCCAGAAGTCCGGAAACAACTGCCCAATTTAAATCGCATTAAGATTTGCTCAATTAAGACTCTACTAAATCGGCTGGTTTATTTTTGTCTTAGCAGCTCACAAGGTCACGTTCCAAGGTTCTTGGTGGTCATGACTGCTGGGGGACACTATTCAACACACCACAGATGATGATACCTTTAAGGATCTACAGGTGGATGAGAAGATTTAAGTTGAACACTTGGAGAATGACTTCCATGTCAACATGTTCAGTTTTAGATGACTACTAACAATGGCAATGTATACTCAGCTGGAGAAGAAAATCATATATTTGGAGTTCAAATGGAAGTTGGAGAGAAAGATTTGAGAATCACAAACATTCAGGAGATAATTAAAATTGTTTTCGTGAATGAGATAATCCTGAGATAACACCCAGAATGTGATAAAAAAAAAGGAAATAAAAACTTCTTATGGTAAAACCTTACAATCCTTTAAGTTTTTAAAATATTAAGATTTCCTTTGTAATGTGTGAGTCATTGAAGATAACTATATTAGGTTCTTAAATCCCTTTACAAATTCTGATGTGAGAATCCCACCAATTTTATTAGTGAGAAAACAATGTGAGGACTTAGAAGATGATAAATATGGACAAAGAGTTCTTTTAGACTTAACATTTTTTTCTTCCCAATAAAGTTGTCATCTCTTAAAGTATCTGCAAACTGTATTTTATTAGAAGAGTTGTATTCATTGAAAAAGTTTATAGGAAGAGTTTAGGCCTTAGCTTTTACCTTAGTGTTTCCTGTACTATGACAAATGGAAGGGACCAGCAGTTAGCGTAATGGCTATGTCGCTGGACTCCCACGTAGTCGACCGCGGTTCGAGTCCCGGACCCGGCGGCTGAAACTCACGCCGGGCGCGTGTGCGTGCGTGCCCAAGATCCCGAGAGGAGAATGGAGGAGAAGGGATTGCGGCGTGGCCATCCCCCCTGGGGGGTGATTTCCTGCTTTCTATCTCTCTGTCTCTGTCTGTCTGGCGAGCGCACGCGCCCTATAGCAAAAACCTCTCCAAAAAAAAAAAAAAAAAAAAAAAAAAAACAAATGGAAGAATTATCGTTTTTCTAAGTTCTCTATTATGCAAATAATATCACTTACATATGTGTTTGCGTTTGCTTCTTTTCTGAGGTTGAACTGATACAGTTTTTCTATCAGTAAATATTTTATGTCCTACCAAGACTGCATATGAAAGAATACTAAATTTAAAAAGCATTTGCATTTTATTGCAACTGCACGATTAACTCACTAAAGCATTTATCATGTCACTTGCTTTACTTTATCTCAGTTTCTTTGGTTAAAAAGTGAAAAAAAAAGAATAGCCACCACTGAGAACATGAATTGGTAGAAATCTTGAGTAAGATAAAATATTTAAAAACATTTTGTCAACTGTTAAAGGATGCATAAATGAAAATGATCAAAACAGTAAAAAGATGAAGACAGTTTAGTAGGATGGCCATTGTTCAAGATCATCCTTTGACTTTTTATAATTATGTTTAGGTATGTTATATCTTTGAACTAAGTAGCTAGAGTGATATAATCAAAGACAGAAAAGAAAAGGAAAAAGTGTCCTAGGTTTTCTGAAGGACAGGTTCAATAAATTCAGGGCATCTCTTGACTGCCAAGGAATGGCAGCATTAGATATTCTAGTTTGGCAAAAGGCAAAGAGGGCTGCTATCCCAGAATGTTGGTCGGATCTTTCAGGTCAATCAAAGGACTGCAGGATTTCAGGGCTGTGCAGATACAGATCATGGACATAGCGATCAGCAGTCTGCACACGTAAACAGCAGGACGATGAGCTACTTTCCCCCTCTGCAGCCCCCAGTCTCAGGCCATGGTCCCCACCTCATGCTACATAATGAGAATGTTAAAATAATAATATTTAGGCAGAGGAAAGTGGCACAGGAGACCAAAATGGACAGAATCCAGGGTGAAGGTGGACTTGGTGCCTGAGGAAATATAAAATGGATTCCATTTTTGTGCATGGGAACTGGAAAGCAATATGAAGCTCTCAACATGAGCAAACTTTAGCAATCAAAGCCAATTTTGTCTGTGCGTGAACAGATCAGGGTGGAATTTAAAGAAGAATAAGACAAGATGAAGGAAGCGATGCAACATTTTATTGTTTATTTTGATTTTGTGCCTGGGTCAGCAAAATATAGCCATGGGCCAAGTGTGCCCTGGTTTTGTTTTTGTGCACTGAATCTTTTGGGGGCACAGCCACACTCATGGTCTACGTATTGCCTAGAGTTAAGGACACACCACATGGCAGAGTTGACTTTAGGGACAAAGACCACACGACCTGCAAAGCAAATACACTTACTCTCTCCCCTTTCCAGATAAAAGACTCCTGCCTCTGAGTCAGAGAAATGAAAGACACAAGATCTTGCAGAGAAATGGAAAATCCCTACCGAAGCCCAGAGTTAAGGATGCGATGTTACGGTTAGGAAACGACAAGCACTTGACTGTGTGAGCGAAATAGTCGTCATATACGCCCACCACAGCATTTAACATGGACTGAGAATCGATGAGTGAGATCACAGCTCTTGGATGTCTGAAATTCTGGATGGTTCTCAGAGACCTCAGCATCTATAAAATAAATAGTTGGACAAGATGATCTCTAGAGAGCCATTCAGCCCTGAATGTCCATGATTCTAGACATTTCCTAAATACCCTGGAGGGAGGGTCTTACGACATTGCAGAAAAGATTACTCATCATTCATTTATTTTATTATAAATGAAATAGGGAAAGGCTTGCTGATGTAGACTATTAACTATTGATTTAATTAATGTTGATTGTAAATGTTAATTCTTCTGGGAAGGATCAGCATAACTTGTGACTAAAGAGGTTATAGCTGTAAAGCCAGAAAATACATTAAAAGGGGGAAATAAATGTTTTTCAACTGCGAATTCAAGAATCCAAACACACCATGATCCTTGAGTCACCCTCAAATCCCCCACTCCTGCCTCTCCTGGGTCTTCTGCTAGCCCAGGTAAATACTCAAGAGTCAGTCTTAGGGCTTCTTAGGCCCTACCTCAACTCCTAGAGCACCTATCCATCTACCAACTCCCTCGACATCTCTAATATCTCCATTTCTCGCTCTCCACCAACCACGTTGAATGCTCCATCCTTTTTCTCTTGGTTATCACAATGCCCCACCTAGTTCACTTCTTCCAATATTGTCTTCTACAATGAATCAGCTCTTAAAATCCACTGTTATCAGAATAAGGCAAGCCTTCTTAATTGGTTGCAAAGTCCTTCATAATCCCACCCCGCTGGTGTAACTGTTAACTTTTTCCTCCACTCACCCCGTCACCAGCAACCTTTGCTATACCATGAGGCACTGGAACCTCGCTGGGCGCCTTTGGGCAGAATGCCTTCCTCCTTTAAAATGACTTGCCCTGCCCCATTGGTTTGCATGCAACTGGCCAATTATTCAGAAATCAATTTGGATATCATTTCTTCCAATAGCCTTCTGTAATCCCATGTGGAAGGGCTGTGAACTCCTGCTGGGTAGTCAACACAACCCTGCTCTTACTTACACAATATTATTAAAAGAAAATTAAGCAGCCAACTTAATAAGTAGAGTTTTAATTAAACAAATCATAACACAATTTATATCGGGCAGTTGTCCTCAGACTTCTGGACCACTCTGGCCAGCCTCGTGGCCACATGGTATTTAGGTTCTGGAAATGGAAAATGACCTATATGGGAACAAGATGCACAAAACTGAAAGTGAAGGAATGAGGTAGGGAAACAATTTAGGTTGGTCACATTCCAAAGTCTGCATGAACACATTGTAAAAGGTGGGATCCCTGTGCTGGACTGAAGCCTAGCTGCCGTGATTGGCTGTAACCTAGCATAAGAGAAAAAAAGGAGGTCACAGTTTGTTTACAGGAACCAGCAGGAGTACAGAGGCTTTTTTGATATTCTTTAACAATAGCATAGCATATTGCAACAAATACACAGTCCCACTCTTCCTCAGTGTTGCCCTCAATAAGACATTATGTTTCCTATATACAAAATCTGATAAAGTACCTGGCTTATATTAAGCAATAATGAAATATTTTGTGTGGAAAATAAATGAACATATAAATCATTGGAATAATTAAAAATAGGATGTAAAAAATTGTTGTAGAAAGTAAAGGGATGAAAACAGCCTGAAAGAAAAATAGATATTGTGTCCATGAGAAAAATAGCTCTAACCAATATATGTCCTTAAAACAGTATAATTATGCAACTCAATCACAATGATTTTACTTAACTACATTTTGTCATACTTGAAACGCTTTCAGAATGGGAAAAATAAGGAAACAATCTAACCTCAGTCTTCAAGCAGAGAGTTAACAAACAAACAAATCAGATATGCATTCATACAAAAATCCCAAAGAGAGATAGGGTTAATTTTTTGTTTTGTTTTCTTTTATTTTTAAAGCTATCCTTTGAGAGGGCCAGGAATGAATCAATCACCAGCACTTAACAGACAAAAGCAACAACAGTGTCCTTGTTTCATTTCTGTGGGAGAAATGCAATATATGGTGGCTTTTTATACAAATTGAATTTTCCCCTCTTTTGAAAAATGCAGAAATGGAGGATGAAGAAATAGCTTGTATCAGTCAGTAGCACACTTCTGACAAAGACCAGTTCCAGATTCCCAGCTCCTTTCTACCCTTAGAAAATAACCCATACATTTACTAAGCAAAATTCAATTTCAAATGCTGTGAAAATTCCTCTTATCTGCATTGTTCTACATCCTTCTTAAAGTTATTATTATTTACTCTTACCATGTTTGTTTTGATTTCATATAATTATGAGAATAGTTATATTAATTCGTGTGTATTTTACTGACATGTAGTAGCCTTAGCTTTTTTCTGACTGATTCTCAAATCTGGACTCAATCTTGCCCAAGGCAGAACATCCTAGCCTCTAAACCATCATTACCACGCCTTGGCAGTTACGCTGCCTGCAGAAGTCTATCCTGGGTAATCTGTCTCAAGAACTTGCATCAAGGTCACCAGGGTCACTTGTTAAAAATGCAGATACCTGACCTCACTGTAGATTGGCTGAATTAGAATCTCTGCATTTTTAATGAGCTCCTCAAAGTGATTCTGGCAGGCTTTAAAGGCTGCTCCAAGGGAGAAGTTGTACAAATTAGGCCCCATTTCCATGTTGTAAAATGTTAATGGGAAAACATAGAAATCAGCCTGGATTTTATAATACTTTGAATATGACTGGTTCATTCCGTTTTATTTCAGAAATGCATTGACCACTTCTGAGTATGGAGCTGGGGCTTAAAAACCTGAAGAAACTTGGAATTCTATTAGAAAGCCCCTGAGAGGGGAATGGATGCAGAAGCAGCAAACGGAATTACCACCCATACCTTCCGCATCCTTGCAGGTGGGGGAGATTTTCCAACAGATGCAAACACCAGGGTTGTTGCTGCTATTATTACTTTCAGTTTTATGGCTGGAATTTGTATGATTGTTATGGTAGACTGAGTAATGGCCCAGAAATGTCCCTGTACTAAACCCAGAACTGCGTGTATGTTACCTACCATGCTGAAAGGAACTTTGCATATGTGGTTAAATTAAGGCTTTTGAGATGGGGAGATTAATGTGAATTACCTGGGTGGACCCATTGTAATTAATGAGCTGAACAAACAATTCTCAGAGGAAGAAATTAATGGCCAAAAAGCATATGAAAACTGTTCAATATCACTTATCATAAGGAAAACACAAATCAAAACCACAAGGAAGGATAAAATTAGAATGACTGTGATAAAAAAAAAAAAAGAACATGTGTTGACAAGGAAGTGGTGAAAAGGAAACCCTCTTGCACAGTTATTGGGAATGTAAATTATTTTATTGTTTCAGTCACTGTAGAAAAAAATATTTTTGGAGGTTCCTGAAAAATTCACAGCTGGTATTACACTAAAACCTAGTTATCCCACTCCTGGGTATTTATCCAAAGGACAGGAAATCACTCAGTCTGAAAGATACTTGTGCATCCTTATTTATTGGACCATAATCCACAATTGCAAAGACGTGGAATCAACAGTGTCCACTGACTGATGACTAGATTCAAAAACCGTGGCACATATGTGGCCAGCAGGCAGAGTGGTGACTAAGGCACTGGATTTCACATGGCCTACTCCACAGTTTGAGTCCCAGACCCAGCTGCTTGAGCAGGTGCATGTGCATGTGTGCCCAAAATCCCAAGAAGAGAATGGAGGCAAAAGGAAGCAAGGATTGTGGCATGGCCATATCTCCTGTGGAGAGGGGTGATTTCTCACTTTCCCTCTATTTCAGTGTCTCTCTGTCTCTCTTGTCTCTCTCTGGAAAGTACACAAACCCTTAGGCCAAAAAAAAAAAAGTGACACATTCACAATATGGAATTCTACTCAGCCGTAAAGAACAGAGCGACTGTCATTCCACTCATCGTGGATGAATCTAGAAGCTACAATGCTAAATGAAACAAGCGAGATTTTAAAAGACAAACATTATATGCCCCCCACTCAATATATACTGGATGTCTATACTCTATGGCAGAAACAGAAATATTCAAGACAAAAAAGTAGAGAGGAAAATTGTAGACAATAAAGACGGTATGGCAGTGGGGTGATTGGTAGAGGATTGATGAACGGGGCTCAGGAAAAGTTAACAGGTATAGAAATGTAAGATTTGTCAATGAAAACGATGTACGTGGAAATATCCTTGATCTGATTATCACACACTGCATGCCTACTTTGAAAAACCATATCGTACACCAGATAAACGTACTACCATTACATGTAAATAAGAAATTACGGAATTCAATGAAATTATAAAATGTAGAAAGTGGAAAAAGGGGAGATGATGAAAGGGCGGTGGGAGATCAGAGGCCACTCTGCTTCTGCAGTGCTTGGTTCTGGGTGCCAACTTGACCAACCAAGGGACAGCTAGAGACCTGAAGAAGCATCTCTGTGTGTCCACAGGGTGTTCCAGAGGACGGTGACATGCCAGTCTGAGTACACTTGGTGGAGAGGAGACCCTCTCAGTGTGGGGGAGTGTGATTCCATCAACAGGGGTGTGGAGAGAAGAAATACAGAAGGATGAGTCTCTTTGGAGAGAGCAAGAGAGCTTTCTCTGTTCCCTCAGAGTTCAGAACTCAAGGCTCTTCTACCTTTGGACTGCAGGCTTTACACCAGCAGTGCCCTTCCCCCATATTCTCTTCCGCAGATTTCCAGCCTCTAAAGCCTTCAGACTTGGACTGAACTCCGCTACCAGCATTCCAGCACCTCTCGCTTGCTGACAGCCTGTTGTGGGACTTCTCGGTTAACATAATTGTGTGAACCAGTTCCCCCAGTAACTCTCCTCTCACATGGCTATCCATACCCATAGGTTCTGTCTTCCTAGAGACCCCCAACCTGTACAATGACAATCCAGTCTCCAAAAAGAACCAATCCTGTGGACACCTTGTCATTAGCTCACTGAGACTGAATACTAACTCCCAACTCCAGAACAATAAGACAATAATTTTTACTTATTCTAAGCCACTAACTTTGCAGTAATTTATTACAGTGGCAATGAGAAACTAAAACGACTCATGCTGACAAAAGCAAATAACTTATTAGCATGGTGTATGTATATCACATACTAATGAAAACAATGTTCATACCTTGTATCTATCTGTTTCATCAATAAAACACATGGCAGAATAATTGAAAATAATCTATATTTATCAAGGATTTTTATCGTCTTTTAGGCCACAGATGTCTTTGACATTGTGGTAAATTCTACAAACCTCATCTCAGAATTTTTCTCATTGAGTTAAATGACATTCATGAAAAGAGAAATCGATTACAATACTGTTCTTAGCCCCAAATTAGGAAACTTTGATACAAGGTAGAAATTATTTAAATGAAGAACCTAGTTTTCTGAGTCAAAGATTTCACTTTATTATTATAACAGTGATGTAGCTGGACTTCTACGTAGTTGACCGTAGTTCAAGTCCTGGATCTGGCAGCGTAAAAGTCACGTGGGCACATGTACATGTTTGCCCAAAATCTCTATTGAAGAATGAAGGAGAAGGGACTGCCGCGTGCCCATCCCTCTGGGAGGTGATTTCTCACTTTCTGTCTCTCTTTGTCTCTTCAGTGAACACACTCTATAGCAAAAATCTCTCTAAAAAAATTAATAAATAAATAACAAATATCAAGCCCACAAATGAAATATTTTGTTGATCTGCAACATTGAACCTGTCTTGTATTTTTCTTAGGAATAATAAATAATGACGGTGTCTGGAACATCTTGCTAGTGTGCATCTAAGACCCACTGATCAGTAGACTTGTATTTATCTGATTGAATTTAGACCATCACTCTGCCAACGAAACTTATCTGTGGATGCCTGCAGGCATCCTATTATAGTAACAGAGATTACGTTGGTCCAAGGCATAGCAAAACCACTAATCCTAAAAATTGTACAGAAAACAGTAGCTTACTATCTCCAATTATAAACAGCCATAAACATACAAGAAAGATGGCTCTGTCTTACACAATGAGTTCGTGTGACACACAAATATAACAATGCGTATCTGTGTATCAGCCTCTGCGTGCTTTCCCCTACACGGCTAATCATCGCCGTTCGTTTGCCTTTATGGAACTTAGTCTTTGATTTATGTGTAATATGCAATTAGAAAAACACTATAAATATGTTTGCTAGTTACTCAAATTAGGCATATTAACGTGTATGATTGAGCACGTTATAATGTAGGGAAAAAGTCGATTAACTATGTGGGAGGAAATGGACCATGGCCATGGTGCAGGCAGTAGGGGCAAAGCTTAGAGATGCTGGAAGCCACCTGGGGAAGGTCTGGCTGCACTTCTGCATCTGCCTGAATGCACTGCTGCCATGCCTGTAACCTGATGCCTGCGGGGCCGGGGGAGGAGACTGAAGTGAAGACTCTGTTGATGGTGCCGCCCCCCCCCCCAAAGGGGAAGTAAACTTCAAATAAAACTACATAGATGAAGTTAAATTAGGTCTTCATCTACAGTATATAAATGTATTACATATATACATAACGCAATGGATTATTACAACGAGTATGAAAGTACAAATAAAGCCAAAGTAACCTATACATATCTTTGAGGGGTCTTGATAACATTTATAGAAAATCTGTATAATGGAAAAATTTCATGAATTCACACTATTTGGCAAGAAAACAAATTCATATTTTAATTCCATTTTTTTCATAAAGTTTTTGAAGTGCTTTTGTACTTATCTGTACTTAGTTAATAGAATATGACAAATGGCATTAGAAGCAAAGGCTTTAGCATGAAGATGACTTTTTTTATAGCCTGGCTTATTTCAAAAACCATACCATACCCTACAAAGATGTACAATGATTTTACATAAACCAGAAATTACAGCAAACACTTTTTAAAAAGACAAAAATAAAACATACAAAAAGACATAAAAATAGAGATATTTGCTTAAAAAATAATAATCAAATTTGGTATATCATTTTAACAAATATCAGAGAGTCTATTAAGTTTTAAATTTTAAAAAAAAATTAAAAATCATCAAGAATGGAATTACACACTACTAGAGAAATGAGTGAGGAAATAAAAGAAGTTCACAAAAACCATACATGAACTTATTTTTGTTAAATTATATCTGAGTAATGTCTAAAAAGTACAAATTAAGATAGAAATTAATTCTTTCTCAGAACATTAAATACATTTTTTCACAACTGGCATAGAAAAAAGATACGTATGTTTGGTAATGAGCTTAATTTCTTTTTTTTTTTTTCTTTCTTTCTTCCTTTCTCTCTCTCTTTCTCTCTTTCTTTTTTTTTTTCAGGTTTTGCCACAGGGTGTGAGTGCTTGCCAGAGAGAGATAGAGACACAGAGAAAAAAAAAAGTGAGAAATCACCTCCCCTCAGGGCAGATGTTCACACTACAATCTCTTCTTGTCCTTTTTGTCAGATTTTGGGTATGCATGCACACATGCTGGGAGTGATATTCAAGCTACTTGGTCCAGGACTCCATCCATGCTTGGCCATGTGGAACTATAACATCTCAACCAGCATATCATCTGCTGGCTCCAAGGTCTTAATTTCATTACATGTACACATCACAACAGAAATAATAACTCATGGCTCTAACACAAATTGAAAAATAATGAGAACTCATTTTTTTTACAATTTTACCAGGAGAATCATTGGAAATGTGCAAAAATAATTATGGGTAAAGATTTTAATCTCTGATAGACTAATATTCATCTTTAAATGAATATGATATTTTATGTGTAGAAAGCAATCTGAAAAAGAGAAATGAATAAGTGTGAATATGTACGAAGTGGGTTTGAGATGAGCAGCAGAATAGCATGTGTGACCTGCTTCCAGGCCAGATGGAGTAACAGTTATCCTCCCATCAGGAACAACTACACACAGAAACAAAATACGCGAAATGACAACTCTCAGGACTTAGATAACCATGAAAAGAAGGAGTGTGACTTCTGAGAAATGGAACATGAATAGGGGGAGTCCTAAACTTAATCCCACTTACTCCTTGGAGGAAGTTTCAGGCCACAGTGCAGGGAAGGGAAACCCAGTCCGAGCCAGGTGTTGAGAGGACAAAATTTAGTTTCCAGCAAAGCCTCAGTAAACAGGGCTCTCAGGACAGCTTGCAAGAAAGGTGGAACTCAGAGAGGAAAAGAACACCAGAGACTTGCAGAGGGTCTCCCTCAGGAATTCAGATGACAACTACTCATCTGTGCATTAGTGAAAGGAGAGAATAACTGAAAAAGTAAAAACAATGTTCCTGAAACTCAAATAGGGCTAGAAGTAACACGTGCACTGACAGCCAGAGAGGGTAAATGCAGAAAGCATTGGTTACAGTACTAAGAAGGGCCTTGCCACTCTGGAGGAAATGATTAACTTTGCAAATGAAGATCTGGTTCTACCTAAATCTTTAAAGGAAAATGTGGAAAAAAAAAAAAAAAAAAAAAAAAACCAGTTTAAAAAATAAATTTAACTTCTGAGCTAAAAATTGCAATGTCTGAGATGAAAACAACACTGGGTCAGATTGCAGCTTCCTTCCACCTTCAAAGTCAGAAGCGTTGGGTCAAGGTCATCTCATGTTGTATGTCCATGATTTATTTTTCTGCTTCATTTCCACTTTTGAAAGCTCATGTGTATATTATTTCTCACCTAAATAAACCAGAATAATCTCCCTATTTCAAGATCATTTGAATGACAGTATTAATTCTACCCACCACTTCACTTCTTTCTGTTATGTAATGTAACTATGGACAATTCTAAGGGATAATTATTTGGCCTACCAATGACATAGTAATTCAATCCATGCAAAATGGAACAGAAAAAGGGGAAAAGACTAAAGAAATAAGCACAGCATTCGTGACCTGTAGGATAACTTCCAGTGGCCAAATGTATGTATAATTGGAGTCCCTGAGGGAGAGAAGGGCAACATAATATTCAAGTAAATCAATGGGTGAAAATTTTTGAAATTTGAAAAAATATTACAATCGCACACATTGGAGAATTACAAAATTTCTACATAGAAAAAACTACACTGAGGCATGTTGCAACTTAATTACTCTAATTCAGAAATAAAGAGAAATACTTAAAACAGAAACAAAAGGATACATTATGTACAGAGGAATAAAGATACTACCAGCAGTAAATTTCCAATGAGAAACATTTAAGCTAAGAGACATTGTAGCGATATCTTTAAAAGTTTTGAAAGGGGGACCAGCAGTTAGTGTAATGGCTATGTCGCTGGACTCCCACGTAGTTGACCACGGTTCAAGTCCTGGACCCAGTGGCTTAAACTCATGCCGGGCACGTGTGCATGCGTGCCCAAGATCCCAAGAGGAAAATGGGATTGTGGCGTGGCCATCCCCTCTGGGGGTGAGTTCTCGCTTTCTGTCTCTCTGTCTCTCTCTGTCTGTCTGGCGAGCGCACGCGCCCTATAGCAAAAAACTCTCTAAGGAAAAAAAAAAGTTTTGAAAGGAAATAAATAAAGAGCATAGATTTGTGTTCTTTATCAAGCAAAAAAAAATCTTAATAAAATAAGGAGGATAAATAAACTGGTTCAGGCATACAAAAGCTGAAAGAATCCACCACTTGTCAATCTATCATATAAAAAATATTAAACAAAGTTTTTCAAGCAGGAAAAAAAACATATGATGTTCACATGAATCTACTGAAAGAGATACATAGTGCTAGAAACTAACTACGTGGACAAACAAGAAGCTTTAAAAACAATTTTAGTGTATATTTTAACAATGCACTAGGGGGGTTATATTAGATCTAGAAGTAAAATGTGTGACAAAACAGCATAAAAGCCAGAGGGGAGAAATGGAGGTATAGTATGAAGCGGCATCACAGGACTTGAAGCAGGACAGACATTGTAAACCTGAAAGTAACTACTATAATAACAAGTCAAAAAAATAAATGGAAGTGAAAATTTAAAAAGTTGAACTAAGTTAAGATGAAAATAAGACATATTAAAATGTGTGGAGTGTAGCTTAAGCAGTCCTTACAGGGAAATTTATGTCAGTAAGTAAGGAATTAAGAAATGTCTCAAGTAAATGACCTCGAATTCCTCCTTAAGAAACAAGAAAGCAGCCAGCAGGTGGCGTGGTGGTTGGGGAGCAGGATCCCACGTGGCTGACTGTGCAATATGAGTCTGGACTGGCAGCTTGAAAATCACTCAGGATGTGTGTGCTTGGATGCTCAAAATCCCCACGGGACAATGGAGAAGGAATCGCAGTGGTCCTCGCCTTTGCAGGGTGATTTCTCACTCCCTCTCCACACCTCTCCCCTGTAAGATCATGTGCCCTATGGTAAAAAAAAAAAAAAAAAAAAAAAAAAGAAAAGAAAGAAAATATTACAAAAAAGATTAAATTTAATCCAAAATAAACAGAGGAAAATAAAATACATTGTAACCAAAAAAATAATGAAATAAAAATACATATGATATACATACTATGTATATTGTAAATATTGAATATACATGGTTTATTTACTGGGTATTTTAATAGAAATAAATGTCAAAGCCATATGTAAAAATTTGAAAAATACTTTCTTATAAAATGTCTAGCTGAATAGATTTTTTAAATGATTATTTTTTAAAAGGACTCAAAATATTCGATTCTGAAATGTAATTAGAGTAAAGACAATAAGTGAAATAAGGAGGGGCAAAAGAAGAAATACTGTGTTTTCACTTATATGGAAGCTGAAAAAAGCCGACCTCATAGAAAGAGAGAATGAAGCAGTGCTTACTAGTGACTGAGCAGGACACTAGTAGGACACTGAGGGAGACCGGGACATGGTGCGTGGCATACACAGAACTAGTTATATGAGGAAATAACTCCAGCGTTCTACAGCACAGCAAAGAACTAACATTAGCAATACTTTCTTGTATATTTCAGGGTGGCCAGGAGAGAAGATTTAAAAGGCCTCCAACACAAATTAACGATACGTGTTTGAGGTGCTGGATATGCTAATGTAATCTAATCATTACACATTGTAGTCATTCAAAAATACCACACTGTACCCATAAATAGACACAATTACTGTGTCAATTACAACAAACTTTAAGAGCCAGCCAGTGGCACGGTGGTTTAGGCAGCTAGATCTCATATGGCCTCCTGTGCAGTTTACGGCCAGACTTGGCAACTTGCTTCAAGCTGCATGCCCAAAATCCTGAAAGAAGGGACTGGCGTGACCATTCCCCATCAAGGGTGCTGTCTAACTTTCCTCCTCTCTCACCCTTTCTGTCTCCTTCTGGTGGGTGCACCTGCTCTCTGGCAAAATCAAGTAATAGTAATAATATATATTTTATTAAGTTAAATAAAGAAGTCAAGGCCAATTCTGGGAGTGGAAAGAAGGTTATTTATGAAGGTCACGTTTCAGAGCTGTGCACTGGTATAACACTTTTAGATATCTATTCACTTACTCGCTAAGCATTGGTTAAGCACCTACTTCTGTGAACTAATCCATGCACTGGGATCAGAGATGCCACAGTGCAGTCAGTCAGTACATAAAGCAGAACTGGTCTTGTACTGCAGAGTGGATGGACGCGGCCCGCAGCCTCTCCTCCCCTGACAAGCTCCCTGGCACCCTTCTGCTTTTTCCTTGGAATTTTTGAGAGCTGTTTTCCACTAGACTCTGACAGCACGACTCTTCCTATTGCTCCACTTTTCTCTTTCCCAGGGCACGGAGCACTCAGGTTAGGTGTAGGGCAGGCGTGTGCTAGGGAAGGGCACAGAACCTGGCTAGAGACCTGTCTTCTCCCTAATGCAGACCTGCTTTTTGGTCTGGCTGGCAAATCAGACTTAGTCATACTCGGTGACCTTCTTTATACCCCATAAATCCTGTGTTTCCTTGCTCCAGTCAGATCCCTTTTGGATCTCAGGAAAAAAAAAAAAAAAATTAATAACATCAGCTATTTCCACATCTCAGTTTTGATCTGAAATGAAACTTCTATCCCAGGATTCCTGGACTTTTAGTCAAGAGCTAATGTGGACATTTCTTGTCTATGAACCTAAATCAAGTGTTATAAAGTTCGTTGCAGGCCTGAAGGTGATGTGCAGTTTAAGAAGCTGGATCCCATATGGCCGCTATGCAGTTTGAGTCTCAGACCAGGTGGCTTGAAAATCACTCTGGGAAAATGTGCATGTTTGCCCAAAACCCCAAGAAGAGATTGGAGGAGAAGTGATTACAAAGTGGCCATCCCCCAGGGAGTAATTTCTCACTTTTCCTTTCAGTCACTCCTTGTCTCTTTCTTGGGGAGCACATGTGCCTACAGCAAAACTATTTTAAATAAAGAGAAAAGGAAAACTATTATATAGAGCTTGTGACAGTTAAGATGTTGGAATAGAGTGTATAGAAAACTTCTAGAGGATGATATGACCAAAAGCATAGTTAACAGCAATCTATCAACCTCCAAACCATTCTTAAATGTAACATTTGTTTTCAGATTATTTCTACTAAATTGTACAGCTGGTAGGGCCTAAACCTGATCTGATTTTACATCTTTAGTATCTTGCAAAAGAGCTGATAGGAAGGAAATGGTAGTCAATAAACATTTATTAGCCAAATAACAGTGGCCACTAATTTTATTTAAAGGCTGTGAACTTTATTCTCATTTTATCAAGCACAGCCCCAACTAAAATGATCTTACTATCTGGCTTGAAAAATTGTTGGAAAACTATCAAAGTCACCTGAGCTTACCTGAGGAAGATTGTGAATAGCTTTTTCATGGGTCAGGCCAGGAGAAAAAGGTACCCTTCATATTCCTCTCTGAGCACTTGGATAGTTGTAATTTATTTACCTAATGTGGGTTCCGTATTGGCACTTTGGACTGGCTGAGAGGTTTTTTGCTATAGGGCGCGGCGCTCGCCAGACAGACAGAGAGACATAGAGACAGAAAGCGAGAAATCACCCCCCAGGGGGGATGGTCACGCCGCAATCCCTTCTCCTCCATTCTCCTCTCGGGATTTGGGCACGCACGCACACGCGCCCGGCGTGAGTTTCCGGGTCCGAGACGCGAACCGCGGTCGACTTGGGAGTCCAGCGACATAGCCATTACGCTAACTGCTGGTTCCCCTGGCAATTTTAACTATAAAATAGAACATTTTGGAAATGACCCTTAGAGGTTCCCACTTATGTTTAAACTTGCATCCTATTAAACTGGCATCATTTATATATATATATATAAAGATAAAACTCACTGGACTGACTGTGGTTCGAGTATCTTGGCGACAATTGAAATCCCCGGTTTCCTATAGCAGAAATGTTTTGTTTTCTTCTTTTTCATCTTAAACAAGCTTATTTGTTTATGGAATCATGTTCACAAACACTTGTTTACATTATGTATTCAGTTCTAGTATCTGTCTTTGAAACGAAAACTGAAGAGAGATTTTTTTTCACATTGTTTAGGGACACTTACAATCAAACATTATTTTTTCCTCGGAATTGCCCAATTAGAGTAACCTCATGAATAAGGTCTCTTACAACACCTGTGTCCTTCAAAAGTTTCCCAGCAGGATTTTCTAAAGAACTCTGAAGATAGAGACTATCACTGGTTCTCTGTGAGTTGCTTTTGAGGATTATTTTTACAATGGCTCCCAGAGTCCTCCTGGTGAGGTGTCACACTGTGCTCTGTGGAGAAACTTGTACTTGAAAACATGTAGGTATTGTACAAACACACTCCAGGGGATAATTAAAATGAGCCTCTATGGCACCAGCTAAAACATGAGAATTAATCTAACAGGTTTAGAGTGATCCTTACTGTATTCTCATCTAGACGTTCTTAGTAGAACTGCTGTGTGGATTACCTTGTGCAGCTCCCTATGTCTCGGTGGGGCAGCCTGGAACTGAGACACATTGTCAGCCGCTGACGGCTGAGGAGGAAGAGGATCGTGACGGGTCCTCCAGATGGTGAGTATCTTCCTGCCTAGGCTCACACCCATTCCATCTCCTAATCCTGTTGGCCTGCTAGTGACCTTCCTTGTTCAAAGAACAGATTGAAATGATTTTTATCTTGCTAATCATCATGCCCACACCTTAACTGTATCTCCTTAGAATTGAAGCATTGAATTTTACTATTTAAGTGATGTTCTAGATGCTTTCACTTGTGAAATTATTACTTATAAATACATATTCTATTTCATAATTAAAATTTTCCTTAACAATGAAAAAAACAATTAAATATAACTCCAAGGGGCTAGCATGTGGAGTGGGGGCTAAGAGCACTGGACACCCACATTCCACACTGACTGTGGTTCGAGTCCCAGACCTGGCAGCTTGCTTTCTCACTTTCTTGCTCTCTTTCTCTTGCTCTGTCCCTCTCTGATCAAATTAAAATAAATGAATGAATAAATAAAGTTAAATAGAATAATTTTTAAGATATACACCTTCAATTATATTTCAAGCAAAGAACATAATAATAATGTTAAATGTAAAAATAAGTAAGACAAATTCAAAAGATCAACTAGAAATCTGATTCAGATATCATAAGGAGAAATGCAGGAGATTTATGGCACAGAATTGTTCTGGGATCAAAGACGGCCCTGGTTAAAGTCATCATTCATGTCTTTATTCTCTGTCTTCTCCATTAGCTCATATAAGAAATTATAAGATTTAGTAAGTTTAACTTACCCAAAATATCAATACCATCAGAAAATAATACATGGTGCTATAATTTCAAGAACCAACACATTTTGAGCAAAATAGAGATAAGTTAAATATGTTTAGATTTGACAAACAAGAGAGATTTATCTAAGACTTCTTAGTTTTCAAACATTTTTAATTTCAGTTCTTAATATCAAAGGCAAGCATACGCCCTATTAGCTGTTTATTAAGAAAATAAACTGTGAATGCAAATGATCCAAAATAGCTTTGATGTCAAAAATGTTTCTGTAACACTAGTATGTAGATCTAAATATTTACATGAACATACACACATCCTTCAAATTACTGTGATAGATCATAAGAACGTTATAACGATCTTGCAATGTTTTGTAATGCAAAAATACCCACATTAAAAGAAATATGGTCGAATGGATTCACGAGGGTTTTTATTTTCCTAGAGGATTGAAACACTCTCTTGGAATACTACTTTGCACATGAACTGTGAGACTATTGTACCCGGAAAGCACAAACCACTAGAGACTCTAACTATACTATTAAGAAATTAAGCTACTTTGTCACTACAGTGGAGTTTTCATTCTATATATTTCATAAAAGTACAAAGGCTGTGACAGTTCATGGCGTGGTGCGTATCCATATACACAAACGTGCATTTAACGACATCTGGGATCCCAGCAGAAGCTGAAGGAAATGGCGGTGCTCAGGGCTAACTTGACCCAAAGGAGCAGGCGCAGGAATTTGCAAGATGACTGTTCCCAAGACCTCCAACTTTGAGAAGAGGAATTAATAGCTAGAGAGGATGCATGACAGCAGCATTTCTCAAACATTTGGTGCATGATTTGTCCCAAACCACAAAATGATGTGTAAGCACTTGAAGAGAATCTCAGGGGTAAAAGAAAATGGTTCCTACTTGCTAAAAAAAGGATCTCGCAATTTGTCGCCTTGGAAAGGTTCCATTTCATTTTTTGTGAAATTTGTTTTTAAGTGTGAAGTGCAGAAATCTTCACATTCCACAGTATATTCGCCTCACCTCACATCCACAGAATAATTCACAAGAGGATACGTGCTATATATTAACCATCCAACATGCGTGGTGAAAGAGCTTAAAACATTTTTCTGTTAAAATTTTATTTATTTTATATTAGCTTTGAAGCAGAGAACTCTCTTAATATATAATAGAATGATAAGAGCCTTCCGCATGCTGACAGCATTTTTTTTCTCACTATGAAAAAACAGCTTTCTAATCAGTTGGCCATTCTATTTAACTACTAGCCCACCCAAATTTAACAATTGTGTAGAACCTACAGCATACATTTTCTTGCATGTTAATTTTAGGGGGGGTCACATCAAGCTATACTATGCTGTTTTCTAAAGATGACTTCTAAAATACATTACTTATCTTCTACTTCATTTCTTTGCATTTATTACTATAAGTAAACATAGGGCTAGCAGGTGGCATGGTGGTTAAGGCAGTGGCTCCCACATGGCTGATTCTGCAGTTCAAGTCTCAGACCTGGCAGTTTGTAAAACACACTGGGCACATGTGCGTGCCTGCCCAAAATTCCAAGCAGAGAATGGAGGAGAAGGGATTTTGCGTGACCATCCCCCCAGGGGGTGATTTCTTGCTTTTTACTCTCTCTGTCTCTCTCTAGTGAGTGCACACACCCTATAACCGAAAAAATCTAAAAAAAAAAAAAAAAAAAAAGAGGATGTAAATCATACTATAAATTGTTTGGATTATGACAAATACATGAACAAAGTGTGCATAGGTCAATCACAACTTCATAAAGTCTATAGATGTGAAATACCTAGGAAATTGATCTTTCCTATTTCTCAATTCTCAGTGCACTCATGTATTCTGCATATCTGCATAGTTTCTCTCTTTACTGTGCATACTCCCACTCTCTTGTTTCTTGTGTACTTTAATATAAATAACTGATATGTGGTTATAAGATTCTTCAGAAGGAAACTCAGCCTCTCGCTTCAATTTATTTTGTTCAGAGTGTCTAGGACACTAGAAGATACAAAGCAATTGCTCAACACTGTGATGGACCAATGTGACTAAGAGAGAGAGAGTCAGTACAGCTCCTTCTGGATGTCTCTCCCTTTCTAAGGTTAGCTGGCATAATACTCTCCTTTCACTAACGTGTTTCTCTGCACTTCTCCCGTTTAACATCCATCACAACAAGGGTAATGTATTCTGGAATTCTACCCTTTTTCATTGATCATCTCAGCACATTTAACTACAAACACACACACACATAAACGTATACTTTTTAAACATCTTGTTAAAAACAAAGACTCAAACATATACATAGGCCTACACAGGGTCTGGATTATCACTGTCTTCTAATTCCACATTTTATTCCACTGGAAGGACCATGATAAGTAAAACAATAGGAGATTAAATCAAGGAGAAGAGAAAATGGTGTGATCAAAATACTTACTGAATAGGAGATTTATGAGGCTGCAGCTGATATAGAAGGACTTAAGAAGCAGAAGAACTTGGGAACAGCATTTGACGTAATGGCTATGTCGCTGGACTCCCATGTAGTTGACTGTGGTTCAAGTCCTGGACCCAGTGGCTTAAACTCATGTCGGGTGCGTGTGCGTGTGTGCCCAAGAATCCCAAGAAGAGAATGGAGGAGAAGGGATTGTGGCATGGCTATCCCCCATGGGGGGTGATTTCTTGCTTTCTGTCTCTCTGTCTCTCTCTCTGACTTTCTGGTGAGCGCACGTACCCTATAGCAAAAACCTCTCAAAAAATAAAAAGAGAGATAAAAAAAAAAGTAGAAGAACTCCAAAATAAAAATAGTGTATTACAGTAAATATGTAAACCAGGAACATATCATTTACTCTCCTGAAGAGCTCTGAACTGTACCCGATAGTATGTGATATACTTTGCAAACAGTATGTTTGTTACGTCAGCATCACCACATATATGTGAGTGATGTGTTGGGCTATGAAGTCACAATGGCGAGGAAGTCACTGGAAGACAGGAGTTTTTCACCTCCAATAGAACTTTTTTTTTTTTGAGATAGAGATCTTTTTGCTATAAGGTGCGTGCACTTCCCAGAGAGACAGAGATACAGAAAGCAAGAGATCCCCCCCTAAGGGATGGTCATGCTGCAATCCCTTCTCCTCCATTCTCTTCTCAGGATTTTGGGCACTCACGCACAAGCACCTGGCATGATTTTTAAGCTGCCGGATCTGGGGCTCAAACCACAGTCAACTATGTGAGAGTTCAGTGACATAACCATTATGCCATCTGCTGGTCACAAGCTCCAGTATAATCTTATAGGACCACTGCTGTGTATTCAGTGTTTTGTTGAGCAAAATATCATGTGCATGAGATGATATATATATATATATAATTTTACAGAGGCATCCAAAATGCTCATTTAGTTTGTTTATTGTTTTATTTCAGTTTTAAATACTCCATTCTATAACTAGTACTTTTTAATAGGAGAATAAAAGAGAAGAGTGTTTTAAATTAATGGATACATTTTAAACTTTATATATGTTACAATTATACCTTGATTTAAAAAGCATTTAAGACATGAGTAAGTTGTTTACTGAGAACACACTCTGATTCTTTTGTTTTAAAAGGTCATCTTGAGCTAGCCCATGACCTGGTGGCTCTGTGAGCTGGCGCTCACCTGGCCAGCTGCGCAGTTCCAGTCCGGACCCTGGGGCTTGGTAAACACTGGGTGCCTGTGCCTGAAGGGCCAAAATCCTGAAAGGACGGAGAAATTGAGGAGACAGAATTGCAGAATGGCTCTTCTCCAAGAGAGGTACCTCTTCTCGCTCTCTCCCTTTCTCTGGCAAGTTCATGGGCTCTCTGGCAAATTAAAAATAAATAAATAGAGCCAGCAGATGGTGTGGTGGTTAAGGTGCTGGATCTCACATAGCTGACTCAGCAGTTCAAGTCCTGGGCCTGAAAACATGCCCAGTGCAGTTGCATGCATCCCCTAAATCCCATGCGGGAGAATGGAGGGAAAAGGATTGCAGCACGACCATCTCCCCTGCAGGATGATTTCTCACTTTCCCTCTTTCTGTCTCTTTCCAGAGAGGGTATGTCAAAAATCTACATAAATAAAGGACCATCGGTGTGACTGCGAAAGCAAAATCGAATATCCATATTTGTGTTTGTTTTCTTGTACTGAGTTTGGCCTCGTGTTAATATTTCACTGAATCTCAGCAATCACCCTCAGCTTTTCTGGAACAATCTTTGATTGCAAAGTTATACATGTATACATAAGAATGCACTTATGTTCAGCTCTCTAAGCATGTTTTCAAAGAATCTGTTACAGAAGTTTGTCAAAGATGTGATTGGAAACAAATACTAAACAACATATAAAATGTGTGCAATGGGTAGTGAATTGTCCTACAGTTCTGGAAGCCATATGGAAGATGAAGGTTCGGTTCTCGGGTCAGCCTTTACAGGCGGGCACATGGTTTGCCTGTAATCCTGGCTGATTAAGAAGGCAGGTGGAGAATGGTAGCATGAGACTCTATTTAGCATGCTTGTATTTCCCTTTCTCGCTCACGAATAAATAAATTAAATTAAGTTTTATTAGAAATATAGTAAAATGTGTGCAAGATTGTTGCCCTGCAATGGTGATTACCAACGAACAGCTGTGAAAGTACATCATTATCTGATGATCAACCAATGGACTATAAATGATTTCAAGTGAAGAGACCCAGCAAAATCTCCATCTTTCTCTCTGCTTGCACGTGGAGTTTGATAATATCATATATGGAAACTTGATATATGATGACATAGAATTTGGATCAGATTATCCAAAACACATGTACAGGCATATATTCACGCATACACAAACTGTCAATCTTGAAAGTATGTAATTTCCCTCATTCGATTAATCCTGGGCTTTTACAAACTCTAGATCTGCTTCTGGTAATGAAAATATACTTGTTTTTTAGAATCAAAACAAACTTGACTTTTCAAGGAAAGTGGGATATAAGGAGAAGGAAAATGGTATTTTGGCTCATTGCCTAGTGGTGTACAACACAGAATCTTTTGAGATTTCAAGGAAAAAAGAAAAAGGTCTCTCTGATAAGCAACCTGAAAATAGATACTCTTAAATAAATCACTATAGTCAAACCATGACAAGGATCATCAGATAACCAAGATATAAGCAGTGCATCTAGAAAGCAGTATAATGCTTGCATGCACTTGGTCACACAACCGGGATCAGAGATGAAGCACACAGCACACCAGGCTTTCAAGTCCTCACTGGATGCCAGGTCCTTCTGTCTCCATTCAGTTCCTGGGGTATGCAGGAATATATTTGTATATATCTTTATTTTGTAAAAATATATTTGTTTTCTTCTCTATGGAAGTAAGTGTACCGATATGATCTCTAACTCTGTAAGAATTTGTTTCTCATTAATAAACTTAAGATCTGGAACAATTTATCTTGAATTTATTCTCTACAGTCATGATATTTGTGCTGCCAGTTGTACAAACGGCAGGCAGGATATCAAAATTAGCTCCTAATAAGCCAAATATATGAAGCGAACATTCAACAACACTGGTACAAGAAATAGTTAGCAACACAAAAATAGTAAGAGATTTCAATAGCCCATCTTTAAGACTAGATAACATTCAGAAAACCAACAGGAAAACAGGACTTGAGCAACATTACAGCCCAGATTGACCTAACACATGTGCTTATCATTCCACTCAACTGTAGTAGAATACACATTCTTTTGAAGTACACACCAAACGTTCTCCAAGACAAATTATGTTATGTCTAATAATGAGTAGTAAGAGATGTAATAAGGTTGAAATCATACCAAGTGTCTTTGCTCAGTGCAATATATTGAAACTAAAAATCAATAGCAAAAGGGAAAGTGGAAAGTTTATAAATATGTGGAAATTTAACATACCACTGAATAACTGATGTCGTAAAAAGTCAAAATGAAGAATAGTAAATATCTTGAGACATGAAAACTGAAATGCTACATAAAACTTATTAAATTTAAGCAAAAGTCATACTACGAGGGAAGTTTATAGTGATAAATACCTATACTGAAAAAGAAGAAAGACAACAAATAAACAAAGTAACTTTACACACCAAGGAACTAAAAAAAGGAATAAACTAAGCATAAAATTAACAGAAGGAAGAAAATAAAGATTAGAACAGAAATAAACAAAACAAAGAATTGAAAAATAATAAGAAAAATTAATAAAATAAGGGTTTTTTTTACAAAAAATCAACAAATTGACACTTCTTAGTCTAAAATAAATAAAGAAGAGAAGACTCAAATAAGAAATGAAAACTAAGACATCACCACTGACTCCACAGAAATACAGACTCATTAGAGAAAATTATGAGCAATTCCTACACTAACAAATTAACTAAATAGATAACTAAAAAGAAAAGGCACAAATTTTAGAAACCTGCAACCTAGCAAGATTTAATTCTGGAGAAATAGAAAAACGAACAGACCTATAACTAGTAGATCAGTAATCATACTTCCCAACAAAGAAAAACCCAGGAACAGATGGCTTCACTTTAGAAGTCTACAAAACATTTAAAGAAGAAATAATGTCAATTCTTCTCAAACTTTACCAAAAAGCTGAGGAGGAGAGAACACTTCTAAACTCATTATGTGAGATAAACATTACTTTGACTCCAAAGCCAGAAAAAGTCACCAGAGGAAAGAAAAACTAGAGGCCAATAGCTGCAGTGACTGTGGATGAAAAATTCCTTAACCAGATACTAACACACTAAATTCAGCTTACACTGAAAGGCTGTATGCCAGGACCAGTTACAGTTTACTAGAAGGGAAGGTTAACTCAACATGCAAAAATCAACTAATGAGATAAATCATGTTGGAAAAAAGGAGAGGGTAGCTATCACATGATCATCACACTAGAATCTGAAAACGCATTTGACAGAATCCGATACCTTTTCTTGATAAAAACACTCAACAACTAGGAATAGAAGAAAATTATCTCACCATTATAAATTCCATAAATCCCTTACAGCAACTCATCCTCAACAGTAAAAATGTCGAATGTTGATCAGGAACAAGGCAAAGATGACTATTCTTGCAAATTCTATTGAGCGTGGTACTGGAAATTCTAACCTGAGCAACTTAGGCAGGAAAATTTTAAAAAGAAAAAAAGACATCTAAATTGGAAAGGAATAAGTAGAATTCTATACTCACAGATGGCATGACATTATATGTAGAAAACTGAAGTTTTCACAAAAAAAGTAAATATGTAAACCTGTTAAAACTTTAGTAAATTAAGTAAAGTTATATAAAACCAACAGACAAAAAATCAGTTACATTTCTACATGCTAACAAAGAAAACTCTACCAAGAAAATTCAAAAACAAATTCCATTTCTAGCAGCATAAAAAAAAAGTAAAAAAACTTAGAAATTCACTTACCCAAAGAAGTGATATTTTGATCACTACAAAAGTTTTAGGAAAGAAATAAGAGATGCTACAAATAGATGGACAGACCTCATGTGTTAAGGTATTGGGAGAGTTACTATTGTTAAACTGTCTATACTTGGGCTAGCAGGTGATACAGTGATTAAGGCACTTGACTCCAACATGGTCAACAGCAGTTTGAGTCCCAGACCCAGCAGCTTGAAACTCATGCCAGGCATGTGTGCATGAGTGACCCAAATCCTGAGAGGAGAATGGAGGAAAATGGATTGCAGCACGAGCATCCCTCCCCTGGGGGGTGATTTTACACTTCTCTCTCTCTCTCTCTCTCTCTCTCTCTCTCTCTCTCTCTCTCTGTCTCTAGTGAGCACATATGCCCTATAGCAAAAACCTCCCTCTAAAAAAGAAAGTCCATACTAACCAAAATGACTGCAGATTCAATGCATTTCTTATACAAATTCCAATGGTATGGTTTACCAAAAAAGAAAAAGAGATTATAAAATTCATATGGAACTGCAAAGGATGTTTAATAACCAAAACAATCTTTAGAAAGGTAAACAAAAGTGAACAATTTGTAATTCCTGATGAGTATAGTAAAAGACGTAATTGTATATCACCCTGCATTTAGTTAGCCATTATAAGAGCAAACAGAAAATAATGAATGTTGGCAGAAATGTGGAGAAATTATAATTCTATGTGCCGTTGGAGAGGATATAAAATAGTGTAGTTGCTATAGAAAACAATAGGAAGTTTTGTAAAAAATTAAAAACAGAATTACTAGGACCAGCAGATGATGTAATGGTTACGTCGCTGTACTCCCATGTAGTCAACCGCTGTTTGAATCCCAGACCCGGCTGCTTGAAACTCACACTGGGCATGTGTCCGTACGTGACCAAAATCCCAAGCGGAGAATGGAGGGCAAGTGATTGCGGTGTGGCCATTTTCCCTGGGGGGTGATTTCTTGCTTTCTGTCTCTGTCTCTCTCTGTCTCTCCTGTGGGTACATATAACCTATACCAAAAATCACTCTAAAAACAAAGGAAAACAAAACAAACAAATAAAAACAGAATTACCACATGATCTAGCAACCCCAATTCCGAATGTTTATCTAAAACAATTGAAACCAGGATCTTGAAGCAGTATTTTTACTTCCATGTTTACTGTAGCATTATTTATAATAGTGAAGAGAGAAAACAACTTTTATGTTAATTTGTCAGTGGTTTAAATTATGATAAAAAGATGTTATAACATTACCGGGCTCCCACATGGCTGAGACCCAGACCCGGTGGCTTGAAAATCACACCAGCTGTGTGTGCGTGTGTGCATGCCCAAGACCCCAGGAGGAGAATGGAGGAAAAGGGATTATGGTGTGGGCATACCCCCGGGGGTGATTTATCACTTTCTTTCTTACTGTGTCTGTTGTTCTCTCTGGCCTTAAGGCAGAAATCTCTTTAAACAAAAAAGTTATATACACTAAATGCAATGGAATATTATTCAGCCTGAAAAAATAAAGAAATCTTGGCATCTATTAAAATGTGGATGAATCTAGAGGACATTGTGCTAGGTGAAATAAGCCAATAACCAAAATTAAAGCAGTACTCTCACTTATAAAGGTACCTGAAGTGGTCAAATTCATAAAAGCAGAAAACAGACTGAGGGCTGCCGAGAGCTGGGAGGGAAAGGAAGGTGGGAAGTTGCTATCCAACGTTCATACCCATGAATTGATGGGCATGAAAATTCAGTACCAAAATGCGAAAATGTTCTAGAATGTGCTGTACAGCAACGCGCATATAGTGAATGATCTGTAATGCACACTTAAAATTTTGCTAAGATAGTAGATCTTATGTTATGTGATTTATTTATTTACTTATTTTTTTCATGATAAAAAAGGAAATAGCTCTTAAACTTGTATTATTTTTATTTTCCTTTTTTTATATACATTCAACCACTATCTTTCATTATAGCTCATAAAATGAATTTTTCCAGCATGATTACATTGTATTTTAGTCCAGTTAAAGATGTTATCATACACATTATTATTAGCAGACAAACTTCCATTTTTGTGTCCCTTCACTGTCTTGTTTGTTTCCCCCCTGGACTCCCTTCCTCTCACCCTCGCCTACTTCTCACCCTCCTTCCACCCTGTCCATGGTATCCACAACTGTTCTCCATGCTAGTATACCTTCCAGTATGTTAGTTTCTGCCACAGAGTGTAGACATTGGGTATGTAAGTAGGGACTTATGATATCTCTTTCATTATTTGGCTTACTTCACTTAGCGGTAAATCTTCTATGTTTTTTATTTTTGTATTTTGCATGATGATCCTTACAAAATTTTATAGTTGCTCTTAAAGTATATCAATATTCAAAAAGAACCATTTCAATAAATTTTCTAACATGGTTAATAAAAAAATAATTGCATCAATATATGACTACCAGCAAAATGAAATCATGTATTCACATAACTAGAAGGATGTAAAATAGAAGTAAATAGAATCTTATAGCCCTCACATTTTTACTTACTTTAAAACAAAAATGTATATACTCTTTGCATTTTAAAATACCCTAAGAAGAACATGTGAGGATTATTTTAGATTTATACACTAAAGGTATTACTCACTAAAGGAGCTTAATGATAAATGCTTATCTTTTTAGGATCCTTTTTTTTCTGGTACAAATATTTCTGATTCTAACCTGTAAAATGTAGAAAGGTTTGCAAGGATACTTCTGAGAAAACCGAAAAAAGAGGATAACTATGAGGATAGGAAATATACTTGCTCAGGATGTGATGTCAGAAGCTGAGGCAGCCATCTTGTGCCATGAAAAAATAATACCAATAAAATTACAGGGTCTTTGGTCCTGAGAGCATTTGACCAGTTTAACAACCCCAGCAAAAGCTGTATTATGTGAAAATTCCTTTTAATATAAAAAAAATAAATGAATAAAACTCATTGTTGAAACCATGGTAACTAAAGCTGTGGGCATGTGTGTGTGTGTGTGTGTGTGTGTGTTTGTATGTGTCTGTGTTGTGATTGCTGTTATTGTTACATGGATAACAACCCATTCGTCAATAATATTAAGTATTTTTTTTCCTTAAAAGTTGGTCTTGAGGGGGCCAGCAGGAGGTTGTGGTGGTTAAAGGCACTGGATTCCCACATGACTAACCACTGTTCAAGTCCCAGACCTGACAGCTTGTTTTCTCACTTTCTCTTTCTCTCTATGTCTATCTGGTTAAATTAAATAATAACAATAATAATAATAATAATAAGTGGATTTAAATAAATGAATAATTTTTAAAAAAGTGTGAATAAGAAAAGGGTTTACAGTGAATGGCTCTGAAGATTAATACTTTTTTATAGTTTATTTATTTATTTATTATACATTCAACCACTGGATATCATTACAGCTTATAAAGTGAATTTCCCCATCGTATCCCATGTGCTTCCTCTACACATGTTTTTAGTTTGTTAACTAAAAATTCTTGTAATAATTTTTTTAAAAAAAATAGATGATTATCTAGTGAACATTTTAGTCCAACACAATGCCACCATACGAAAAGCTTACAAATGACATGAGAAGTCATTGATCTTACAGATTTAGGATCCAGCTCCTTGAGATGAGTTTGAGATTTTTCATGTGGTTAAGATAAGACCAACTCTCAGAACTCTTTGTGGTGTCAAAACTGAAGGTAGGATTTTTTTTTAATTTCAGATAAATAAAGAGAATTTATATATTTTTAAAGTTAAAACTACTAATGCTAATGGCCACCGCAAGACATGTAAAGAATTTCTGCTTTAAAGGCATCAAATTGTTCATTGACATTCTGTATGTCATACCATATGGATATTTTCAATGAGAAGATAAAGATGGCAAAGCATATCTCTAGATCTTTTTTTTAAAAAAATACTCTTATTTACTAAAAATAAGAAAGGGTGAATCAGTTCTGTAGCATGGTGGTAATACACTACTCAAGACATCCCCAGCCCTGTCATTTTGAAAAACTTCAGGCATGTATACGAATGCCCAAAATGATGGCTGGAGGGCTGGAAGAGTAGATCTCGGCATGACAAACGCCTGCGAAGGGTGCGCTTCTCTCTCTCTCTCTCTCTCTCTCTCTCTCTCTCTCTCTCTCTCTCTCTGTCTGTCTTCTCTCATGCTCTTGTATACATGTGTGCTATCATGAATGAAGAAATTAAAAACAAAAATAGGGTCAGATACCATGAAAAATTTTAATCTTTTAACTTATACTCTTGTATTTGCTCATCTTATGTGAAATTTTAGCAATGAGTTACCATGCTCTAGAAGATGTATACTATCCTACCTCATTTTCAATTAACTTAAAATAATATTTATCATTCACAGCCTGTTTGTCTCTATAATCTCACCCACCTAGAGACAGGCTGTTGGAGATTGAAGAAGAAATATTAAATGTCTATAAATGGCAGTCTCCAGACATTGAACAGAATTCAAAAGCCTTTTATTATGCAGTAATCCCTCAATAAAATTAGCTCAACTTCCTGAAAATTTTAGAGAAGTTTTCCTTAACATGATTGCAACTTTTTCAAGGATAATAGAGGAAAAATCATTTGTGGCCTTCACCAAAATCCATCACTGTTACTGAACTAATAGTTCAAAAGCTAAAGAGTAGTTTGTTCTGGAAGATTACACTTCTCTTTGGTGTTTTAAGGAAAAAAGACCACCCTTCAGTATCGCCACAACTAGTTAAACAAACTTCAAGAAGCCAGATACATGAAAGAAAGCTGTCGTTGCCAGGCAGTTTTTATAAGTAATTCAGCTACTTTAAACTGTTTTCAAAGTGAAGAATGCAGAGAGGAGAATTCTGTGTGTCTTCACTTTGAGTGTTCTGTTAACCTTTCTCTGAAAAGACATGCCAGACATTATTTTCAGACAATTGTTCTGTTCAGAGAAACACTAAGAACAAATAAGCATTTGCACTTGAAGTGTGAAGAACATTTTAATGCGTTAGAAATAATTTTACTTTGTGAACTTCAGGGCTAACAAAAATAACTAAAGAAAAACAATCCCAAAGTGTGGTGAAAAGATATTTAGATTTATCACCGAACTTTGTCTGCTGTGACTCAGACCTTTTCTTTCACCAGCTGATAATAAATGTCATGTATCCTTCACACTCATGTCCCCAAAGAAAAAGCATCTCAGCTTTGAGATACTTCATCTTTTCACACATGACAGATGTTCCAAATAAAAGGTTAAGTGTATAAGATCTTAATCCTTCCAAGTTAAAAAAAAAATTCTAAAACTTGGATAGTTCTCTCCCAATTATAAATTATTTTAATATATGTAACCAAAATAGATTGCATTTTATTGTTTGAAGTAATAAGGGAAATTACAAATAACATATATTAGGTGATATTAATGCCTTCTAGAAATAACTATGAAAAACCTGTATTGTGTTTCTCTTACAGCTTTTATTTTTAATGAAAGAGTTCACTCAGCTGAATTCCCTGTTTTCTTTTTTAAAAGTATTTCTTCTTCTTCTTCTTCTTCTTCTTCTTCTTCTTCTTCTTCTTCTTCTTCTTCTTCTTCTTCTTCTTCTTCCTCTTCAATTTGACTAGAGACAGAGAGAGAGACATGGGAGAGTGATAGTGAGAAAGCAAGCCACCAGGTCTGGGACCCCAACTGCGGTCGGCCATGTGGGAGTCCAGTGCCCCAACCACCATGCCACCTCTGGTCCCTCATATGGCTTTAAAAAAATTAATAGACTTCATTATTGGAGCAGTTTGAGCAGAAGGTAGAGAGAGTTCCCATACCTACATAGTTTGCCCCCATGCACACATGGCTTCCTCCATTTTCAACACTCCCCATCAGAGTGGTCTGTTAGTTAGGGTTGATGAACCTACAGGACCACAGTTTGCATTAAGATTCACACTTGGTGTTAACTTTCTACGGATTTGGTCAGATATAAAATATATGTATGTATCACTATAGTTTCATTCAGAGTATTTTCACTGCCTTAAAAATTCTCTGTTCTCCACCTAGTCATTTGTTTCTTCCATCAACCCCTCAAAACCAGTGATATTTTTTATCATTGCCATAGCTTTACCTTTCCTAGAATATCATATAGTTAGAAATACAGTCTATGCAGTCTTTTCAGATTGGTGTCTTCCTCTTTAACAATATGCATTTAAGATCTTTCCTTTTTTTTATGGCTTGATAGCTCATTTTCTTTTTATCCCTGAAAAATCTTCCATTGTCTGTATCTACCATGGTTTATTTATTGACTCATCTACTGAAGAACATCTTGGTTGTTTCCAAGTTTGGCAATTATGTATAAAGCTGCTATAAACCTCCATGTGCAGGTTTCTGTGTGGACATAAGTTCTCAGTTCCTTTGGGTAAGTGCCAAGGAGTGTGATTCTGGATCATATGGTAAGAATATGTTGAGTTTTGCAGAAAATGTCAAACTGTCTTCCTAAATGGCTATACCATTTTGCATTCCCGTCAGTGATGAACTAGTTCTAGTTGTTCCACATCCAGGACAGCATGCAGTGTGGCCAGTGCTCTACATACTGGTCGTCCTGACAGTTGTGTAGTGCTATCATCACACTGTTGTTTTTATATGCATTAGCTTTTTTTTTTTTTTTTTGCTATTTTAAGGATAGCTGCAATTAAGCAGTTTAGATTTTCTAATTGAAAGACAAGCATAAAAACATAAAATAATTTTCTGCAGGCCAAAGTGGAATGTGTTAAATGGGGGCTGATTCCACGTGGTGAGGCTGGTATACTGCCACAACGAAGAATGTGTTCTGTGTGCCAATACTCTGGGTTCATCTTTCTCTACTTGCCTGATTATGACCTTTGGGAATTGACATTACTTCTGTGAGGCTTAGCTCTTCTTAAAGAATTGTTGCCGTTAGTTTTCATGTTTTCTGAGAGATACATTATATTAAAATTTATGTCCCCATTAAAGAAACTTCTTTTCCCCTCCTTCTCTCCGTTGCTCCCATCGTCTATTCTTTCTGCTTTCATCTCTCTACCTGTCATAGAGAAAACAAAGGTCTGGAACAAGATGTCTACCATCTTTTCTGCTTAGGCCAACTATCTTGGAAAAATCCTTTTCGTTCATCTTTGCACCTCTATTTAAGTGAATGCCTACGTTTTGTGCTTTCTGTTCTCTCGCCCTCTTTTTTCAATATGCTCATGTCATTGGGGCTCCCAAACTAGATACCCTTTCCAGAGTCTAAAAGTGAGACTTTATTCGTTAACTATGGGGCTTCTAGAGAGGCTGTGTGGTGGTGGAGTACTGACACACAAGTATGTGCACATGGGAAAGGTCCTAGATTCGAGTCCTTAGGACTTATTTGAACATGCCAGAGGTGCATGTGTGACTGCAATCCAGACAGCTAGGACTGGGGGTGGACTGCAGCATGGGAACACACAGAGGGTCCCTGTCTCTCTCTCTTTCTCTGTAGGAAAAAAATTCTTTTTAAAAAAGGCATCTGGAGGGACCAAAAGTTGGTATAATGGTCACATTGCTGGACTTCCATGTAGTTCGAGTCCCAGACCCAGTGATTTAAAACTCACACCGGAGTGTGTGTGTGTGTGTGTGTGTGTGTGCATTTGCAAAATCCTGAGAGGAGAATGGAAGAGAAGGAATTACAGTATGACCATCCCCTGGGGGGTGATTTCTCACTTTCTATCTGTGTCTTTCTTTGTCTCTCAAGCAAGTATATGTGCCCTACAGCAAAAATCTTTCTACAAAAAAGGAGGCATCTAGAAATCCTGAAGCACCTCCTGAAAAGCCATCATGAGGCTCAGTTGAGCATTTGGTCTTCTCAGGAGAACATCTATTCACCACAAAAGAACAAACAATACACTGGTACTCGACCCCCCAGTTAAAACCTAGCATTCCTGCTGTGTATGGAGTCCCTTCCTAGATCTGATCTTATTCTCTCTCCTCCGCATAATCACTATCCTAATTTTGGTGATTATTGCTCCCACACATTTCTTTAAATGTTTACAATTTACATTTGTATACACAGTTTGATTAAGTAGTGTGTCATATTTTCTAATTATATATACATGCAGTTGGCGTAATGGCTATGTCGCTGGACTCCAATGTAGTCCACCACGTTTCGACTCCTGGACCTGGTGGCTTAAACTTATGCCGGGAACACATGCATGCGTGACCACGATCCCAAGAGGAGAATGGAGGAGAAGGGAGGAGAAGGGATTGCGACATGGCCATCCCCCCCTGTGTGTGTGGGGGTGATTTCTCGCTTTCTGTCTCTCTGTCTTTCTCTGTTTTTCTGGCTAGTGCAAGCACCCTAAAGCAAAAAACTCTCAAAAAAAAAAAAAAAAAAGATTCATTCATGTTCACATGTGTAGCTCGAGTTAGTTGAATCTCATTATCACATAAAACAGGTAAGGTTTATTATCTGTTAGCGAGGATGTGTATGGTGGTCTCAACTGGGCTGGACTGAGGTATGTATCACACTGGGTAAAGTCTCTTCACAATCTAAGTGATGTATAGTGATTTAATGTATGAATAATAATTTAAAAATATAAATTAAAAATATAAATAAAAACATAAATAAAAAGTCTAATTAAAAAATGATAAAATAAAATAAAAGGAAAAAAATCTTAACTATGTGAATGTATCATACTGTATCCACATTTTGATTAACATATTTGAAGTTTCTTCTTTTTCTTAATTTTTTTTGGGGGGGGCAAATATTTTGCTAAGAATATTCTTATGTGTGTTGCCTAAAGTGTATATGTAAAGTGTTCTCTAATCTAAAATATGTACATAAAATTGTATTTTGATATTCTTATTTTCTGTATCATAAAATAAATAGTTACCAGGATTTTTATTGAAATTGTATTGGTTACATATTAAATTTGAGAAAATTGACATCTTTATAATAGTAACATTAGACTTTTATTAATATATTCCATTAAAATGCTATAAATTTATTCTCAAAGTCCTCACAGTTTGGTAAAATCAAGTGAATCTTTGCATATCCTTTTTGTTCGTTTTAAAATTGTTTCTTTATATAAAATTACATTTCATAATTTAATTTGGGAGACAAAAATAAATTGATGTTTCGGGATCAGCAGTTAGCGTAATGGCTGTGTCGCTGGACTCCCACGTAGTCGACCGCGGTTCGCGTCCTGGACCCGGCGGCTTAAACTCACGCCGGGCGCGTGTGCGTGCGTGCCCAAGATCCCGAGAGGAGAATGGAGGAGAAGGGATTGCGGCGTGGACATCCCCCCTGGGGGGTGATTTCCTGCTTTCTATCTCTCTGTCTCTCTCTGTCTGTCTGGCGAGCGCACGCGCCCTATAGCAAAAAACTCTCCAAAAAAAGAAACAAAAAACAAAATAAATTGATGTTTTTACGTCTGATTACATATTTAGCAAACCTAATCAACCTATTTTGAAAAGAATATTAATTTCATTGTTGACTCTGAACATTTCATTAGATTTTTCTAAGTCGTAATTATATCTTGCTCAGCTGCGGTGGCATGCATGGCTGGGTGTTGTGCTCCCTGGGCTGAAACCACAGGCGAGGCCAGGATTCAATTCTAACCTAAAGGCTGGATGCATTGGCACACTTTGTAATGCAAACACAGCAACAGCAACTTGTGATACTGAGGTAGAAGGAATGCATCACAGTATCACAGTGATACTTATCTTTTTTTTTTTTTTTTTTTTTTTTTTTTGGAGATCGCCATAGGGCGCATGCACTCGCCGCCAGACAGAGAGAGAGAGAGAGACATAGAGACAGAAAGCGAGAAATCACCCCCCAGGGGGGATGGTCACGCCGCAATCCCTTCTCCTCCATTCTCCTCTCGGGATCTTGGGCACGCACGCACACGCGCCCGGCGTGAGTTGTAAGCCACCGGGTCCGAGACGCGAACCGCGGTCGACTACGTGGGAGTCCAGCGACATAGCCATTACGCTAACTGCTGGTTCCCAATGTGATACTTATCTTTACACACACACACACAGACACACGCACGCATATATATTCTTTTGTGCAAAAATATGTATTCTTTATATATATATCAATAAACCTGAAAAGACAGATCTGTTTTCCTTTTCTTAACAAGCCTTACACATTTTATTTTATTTTCTAAAGATTTTCTAAAGATTTTTACCAGAGATATGTGTGGGAAACAGATGTGGTTTCTTATCTGTTGATGAAGAGGTGTATAGTATTCTCCCCTGGGCTGGACTGAGGTGAATATCATGCTGGGTAAAGACTCTTTACAATCTAAATGATGTATAGCGATTAAATGCATAAATAATAATAATAAAGAAAAAAGAAAATAACTATGTATGAAAAATTACAAGAAATAATAGCATTTTAACATTGTATCAGATTTTTAAAATATACTTGTGTTTTAATTATAAAAAACATAGTTTTATATGTTTATGGAATTCTAATAAATAGATTTAATTATCAAAAAAAAAAAATTGTGCCGTAGAGAAACGGTGAGAGGGAAAGTGAAAAATCACCCCCCAGGACGGATATTCACACCGCAATCCCTTCTCTTCCATTCTCCTCCTGGGATTTTGGCACTACACCACCTGCTGGCCTACTCATTTTATTTCGATTTTTTTTTCTTTTTCTCTAAGACCCACATGACAATATTAAGAAGAGGTGATGATAAAAAGCATCCCTGTCTTGATCGCAATTTTAACCAGAATACTTTCAGTACTTCAACTTAAAGTACCAGATTAGTACCTGTCCTCTAGAAACTGGACAGGTACTAATTATGGTGCTAAGAATTGCTCCCCAGAGCCAGAAGGTGGCATGGTGGTTTAAGTGCTAGACTCCCACATGGTCTACCATGGTTTGAGTTTCAGACCCAACGGCTTGGAAAACATCACATCAGGTATGTGTGTATGAATGCCCAAAATCCTGAGAGGAAAAGAAAGGAGAAGAAATTGCAGTGTGGCCATGCCCCTGTGGAGTGATTTCTCTCTTTCCCTCTCTCTATCTCTTTCCAGCAAGTGCATGTGCCTTATGGCAAAAACCTTTTTTTTTAAAAAAAAAAGAAACAAAGAAAGAAAAGAAGAAGAAGACGAAGAAATGTCCCTTCAATTCCTCCTTGGATAAAATTTGCTTTGATATTTTTTAATCACAAATATATGACAAACTTGATGGAATCTATTGGCCTGATCAAATGTTTTTTATCCTCTAGTTGATAGCTGTGATTATAAATACATGAAAGACTTTCTAATGTTAATTCATCCTTAAACCCATGGAGCCAACTTAACTTATTCATGAGGGATTATTTGTTTCATACACTGCCAGATTTTTCTTTTTTTCAATGAAAGAGAGAGATGTTTTTTGACTGGATTTTGTGACACCCCCAGCCTCCATTAGGTAGGATTACAGTTGTGCCGCCATGACTGGCCTGTGTAGGTCTGGCCAGGAATTGAACTCAGGCCTTCCATGTGGTCTCTGTCTCTGAGTAGCAGAGGCTTAGCAATGTGTGCCACTGAAGCCCACCCAACTGCCAAATTGTGATTGTTAGCCATTGTTTCAGCTTTTAAGATCCATATCAGTGAAAGAAAAAGCCTTGCAATTATGTTTTTTAAACCACCTCATCTGATTTGGGTATCTAAGTAGCTTTATGAAGTGAATTCAGGATAGTTTCTCCTTTTTGCTATTCTCTAGAAGCTGATGTGATAGGACTGGCTCATACCTTAAATACGTCTGATAATTTATTGTGCCAATACCAGGTCTTTTTTATTTTGCAAGATAGACTTTTAATGGGGTTAAAATACATATCACGTAAATAGAGTATTTTGGTCATTCGTAAGTGTATAGTTCTGTGTTACTAAGTACATTCACATTGTGCAGACATTACCACCACCCCCAGAACTTTTTTCTTCTGTCCCATCTGAAACTCTGTACTCTTTACACACTAACTTTACACAAGGTTACATTTGTAACTATCAAATTTTTGTCAAGTTAGAAGTATTGATTTTATGCAGAAGAGACATGAAAGAAAAGAGGACATTTTATTTATAACAGTTTTATGTGTAACAGGGGGTATTGTGTTTGCAATGATTTTACTTAAAACAAAGGATGTTTTGTTATAAATACAATGCTTATCTTCCTAAAATGTTAGGAAGATAAAAAAAAAAAAAAAAAAAAAAACCCAGAAGGTTTCCTTCCCAAGTAGTGGTTTTGTTTATGTAAAATCCAGAAACCACTGTAAAATCTTGGATAAAAGAGCGAAGTCACAATTCCCCCTAGAATGCCTTTGTAAGATATTCTACCAGAGTGAGCAGGTGAATAAAGCTATGAATTGGAAAGTAACTTGAATTAAAAATATATATGTATGATATTTCTTGTTGACCCGATTTACAGTATTGAAATTCATACCTACTCCATACCAATTCTAAAAATGGATTTCTTCTGATAAGATGTTCTCCCAAAGGCTATAACAGAATTCTCTTACTATATGGAAATTTCTACTAGAAACCAAAGCAGGAATATTGGGCAAGGAAAGAAGATATTAATCTTGTATCAGCAACAATGGAAATATTTCCTAAATTCAGTCCTCAGCCTGATTATTTTGACACCCAAAACAGCCTCTAAGTGTTGGGATCTGAAGCATTCATATCAATCAAGCCAAGTATCCAAAATTGTGATTCCTATCTGTCCACTGCTATCTTCTCAAACCAGCTTCGCTTTTTCTGGGGCCAACTTGCCTTTTTATATCTACTCTACTTGAAATTCTAGATGGTTTGCAGGGTAGACCTGGGGAATTGGAACAGAAATTTGCTACTTCTCTGATACCAAAGCTGAAATGCAACCCTATATATTCCCAGCTTCAGGGGAATACGTTTAGTTCAGAGATACCAGGTGGAAATGGGAATACACTGCAAAACTACTCTTTTATCTCTTTTAGTATATTTTTACCATGTGGTTTTAATATTTTGTTTGTAATCATTTTACAGAGGATTGGCCAAACCTTTATCTGAATTGTACCACAGGAAACTTCCTAAAGACAAAATAATAGCATTACCCATCAGTACCATCAGGAATGCAGGTGCTTTTTCTGTTTTTCAGTTTCTCATATTTTCCTGGTTAGCTTGCCTTTCTTTAAAGCCAAGCTCATGTTAAATAGGCTCCCTTGGTATAGAATTTATGAAGGAATGCTCACTTTACTGTAGCCAGGAAACTTTTTCTGTAAAGTTCCAGACAGTAAACGTGTGAGGCATTGTGGGCCATATAATTCTTAAGTCTGGTATCATAGCCCTAAAAAAGCCACATGAAATGTGTAAATGGATGAGCAGCACTGGGTTCCAATAAAACTTTATTTACAAAGTGGGCAAAGAGTTGGAACTGGCTCAACAGCTGTAATTTGCCCAACTCTGCTTGGTGTGAGCTTCACTCTCATAGTCTCACTACCTCTATAAGGAAGGATAAAGGAAAATCCATATGTCTGTTAATTCCAAACTTTCCAACACACTTCTAAAGTTTACAGTTTGACTTTGACAAACTCATTATTGAACAAAATGATGTTTAAGAGCTATCTCATCTGAATGGCACACTTAAAAGAGTAATTTTTATGTCTAAGTGATTGAATTTAAAGCGATTGATTCTGTCTTGATCTTCCGTCTTAGACCATTTGATTATTTATAAATAAATTTGAGTTTTGCCTCATGGTCAGATAATTCACAAGTACCAACATATTGTAGAAGACTCTGGTCATCCTGGCATGTTGTTTGCACCTAGACATTGAGAACTGCATGAATGCAAGAGGGAAAATGGGCATTATTGCAGAGGTAGAGCGTGCCTGAGTTTAGGGCAGTAGCATTTTCATTATGCAATTCATAATGGATTTTTCTGTTAATATTCTTTTTTTATCATCCTAGAATTTCTATTATGCAGGCATTAGCTATTATAAAGCTATCTCTAATGTTCTCACTTTTCCTTTTATTATTACCATCTTTGTGTCTTGTTGCTCTTTCTGAAATAAATCTTGAGTTACTCCGCTATGTGACTGAAAATGTACTGCTCTCCTTTCTAATTTTTCCTGTATATTATTAGATCTATTTCAGTGAGCATCTTTGTCTTTGGTATGTGAAAACTGCCTTTACCATAGCTAGGTCTTCAATTTCCTCCAAAAACTAGAACTTCTATACAAAGGCAGAACTTCTTCCCAAGGTGAGACTCCTTTGGGAATAATAGTCTGAAATTATATGACCCAATCTATCTACCCTACACACTATGGCTAGAGTAGTCTTCACAAACCATTATTTTAATTATACCATTACACCGTTCGGTAAGCAGGTACTAATTTTTAGTACATCCAGATCAACTTTTATGCACGTGCTTGTGATTGTTTTAACACCACCTCATTAAACCTCATTTTCTCTTTTAAATCCATTTCCAATGTACTGAGATAAAGAAACAATATCTTCTCAACAACAACAAAAATCTACAAGAAAAATTACCAGTAGCAGTCAAATAAAAAGTATATACTTCTTTTGTTAATTGCCAAAGGCACATATACTTGTCAAAGAGAGACAGAGAAAGAAAACGTGCTCCCCCAATAAAGTATGGTCACACTACAATCCCTTCTCCTTCAATTATTATTTTCCTCCATCCCATTTTATTGGGATTTTTTGAAAACTTATTCACACATACCTGGCATGTGTTTCAAGCCACAGAGGTCAGTATTAAAACCACAGTGGACCCTGTGGGACATAGACCCTTACCCACTCTTGTACAGGGTCAGCATTCCTTCCCCAAATAGTATGCATTCTATTTTGTGGAAAAAAAAAAAAAAAAAAAAAAAAAAAAAAACATATTTTGCAAACTTAATTTTCAACGTATGAATTATAAAGCTAAAACTCTCTCTATAACGCTCTCAGAGCAAATAAAAATAGGTAATTGTAGAAAAATGATAGCAGCCTGAGAAGCAAAATCCATGTTAATACTCTGCAACCTGACTAATCTATAAATCCTTTCACTCTTACCACTAGTAAACTTCAGATACTTTCCTTAATGAAAGAGTCCATATTTGAGAAAGTATCCCTTCCAAACAGGATTGAGAAAATGGGATGCTGTAAATTCCCCAAAGGCAAATAAACCAGCTCTTGTTCTGGCTGGGCTTGCTTCAGGATTGAAGTGTGTGGGGAGAAAAGAATTTTGTTAAAATGTTCGGCTTCATATCAAACTAAATGCTGTCATGAATGCCTTCACTGTGTACCATAGTATAGATCTGCTTCAGTATTCAAGAAGCATAAATCCTCCATCTGGATTATATTGTAGGTGTGAAAGTTTGTAGTTGAAAGACATGTACTTGGCAAAAACTTAAAATTACAGGAAGCTTTTTGAGTAAGTGAAAGGTGAGAAATTACTACAGTCAGAAGATCTGAATATCTGATTTCTTCATTTTGAATTTTACAGTTTTCTTTACAGCACTCGGAAACTTAAATGAGACCAAAATCACTATCATTTCATATTTATTTTCAAAGAAAAAGTCTTTTTTAGAAACATTTTGCTCAGTGATGTAGAAGACGGCTTCTTTATAAAAAGTGCTATTAAATATACAAAAAAAAAAAATCTTGTATTTTACACCTTGGAACATATTGAGAGTCAGACCAAAAAGAATTGAAAAAGAAAAAGGCAAGAAAGAAGAAAAAGAAACACCAGCCTTTAACTGGAATATACTATACATGCCCAAAGGTAAATTTCTTTTCATTTCATTTCAAAACTTTAAAGCAGAATGACCAAGGTGATACCATCCTTAAGGCCAGCGTGGGATGGCCCACCTGAAAAGATTTTTGCTGATCCTCACACACAACCTGGTCTGTCCTCCAGGCTTCGTGCAGTCCACAGTTTACCCGGTCTTATGCACTTCTACATGAATGATTCCCAGTCTGTGGCTCCAGACCTCAGCATTCCTCCAGTCTTTTCTGTCTACCTCCCTCCTGTCTGTCTCTAGTTGGATGTCTTGGAGACTCCTCAGGCACAAGTACAGAATGAGCTGGTCATTGGTCACATTCAAACATCACGTCTATGCCAACGCCTGCTCAGGAAAGTTCATCCATAACTTGGAGGTCATCTGTAATTCTTTTATCACTATTTTGAACACCTAATACAGTTACTTCTCCCCAAACAGACTTTTCAGGACCAGTTTTGGTTCCCATACAGCTTTCATTTTTATCTCATCCTATTTATATCTATCGTCATTCCATTAACTTAAAGTCTTAATATTTTTTATACTTCTCTCCAGCAGTAAGCTACAGATCTGTCTTCCTGCCTTCATATATGCTTTTATTTTCTAATAGTGGCTTTGGTGTTGGCTAGCTTTAAAACATAATCTAATTATGTCACTTAAATTTTTTAAGTTTGTTTATTTCTTCCATGAGAAAGAGAGACAGATACTCTCCACTGGGTCTTCATGTTGCAATCTACATCTGAGTCTCAGCCAGAGAATCGTGGGCATGCATGTATGTGCGTGCCTGGCACATATGTATGTGTGGGGAGGCCTCCACAAGTGAACTGGGGCCCTATCCACTTGGGCCCAGATATATTACTGCTGCACTACCATATGACACTTATTATTATTTTTTTAATTTATTTTTTATCATCATAATCTTGTTTATATTACATTGGATTGCATATAACTTTACAGTGTATTACATTGCTTTTTCAAAAGGGTATGACACTTATTTTTGAAAATCACCAAAGTGTGCCTCAATGACCATAATATTAACTACCAACTCAGTGACCAATAACTAAAAGACTTACATGGGCAATATTTGTAAACACAAGAATATAAAACTGTATGTGACAATAAGATTGTCTAATTGACACATTTAACACAAAAAATATAAATCAGAAGTACTGATTTTATCATTTGAAATCTTACTTGAAATCAAAATAATCAAATAAAAATTCTTTTATTTTCTAAAACATAGGGTAAAATTATTAAGTTTTCATTACATTAAATTATGTATACTCATAATAGTATATAAGGGACCAACTAAAATTAGAGAAAATGAATAAAATTTCCAAACTAATAGATAAAACAAAAATATAGTTATACTTGATTAAACAAGCAAAATACCCAAAGATCAAGACATAGAAAGGCTTGAAGAAGAAGAAGGAAAAAGAGAAGGTAGAAAAGGAAAAAGAAAAGAAGTAGAAGAAAGAGCAGGATATGGAGGAAGGGAAGGACAAAAATGTTAAAGGGAAAAACATAAAGGCTGAAAATGAAAACAATAGAGATTGGTAGTGTTATGATTTGGATAATGGCTTGTCCCTCAAAATTTCATGTTCTGGCCTTCGATATTAGTGACTGGTGATTGATTGTCCCCCAAAAGTTCCTATACTGGACTTGGTTCTATGGTTAAATATTGAGAGAAAACTTAATTCCTTTATAGCATCAAGGGTAGAGCCTTCAGGTATGATAGATTTATTAGTGCAGAGTCCTCATGGTTGAGTTTTAATCTATAAGGAGAAGAAATGAGATTGGCAGAAGCCACATGGATACAGACAAAAACAAAGGGAAACTTACAGATAGTTACTCTGCTCGAGATCCTGCCCTCCACTATGTTGTCACCTTACTAGAAGACGGCCCGTGGTCCCTGAACCTCCAATCTATGAACTAAATAAACATTTATATCTTTACAACTCATCCAGTCTCAGGTATTTCTGTTATCAATGCAAAAGTGGACAGTGACAGGTGGGATTTATCTTTCTAATTAGATCAGATTGAATGTGGAGTTAGCACTGGACATATATATATATATATATATGTGTGTGTGTGTGTGTGTGTGTGTGTGTGTGTATGTATGTGTGTGTATGTGTATATATACGTATATATATGTATATATATATATGTATGTGTGTGTGTGTATGTATATATAAATATATATATATATATATATATATATATATATATATATATATATATATATGAGAGATTTTGCTACAGGAAACAAGTGCTCACTGGATAGACAGTGTGACAGAAAGTGAGAAATCACCTGCTAGGAGAGATGGCCATGACATAATCCCTTCTCCTTCAGTCTCTTCTCAGGATTTTGGGCACTCATGCACATGCATCCAGCATGTTTTTTTTTTTTTTTTTTTTTTTTTTTTTTTGAGAGGTTTTCGCTATAGGGCGCGTGCGCTCGCCAGACAGACAGAGAGAGACAGAGAGACAGAAAGCGAGAAATCACCCCCCAGGGTGGATGGTCACACCGCAATCCCTTCTCCTCCATTCTCCTCTCGGGATCTTGGGCACGCATGCACATGTGCCCGGCGTGAGTTTTAAGCCACCGGGTCAGGGACGCGAACCGCAGTCGACTACATGGGAATCCAGCGACATAGCCATCACGCTAACTGCTGGTTCCTAGTAATGATCTTTTAATGCTGTTTGGAAAGCAAATTAACGCCAAGTTGTGATGCACTTTTTTCTCTTTAATTAAAAGGGGATCTTAAGAAGATATAAAATACAAACCATGAATTAAAAAGTATATGTAACCCAAACAGTTAAAAATCCTCAAGGAACTGGTGAAAAACATTTTAAAAAATACAGGAGAACAACTTCTAGAAAGATAAAACGGGAATGCTGTGGACTCTTCCAGTGAAGCAACCATAACGAACTACAATTATGTTTTAAAAATAAACTTAGAGACCAGAGAGTCATGAAGGTACATACTCTGCTATACTGAAACCAAATAGACAGGATCCTGCTTCATGATGCAAAGAATCCCTTTACACACTGGTTATGCCCATAATCCAGACTGGCTGAGGCTGGGAGGTGGATTGTGGCATGGAGACTCTGTTGAATACCTCTCTCCAAATAAATAAGTAAATAAAATTTCAAAAATTAAAATCAGTTTCTGGAAATTTATAAGGGTCATATTACTTTCTAAAAAAATATTCAAATAAATCTAATAAATCTCGGCAAAAAGAGTGAGAGTCTCTGGCACTCCCTTGCTAACTCTTAAAGTATAATGTGACCATGATTTGGGGCAGGATTGGCCAGAAGTTCATGGCTTCCTCTCACTACAGCTGCCACCCTATGGCTGCAATTCTTCCTTTGGAAAATAGGTTACCACTTTTCTTAATTCCTAAACTCCATGTTTCAGAAATTGTATTTCTATTTTTTTTACATCTTTTTAAATTTATTTTTTAATTTACATTTTACATCTTTATAGTATGTAACATGGCTTTTTCCAGCATGGCTATAGTGTATATTAGTCCAGTCCATGACATTACCACATACAATATTATCAGGAGATAACATTTCATTTTTGTATATTAAATGTTTTTATCCATGATACCCTCCCTCCTACTCCCTATTTTCCATACCGAGTTACCCACTCTCTATTGCTCTACCATACTACTTCTAGTATCTACAGTTGCCCTCCCTGCCATTATACTGTGCAATCTTCAATTTCTCCTATAGAGAGTAGACATTCTGTATGAGTTGAGCAGGGACATACAATGCCTGACTTTCATAGTCTGGTGTTTTTGCTTCGCATTAGATCTTCCATATACGTCCACTTTATATCAGATGTCAGGGTCTCATCATTTTTTATATTTTCAAACGTGGGCCAGAGCTCAGCTGTCTCTCCCTCCCGAGGTGCATCAGGCCAGGAATCCTAACGCCTTGATCACTTTCATTCCGAGTCACATCAGAAGAGGCAAACCAAGAATATCATAGAATGTAGATGCCATCCAGAAGGAAAAAAAAAACAAAAACAAACCTTAACTCTATCTCAAACCATATAGAAAAATGGACTTAAAATATATCATAAATTTAAACATTAGCACTATAAACTTCAACAACAGCAACAAAAATAGATGAAAATCATTGTGAACTTGAATGCAAAGTTTTCTAAGGGAGATTATGAAAAGCAAAAAAAAAACATAATGAAAAATATGATCTGCTTGACTTCAAAAATAAAAATGTTCATTATTCAAAAGACAATGTAATAAAATGAAAAAGCTTTATAGAAAGATAAAGAAAATATTTGTAATCTATATGACTACTAAGGGTATTCAGAATATATTGAGGTAGGTACCAACAGTTGGTGTACCGGCTATGTCTCTGGACTCCCATGTAGTCGACCACAGTTTGAGTCCTGGACCCGGTGGCTTAAACTGACGGTGGGCGCATGTGTGTGTGTGCCCAAGATCCTGAGAGGAGAATGGAGGAGAAGGGATTGCGGCGTGGCCATCCTTCCTGGGGTGATATCTCACTTTCCATCTCTCTGTCTCTCTCTCTGTCTTTCTGGCAAGTGCACACACCCTATAGCAAACAACAACAACAACAAACAAACAAACAAAAACAATATATTGAAGTAAAACCCTATAGCATAGTAATAAAAAGGTAGATCACTCAATAAAATTCATTCAGATTTGAATAAAAATTTTAGAAATAAGGTATAAATGGCCAATAAACACAGTAAATGCTGCTAGTCATTACATAAATGCAAATAATAATCATAGTAAGAAAACTTTCTATATCCATTAGGTTGCCTAAAATTGTACTGACAATATCAAATTTTGGTGAGTATGTCTAACTGGAAGACTCATACACTAAAAATGCTAATATTGTACAGATATTTTAGAGAATTGCTTCTTATAAAGTTAAGCATCTATGCATCCCAGTACTTCCAACTGTAGTTATTTTTCCTGAAATAAATGAAAATATATATCCACAGGAAGATTGCTACAATAAATATCCAGAGCATTGCTATTTATAGTGGCCAAACACTAGACACAACTTTAATGTCTAACAGCATATTTGTGGATAACCAATGTGTGTTATATACCTACATTGGAATCTAATCAACAGTATAAAAGGAATAAATTATTGACTCATTTATCAATATAAACAGGAGATAAGTACACAAAAAATGTTCATGCATGATTTCATTCTCATGAATTTTAAGAAAAGCAAAACTAGTCTTTAGCAATAGGAAGTAGAGGAGGAGTTGTTTCAATGGTAGGGAAAAGATTAGCTGAAAAGTGACATGAGGAAATGACTTGGGTGATAGAAATATTCTACAACATGAGTTTAGTGGTGGTTATCAATTACATTCATTTATCAACAATTTTCAGTTTTTTTAAATGAATACATTTTGTTTTCTGTAAATTATACCTCATCATTTTTCATGTTTTAAGTTTTATTTTTCTATAGAGCACATATGTTCTACAGAGAAAGACAGAGAGAGCAGGAAAGTGAGAAATCACTTCCCCAGGGTTGGTCACACCACAATCCCTTTTCCTCCATTCTCCTCTAAGGGTTTTGGATATGCATGCACGCACACATACCCAACATGTGTTTCACATCATTAGGCCCAGGACTAGAACTGAAAGTCAGCTATGTGGCATCCAGCCGCCTTAGCCACCACACCATAAGCCAGATCCAAAATTATTTTTTAAAACATGAAATATGGGACCAAACTGTTGGCACAGTGGTTAAGGCACTGGACTCTCACATGGCCAGCCACCGTTCAAGTCCTGAACCCTGTGACTTGAAGCAGGGTGCATATACATGCATGCCCAACATCCCATGAGAATGGAGAGGAAGGTTTGTGGCATGGCCAATCTACCGGGGGTGTGGGGGGGTGGTTATTCACTTTCCCTCTCTCTGTCTCTATCTCTGTCTAGCAAGCACAAGCACCCTATGGTAAAAATTAATTAAGTAAGTAAACACACAAACTGCAAAGGAAGTCAATTTTGTATATATTTCTTAGCATTTCCTGAAATGTCACAGACATGAACTTCCGGAAATCACCGAGTTAAAATAAAAAGGAATTATATAAAAATCATACCATATGCCAAGTAACTGGTAAATATCAGAAACTTAATACACTTCTAAAATTCTTAGAAACAACTTTTAAAAATTTGTCTTTCTGGAACAGAAATTTTGATAATTCAAAAATATAAGTTATTCAATTTGCTAATGATGCAAATGTTGGATGAAAATTATAAAAGAAAGTTCTAACTTTAAAGGATGAAAGTATAAAAAACAAATTTTTATTTTTTTAATTAATTTATTTATTTATATACATTCAATCACATTGTTTAGCTTACACAGTGAGCATTTCAATATGTGAACATGTCTCCCCAGTCCAATTGATCAAAATATCTTCAACAGATAACACCACACCTCCCCATCCCGTCAATGCTCTGTCTCCATATCCCTGCCCCAAATGACCTTCCCTAGTCCCCACTCCACACACACCACATCTGGCATTCACACCCATCTCTTGTGTTTGTATATCTTTTAGTCAATCAGTTTCAGTCATAGAGTGCAGACACTCTGTATGTATTAAGTGGGGACATACAATGTCTCTCCTTCATAGCCTGGCTTGCCTCACTCAGCAGTAAATCTTCCATATTCTTCCACTTTCTGTCAAAAGCCAGGGTTTTGTTGGTTTTTATGGCTGAGTAGTATTCCATAGAGTATATGTGCCACAGTTTTTCAATCCATTCATCTGTATGAGGGCATTTGGTTTAGTTCCATGTCTTAGCAATTGTGAACAGTACCACAATAAACATTGGTGTGCAAGCACTTTTCCAATGAAGAATTCTTCTGTCCTTTGGGTAGATACTGAGGAGTGGCATTGCTAGACCATATGATAACTCTATTTGTAGATTTTTTTTTTTGAGAGGTTTTTTTTTTTTTGCTATAGGGCGTGTGCACTCACCAGACAGACAAAGAGAGACAGAGAGACAGAAAGCGATAAATCACCCCCCAGGGGGGATGGCCAAGCCGCAATCCCTTCTCCTCCATTCTCCTCTTGGGATCTTGGGCATGCACGCACACGTGCCCGGCGTGAGTTTTAAGCCACCAGATCCGGGACGCGAACTGCAGTCGACTACATGGGAGTCCAGCGACATAGCCATTATGCTAACTGCTGGTCCCTCTATTTGTAGATTTTTGAGGAATCTCCAAATTGTTCTCCACAGTGGCTGGACCAATTTACATTCCCACTAGCAGCGTGAAAGAGTTCCCCTTTCACCACACCCCCTCCTACACTTACCTTTTTTATTTTTTTTTTTTAATCTTAGACATTCTGACTGGGGTTAAGTGGTACCTCATTGTTGTTTTGATCTGCATTTCCTTTACAATGAGGGATGTTGAGCATTTTTTCATAAGCCTTTTGGCTATTCATATGTCATCTTTAGAGAGTGTTTTTTCCAACGTTTTTCTTTAAAAATGGCAATTGTATTTGTAAGTCTCTTTATTCAACTAATGGTAATAATCAATGGGAAAAAATTAATAATTACTAGAAATCAATTGTGTAAAAACAAATCTCTTGGAATATAAAAATCAACTCCTCAAATTATGACAAAATCCTAAACATAAGTTAATCTACGGGCTTTCACATTCATATAAATGGGGCAGTATGAACATATGACAAATGGCCTATAATCACATTGAATTTAAAACAAAAATACCCTATATAATAATAGTTCACATAAGAAAAAAGGAGGGACAACAAGATTCAAGGCAATAAACATATAGGGGAAATTAAAATAAGTGTGTCACTATACTGCAAGCTGAATGTAATTGATTCAGACAATGGCCATCCATAGGTGTTAAACTCATTGAGTTTAAAACTATTCACATGCCTTTAGATGATTTCCCCCTACATAACTTGTTAACTAAAAAAAGAAAAGGAGGATCTGCAACACTTACAGAGGGACGATCTGCAACCATCTCTTTAGCCAGGGAACCAGATTTCACATCACTGATAAACAAAATGACCAAGGCAATTACTTGTATTTTTATTTTGCCATTAGTGTTTAATATGATGTGATCACAAAGAACGCTCAGATAAATCCAGAATGCAGAGATTTGCATTTTATAGGTACATATTACAAAACAACCTGACTAATTTTCAAAATTTCAGTGCAAGGAAAATGCAAAAAAGATAAGGAGACTATTCTTAATATAAAATGAATAAAGAGAGGGAGGATCAAAAACAACACTTAAATCTTGATTAGGTAAGAATAAAATAGAACATTTCAAATGATGTTTCAGGGTTAATTTGAAAGATTTGAATATGAAATACATAGTACAAAATACTTTTAAGTTCACATTAATAGTCTTATGTATTATAAAGATATCTGGCTATGCAAGAGAATGTCAGTGTTCTTAGGAGATGCAGCAAGTTGAAAAATTGTGTGTGTGTGTGTATGTGTGTGTGTGTGTGTGTGTAAGAGGAACATGAAAGTAACAAAAGTGGAACAAACTGTGACTTGTTTAAGAATTACCTCTTCATGCCACTATTCTATATTCCTTAAGCTTTAATTTTTTTCAAAACTGAAAAAGAAGATAAAATGATATCAAAATATTAGCACTGTATTTAATGGTGTAAATTATCCCATGAAATATTTGATTTAACTTAAAAGTAATATTAGTATTGCTCTATTATTGCCATATATACTCATGGGTATACCACTTGTAACATATGTATATACTCAACACACAACACAAAAATAAATTTTTAGAGAAGAGTTCAGTAAAATTTCTTTCATCATTTATGGAAATTTAACTTTTTTACATTGACCTTTTTCTCCCAGGTTATGCCATAGGGTGCTTATGCTTGCTGTAGAGAGAGTGAGAAAGTGAAAAATCACTCTCTAAGGGAGATGGCCATGCTACAATCCCTTTTCCATTCTCCTCTCAAGATTTTTGGGAATGCATGCACAAGGTCCAGTGTGATGTTCACGCTGCAGGGTCCAAGACTCAATCTGTGATAGACCATGTGAGTCAGCACCTTGGCCACCATAGTGACCCCTTATATAGACAGTTTAAATAGAAAATAGAAGTTGCTTTGTTATTAATCTAAAGTACCTGGTGAAAATATATAAAATAATACATAAAACTTTATCATCAGTGTTTGAGAAATTTGTTTTAATAAGAAATGTTGATAATACAACGTATTGGACTTTATATATACCACACTGCAGTCAGTATAATGTTAATGAGAAAATCTGAAGTTTCAGCCAAATGTTTCAAAAATCTGGATGCTTTACTTTAGCAATTATCTTAACCACTATGTGCAATTCTCTCTTAAGAAGGCAATTACAAGTATGAAAAGTCTGCTAACTCTCAGTTCTAATATTTATTTGAAACCCTTATTATTTGTTGTTATATATCAAAAATCAATCACAGGAAATTAAATAGAACCTCTGATGACCTGGTAATTCACTTTGGAAAATATCTGTACTTAGATGGGCTATCTGGAGTGTCACAACTTGGATATATAAATATAAACGTTCAGAAACTGTGAATTAGTAATAAATACTTGAAAACCAGTTCGACATCAATAAATGATTTATAAAACAGATTTTATGTCTTACTTTTTGGCTGTATAAGAAAAACATGTTTTAGTCATTAAAGCTCACAGCAGTTTACCTGCTGATAAGAGTGCTTGAACATATAAAATTAAGAGGAAACTTTAAAAAAGAAGTAATGATAAGACTAGAAAACAGGAATTAGATTCATAATTTAATTGAACTATAGTAACTAGATGGCCAGTTCATTTAACAGCATAATGTTAGACCTTAACTTTATGAATGTGAATATATATTGATTCAGCCAAAAGTAATGGACTTTGTTTCAAACAAACAGAAATAATGTACATCTGATTTCACTTTAAACCTAACCTAAAGCAGCCCAGATTTATACATAAAAGACAGCCAATTGGTATGCAAAAAGGTCTTTGAAGTGAATTTAATATATCAAGCTCTGGGAAGCTTAAGTATTAAACATGGCAAAAGTGAAGAAAAATCTCATTAAGTATTTCTCACTGTGGATCAGAATTTGTTTCTTTTTTGATTCTACCTTCAGGTCCTGAAAGAGGAAGCAAGCTAGTTTATGAATGACAGGGTAATAATAACATTTTCATATCTCCCATCTCCAAGGAACTCAGATACTTTATAGGAGTGATCTCATTAATCCTCACAGCATCCCTACAAGGTAGGTGGGTAAAAAGAACTATAATAACCACTTTATAAATGAAAATAGTAGGAAATCTTACAGTTTCATATAAAAGTAAAATAAAAGGGCTACCTTTTGACTTTGACTATGGTCCTCCAGCTGTTGGACTGCTGCTTTATTAACTTTGAACCTAGTTTTGTTTTTAAATCATTAAATTCATTAAGCAATGTCTCACCATAAAAAAAAAATATACATTCCACCAGGTTTATAATCTTGAATTGTTATATTCAACTACAAGATTAACATTGTAATTGCAAGGCATTACACAAGTGCAAAAATTTAACAAGGCCTAAAGGGTGCAACATTATATACTATGCACAATAGATGACGAAAAATGAATAGAAGAAGAAAATATTCCAATACACAGGAATTTTTACCTCATGAAAAACCTAGATGTAACTATTACACAAATAAAGAAGGATTCATATGACATGTCAAATATAAAATAGATCAGAAATTTTCTAGCTGTGCTTATTATTATTAAAATAATAAAATTTATGGGGAAAATTTTGAAAAATACTGAAAAAATTATGTTGAATATTTATAATTATGAAAGGTATAAAACTCACTATTTTTAAACAAACTGGAATAAATTATTTTAAAATACTAGCAGTGCATGAAATTCCAGGCCCACACACACACATGTCTTAGTTCACATTTTATAAAAGATACATATATTTTGCAAGTGCAAGGAACATGCAATGGTAAGTATACATTTCAGGGGCCAGCAGGTGGCGTGGTAGTTAAGGCTCTGGACTCTTGCATGGTCCACCTTGGTTCAAGTCTTAGATCCAGCAACTTGCTTTTTTACTTTCCTTCTCTCTCTCGCTCTCATCAAATTTTTAAACATAACAATAAATAAAATCGAACAAATAATTCTTTAAAAATATACATTTTAATCTAGCATTACAAGTATTTTTCAATTTCTTAAATATTGTTAAATGATTAATTCTAATGTCTGATAGTAGTGTATCCTAAGTGTATAATAGAATATATTTCAAATATCTCTTTTATGGTGAAAACAGGTTGCACTTAGTTTTTGTACCATAAGTAACACAGGGATGACTCTCTCTACAAGCATCGAATTTTTGTCTACATTTCATTTTATTTCTGTAGATTGCTTCCTAAAGTGAACTGAAGAGATAAAAGCCATAAACTAGCCCCACATTTTGGAACTCAAAATTCCAGATTGGTATTTCTAGTCAGAAAGTGGTATAGCTTACACTCCTAGGACTCAATCAATCATTTATTACTATAAATGCCTTTTGAAAAGTTTCTGATGTCTTTATTTTGTTATCAGTGAGGTTCTACTTCTCCCACATTACCCTCTTAATTTCATTAAGTATTTGTAATACATTTTTTCCAATTATCTGGAGTTTTTTTCCTTCATTTATCTCCTATGGTGTGTTTTTAAATATATTTTGTAAGATAGTATATAGATTTCTCAAAATAATATACAGTTTTCAAAAATATCAGGTTATCAAAGGAAGGACAAAGGAAAAAGCAATAAAATCTTTCCACCTGGAAGCAGCTCCAACGATAATCTAAGGTCCATAATCCCATAGACACACACACATGTGGCTAGAGACACACACTGATAATGAATGAAGAGTCTGGAAGCAAGGGAAAGAAAAAATTTTATAGTGATATCACACTAAACAAACTATATCAAACTCAATTTCAAGTGACTTAATAAATGTAAACCTCATTGATACTGAAGGGTTTCTGGAATTTCATAGGGGTGTTTCTTCACCACAAGAGATGTAATACATCCTTAAAAATCTCTTCAAGATCAGAAAAAGAGATTCTGATCTCCATACTGAAATTAAAGTAATCGTGCTTTTATTTAACCCACAGGATTAAGTATCAACCACTGTAAGATGGATCCTATGCTATATTGATGAGATTTTTAATAGTATTATATTTCCTTCTTCCTTCCCTATTCCCTCTTGCTTATTTTTATTAGATTATTTCTGTCACCTTATACTATATTTCCCGTTCAGATACGTTATTTTGTTTCTTTGTTTAGATGAGTTTAATTCTCGGTCACTTTGCTGCATCTCTTTTCCTGATTTCTTTCTATGCATGTATGGATTGGCTGTGTTTCATTATGAAGCTGCTTATTTAATTGGCATGTAAATAATCCTCTTTTCAAAGGCCTTTATACTTGACAGTTTTCCTTTGTACCAGACTTTGGAGTCGCATTTCTTTCTATCCTAGGAATACGGCTTTTCTGTGGTCTCATCTCCTAGCTCTGGAGATACCTAGGCCAGCCGGGGGGACTTTTGCTGGAAGCACTCTTTTTCTCTTCTGGTTATCCTGCAAATTCTTTCTGTGCACCTGAAGTTCATTACTGTGAGCTGAAAATTCCTCTATATCGATCTCCCTGTTTGTATTTCCATACTGTGCTTTTCTGACGATCACATCCCCTTCTTCACCTTATCTTTCTTATTTTTTTCATTTCTTTTGAACTTCAAGTTGTAGTGGGTTATTAAATTATATTTCAACTCATTCTATTTTGTTTCTGCTGGTTCAAATTCATAAATTTCCAATGGAGCAGCTTAGATTCTGTGTTTATTGCTTGTATCCATTGTGCTTTACTTGTTCCGGCTTTTCATCTTAATGTCTCTGGATTCTTATTTTTACTTAGCTATGTATTCATACCATGCCCAGCAGAAGCATGCAATCTGATGTTTCTCAGGCTGTTTTCTTTCAGGGCAAGTCTTGCATACTATCTTCCTTCTTTCCTTCCTCCCTTTTTTTCTTTCTTCCTTCCTTTTTCCTTTCTTCTTTTTAAAATTTTCTGTAGTGTCTTTGCATAGTTGCTGTCTTATTTTCTGTAATTGTGCTCATATTTAAAAGCAATGACTCTATGTAGATATTTCTTTTGACTTCCAGATCTTTCCTCCATCTGGACTACAATTTGCAGGATTTGCGTGACCTTACCTGTTTCAGAGGTATCCGACAGCCTGAGAGCTTAGAGTTTCCCAGCTGGGGCCTGGAGGCTGGCTCCCTCCTGAGATCCCTTAGAGACTCAGGAGAAGACCTCCTATACCCACTCGGCAGCTGACTGTCACAGTGGTTGGGAAAAGGCTTTTCTCCAGTTTAGCTGGTCCTGGGAAAGGAGTGGCCTCTCGTAGGCTATGATGAATTTTCGGGTGGAATGTGATGTCAGTTTTCCTGACCTCAGTCCAGCATCCACTGACCCCTCAGACTTCTTCGTAATAGGAGAGATTAGTGTAAATTCTCAAAATTATGTTAGCTTTTCTTATTCAGAATTATTTCAGAGATGGGGTGATGGGTCAAGGGAGGACAAGTCAGAGACGGGACCTTCATTTACATTCTTCAGAATCTCTGTGCGTGTTCTCTATTTTTACTTTCATGCAATAAAGTTTTCTGACCAAGTTGCTCTTGGTAAGATTTAAGTATTTAATTAATTTATTTATGCATCAGTATTTTAATTTAATTGAGCTTTATTGTTGTCTGCTTTTTATAAGCTCTATATCTTACATGAATTTTCACTTTAGTAAAAATACATTGAAATTTTGAATGCAAATAACTTCTTTAAAAAGTATTCATTGTAGGGAACCAGCAGTTAGCATAATGGCTATGTCACTGGACTCCCACTTGGTCGACTGCAGTTCGCGTCCTGGACCTGGTGGCTTAAAACTCACGCCGGGCGCGTGTGCGTGCGTGCCCAAGATCCCGAGAGGAGAATGGAGGAGAAGGGATTGCGGCGTGGCCATCCCCCCTGGGGGGTGATTTCTCGCTTTCTGTCTCTCTGTCTCTCTCTGTCTGTCTGGCAAGCGCACGCGCCCTGTAGCAAAAACCTTTCCAAAAAAAAAAAAAAGTATTCATTGTATTCATGTATTTATTTTAGATTTAAACTACATAATAAATGTATTTATGTATTTTTTTATTTTCTTTTCTTACTTTTTTACATTCAATCACTGTGCATCTCCATAGCATACAAAATGAATCTTCCCAGCATGGGTACACTGCATATATTTAGTTTATATTTTATTACTTGCCCAAGTGTGTCTATAGTGTACGCATAAAATTTAATGAAATAAAAATATACATAAATAATAGATATGTCAAAGGGTTCATATTCTAAGAATACAGAGAAATACGAATTTTCACAATTAAAGACCCACTGTTCCATAACACACACGCTGATATAGACTCAACACAGACATGCACATACACACATACATAAAGAATACATGAAGAATAAAAACATGTTTGCTACTGAAATAAATTCCTCGATGTTTTATCTTTAAATTTTTTTGTTCATTTATTCTGTCATATTGTTGAGGAAAATTTACTATTTATCTATTAGCTTTTTTATGTTTGCCTTCCATCAGCATTCTTCTACACGTGCAAATTTTAGGCCTGTCATTTTCCAATCTTTTTTTCCTTCACACTGCCCAATATGAATGTAACTGTTTTGCTCATGTTATTTACTTTTTGTTGCTTCAGCTGTGTTCTTTTGGTTTTAGAATTATTTTATTTAACTTTTTATTGATTGATTGATTGATTTTAATTTGACCAGAGTGTGAGAGAGAGAGAAAGAGAGAGAGGGAAATGAGAAAACAAGCTGACAGGCCTGGGACTCAGACCGACCGCAGGCAGTCCCGTGGGAGTCCAGTGCCTTTAACTACAATGCCACCTGCAGGCCCCCTGCTGTCTTACATCTACAAGATCTGATTTCTTTTACCCCTGGGATATGCCAGCTTACCTGTCATTTCATTCTGTTGTATTATCATTTTATATTTAAGCCCTTTATCAAAATTCAGTTTTTCTCTCCTACTTGATTTTAGTTTGTTTGTTTTGCTTAGTTTTTGTTTGTTTATTTTGTTTTTTAAGGGTTTTGTGTGTTTGTTTGTTTTGCCATAGGATGTGTGTACTCACTGGAGAGACAGAGAGAGACTGTGAAAGGAAAAGTGAGAAATCACTCCCCAGGGAGGATGGCCATGTTACAATCCCTTCTCCTCCATTCTCCTCCTGGAATTTTAGACATGCATGCCGCACGTGCCCAGCGTGATTTTGAAGACACCAGGTCCAGGACTCAAACTGTGGTTGGCCATGTGGAAGTCCAGCACCTTACTCACCATGGCACCTGCTGACCCCTCTTTTTCTTTTTAAAGAGCAGTTGTTGTTCTTTTATGCAATGGAGAACAATCTTGAAAATCAGATGTGTCTTTGAAAACTTACTTTCTGATGGACATGACTCATACAGTGTCTGCTAATGTTTCTCTTCTTTGACATTTTCCCCATATTTATCCATAAGAGCCTTACTGCTGTTCTCATTATTTTAAGTTTATTTCTCAAGAGAGAGAAAGAGAATGGCAAGTACCTGCTGAGCGCCTCCACTGGGATTCTCAGCCAGCCCAGATCATGAGCATGCATGTACACTCGTAGCACGCAGTGGGAGCTCCTGGGATATGAACTCAGGACCTTCCCATGTGGGGCCAGTTGCGTTACCACTGTGCCCACATTCTTTCTTGTTACTTTCAGTCGAGCCATAGAAACCTTAACTAAATATGCCTCCCATTATTATTTTAAAATAAAAATATTTCGGTGATATTTTACCTTGGTTTTATTTTCTCATCGTAGTACTTTTAGTAGTTTATTCATCTGGAATCATTTTTTATGTAAAACGTAATTTTTACATTGCCAAATGACTCTGTAATAACATTAAACTCTTCGCAAATTTTTACAAAAAGATTGAGAATCTAAGCATATGCAAGAAACACATTTTTTATGATATACCTTCTGAAAACAACTTAAAAGAGAATCTGATTTCTTCTAGGTTTATTTTGCTCCTTGCAGCATCTGCAATTTACCTAAATATTTTGTATTGAAAAAAATTCTGTTATTTTATCGTAAGTACTCAAAACCAAAGAGGAAATGATAGCTGATATACAGAGATCTGTAATGTATAAGGATCATGTGTGATATATTACTGTTTAAATTCAATAATGAAAATAAAATAAATTAGTGTGAGTGAACTAATACTTAAGGACTCTATTAGTAAAAATGAGGGTTTTTTGTGGTTAAAGACATTCAATTTATTATCAAAGGAAGTATAATAAAAATGCCCAAAAAGAGTTATTTGCATCTTTAGATCCTTTAGCAACAGTATTATTAAATATAATTTTTTAAGAGAGAATTTTTGTGACAGGGTACACACGCTCAACAGAGAGAGACAGAAACAGAAGGCTAGACATCACCCCCCAGGGGGATGACCATGCCACAGTCTTTCTCCCTCCATTCTCCTTTCAGGATCTTGGACACACATGCACATGCGCCCAATGCGAGTTTCAAGCTGCCAGGTCCGGAACTTGAACCATGGCCAACTACGTGGGAGTCAAGTGATGTAACCATTACCATCTGCTGGTCCCCAAAATTAAAAAAAAAAAAAAATAGGGCCAGCAGGTCATGATCCCACGTGGTTGACTTCCCAGGTTAGGTCCCAGACCCAGAGACCTGAAAAAAAAAAAAAAAAAAATCACTCCAGGTGTAAGTGCATGCATGTCACAAATTCTGAGTGCAGATGGGAAGAGAAAGAACTGTGGCGTGGCCATCTTCCCTGAGGGATTATTTCTCACCTTCTCTTTCTCTCTTCCTCTGGTGAGTACACGTGCTCTATACCAAACTAAAAAATAATGATAATAAAATTAAAATATCCTAAGACAGTGAAACATCTCAGATTTCATAGAGAAAATGTCGTTAAAATGTATTAACTTGAATAAATTCTGGGTTTTTTTTTTTAGTTTTTATTGCAATATATTTATCTTAGATTTTTCTTGCAATGTTCTTCATTTACTTTTCTTTGTCCCATTGAATTCTTTTTAGGAAATCTGAACATAATTTTCTTGTGTTTATTCCCAACAGTATTTCCTAAAATTTTAAAAATGTACTTAGAATTTAAACATTTTAAATAAACAATATAATGTGTTTAATTTAAACTTTCATTTTTACTGGGTTTCTATACAGCTGGAAATAAGGTAACAATTCTAATAGTTTTTCTTTAATTCAACATTCTATGGGGGTCTCAACGTGTACGTTTCAGAAGAAAAGGGTGATGTGTTCTACACTGGGGACTTGGGGCTCCAAAATACAGTAAAAGAATATGCCTTTGTATTAATTATGGCTTTGACATCAGCCCAGATGTGCGTAATCCATGATGTGTAAGCCAGAGGCCCTGCGCATTCCCACCTGCACCTGACCACCGCTGCCCAGGAAGTCAGAGCCTGCGGCTGCAGGTGGGCCGTGGCCAGCTTCCAAGACCCCTCTCGATACCATGGCCGCCCCTGGGGAGACGTCGACTCACGCCACAGAAACATTTATGATTTCATTAAGGAATGAATCACCAAGTGTCAATGGGGGCCTGCTAATTGGCATTTAAATATATAAATTCCTTTTTATTGCCGATGAAGTTTATTTCTATCTCCTGCTTACCTAACCACTTCTGCATCCTCACAAAAGGTTCTTATTAGGCTTGCCACTTTTAAAGCTTCCTGATGGGTTTCCAATTTAAGAAGAAAATGGTTTGGACTAAGGAATTTCTGAAGACCACTTAAAGAACTGTATGTACCCCTTCAAATCTGCAATTCTACAAAGCTTCCTCTGAAATGCACCCGGGGCTCAGTAAGGTTTCCACTCTACTGCTGTCCTCCAAGAGTTCTGGAATTCGCACATGCTGCAGTTTGCTCTCTGTAATGCTGTTTGCAGCCACACGCTTGCTTCAATCCAAATGCATTTTCCCAGTATTTATAAAATAGAAAAGTAAACTTCATTGACTTAAAGATTTTTATTCCTGTGATAATTCACTCTATAGCTGTTTCTTAAATCTCTATTACCATTTAATAAGTAATTATTTATGCACAGAATGCTTGAAATTATCATTATATAGATTTAGTATGAATGCAATGAATGTTCATCTGATACTCTATAAATAAACATTTTCTGCTTACAAACACTCAGCAAAGGGACCAGCAGATAGAATGGTGGTCAAAGCACTGGACTTCCACGTGGCAGATACGGTTTGAGTCCTGGACCCAGCAGCTTGAAAATCGCACTGGGTGCATGAGCATGAGTGCCCAAAATTCCAAGAGGAGAATGGAGGGGAAGGAGTTGTGTCATGGCCATGCTCCCTGGGGGATGATTTCTCACTTTCCCTCTCTCTGTCTTTGTCTCTCAGCACCTCTTTTCAGTGGGAGACACTCCCTGTGGTATGTGGCATGCATGGTGGTTAAGGGCACACTGAACTCTGACATAGCCGACTGCAGTTTTAATCTGAGACTTGGTGACTTGCTTTCTCACTTTCCTTCTCTCTCTCTCTCACTCTGCCCCTATGCTCCTATCTAGTCAAATTAAAATAAAATAATTATTTAAAACATAGTAATAATATAAAATACTTAGCAAAGGCCAGACCTGTAGTGCAGAGATGAAGCACTATCCATTGGAAGCCAGATCCCACATGACTGACAAGTTTGAATCCCATCCCAGGCAGCTTGAAAATACACTAGGTGCCCGTGATTATGTGCCCCAGATCCTGATGGGATTGAGAAATGGGGAAAGAGGATTGAGGCGTGATTACACCCATTGAGAAGGAATTTGTTTCTCTCTATTTCTTTCTGTCTCTGTTTCTCATGAAAGAAATAAACTTAAGGTTTTTTAAAAATTGTAACTTATTTTCATACGGAGCTATAAATTTATATTCTTGGAAAAGGTATAAATTTACATTATTTGAAAAGTAAATGAAAGTCTTAAGAATAAATGTAGATAAAATGTTTAAAGAATAAAATTATTTTCATAGCAGATATACTTTGGGAAATAAACTTCTAGTTTACCACCATTACTAAAACATAAACACTACCATAGTTATGAAGCTACAAACTAAACTTCAAATTGTGCATTTCTTTTGATAACTTAGTCACTTCAAAAAATTTTCTTTTAAAATTTGGATTCTCAGCTCTTAGTATTACAACTCATTATTTATAATATCTTTCCAAAAATCTGGTTTCACTTTATTAGAGGTAATGGTATTTTTTAAATTCTTTTCTTAAATTTTTATTCATTCATTCATTTTATTTTTTAATTTGAACAGAAAGACACAGAGAGAGAGAGTGAGAGAGGGAATGTGAGAAAGCAAGCCACCAGGTCTGAGATTTGGACTGTGGTCGGCCATGTGGGAGTCCAGCACCTTATCCACCGTGCCACGTGCCGGCCCCAAGGTAATGGTAATTTAAAAGTAAGTTCTCTCTTTTATTCTTCTGAAAGAAAACTTAAATCACAAACCATACAAAATTCAATGTATAGAGTTATCATTTTAATTTATTGTAATGAATTGAATATACTGTTATCCAAAAATTAAAATATAGTCCAAGCACAGTATAACAGAGAATTACAAAATTAATATTAAAAATACAATAAAATTAACAAAATTCACACAAATCAGAAATAACTTCAGTATTCTGAAGTGTTACAAACCCATCAATAAAGAGCATCAATTACAGCTCTATAGCTAAAGATGTTATAATATATGGGGCTAAATTTATACTGTTTGGATATGTATTTTATTTTGAATAATGTTTTAAATATATAGATTTCTTTTTAATTTCACAAAAATTGCAGTTCAGGAAGAAATCCAGTTTTGTTGTATTTCAAAGTTTGAGTTGAGTCACTATAACGATTTTCTTTTACTTGCATCTCCATATAAGGGTTCCATTCTTTTTGAGAAAAAAATAGTATTTTTTCTGGTGAACAGCTTATCTAACAGAGGTACCTTTATTTAGAAGAGTTCAAACTTCCATGAGCTATGGCTATTAAATAATTACATAGGGACCATAAATCAATTACATCCTCTTTATCACATTATATAATAAATCATGCTGATATTTATTTATTTTTTATTCTTACTGGGCAGGTAATCCAGCCTTATGTATCAAAGTTCAATGAAAATATTTTATAACCATAAATATTACAAGTCATCTAACAGTAACCAAATCTATCTGAAGATTGTCCTTTGGAAATGGGTGATCTAGGTGAAATTATGTCACTAATGGAGTAAAACTTTTATGGAACCTCATTTCCATACGCTATTTCTAAGAACTGAGCTTTATACAAACAGCACCATTTTCTATACACTTGAAAATAACATGTGTAAGTTCTATTGCTATTTCTATTTTCATGCTTCTGAGCTCTTTTTCTAAGGTTTCTTTTTAATACTAAATCAAACATTATATTTTTTCCTTTTGAATTCATAATCATTAAAGTCTTAAAGTGATTTTAATTTTATAAACACTTCATTTCCAAAGGAAGTGTTTTACTTTATGTTTCAAAGTATTTGATTTTCTTTCAGCATTTATGTCAGCCCTAGATCATTTCAAATAAGAAAAATTTTAATTATCAATGATACTGATCTCATCAGGGCTTAAATAATGCACCAAATTCACTTGCTGGAAGAGGAAGTCCACGTGCATGTCACTGTTTCTCTGTCAGTACAGATGATTTACGAACCCGTACTTCATTGATTTATGTGTACACAAGTTGTTTCTTGACCATCTGTTTTGTGCTTCATGCTGTGCTATATTCTGGTATAAATAAAGATATCAATAAGTGCCTGATCTTGAATATTTCACACAATCTGCTCAGGAATTCAGAAGTGAATATGTAAGTGAAATCTAATGGACAAAGAGTGACATTAGGGGTAGACTATATGTCACAGGCATATGTAAGGAAAGTAACTCTTCACAGTGGCAGCTATACAAGGCTTCACAAATAACATGTCATTAGAGTCAATTTTTTTTTTTTTTTTTTTAGAGATTTTTGCTATAGGGTGCGTGTGCTCACTGGAGAGACAGAAAGAGACAACAAACAAGAAATCACCCCGGGGGTGGGGGAATGGCCACGCCACAATCCCTTCTCCTCCATTCTCCTCTTGGGATTTTGAGCATGCACGATGCGCCTGGCATGAATTTTAAGCTGCTAGGTTCAGACTGACTCAAACATCAGTTGATGACGTAAACATTACTCCATTGGTTGGTCTCTTGAGTTGGATTTTCAAGAGCTGGAACCTCATAGATACAGAAGATGGTAAAGGAAGACAAAGCAGAGAAAACTCGAGTGTAAATACACAGAAGCATAAAGACTTTGGCCCATTATAGGAGCTGTAAGAGATAGGGATCAATTGCCTTTCAAGATTTTATATATATACATTTGTTATAGGGCACATGCACGTGCCAGAGACACAGACAGATGGAGAGAAAGAAAGTGAAATATCATCTCCCTGGAGGGATGGTCATGCCACAATCCCTTTTCTGTTCTCTTCTCGGGATTTGGGGCATGGATACACAGTTACCTAGTATGAGTTTCAAGCATGTGGGTCTGGAACTCGAACCGTGGTTAGCCATGCAGGAGTCCAGCACTGTAACCACTATGCCAACTGCTGGCCCCCAAGATAATAATCTTAAAACTTTATGATCGAAGGGACCAGCAGTTAGCGTAATGGCTATGTCGCTGGACTCCCACGTAGTCGACCGCAGTTCGCGTCCTGGACCCGGTGGCTTAAACTCATGCCGGGCGTGTGTGCGTGTGTGCCCAAGATCCCGAGAGGAGAATGGAGGAGAAGGGATTGCGGCGTGGCCATCCCCCCTGGGGGGTGATTTCTCGCTTTCTGTCTCTCTGTCTCTCTCTGTCTGTCTGGCGAGCACACGCGCCCTATAGCAAAAACCTTTCAAAAAAAAAAAAAACTTTATGATCGAAGGAGTCATAAAGCTCTTTGCTAAAGAGCTCCACCTCACACTAAAGAGTTTGCAATATATTTTATAGGAAATGTAATAAAACCCAAAAGACTTTATGTCAAGAAAAGAAGTTTCAGATTTTGTTTGGGGGAATCAGTCTAAGTATGCGTTAATATGGCTGAAAAAGAGAAAAATAAAGTAAAATAATTAAGAGACTCTAACTGACAGGGTGGGTTGAAGTAGCAGATGCTAATTATAATTGCTAATTACAGAGAGATATGTGAGACATTTCAGAAAAATATAGATATTAATAAAAGAATATATGGTTCTTGTATCATCAAATGGACTATGAAAGTTAAGTTGACTTTTGGATCCAGATAACACTGAGACACCTGATTTGGCAAATATTTTATGGGTATTTAAAATACGTTCCCAAGTTTCTTCTCATAAACATGAATAATGTTATAAGAGGATTAATAAAAGAAGACAACAAAGGTTAAAATGCATGGGGATCTCATCTAATAAATCAATTTTCTGTTGCAATATTAAGTCTCATTTTATGCTTATTGGTTCTTGATATTTGAAGATATTCAGTATACATCCATACTACGTATACCAAAATACTTTTTTTAGAGAGATTTTTGCTATAGGGCACGTGCACTCACCAGAGAGATAGAAAGCAAGAAAGCAACCCCCAGGGGGGATGGCCATGCTGAAATCCCTTTTCCTCCTTTCTCCTCTCAGGATCTCAGACATGCACACACATGCATCTGGCATGAGTTGTAAGCCACCAGGTCAGGACTCGAACCGCCGTCAACTATGTAGGAGTCCAGTTACGTAACCATTAGGCTATCCACTGTTCCCAACCAAAATATTTTTTACTAGGGGTACTAAACAAGGGGGCATTGACCCAGTGGATGTATCAAGTTAATTAACCTGAAGGGTTAAAACAACAGTTAATCATTCAAAGTCACCTGTCATAGTAACCTTTGAGTCAGTCATCTGTTATACATATTATCAAGAGAAAAGCATAAACTGTGCCTTAATTTTACCTTTCAGTAGTACTGTTATGATACAAAAGAAGCACCAAAAAGACTTTCCCTGCAGAAGTAGGGTGGCTAGAGATAGTGACAAGGGTTTATAGCTAATGTTTTCTTTCTTGAGTGGCTAATAAGGAATGACACTGTTAAGCCAGATGGAGATGGGAGGATTATTGCTCCGGGGACAAGCATACTCATTTTCTGAAATGATTTTGTGATTTCGAGATGTATGAAAGATACGAATTGAAGTTCGTTATTAGGTGAATTGTAGATACATCTTACAGATGTAGATATGTGTTGTTGTTGTTTTTTTAAGAGAGAGGTATTTGCCATAGGGCATGTGTGCTCACTGGAAAGACAGAGAGAAAGAAAGTGAGACATCACACACACACACACCCCGAGGGGGATGGCCACACCACAATCCCTTCTCCTCCATTCTCCTCTCGGGATTTTGGGCATGCATGCACACAGGCCGCTGTAAGTTTTAAACTGTCGGGTCTAAAATTCGAACCATGGTTGACTACAAGGGAGTCCAGAGATGTAACCATTACACCATCTGCTGGTCCCTATAGATATGCACTTTAAGATGGCTTTATGGCAAGTTTATACAGAGAAACAGTTGAGGACAGGAGAGCAGATGGCCGAGAGGGATATGCAAAATCAAGGAATGAGATATTGAGGCAAAAACCAAAGAGAAATATTTTAAAAGTATTCAGATATGACACCAAAAATATAGGCAGCAAAAGAAAATAGAGACAAACTGAACTGAATTTTTTTTAAAAAAATAGTGCCTCAAAAAAACTAGCAACAGAGTCAAAGTCACAGACCAGGAGAAAATATTCACAAATCATCATCCCTTCTCTAATAAGGGATTAATGTCCAGAATATACACAGAACAAAACAACAACACACTTCAAAAAGGGGCAAAGGATGTCAATAGACATTTCTTTCTTTTCTTTTCTTTTCTTTTCTTTTTTTTTTTTTTTTTTTTGGAGAGGTTTTTGCTAGGGCATGTGCGCTCACCAGAAAGACAGAGAGAGACAGAGAAATAGAAAATCAGAAATCACCCCCCAGGGGGATGGCCATGCTGCAATCCCTTCTCCTCTATTCTCAGGATCTTGGGCACGCACACACATGCGCCCTGCATGAGTTTAAGCCACCGGGTCTGGGACTTGAACCGCGGTTGACTTATGGGAGTTCAACGACATAGCCATTATGCTAACTGCTGGTCCCAATAGACCAGTTTTCTCAAAAACAATACACAAATGGCTAATAGGCACATAAAAACATGTTCAGCACTCCTAATCATTCAAAACAGTGCAAAGGAAACTGCAATGAGAGAAAGGAGGCAAGAGGGCTGAGTAGAGGTGCCTAGCCAATGTCCCTTCACAGAAAAGAAATGATAAAAAAAAAAAAAAAAATAGGCATCGGATATTTGCCCAGAGTAATGGGAAAAACTTTAGTGCGGCGAGGACATGACGCAGAAGCGAGGTGCAGAGACAGGATGGTCTTGTAAAGGAGTCCTTGCATCCTCCGTGCCCTGCACTGCTTCCCCAGGTGAGGGCAGGGAGAGCTTGGTAAACAGAGGCAAAACTGCATGTAAATAAACAGAATGAGTTCTAGAGTTCAAAGCACAAAGTAATGACAAATGTTGAAGATAGTGGACATGTTTAGTACCCTGATAGAATTATTACACATTGTATACTTGTATTGAAAAACCACACTTTGTCCTATAAATAAAAACAATTATTATATATCCATTGAAATCATAATGAAAAGGGAAATTTAAAAAACTACAGATACCTCACACCCATCACTACCCAAAACAAAACAACCAAACATTATTCACAAAAGCTAGCATGTGGAAGTAATTGATGTGTCTATCTACAAATGAATAAAGCAACAAAGCGTGGGTATTTACAATGGAATATTATTCAGTCTTATAAAGAAAGGAAATTCCGACACATAGTACATCACAGAGGGACCTTGAAGACATTGTGCTAAGCGAAACAAGCCCGTTACACAGAGACAAACACTGCATGTTCCTACGGACATAAAATATCTAGTGTAGTCAGAATCATGAAGACGGAAAGTGGAATGGCGATCACCAGTCCTCTTTTCTGACCGGAACCCTGGAGGGTATTCAAGTGAAGAAAAAGAAAGTTCCTTCTGTGTCAGAAACCCTTAAGAAAAAAAGAAGGAATTTTGTGGAGCTGAAGAGCAAGTGACTGTGAAAGAAATTCGCCCAGAAGATGCTTCTGAAGGTAAGGAAGGAAGCTATCTATGACAAAGCTAAGGACTATCATAAAGAATAGAGAGAGATGTACAGAGCTGGTATTCACGTGGCCAGGATGGCGAGAAAAGCTGGCAACTTCTATGCGCCTGCAAAACCCAAATTGGCATTTGTCATCAGGATCAGAGTTATCCATGGAGTGAACCCAAAGGTTCAAAAGGTGTTGGAGTTTCTTCTTCTTCACCAGATCTTCAATGGCACCTTTATTGAGCTCAGCAAGGCCCTAATTAACATGCTGAGAATTGTGTATATTACATGGGGGTACTCGAATCTGAAGTCAATAAATGAACTGATCTACAAGCGTGGTTATGGCAAATCGCTTTGACAGATAACTCTTGAACTGCTCGATCACTTAGTAAATTTGGCATCACCTGGATGGAAGATCTGATTCATGAAATCTATATTGTTGGAAAACCCTTCAAAGAAGCAAGCAACTTCTGTGATCTTTCACATTTTCTTCTCCAGGAGGTGGAATGAAGAAAAAGACCACCCCTTTTGTAGAAGGTGGAGATGCTGGCAACAGGGAAGACCAGATCAACAAACTTACTCGAAGGATGAAACTAGGTATTCACCATGATTAGTTTTGTAATCTGGTCAGTAAATAAACGAGTGGCTGTCTTCAAACTATAATATACTGTTGCATTAGTAACTTTTTGTTAGCTTGCCTCTGCCTTCCCTTAACTATTGTGACATATCTTGGTGCTTGGTAAAATTAAGCTAAAAGTTCTGCAAGACTAGGGTTCATTTTTTTATTTTGTAACAATCACTTAGGGAGTTATGAAAGGCTTTTCCTACACCAGAAAGCCCTAATGTTTCCCCTTTGAATTGTACTGAGTAAAAATGGGTTTATTCGAAGAAAACTTATCTCAAGGCATTCATGCATGATTTGTGGGTAAGGTAATAAAATAAAGGTCAGTTCACCAAAAATGAAAAAAAGAATGGTGATTGCCGGGGGCTGGGTAAAAAGAAACGGGGAGCTGTGGCTTCATCGGTACAGAGTTTCAGGTTTCCAAGTTGGAAAGTGTTCTGGAGACGGATGGTGGTGATGATTACACAACACTAGGAATGTATTTAGCACTATCAAACTAGACATTTGAAATTTTAAGTCATGTGTATTTTATTGCAATAAAATAATTGGGGGGAAAGTAGTGAGTTATAGTAGTTAGAGGAACTGAGAAGAGGTAGAAGTAAAGGAAAAAGAGAGCTCTAAAACCAAGAAGAAAAGAATTTAAATACCTGTTGATCTGAAACATGCTGAAAATCAAAGAGCTGGGGCCAACAAGTGGTATAAGGGTTACCACGCTGGACTCCTCCATGGCCCACAGCTGTTTGAGTCCCAGACCCAGTGATTAAAACTCATGCCAGGCACGTGTGTGTGTGCCCAGAATTCCAAGAGGAGAATGAAGGAGAAGGGATTGCAATGTGGCCATCCTCTCTGGGAGGTGATTTCTCACTTTCCCTCTCACTGTCTCTCTGCCTCTCTCCAGTGAGGGCAAGCACATATGCACTATGGGAAAAACTAAAAAACAAACAAATAAACAACAACAACAACAACAAAATCAGGGACCATCAGATGGCATAGCAGTTATGTTTCAGGACCACCACATGACTGACCACAGTTCAAGTCTTGGACCCAGTGTCTTGAACCTCACTCTAAGTGCGTGTGCATGCAAGATTCTGAGAAGAGAATGGAGGAGAAGGGATTGCAACGTGGCTATCCCCCTGTGGAGTGATTTCTCACTTTCCAGCTCACTGTCCTGTCTGTCTCTCTCTGGTGAGTTCATGTATCCTAAGGCCAAAAACTCTACCAAAAAAAAAAAATTTGGAGTTAACATTAATCTCCTAAAGTAAATATTGTTACCTCTATAGGCAAAATGTGTCCACTTTTTTTTCTAATATCTTAATTAACATACATAGTTGATTAATAGAATTTTCATGCAAAATTCTTGAATAATTACAAAATGAAGGCTATGTGAATGTATAATATTCTTCATTAATAAAGTAATAATTTATGAAACAAATAGCTAACAGCCTATTTAGGATGGAAACGTCTGTGACTAAAAATAAGTTTAACTTCACCAGTAATCAAATTTGAAAGATTGTTATAGTAATAATTTTTTATGTATCAAAAAGTATGTGGAATAAGCCAGAAACCTGAAACTAACACGGGAATTTGATTAACACCAGGAAGTGACTGATTTGTCTAGTAATCAAAATGAAAAAAGCAATCAGGTGAGTTTATAATATATACCACCACAGGTTCTGCGATCTGTGTTATTCATAATTCAGCCTTTCTGTGGATTAATTAGCAATGTGAATACTCAGCGTATATTGATGGTCGACCATAAGAAATTACAAACATCCTACAGGTTCAAAGGATTTCAAGGGACTAGTATAAAACACGATCATTTTTAAAAAGAACACACCTGTTATCATTAGAGACTGTCAAAACAGTGATCAAAACAGAAGGCATTACAATCTGTCACGTTTGGGCTTGTTGGATGTCACCATCAGAGGAAGTCAGAAAAAGAGCTCTAAATTCTTTAGAATACTTTCTTCCAGAAGGAATGAAAAATATACATGTAAATGCTTCAAAACAAGTAAAATACACACACACCAAAAAAAAAAAAAAAAAAAAAAAAAAATCCTCCAACCCTACTTAAAATAAAAACCCATTCAGATGAATGGCTAGCAAAAATGAGTAGACACAGGGTAGCTTCAGCAGGGAGGGTTCTGGACTGCCCCACAGGATGAGAAAGCATCTGAATGACAGTTTCCACCTGTGTGTCCCAGCCCTCATCTAAGAATGGGTTCCCAATCTAAACAGTTCCAGAAAGGAAAACAAAGCGCATCATTTTCCACCTGGAGCCTCTGACTCAGAAGCACAGAAGCACAGGCCTCTGGCGCACTTCTCTGAAGGTGTGGGCTGTCTGGTGTGGGTCAGAGACAGTGATCACTGTGTGGTCAGCCTACTTAGGAAGCCCCCATAACTGTCTTCTGTAAGGATCTGATAACTAAAAGTCAGAATACGGTCAAGCAGAGCAGCACCACCACTTCTGAACTTCATGTTCCTTCTTATCAGATTGCTTCCTCCTTCTGTTCAGAGTAAACAGGGTGAGCATTCCTACTATCTTTGCTAAATAACCTGAAACTCCTGGTCTTTGCCTGAGCAATGTAATCACCAAACACCAAACCCCTTGCCCTGGGTCATGAGGCCATTGTGTTTGGGCAAAGATCTGGAGAATGCCCTTAGAAATGATTAACCTGCTTGATCCGGAACTGCTTTCAGTAGAAATCCCCACTCGCTTTCCTCTCCACCCACTCCTCATTTTCCATCGTAATTGCTACAACAGCCCAGAAATGCTTGTGGTTCTTATTTTTATAAGCACCCCTCTCCTTTCAGTCGGGGCTGCAGGGTCTTTGAGAGGTGTAAGTCCTCCCACAGGGGCCGCCTTTTGAATAAAGACTCCTATCATTTGGCTGTGACTGCATGTCCTCTTCTTTGCGCTGATGGAACTACAACAATGGCACCTTAGGAAGGGCCATTTGCAACCTTTGCTGTCCTGGACTTGAAATCTTTTAAGAATAAAAGTACCTCATTCACATTAAAAGGACAAGTTCTGGTCACTTAAAATATCTTCCACATGCATCCTTCACTCTGGCTGTGTAATTAGGCCACCCCTTCAGAGATTGCTTTCTCCTTTGTGTTTTAATTCACTAAACAAACTAGAATTTTTGAATATTTTAATACCATTAGAGTTACGGTTATGAAAAATACAGAAGAACTGGGTTGGCTTGGAGGTAGAGCATTAACATGCTGCTAAGGGGCTGCTGGGCCCCTCTGGAAGCCCCGGGGTGTGGTGGCCTGGTTGCCCTGCACACTCTGAGCACACACGCCCATCATCTCGCGGGGGAGAAGGTGGAGGAGACGTAGCCGCCCTGCGGGACCCGATCGGGTGCTGGGTTCTTGTCTATCTCTCTGTCTTTCTCTCTATTTCTGTCTCTTTTTCATTTCCTTGAAAGAAATAAATAAGCTTTTGAAAAATTCAATAAAACTATGTCTTGATTCAAAACCTCACAGTACTTAGAAATTTTGAGTACAAAATCTGTATTTTACTGATGCTAATACAAAATGTATTGGAAACACAGCGTAAATTCAGTTCTGTCCCTGTCCTTTGCATTGGACAAATATTCATTAAGCTAGCCACATGAAAGAAATGATTCCAGGAGTTACGGGCAAACTGTGATTATGTGACTTAACACAGAGTTTTTCAAGCTTTGTTGCTACTTTACTATAGTTCCTTACACCCTCATCCAAGGTAACAATTTGAAATGGCAAATACTTTTTATTTTAATTTTATGTATTACTATTGTTGTTGTTATTATTCCATTTAAGCAGAGAGAGAAAAAACAAGCCACCAGGTCCAGGACTCGAACCATGGTTGATTATGTGGGAGTCCAGTACTTTAAAAACCATGCCACCTGCTGTCTCAAACAACTAATTCTTTAAATGTTTCCTTGTGTAATACATCATTTTTCTCACTGACTCATTTGCTGGATGCGAGGGTGTCGCTGAGGAGTAGTTCAGTCTTCGGACCATCCATATTCATACTGAAGAGTCCTCACTCGGCACATGAATAAGTAGAATGTGTCCCCTGACCCGCAACTCCAGAGTGTGCATTGGCACCAACACAAGTGATGTTTCTGGGGTGACAGAAGCTGTCACAGCAGGAGTGCTTGTAGGAAGAGATTGATGAGCTGCCCTTTGCACCCTGAGGCTGTCTAGCCGGCTCTTCCTGTCTGAAATAGGAACTTCTGTAAGAGGCTGTTCCCACATGAGGTCTTCAAAAGTTAGAATGCAACCAAGGCATAATTTGGAGCATTTTTTGGCAATCAAGCACACGTGCCTGGCATGATTTTCGAGCTGCCAGGTCTGGGATGAGAACTGCACAAAGGGCCATGTGAGAGTCCAGTGCTTTAACCTTTGTGCCACCTGCTGGCCCTACAAAGTGTCATTTAACTTAAACATAAAAGTCAGGTTTACCTGGGACCAGCAGTTAGCGTAATGGCTATATCACTGAACTCCCATGTAGCCGACTGCTGTTTGAGTCCTGGACCCAGTTGCTTAAACTCATGCCGGGCACGTGTGCTTGCATGCCCGAGATCCCGAGAGGAGAATGGAGAGAAGAGATTTCTATCTCTCTGTCTCTCTCTGTCTTTCTGGCAAGTGCACGCACCCTATAGCAAAAACCTCTCCAAAAAGAAAAAAAAAAAAAAAAATTCAGGTTTACCTTGCAGTATAAAAGTCATGATCATCTCTTTGAAAATAGACAACAATGGTGGATCAGCCTTCGTCAGCTCTGTGATTTGATTCCATGAACTGTGTCCATAGATTTCAAAGGCACAGGGGACACTCAGAGACAGTTCAACAGATGGCAAAGGGATTCGAGGTTCTCAGCTGGAAGGAACACATGGATCAATGCAATCTCCTAACTGCAGAAGAAACAGAAAAAAAAAATTGGAAAGATAGCCGAAGAAATATTCTTTTTTTCTTTTCTTTCTTTTTTATTTTTTTTTTTTTGAAGAGGTTTTCGCTATAGGACGCGTGCGCTCGCCAGACAGACAGAGAGAGACAGAGAGAGACAGAAAGTGAGAAATCACCCCCCCAGGGGGCATGGTCACGCTGCAATCCCTTCTCCTCCATTCTCCTCTCGGGATCTTGGGCACGCACGTACATGCACCCAGCGTGAGTTTAAGCCACCGGGTCCGGGACTCGAACCGTGGTCGACTACATGGGAGTCCAGCGACATAGCCATTACGCTAACTGCTGGTCCCCTGCCTAAGAAATATTCTTAATGAATTATTTACTGTGTTAAAAGAGAAGGTAGAAGAGTACCTTCTAATTGCAAATACTGTCATGCCTCACTTAACAACAACAATATGTTCCAAGAAAAGCATCAGGAAGTGATTTTGTTCCTGTACAAATACAGAGTGTACTTTTAGTGTACAAACCCTAGAGAGTATCGCACCTAGATGTTGTAACCTGTTACCACCTGATGGAACCCCTTTGTCTATGAGGTCCATCACTGACCAAAATGTTCTTCTGGGACACATGATTATATGTAGATGCTTTGGGTATTGCCCAGCACACCACACCCAAACACACTCACGCACAAAACAATGAAACACACCCCTTCCTATCCAATCGAGACAAGTAGCAGAGGTACACTATACAAATTGAGCCATATACATAATAGATGAGTAACTAACCAATAATGTGAGCTGTTGTTCAGAATACCTGAAGAAATTCAGCACTGAAGTTTGTCTTTTATTCTCGTTTTTGTTTTATTTTTTTTGCCATAGCCGCACCCACTGGAAAACCAGAGAGAGACTGTGAGAGGGAAAGTGAGACATCACCCCCCAAAGAGGATGGCCACTTCCTAATCCATTTTTCCATTCTCCTTCTAGAACTCTGGGTATGCACATACATGTCTACGGTGAGTCTCAAGCTACCAGATTCAGGACTCAGACATTGGGAGCGCTTTTAACCAGCAAGCCACATGCTGGCCCACAAAACAGAAGTCTTTTTTTTTTTTTTTTTTTTTTTTTTTTTTTTTTTTTTTTTTATGGAAAACACAGTAGTGAATATCAGCAATTTTTAGATTTCAAAGAACTTTTTTATGTATGTCAGTAAATTGATACAATAATCCTATGAGATGGGTACAATATCAGTGAGCACAACTATGTGCAAATTAAAGGTCAGACAGAATGCAATTTAACGAAAATCCCACTGTTAGTAGATGACGAAAATCAGCTTAATTATTCTGATTTGAAATATTAGTTAGTTTTGAGCCAGTGTATGCTGTAATGGTTACACCACTGGACTCCCTCATGGCTGACTACAGTTCAAGTCCTGTACCTGATGGCTTGAAAATCACAAAACGTCACACCAGCAGGTGTGTGTGTGTGTGTGTGTGTGTGTGTGTGTGTGTGTGTACGTGCCCAAGATTCCAGGAGAACGGGGAGAAGCAAGGCATTGCACGTGTGGCCATGGCCATCCCCTAGCAGGTGCTTTCTCACTTTCCCTCTCACCATCTCTCTCTGACAAGTACATGCGCCCTACGGCAAAAACCTCTAAACGTAAATAAATTAAAAAGTAGACCTTAGTAATTTCTTTCTGTAGAGCTAAAATGAACATTCATCATTTGGAACTAATAGTGCTTACTGAAAATTACCTTTGAAAAATGCAAAAGGCCCTTCCATGCTTTTGCTAGAGACAGTAAATGTGCAGTGACAGAATAGCTAGCAAAGGCCATTCCTTCACATGATCTTCTCCCGGAAATGCAGGCAAAGGTGCTGGCCATCCTTTCATGACAATAGTGCTGGCAGAACTCCACAGGACGTGAGCATAACAGAATCCAGCCTCAGTCGAGGCTGTTTTAGAAAGGTCGCCTTCTAGATAAATCATTGAAAGTTTAGGTTTCCAAATGGTAAACTTCAGCTGTTTGAAGAAAGACTTAAACAGATACAGAGAATCCCAAATAATTCCATGCTCTCTGGTGAAAGGAACGGCTTTGGGCACTGTCAGATTTGCAATCAAATCTAGACTGCACGTTTCACTCTCGGGCCTATTACTTCTATTTTTATTATTGACCTTCAGTGCACTCAGTTACACTGTCTATAAACAGTGGAAATCCCTATTTCGGAGGGTTAGTATAAGACTCAAATTCGGCTACATGTGTAAAATGCTTTCTGCTGGCCCTTCCACGGATGTCATTCTATTAATCTGCGTGGTTATGCACACATGCGAGTCAGGATTTGAGTTAGATTTAGAATTGGAAAAAGAGTTACGATAAGTATAACAGCTCAGGGTTAGAAAAATCCTTGTTTTCTCCTCTTAATAATTAGGATGTACAATTGCTTTTGTGAACATCATATGCAATGATGTTCATCATAGACAATAAAATTTGTATGTCATGACAGTGACAAATACATCACAGTTGTTCAAAAAATATTGTTTTGATTTGCTGAATTTGCTACGGTACATGAATTAACTAGCAACAAAACTAACATATCACAGCTTTCCCCCAAAACTCAGTAAAAGATCAGCAAAATATTATTCCTACACTATTACTGTAAGAATTTGTATGTGTGGCAAAAGAGTTTTGTTAAATCCTACATAGATGAGTGAGTAATGATCCTCCCACGTCCAAATAAGCTGTGGAAAATACTCCAAGTCATGTACCCTTATTAGTCTACAGTCAGTAATGTGCTATAAAATAACAAATTAATAAGAATTTGATCATGACCAGTGGATCATAAAAATAGCCTTAATTTAGATAATATAAACTTTATTTTATGATTTAAAACCTATTTATAAGTTTCTCGTGGCTATGCCACCAATGAGGGCAAGAATTATCATTTATTTGAACATTTACTGTGAAATACATGGTCCTTATGCATTAGTGTAGAATTTTCACCCTATCATATATCAGCATCTTAAGCAATAAGTGGCCTCAGTAACTGAATGGCTGAAATATAATATGCACTTATCTCTAACTTTTGTATTCTACAAAAAAAAAAAAGAAAGAAAAGGAAAGAAAAAATATGTATCTATATAGGAACTAGTAATTAACAAAAGGTACAATATTTTGGAAGTCATGGAAACGTGTTTCTTAACTCCGCGTCAGGAGAGACTGCCGTGGGGAGCCCAGCTGACACTCTCTGAGTCTCCACCCTGTGCAAACTGAGACCACATTCCCTTGGGCTCTACCCTGTCAGTGGGCACAGAAAGAACACTAGTGAAGGCTCCTTCCCACAAGTCCACAGAAGTCCATCCTCAGCACTTAACATTTCATTATGTTGTACACATTCAGCTTTCTTTCTCGTTTTTTTGGGAAGGATTTTTGAATTGCAATGACATTTTTTACTCTCCTGTGCCATCCTGTTTCCAAGTTCATTCTGCTGGTTTATGTGCGTTCTTGCCTTTGTTAATTAATTTAGCTTGAACTCCTTCTACCACCCTTCATGTGGTTTCTGGTATCACTCTCCTCATTTCTATTTTATAACTGCCCCTGGGCTCTGATTTGAATAGCAGTATCCCCTCAAAACTTCATGTTGAAATTTGGTCTCAGTACAACAGTATTGAAAATGAGGCCTTCAAGAGTGGCTGACGTGAGGGCTCTACCCTTGGGACTGGGATTAGGCACCCATATTAAAGGGCTTAACCAGAGAGTTTGGCCTTTTTTGCCCTTTGCTCTTCTGCCACGTGAGGACGATGCCCCAGAACAACACCATCAATGGAGGAGGACCTTTCCAAACATCAGAACTGCTCCTTGCTCTCGGACTTCGTCACCTCAGGACTGTCAGAAGCAAATTCCTGTTATTCCTGAATTGCCCAATCTCAGGTGTTTTGTTATAGCAGCCCAAAACCATGGTGCTTTGTTATGAAGCTATAGGTAAAGAGGTACTTTCTTTTCAGAGAGTTATTTCACTTTATTTATTTATTTTAATTTGACCATAGTAAGAGAGACGAGAGAAAGTGAGCAAGCCACCAGGTCCGCAATTTGAATCAGAAAGTGACAAAGCAAGCACACCAGGTCCGCACACTTGAATCAGAGTCAGCCATGTGAGAGTCCCATGTGAGAGTGCCCTTGCATCATAGTCGGCCATGTGAGAGTCCCGTGCCCTTGCATCACGGGCGGCCATGTGAGAGGCCATGCCACCTGCCAGCCCCGGGAGAGAGGCAGTGTTCTGCGGTGCCAGGTAGATGAGTACCATCCTTTCAGAGAGTGACGCACAGATGTGAAATGAAAGAGGTCATTCACTGAAGTATCTTTTTTGCCCATCCATAGGAACAACCACAATGGTTAATAAATGATGGTGCTATGTGATACAGATTAAAGAAAATGAATGAAAACTTCATTCAAATGTGAAATTATTTTCTTCCAAATTTCATTAAAAAAGAGCAAGATACAGAATCAGGTACATGGTGTGTTGCATGTGCCGTATGTGTGTATAAACAGAAAATAAGAATCCTCCTGTGGATATATCTCTACTTGCATAATGAGACTCTAAATGGAAACTAATGACCATAGTAACCCCTGTAGGTATGGTGAGAAGGACCATGCAGATGAGGAATAAAAACGAATTTTTATAACTTTTGATTTTGCATTCAAATTTTTTGATCATGTATTCAACTCCTCCAATCATAGGAATATCAGAGCAAGCAAAGGTTAAAATGCATATATTCATTTATTCCAAAAATGTTTATTCAACAACTACAGTGTGGCAAGAGCTGCACCAGGCAACAGAGAATAAAGGATGACAATCCCACTATTTAGGAAGCAGACAGCCTATGAAAGACGCTGACAAGCAATCATGACCTAGATTTAAAACTTGAGTGATTGAGCAAAGGAGGCTGCACCAACAGAAACAGAAAGTCAAAAGGGAAGGCCACTTTAAGAAATAATATAGTTGATGGGAAATATTCCACAGTTGATGAAAGATTTATGTGAATGGAAAATTCTGCTGTGAGTAGATTAAAGATTGGCATTTAATATGGATTCCAAAACTGGATTTTCAGTGATATTTTCAAGCTGAAACTCTAGGCGAGAAAACAAAAAGGGAACCCAAAAGGAATCCTGAGAAGTTTCTCGATGTAATGTGGCTAGGGCATTTTTTCCCCTTTATCAAAGGAAAAGATTCTGCTTTTTCAAGATTCTTCTCTGTTACAGTAGTCTCTCAAAATGTAAGAATGAAGTATTCTTTCAAATGTAGCTAAACAAAAGGTTTAAAACATGTAACAGTCTCTAGTAAAATGTCTGTCTTTCTAAAATAATAGTAATTAAGAAGAAAACTCCAAAAAAGATAAGTACAGTTCATGCCATGCAGTTTCTGAAGTTGCATACCTGACATCTGGTAAGATGTCTAGAGCCATTTTATGATTTATAAAAAAGGAAATCTGAAGATTCTTTGTATACAGCATTACACAGGTTAAAAAAAAGATACTCTAATTCAAATCCATTTTCTCTTATTTTAATCATTCAAAAAATAATTTTATGTTGAATATTAATTCCTCCCAGAGCCAGCTGTTAGAACACGATGCTAATGAAACCAACGGTGCTGGTTCAATCCCTGGATTACCGACCGGCTTCATACAGGGAATGGCCTTTTTGGTATGCACCTCTAATCAAGTCCAGCTGCTTCCAAATATGATACTGGGCACAACAGGATCCAGGTGAGAAGGTGAATTCCTGATGAGGGATCAGCATCCACAAAAAGTAGCAGAAATTTCTAACTTAGTTAATCTTATATCTCACAACATGACAGACTGTGGGTTTAGTCATGGACGTTTGTCCTTGAATTCTTTTTTTAATGTGAGAAAAGATTATTCAAATAAGCATATCTTAAATGATGCGTTCAACCAGATAAAGGGGAGCTCCAAGGTGATGCCTGTTTGGCGCAATTGAATTCCTCCAAATTCTCCTAGGCGTTGTTATTGTTAACCTGACAATGTTGTGTTGCTCCTGTTTTAAATCCGAATTTCATTTGCCATGATGGGGAAAAAACCTCTCAAATAAAAATGCGTTTTCAAATTCCATCACAAGCTCTGCCAAGCGTAGAGTTTCCAAGTGAAACAATGGCAGCTGTTCTCACTAGTAAGAACAGCTGGGAGAAACAGAACTGGTGTCATTATCTCTCAGATTACGATCTCTTGGAACAATGCCCGAAATATCAGCACTGACTCCAGAGTGACAGCATTTAGCCTCTGATAACCCCTTTTAAATTTGTGTGCTTCATTTCCCCAAAGGAAACTAGTAATATCACAAATTCAAAAACAAACAAAACATTTCAGAAGTATTCCAAAAATTGAGATGGTATGAGTCTATTTTGTTTTAGGTACTTTGAGCTGCCTATCCTCAAGATAAGCGTTGTTGATCAACTAGACCGGGGAGAAATGTTCCTATATTGAAATGATCACCTTGTAAGCTAAAGCTAAATAATGTAATTGAATGTATTTAAAAAATGTAAATAAAAATAAAAATAAAATAAATTAGAAAAAAGATAAGCATATATATTACTCACTCCACTTCTTCAACGATCACAATAGAAAAGCAAACACTTTTGGGGAGAGGCGTAATTCAACTGATATACCATTCAAATTATCTATAAAACATAATGTGGTTTGTGACTAACTGTGGTTACAATCCTCGGCAATGCTGGAAGCCATGTGGAAAGTCAGGGTTCGGTTCCTAGGTCAATTTGTACACAAGTCTCTCTCTTTCTCATGAAAGAAACAATGAAGCATAACTATAAAAGAATTAAAATCCAGTTTGTGTCTTCAGATACCTTCACAGTTAGCAATAGGCACCACAACGTTCAGGTGACCAGGGATGGAGAAACATCCTGCCAATCTCATGCTCTATGGGCATGAGTTAGGATGATAAATTCAGAAAGAAAGGTAGATTTACAAACCATTCTGTATACAGAATAACAAATAGATGTGTGACTTTGCAAGAAAGAAGTAGAATGTAAAATAATAACAAAAAATAATAACCTGTCTCACTTTGGAGAAGCTATAGGAGTGACAGATATAAGGCAAATGAACAAAAGCGGATGTCCCGGAAAGCAAGTGCACAGGAACTGGAGGGCTCAGCACTGGCCCACAGCATGTGACAGAGTACTCTCTGCCCACATTGCATGTGACTTTGGCATTTTTCTGAAGGTATAAGCAAACAAATGTAAATTCTGTAATTGAGAGAAAAAAAACTCCAGAGAATGACTTAATGGAAAATGGAAAAAGGAATTGGTTCAAGGAAAGAATACTTCTTTTTGTTGTTGTTTTAACAACATCATAGAACATGGGACCAGCAGATGGCATAATGGTTGCGTTGCTGGACTCTCACGTAGTCGACCACGGTTTGAGTGTTGGACCTGGAGGCTTAAAACTCACACCAGGCATGTATGCACATGTGCCCAAGATCCCAAGAGGAGAATAGAGAAGGGATTGTAGTGTGACCATGCCCCCTGAGAGATGTTTTCTCACTTTCTGTCTCTCTGTCTCTCTCCACCTCTCCAGTGAACACAGGGACTCTATAGCAAAAAAAAAAAAAAAAAAAAAAAAAAAAAACCTCACTAAAAACAAACAAGCAAACAAAAAATCATAGCAAAATTTATTTACTTTCTCCAAAAGGTTGGCAAAAAGAGAAAGAGAGACAGACAGACTGCCTCCCCCAAAAGGGTCTTGATACTATGATCCACTTCAGCGTCACCCAGCTCCAGACCAGGGACATACATGCATCTGGAACACTGAAGGAGGTCTCTGGATGCAAACCAAGACCATACCTATGTGAGTAAGCCTTGTAGAGTGTTGCATTTGCCAATATGCAACCATAAGACACTAGAGACTTTTTAAACTTCATTTACTTAATTTATTTTTTATTTTTTGCTGTAATTTCTGTGTGCTCACCATAGAGAGAGAGAGGGAAAGAGATAGAGAGGGAAAGTCCCTCTCTCAGGAGGGACAGCCGTGCTGTCAATTCCTCCCTTCATTTTTCCTCAGGATTTTGGTCACTGCATGTACATGCACCCAGTATTATTTCAAGCCACCAGATCTGGGACTCGAACTGGATAGTAGGCCATGTGGAGTCCAGTGCTTTAACCTCCACACCACCCACTGATCCACAGAGAGCTTACTTTAATACCTGGAGAATGGGTATAGAAGATTCTAGACTCTGCAAAATTTTGGTATTAAGAGAAGTAAAGCCTATCAGGAAAGTAGAGTTGGGAAAGATGAGTGATATCTAACTTTAATACATCTTTTCCCACTCCTTGGAACCTGTGTTTAAAAAATTAAGAAAATTTTAATTTCAACACTCCATATGATTGATGAGGTCAGAAAAACAAGGAGAATATCACAATTCTGAGGAATAGAATCGGGGAGAACCAGATTTACCCAGTGAATCACAATTGCTAATGTTTTTCAAGTAATTCTTGTATGCTCAGGAATCTTTTGCAGCTATATGTGGATTATTTTCCTACAGAATTCTTCCAACCACCCCATAATTTTTTATTATTATAATATGATTGCCATGACATAGATGAAGAAGGTCAATCAGAGAGGTTAGGGATCTTGGCCAAGGATACACAGCTAGAAGTGCAGAGCTAAACTCTAAAACAGTTCACCCTGTTTGAGTGACTCTGCAAGTCCTTACCCTCCTTGGCATTGTAGTTTGCTTTATTATACAGTATGAGTGAAGCTCACACCCTAGATACAGGGGTGCTGGATGTTCAGGTTACACAATGGTTCTAATGATATCATTACAACCATCATTAATGATTTTCTGTAGAGAATCTAAGAAAGAAGAAAAGATCAATATTCTTCCTAAACTTCTAACACGAGGAAACTCCCTTCATTGCCAGTGACTGATGGGCTGAGGATTCTTGTAGTCTCCCATGGACATTGGAAGAGTGGCTACTTGCCCTGAGCTGCATCCATTATAGCTGTAAGCCTCATGTTCCCACTTTTCCCTCTAAAGAATAAAATAAACCAGGAGAGCTTGCTACCAAGGTGGTTAAGAGAGTCAGTCAGATACCACATGGTCAACTGTGCAATTCAAGTTCCAGTTGCTTGAAAAACACACTGAGCACCTTTGTATGAGGTCCAAAAAAATCCGAACCAGATGGAAAGATGTAGAAAAGACTGTGGTTTGACAATAGCTCACTGGGGTTTGTTTCTCCTGTACTCTGGAAGCACAGGCACCCTCTGGAGGAAAAAAAAAAGTATTTTTCGGGACCAGCAGTTAGCGTAATGGCTATGTCGCTTGACTCCCATGTAGCCAATCGCAGTTCGAGTTCCAGACCTGGTGGCTTAAACTCACACCAGGCGTGTGTGTGTGTGTGTGCCCAAGATCTCAAGAGGAGAATGGAGGAGAAGGGATTGTGGTGTGGCCATCCCCCCTGGGAGGTGATTTCTCACTTTCTGTCTCTCTGTCTCTCTCTGTCTTTCTGGCAAGCACGTGCACCCTATAGCAAATCCTCTCTAAAAAAATAAATAAATAAATAAATAATTAAATAAAAAAGTATTGCCATGGGGCATCTGAGCTTGCCAGCGAGAGAGGGAAAATGAGAAATCACCACCATCCCAGAGGGCATGGCTATGTCCAAGTCCCTTATCTTTTACTCTTCTCTTGGGACCCTGGGCATGCATGCACACGCACCCAGCATGATTCCCAAGATGCTAGGTCTGGGACTTGAACCACAAAGTTGGTCATGTGGTATCTAGTGCCTTAATTTTCACACCAGCTGCTGACCCTGGATTTTTGTTTTAATAAGATAAAGGACCAGCAGGTGGAATAGTGTTTAAGAAACCAGACTCTCACATAGTCAACCACAATTTGAGTCTTGGACCTGGGACCTTGAAAATCATGCCAGGCATATGTGCAATATATACACAAAATCCCAGGAGGAGAATGGAGGAGAAAGGTTTGAGGCATGGCCATCTCCCCGTGGGGTCGTTTCTTATTTTTCCTCTCACCGTCTCTCTCCAGCAAGTACATGTGCCTTATTTTATTAATTGGAGGGAAAAGTGGGAACATGAGGCTTACAACTAAAATGGATGCAGCTCAGGGCAAGTAGCCACTCTTCCAATGTCCATGGGAGACTACAAGAGTCCCCAGCCCATCAGTCAATGGCAATGAAGAGAGTTTCCTTGTGTTAGAAGTTTAGGAAGGATATTGATCTTTTCTTCTTTCTTAGATTTTCCACAGAAAATCATTAATGATGGTCATTAAAAAAATAAAAAAGAAGAGAGAGAGAGAGATAAAAATAAACCAAGGAAGTTGTTTCTGCACAACTATTTTAAAGTCCTATCTTAAAATTACTAATTGACTATGTTTCTATCTGCACTGACCAAGATTCTTTAACCTTCCCTTCAGCTTAGCTGAACTTCAGACAGGTTTCCTCCTGCCTCTAGACCCCTGACCTTCCTTTCACAGAAAAACCTTTCACTCTAGAAAACTTGTAATTGTAAATTGTTGTTTGCCCTCTTTGAGACTTAAATCATATCCCAGCCTTTCACCGGCTTTACAACCAAGGAATATCTCTCTCAAGGACCTCAGATCCACCCCTGTGAAATGTAATCAATAAAGCCTAACCAACCACCTTCAGGTCCAACTGGCAAATATGACGCCCAGTCACATGGACCAGCCTCTCCTCGAAGTGCTTCAGTACCTCTCTAGCTCACCTCAAAGCCCAAAACTCTGTTTCTGTGCAGCTGAATCATCTCTCCCTCTTCTTGCAAAAGTCCTGGGTAAAGTATGCTTAGTCTGTTTAAATCTGGTGCAATTTTTCTTGACAGTGGTAGACTTAGCAATCACTGAGGAGGACGGACATGAGCGAGAAGAGGAAGAAAAGTATGTAGTGAACTTTCTAGTGAGGAAAATGAGAGGCTGTCTCAGTGTGTGCTCTGTATGTAAAAGTACCGGCACCATCATTAAACACTGGTCGGTCATGAAAAAGGCAGGCCTGAGATCACAGACATCATGGAAGGGCTAGAAATGAGAACTGGGGGAGGCAAGACAGGAAAATAAATGACAGCTTTGAAGAACAATGATAGAATTTCTATCTAAAGGCATAATAATAGACTTTTATGCAGATTAAAATGCATTTAAATGCAAATTTAAGGCATGTTTTATGCAAATTCCTATGTGGTCCTCCTGCCTATTTCATATATTTGGCTGTGACCTTGTAAAGACCTTAGCAACAATGTCTTCCTAAGGCTTTAGGACTCTTAGGTGAGGAAAAGTCCTGCTGAGGGGCTTTTCTCCCAGTGACGGGATGTGGTTTGGGGAGGAAGCCTTTGATACACTTCTATTTAGGCCAGAGTAAGGTCTTTAAGCCGGAATACTCAAAAGTCTCCCCGAGTAGTTGTCAGCGTGATGAGCTAATATGGATTTCAAAGCCTTCAGGACACATTAAGTCCCAGTGTCAGGCCATCCTGTAGCCTGCTGGTTAAGGTGCCTGGATTCCACATGGCTAAACTGGTGGTTCAAGTCCTGAACTCTGCAACTTGAGAAACATGCTGGGCATGTGTGTGTGTGTGTGTGTGTGTGTGTGTGTGTGTCTATGCCCAAAATCCACAAAGGAGAGAAAAATGGAGGAGGTATTGTAGTATGACTATCCCCCATGGAAGGGGTGGTTTCTCACTTTCCCCCTCTCCCTCTCTGTCTCTCTCTGGAGAGCACGTGTGCTCTCCAGAAAATTAAGAAAAAATAAAATAAAGTAAAATTAAAACAAAACAAAAAACGTCTACCCAGAAGCATTGATGAGTCAGCAGGGGGTGCAGAGCAGAACTTTCTTGGGGCTGGCGGATCTTCTGAAAGCCTATGAATTCTGCAGACAGCCTATGCTGTGTCCCTTTAAGTAGAACTTCATTTAAGTTACTTTAAAAATTCTAGCCTAGGCTAACTGGAGACCTAACTTAACTGAGCTTCAGGTCCTCAACTATAACAGAAATAAAAGCTCTAACATAGAAATGTGCAATGATGCTTCATGCATATCTGACACAGAAAAGACTCTCAATATAGGCGGTTGCTATTGTCGTTATAATCATGAAAATTACTGTGATTTTCCTACTGCTTTTAATTCCTTTATACTCATTATAAAAGCCATTTCCCAACTGACTTTAACTTCCTGATTGTGTGTGTTTTCCGGGTAGCTAATACATGATATTGCTTCTCTGAGTAAGGACAAATGTCTGACTATGTTTTCCTGTTTCCAATATTCTTTCCAGAGGGCCTGGGGGGAGTCATGCCCGCAAACATTAAAAGAACATTTTGGTCCGTTTATAACAGGACTCTTCCTATATCCTATCCCTGACAGATCTTTGTGATGTATATTAAGCCTTCTTTTGCTGATCTCTTCCAGAGACACAGACCTTCCTTTCTAATCACCAATCTGAAAGTTGTAAAATCCACCTATAACCCCCTGCTTTCAGATGTCCCACTTTTTGGGGCCAAATCAATGGAAAAACCTCTCACTAAATTCTAAACTGTCTCACAAACCAAATAAGAGGAACCCCCGTATCTGATCACCCAGAGAAAGACATGCTTGCCTTTTTCCAGATTGGGTACTCATATTTGTGCTCAGAAATAAACTGCATTAATTATTATTTCTACAGAATTGGTTATTTCTGTTGACATGAGAAATGAATTCCAAACAGCTTAAGGTTGCTTGGATAAATTAATTTCTACTACACAGGATTTACTCTAATTCCATGCACACATAATATGCTCAGTAAATGCTGCTGACTGATGTTCCATGGTCTGTTCTGCATTTGTTTGGTAGGGCTACTACTACAAAGGACAGTTGTCCTTTCACATCTGCCAGGGACAGATTCCAGGTCTGTGGATGTTTAAGTCCCTTTTGTAAAATGGTACAGTATTTGCATATAACTTGCCCGAATCTTTCCACATGTATTACTTAAATTTCTATATCACTTTTAAAAAAATCAATACAATATAAATGTTTTGTAAATAGTTGTTCTATGTTGTTTAGAGAATAATAATAATAAAAAATGCACACATGTTCAGTACCAACCCAACCATTTTTTTTTTTGGTTGTATTTTTGGTTCATAGTTGGTTGAATTTATGAGTACAGAATTTATAGATTCTGAGGGTCCACTGTACCACAGATTATGTGACTTAAACAACAGAAATTTATTTTCTCACAATTCTGGAGGCTAGAAGTCCAAGACTAAGCTGTAGGCAGGGTAAGTTTCTTGTGACAAGGCCTTTCTCCTTGACTTATAGATGGTCAGCTTCTCCCTGTGCCCTCACATAATCATCCCTCTGTGAAGCTCCATGTTCAAAATCCCTCTTTTTATAAGAATACCCATTTTATTGGATTAGGACTGACACTAATGACCTCATTTTAACTCAATTATTTTTGTGCAGACTCTCTCTTCATGTATGGTTATATACTGAGAGCCTAAGAGTTAGAACTTCGACATGAATATTAAAGGGGGTGTAATTAGGCCCCCAACACATGCCTTGCTTTCATAAATGTTTTATCATGCAATTTTCTCTCTAGTGATCTTTTTTATTGACACTCCATTCACTATATTTTTATTTTATATCTTATTTTATTATTATTTAATTATTGAACACCTTTAAGCTTAATCTTATACAGAAGGACCCTAGTCCATGTACTAGGTGATGTGGTGTCACTGGACATAGGCTGGGATCTTATGCAGAATATACGACATAAAGAATAAATGTTTTATTTCCTGTAGAGTAAGGGCTGAGTATTATATTTCTATATAAACCTGTTCTGGGGCCCCTAAACTTGGGGTTCCCTTGAAACATTTGATATAGTCAGCAAATTCTGAGAACCCAATTCTAGTGACCACAAGGGAAACTGGGAAAAAGGGGTGTCACTGTGGGAAATACCGGAGTGGACCCCCACCTCAATGTGGTATCAGGTAGCCAGTCTTTGAGACAGTTGGGGGTCACCATCTGAGTACAAGGATGACCCCGAAATGCCTATAGGACTGCTAGAGCTTCTAAGAGTAGTTGATGAGAAAGGGGACTTTTGGAAAGAAAAAATCAAAGCTGTTGCCACTTCAGTCTCTTGACCACTCCTGTGTGCTCTGTGCTTTCCGCAGAGCAAGGATTAGCTACCTGTGTAGAAGCACAGTGCCTGGAGAAGAGCCCCAACTTGAGCATGAGGCACAAGACACATGGGTTGAGATTAGAGACCTGCTTAATTGCTGTCTAGAGCAAACGACTGAACAATTCTAAGAATCAGCCTGCACCTTTGCAAAGCTAGCACGAGTTTTTGAAGCAATGGTACAACCAGACTATAATCTCCAAAAGTGGGACCTCACTGAGGACTTAAACTCCTCAGAGGATGAGGGTTCCAGTGAGATAATAGAAGATACTGAGGAAGGTACACAAGCTAGACCTGCAGTAGTGCAGAATCTAAAGCCTTGTCACTACAATCTTTGAAAGCTGACCCTCATAACCTATAACTAGCTACCACTCCAGTAATTGCTGCTGGGCTTGCCCACTCTTAGACAGCTGCAAATTTGTACCCAGGAAGCCACACTTTGCCCTAACTGGGAGTAGAGAATAACGTACTGTTACCAGACTTTCAGGACATACAACCAGGAGATAATATGCTCCACTGGTCTTGGAATGTTTAGTCTAACTCCCAATTGGTACTCCCTCCTAGCCCTTTGAAGGGACAGACTAACCCACCACATGGCCATTTGCCCTCAAGTTATGGGTGAATGAACCAATACTGTAAAATGTCACAACCCTGGCCTATTACCTAGGGCATATTCATAGTTTCCATGTGGCAGTTTAGGACTCCTCTTCACACTTTCCATTTTAAGGATCAAAGTGTTCCTGGCCCTGATTGAGTATGGTATACTAAGCTGGGGACGTCTCCCCAGAATGTCACCCTACTGTCCCAGGATAGGAATGTCGCTTGCATAGTACCTGATACTATAGACTTACCTTTGCTTCTGCAACTAAAGCATTTATCTAATCACCCTTAAGACTAGGGGTGGGGGTCACATTCTGCAACGGGCTGGCGACTTTGCATCAGCACACAGGTCTGCCTGCAGGTAGGCTCCAAGTTCCCATCAGCGGCAGCATCTGGAATGCCCTGGAGAATATACCTTGCTAACCACTCCAAATGGGCTTCCCGCACAACTGACAGACTTCTAGGGATACACACCATGCACGAATGAGCCTGACTAAGACCAAAACACATGGTTTCCAATTAGTTTAGTAACAGGCTAACAAGCCATGGCCTATACTGGGATGTGCAGTATGGGGCTGCCGGGGATAGTTGACAGCTGTCCAGATAGAAATGAGAGAACCTGCCACTATTGTTATGAATGCTTAAATGATACTCACAGTGAAACACCTCACAATGTGAGGTAGACACCATTGCAGTGTGCATCTACACAATAACACTTTCTGAACATGATGAATGGGGGTGGCAGAACCCCATTTTAACTATTGGGCATGCCCAGTACCTTGGGGCACCCTCTAAGCCTGTGGAACCCATAGATGGCCCTATTTACCCTACAATTGGACCAGGAGAGGTACCTGGGGATGGCTCTTCATACCTGGGAGAGTAATGGCACCCTTCCCTCCAAACCTTCTAACTGGGATATACTTTTTGCTAGACTCTGGGTTAAGTACATCCCTTGGTGGTTCTACTCTGTCAATTTTCTCCCTGCATGCTGCTCATATTTGCGTAGAAGACTATAGAAGCTCTTGCTAATCACACTGCTAATATCTTTTAGGGTCTGTGATGCTCATAGTAGATACTACTAATACATACTAACCATACTAAATACTCCATTTCTCTGTTAAATGATGAGGTCTTACAGGTATGCAAAACAGTGTTACAAGATAGGATGGCCTTAAATATGCTTACTGCAGCTCAAGGTGACACTTGTGCCATTCTACATATAGGATGCTTATCTATATTCTTGATAATCAAAATAATGTGTCCACTGCCCTTAAGTCTCCTGATACAGAAATCCCTCATATCTCAAAAATGACAGAAGACTAGGACCAGCAGATGCGAGGTAGTTAGAGCGCTGGACTCCACACAGCTGACTGTGATTTGAATCTCAGAATCTCAGACCTGGCTGCCTGCTTTCCCACTTTTCTTTGCTCTCTCTCTGGCTCTCTGGTCCAATGAAAACTAAATAACAATAACAATAAAATATAAATTAAATAATTTTTTAATATGGCAGAAAACTCCTTTTCGGTTTGGTTTTGTCCCTTTACTTCAGAATAACCTCGTTGTCAGTATTCCTGCTCCAATTTCTTGCTGTTATTTGGAACTTGTGCTCTCCCTCATATTTGCAATGTGGATGCAATGTCGGACTCACAAACCCGCTCCTGGGAACTGACAGAATTACTTCCGAAAATTGTGAGGGCTGTGCAAGAGTCAGTGCCATGGTGGAGCGAGGGTACACTCCATAAATTGAGCTCTTGTCTCCCTCCCTCTTCACCCTGATCTCTGAGATCTCGCTATTGGCCCAACTGGACCTTCTGATCCCTCATGACTGTTTCCTTATCGCAGGGAACTCTCCTGTGGACAAGGCTGTTCTAGAGGTATGCCTCGCACCTCTCCGTAAGCATCCCAAGACTAGAGGCACTAAACTCCAGGCAATAACTCGGACAGACCCTGCTAAAGATATTAGTTGATAAGCAAATCTGATGAATGTATACCTTTACTCAATTTATGCACGCTCTGTTCTTAGAGTATGAAATCTGAGCCTGTATTTACTGATGGACCAAAGGGTTCTGCACCCAGCCATCAGTGGAGCTTCCCTAGTAAGTGAACTCGGATATTTCTCTGCTGGACCTCCAAGTGTATTTTGGGTATCAGTAGACATCATGGGCAGGCACTCCCTAATTTAGCAACCCCCCAAAACAGGAGCCATAGGGCCCATACTGTAAACGCAGAGTAAATGCCTATTGGAAGAGTAAGTGAATCGATGAATGAATATGCATAAAGAGGAAAGCAACAGCTAACATTTATAACCGTGCTTCTTCTAAGTGCACACAGAGTAATGGTGTTGCCTTAGTGAAGATACTGTAGAGCTGCTTGACTAGGGAATCTTCAGTTTGAAAAGTGACCGGAGGACTCATCTAGAACAACCTGACCTGTATCTTCAGATCTTCCAGTTTTCCAGAGTTCTCTGAGCACTGCTCCAGAGCTCTGAAGATGTTTCCGAGAAGTAATCAGCTAAAGTCTAGATCAAACTCCAGGAAGAGCAGAGCTGAGATCATCGCACAATTTAAATGATCAAGAGCAAAAGGTTTAATAAGGAAAATGACATGTCATCGCAAACCCCTTTAGTATAACCAATTTTGTTCACTTTGACCAATGGCAGGCTTAATTTGCAAACACACAGATGATCCAATTTCCACCAAAATGACCACATTTTCAAATAATGAAGTAAATTAGGTTTTCTAATAAAAATAACCTTATCAATATGCTAACCACTGTACTATATCTATATAAATTCATAATTATTTATTTCCAAAGGAAAAACTGTACTGTATTTTTCAGAAAAATCCATAGCTTTCTTAACTCTGCAGTTTATCCCATCTATCAATATAATTTTCCAATTTCCATTCATTCATTTGCTCTATTTCTTTTCTGCTTTAAAACTTAACCATTAAAAAAATAGATAGAGCAGAGATACATAGGTGCATAAAAATAGATACCTATAAATACAGACAAATATCAATAGGTTTAGATATATAAGTATTAGAAATGCTAATCTCTAATGAGAAAAAGATCGTCCCCAGCACACATTTTACTTATCTGTTTTTTCTGTTGTGAGTTTTTTGGAGCGAGAGAGGGTTAGCTAAATTTGTCTTTGTTCTTAACAAAGAAAAGAAAGAGGAGAAGGAGAGACAGTTGCACATTTCTAAATGTTTTATAAGAGTATGAGTTTGGAGGTTGTGTTACAGTCCCTAGCGGAAATTTATTTTCATCACAAACCACCTCACAGTATGATACAATTTATCACGATTGTCATCCTAGGCTCAAGAGAGAACAAAAATAGAAACCAAAGACTGTGCATAAGAACTTGTTTACTCAAGCGTGTGCTTAAACCTCAGCAAAATCATCACCATCATAGGGTTCTAGCAGTTGGCTACTTACTCTTAAAAATAGTAGTTGGCCCTAATTGTCCAACCTTAACTCTTTTCTGTTTCTTTTTTTTTTTTTTTTCCTTTGTTATAGGTTATGGGCCCTCACCAGAGAGAGATTGGAGTGGGAGGGAAACAAGAATTCATCCCCATAGGGATGGCCATATTATAATTCTTTCTCCTCCATCCTCTTCTCAGGATTTTAGGCACACATGCACACATACCTCACATGATTTTTTAAAAATAATTATTTTATTTAACTTTATTTACTTACTTATTTTTAATTTGATCAGAGAGGGACAGGGTGAGAGAGAAAGAGAAAGTGAGAAAGCAAGCCAGGTCCAGGACTGGAACTGTGGCTGGCCATGTGGGAGTCCAGCATACTTAACCACCAACCACCTGCCTGCCCCACATGATTTAAAAAAAATAATAATATTTTTTTGTATTTATACATATCTATTTATTTTTATGCACCTATGTATCTCTGCTCTATCTATTTTTTAATGGTTAAGTTTTAAAGCAGAAAAGAAATAGAGCAAATGAATGAATGGAAATTGGAAAATTATATTGATAGATGCCAGGTCTGAGACTCAAACCACACTATGTGGGATCCAGGTGCCTTAACCTCCATGCCAACTGCTGGCCCTCACCTAACCTTAACTCTTAAATCAGTTGGTATTAATGCATATGGATAATAAATACTTTTGGGGGGAAAAAATCACACAAGTGCATAAATGTGTTCTCCCGAACTCAACAACACAATATTGTATGCATTTCTGATTTTTTTTTTTTTTTTTTTTTTTTTTTTTTATGGACAGGGCTTTTTACATTTAGTTCTTTCCTTTTTCTTGTTCTTTTTTATTTTTTTTCCTTAAGTGCATTTTAATGCCCCATATTTTTTTAAAACTCTGTCAGAATGTTGACTTGGACCAAGATTTTATCTCTAATTCAAGGAAGAGGAGAGCTATAATGTCTTAAAAAGAAAGAGGCAATTCATTGAGCTTTCTGCAATTAGCACTATAGACGTCAGTTAGGATGCCTTCTGGAAATTTCCAATAGATAGGGGGTAAGTTAGAATGACAGCAGGCAGCAAATGAAAATAGCACTTGGCAGTTTGGGAATCCTTTTATTTTGTGACATACTATCTGGTAGGCAACAATTTTGCCTTTCTTTAAACCTGGATAACTTGCTTTTATTTTTGGCTGATTTTGATCATTAGCACAACTGCACATTCACAACTGTCAGTTAAATTAACTTCGGGCTGAATTCATGCTTACTTTCCCACCTCATTCTACTTCAGTACTTTCAGAAATCCCATTTTATTTTGGAGAAACATTGCAACAAAAGGAGTTAGAAAAGGAAGATTCCCAAAATTCAAAACTTCTCTTCCTCTCTATAATTATACACCAAGCAGTTAAAGTCATCTGGTCTCATTTCTTCATTAATTATGGCTGCACCTTGAATCTGTCTTTCCAAACCATGTTTCCCTGTAGATCAGATTCTTTTAAGTTTCTATGGAACAGTCCATCTGTGTAACACACAGGTACACATTCACATCGCTCATCAGAAAGACTGTTGTCTGTCTACAAAATATTCTCTTCTAGGGCCAGCAGGTGGCATGGTGGTTAAGGTGCTGGATACTCCCAAATGGTCTACCACGGATTGAGTTCTGGACCTGGTGGCTTGCTTTCTCACTTTCCTTCTCTCTGTGTGTCTGTCTTTCTCTGGTCAAATGAAAATACGTAAGTGAAAAAATAAAATTAAATAATTATTTTTTAAAAAAATTCTCTTCTTTTTATGTTTTCTACCTTTAGAAAACATTGTATCAGGCTGGCCCCATGGTCCAATGGTTAAGCATCACTCACAGGATGCCTGATTCCCCCACAGTTCACCAAGGTTTGAGTTCCAGCCCTGGTGGTAGGCAAGCTGGTGGGCACATGAGTGAATGCCCAGGAAGCTGGTGGGGTGGGAACTCGGAGGGGAAAGATTGCAATACATCCAAGCTTTGTTTGGGGTGCTTTCTCCTTCTCTCTCTCTCCCTGTCTCTCTTTCCCTCTCTCTTTGTCTCATGAGCACAGGTTCCCTTTGACATTAAAAGAAAATCATATCATTTATCTGATTTGATTCACATGCCTGGGTGCTTTTCCTCCTTCTCTTTTTCAACAACATGTAACCAATTGCCAAGGATTCTGAATTCTCCCTCCGTGGCATCTTTTACATCTGCTTAGCTTGCCCACATGTCACCACTGCTCCTTCAAACCTCAGCCAGCCCTCACCCCAGTCCTTGCAATCGCTGCAAAACCTGCCTCCCTAGACCAGTCTGACTAGTGAATTCTACAATGCACGATGCAGCTACTCATCTTATAAAGTGCCAGTCTCTTCATTCCCTTCCCACAATGATGTCGCGTCATCCGAGGAATAAAGTCCTAATGACGCGAGGTGCTGAGAAAGCCATCAGTCGTGCTTGCTGGTACTCCGACTCTCATGTGCACCTTCTCTGCGAATCTGAGCTCCAGTACTCAGCTTCTCACAGTCTGGACCAGCCATGATTTCCCTTTCCTCTTGTCCAGTTTCCTCTACCTGGAGCTTTCCCTGCTTCCCTTGTTTGAGGATATTTCTGGCCCTACTCTCTCCCACCCCCGGAATGCCACGTCGTCTGTATACATTTAGAAAGCGCTGTGTTGCATGGTGGGTAAGGTCTTGGACTCCCACATGACTTGACCACAGTTAGAGTCCCCGACCTGGTGGTTTGCTGTTACACTTCCCCTCTCTCTCCCTTTCTGTCTCTCTCTCTGGTGAGTACATGTGCCATATAGCAAACTTTAAAAATTATAACAGCAAATAAAATAAAATAAATCAATAATTTAAAAAATAAAAGCACTGATTGCAGTGCTTTTGCCTTCACATTCCCATCTGCCTCTATCGACAAGTTTTTCAAAAGGCGGAGTAGCTGTCATTTTCGTCATCATTTATCACTGAATCCTGAGTATATAATGCAACAGCAAAACCATAGAACGTGCATGCTTTATCAGTGGTCACAGAATGAATGCAGAGATGGCAGAGGGAGATGTCTTAGAAGTCGATCTCATGGCCACGTTACTGTTGTTCAGTGAGGTCTTGTGGCAATTACTCGTCCTGATTAGATAGTGTTAGCTCTTTCATCTTTGGAGAGAATATGTGAAGAGGACAATCCCACTTTCTAATTGAATGATGCTGAGGTGATAACAAGAATTCCACCCCTATATTTATTTTCCAGTGATTTGATGATGGGTGAATTCAGTCATTTTCTAAACGTAAATAAAAATTCCATAAATAATTCTCTAACCAGAAATAGAAATATGTTGAAATGTAACAACGAAGGAATGCTTTTCCAAAACTATATAAAATTTCACTTTGAAAATAATACACTGCTTTTAGACCCTAAGCCCCTAGAATAGGTTGGTTCTTGTTTTATATGGGCAATATGTTCTACAACAAAATATGTGCTATATATTTTGTATATTTGCATGTGGACTGCTAAAATACACTATTGTAATGTACACTGTCTGCACTGTAAATATTTTGTGTTAAAAAATAAAAGATTGATTTTTATGTTTCTATCAGAAGCTACTTGGTTCTTTGGCTTTTTGCTCTACCTCTGTGAAGTTATAGCTTATGTCACTTTGGTGCTTTCTAATTCTCCTCCTGTGCTTCTGAAAGACAGCTATCTGCCTCCTTTGGTGAAAACATGCCTCATGAAATGATAGCGTAGTGCAGGCCGAGACACGCTGAGATAGCTCACCGAGCGCGGCGCCAGTAGCAGACCTCAGCATTTATCCCAGCAGTCATTGCGCAGTTTGGAGACGCCACGTCTCTGCAGTGTTTACTTCCAATTCACTGGGAAAAAGGGAGGTGAGATCAGAAAATGACTACAGGTATGGCTATTTTGTGCCCATAACAAAAGGAAAAGAGAAACAAAAAACTGAACTGAATTTATATAATTAAAATTATTACAGGAAAAGAATCCATTGTGGTAGTCCTTGGAATGCCTCATGTCTAAGTTCTTTAGATGGATGATGAGTTAATGCCTACCTATAACAAATTAGACAGCCTGGAGTTCAGAAACACTTCTTTTTCATATCTGTTAAATATAGCCTACGCCTCATAAGTTGTACTTACATTCTTATTTACTCAAACATGGATTGTTTTGTTTCGTTTTGTTTCACTTTTAGGTTTTTGCCCTAGGACGCATGCTCTAGTCAGAGAGAGACAGAGAGAGGGAAAATAAGAAATCACACCATGGGTGAGGCACAGTGGCTATGCCATAACCTCTTCTCCTCGATTCTGCTCTTGGGATTTGGGGAACACAAACACATGTACCTGGTGTGATTTTTCAAGCTGCCAGGTACAGGACTTGAACTCCGGTCTGCCATATGGGAGTCTAGCACCTTAACCACCATGCCACCTGCTGGGCCCCAATCAAACATATTTTTAAAGATTCATAAACATGATGATGAGGTAAATAGGTAAAATGGATCTCTACTAATCATGCTTAGTTATAATGTAGGACTTTACTAGTTTTCTTATAATTTAATTGCTTACTTAATTATACAAATAACCATGGACTTTTTGTGGGGAAAAAAAAAAGGTGAAAACTAGTGGAGCAAGGATTTGACTCATATATTTTTCTAAGTCAAAAACCAGAAAAATCTAGCAACCAAAAATAATCATAATTTAGTGTCTGAAGAATTTATCATATTGGTTAGGTTGAAAATGTTATATCAGGAAATGAAAAAAATGCTACTTTCTAAAACAGGTTTCTTTGTCTCTGTACTGTTGACATTTGAGACCACATCACTCTGTTTGGAGCCCCTCCTGGGGTCAGTGCCCAGCCTCCCTGCCCTCCCTCTGCCTTTAAAATGACAAGAGCATTCTTCCTCCTCTGGTTATGAAAACAGAATATTTTCAGACATTGCCAAATGCTCCCTGGTAGAACACTGCTCTAGTCTCATAATTTTCTAAATACTGAATAAGCCATTAGTATTGTGTTGTCAGAAAAGTCATAGCACGTTTTTGCATAGAAAAATAGCAGAAAGAAGTCATGACTTCCCTTACAACCCAATAATTATTTGAAGTACTCAGTGATATGAAAGCACTCAGTACACAAGGGAAAAGAAATGTATATAATGTACTTGATGGTCTGAGAGAAATATGAACCTAAGCATTAGAGAGAAGCAGGTCTGGGTTAACCTAACAAATTCCCTCAGTACCCACAGGATCACTGTTTTTGTTGTTGTTGTTGTTGTTCGTTTGTTTGTTTAGATTTGCTATAGGGCATGTGCATTCACAGGAGACAGAGAGAGAGAGAGAGAGAGAGAGAGAGAGAGAGAGAGGTGGAAAGTGAGAAATATCTCCTGGGGAGGATGGCCATGTTGAAATACCTTCTCCTCCATTCTCTTGGGATTTTAGGCACACACGCCTACCTGTCCTGTGTGCTTTTCAGATCACCAGGTACAGGACTTGAATCAGGCAGTCAACCATCGGGATCCAGCCACCTTAACCTCTGTGCTCCCTGCCTGCCCTCAGTTTCTTTCCATGGAATATAAATAATAATAATAGTTCTTCCCCATGGTTGATACATTACCAAGAAGGGAGACACGTGGAAAGAGCCAGGAAACCACATGTGCAGACCTGGAGGACATTATATGGATCGAAATGAACCAGGCACAAGAAGGCAAGTACTGCATCATTGAACTTACATGTGAAATCTCACAAAATCAGAATCAAATGGTAGATGCCAGAATCAGGATGGGCTTAGGGGATGTTGCTCAAAGGATAGCAAATTTCAGTTACATAGGAGGGGTAAGTTCTAGAGATCTATTGAAGCCATACTGGCTAATAACAGTACTCTGTGCTCCATACTTGATAATTGCTAAGAGACTAGATTTTCAGAGTTCTTACTACCAAAAAAATAGCATGTGAGGTAATGCATATGTTAATTACTGGGTTGTCAGGAAAGTCATGATGCAGTGTTGCATAGAAAAACATGTCATGACTTTCCTGATGACCTAAATAGTTTCAACTAATCATTCCACAACATATTTATAGATCAAAACATCCTCTTGTTGTATAGTAAAAATAAATACAATTTTCGTTAATTAAAAATAAATAAATAATTTTAACAACAAAATGGGTGGGACCAGTGAAAAAATGAAAATAAAATAAACATCTCGTAATCAGTGCTTTTTATTATTATTCACCAAACAAAATACAATTCATAACAAAAGTTTAAAAGAAGATCATTTATTTGGTGTTACTGTCTATAGAGAAAAATTGTCTTTTCAAATCATTGATCAAATGGAAGGCAAATTTTCTCATTCATAGGCTTTAACACAGCCCCTACAGTATCACGTTATTTTTAATTAATGTAATTTTTTTTTTTCTTAACCTTAGTTACTAAGAGTAATATAAGCTAATGATGAAGAATGCGACCATTAAAATCAGATATAGGCAAAAACTCTTCCTGCTGTATAATTTTCTATGCCTCAAATATGAATAATACTAAAGAGATTGTAAAGGGTAGCCTTATTTTTTAATTTACTTTCTACTGATAAGGATTTAGAGGCAGCTCCAGGACAAAAGAAATACTGATGCTTAGGAAACATTGGACTAATGGAATTACAGGGGCCTTACAACACAATAGAAACAACAAATAAAAGGAAATTGTGTTTTAGAGAAGTAAGGGGAGGGAAGGAACCTAGACACACCAGCAGGAGGGCGCCGCCCCTGCAAGGACTACCTCAGTTACTCACCGTGGCACGCCGGGGCCTTTGTTTTATAGAAGAGCATCCAAGGGCTGTCAAAACTTGTCTGAGAGCACAACAGCTAGTAAGAAATGGGATCAGATTAGAACAGAAGTCACTCTGACTCCAGAACCCTGTTTTATGCACCACCGAAGCCACTGTGGAATCTCCTGGCACTGAGTTACATGTTCAGATACTGTGGACTTCACACGAACAGGATCCTGGATTTTGGCAACTAAAGTCATGGCAAGCGCAGCAGCAGGCTAGGCGTCTATTCACAGCTGTTCCCATCTTAAGGGAAGTCACACTGCCATGACTGCTCAGTCAGCTGCCTTGGGAAACCAGCCTGTTTATGAAGGTTAAATACATTACTCCATGTGTATGACGGAGGAAGACTCAGCCTTGAGGCAACATTAACGGCACATCAGACTGCCGTGCCGGGAGCCGCAGGACCGACTGCAGTTCAGATGCCCACCCCACAGCCTGGTGGACCTGAAACACTCTGTGGGCACACGCATGTGCCCACGGTCCAAGGAGCTGGAGATCTAGAGGATGGGGCTCATGAGTCGTGACGTGACCAGTCCCTGCTGAGGAGTGCTGCTCTCTCTTTCTCTCTCGTGTGCTCACGTGCTGTCATGAGAAACACATACATATATACACACGTACAGTTTAAAAAGTGTTATTACCGAGCATTAACCAAAGAAAAAGGATATAAATTTCTAAAATCCAAAACATTTTTAGAGAGATTTTTGCTATAAGGCATATGCACTCACGGAGAGAGGGCTAGAAAGAGAAAAATCACCTCCCGGGAGGGATGACCATGCCGCAGTGCCTTCTCTTCCACTCTCCTCTTGGGATTTGGGGCACGCGCACACACATGCCTGGCGTGACTTTTAAGTGGCCGGGTCCAGGACTCGTACCACGCTTGACTCTGTGGGAGTCCAGCCACATAACCACCTACTAGTCCCGAAATCCAAAGCATTTATAAAAAAACAAAAAGTGTTAGCTCTCCTAGAGGTAAGGCTTTACAGTAACACAGTGATAAATTTCTTGTGTGTTGAAGGGTTGACATCTTTCTTTTTAGTTTGGTGTAGGGCACATATACTAGCCAGAGAGAGAGAGAAAGAGAGAAGGAAAGTGAGAAATCTTCCCCTAGGAGAGATGGCCACACCATAATCCCTTTCCTCCTCAGTTTTTTGGGGCATGTATACACACATTCAAGTTTTTTTTTTTTTTTTTTTTTGAGAGGTTTTTGCTATAGGGCGCGTGCGCTCGTCAGACAGACAGAGAGAGACAGGGAGACAGAAAGCAGGAAATCACCCCCCAGGGGGGATGGCCACGCCGCAATCCCTTCTCCTCCATTCTCCTCTCGGGATCTTGGGCACGCACGCACACACGCGCCCGGCGTGAGTTTAAGCCACCGGGTCCAGGACTCGAACCGCGGATCGACTATGTGGGAGTCCAGCGACATAGCCATTACGCTAACTGCTGGTCCCACACATTCAAGTTTTTCAAGCCACTGGGTCAGGGACTTGAACTGCCCATTCAGCCATGTGGGCTCCATATACATTAGCTCCCATGCCACCTGCTGGCCTGACTGGTTAGTGTTAATGTGACATTGCTGTATTGTAGAATAATTTATGACATTATTTTACACAAAAGATCTGCCCATATTATAGCTACTACAGTAATAAAAAAAAGTTTTCTGAATTTACAGTCCATGAAAAATATGCTAATGTAGTCAGAAAGTCAGCTGAAAATCGTAGCTGCTCAGCATACTGTTGAAATGAGCCATGCACACACACACAAAAAAAACAAACAAAAATAATGTCTTTGCTTTGTTATATGAAAACACTTCAAGAAGAATATAGTAGTTCCTGAGATGAATTTCTTGCAAAAGAATAGAGCAAGCTTCAATATTAGTTCAAATATATATTTGTACTTTATATTTATTACATAGCCTCCACTAATAAAAAAGTCAAAAAATATAAAGCCAACTGAGACTTTGTAATTTGACTAAAAGCATGTCATTGTAAGTGGTTTGCAGAGTGAACTGCTTTCAGACTGATATCCTTTAATGTTCACATTTGTTTGATCAATTTGTCACCCACATCCCTTGGTGAAATCTCCCTAATGTACACTGAATACGTAAAAATGAGTCAAGGTGTAAGTAACTAATAAAATCTTCTGCTCATTATTGTAAGAGGATGTCACTTACTGACCAGGAATATGTCACTTCATCAGCTCTGAAAACAGATCAGTAAAATAAATCATAACTTAAGTGCATGTAGTGAAGGTATGGTTTTTTAAAAACGCATCCCGTGAATTTATTTTCATCTACTCAGACATGCCATGAGCACTAAATGGGAGTGAAGAGTTTTCTGTGAGGTATAGATAAATCTCACTTGCCATGTGGCCATGTGTCTGCCATGCCCACTGCATACCTAGAATAAATATCTGGCCTTGTTTGTATATAAGTAAAAAAGATGGGATTAAGACTTTTATAAAATACATGTAAAGCTCCTTGTCTGAAAATGAATGCATGAAAAACGTATAAATAGGCACTGTGCTCTATGTAGTATGTTAGAAACAGTCCCTAATTTGCTTGACCACCTTCCCAGCTAGAACTGGGTATATGTTCTTTCCCCGGATACCTGGGCTCTGGGGCTGTTTGAGCATGGAGGACAGTGATGTTGCTGTTGTTTTGTGTCCAGACCTTAAAACACCGGCAGCTCTTGTACACAACACCCAGTATGTCGTGAGGAAGTCCTGGGAGCCTCCTGTGGAGAGACTCTGAAGGCCAGCGCTGAGTGCAGCCACACGGAGGTGCCATGTTGGAAACGGACTCAGCTCTCCATTCAGCCAACGGCCCTTCTGCCACTGTGCAGAGCTGCACTGAGGCTCTTTCCACAAGCCCTGATGAAGGTGGAGATTCGTGACTAAATTAACATTGTCTTAAACACGACGTTTAGGCTACTTTGTTATGCAGCAGGATATTTGAGTTTATATTTTATATACACGTAATTAATGTATATGCATGTGTAATAGAACTGAGAGTTACAAAATATAATTATGCTTTATTATGTTTTTTAATTAAAGGTGTTTACCTTACCACTCATGGATTTGCCAGAAAGAGAGACAGAGACAGTGAGAGGGAAAATGAAAAATCACCCCCCAGGAGGAATGGCCACCAGCAACCCCTTCTCCTCCACTCTCCTCCCAGGATCTTGGGCAAGCACACATGCCCTTACAGTGTGATTTTGAAGCCACTGTGTCTGGGATTTGAATTGCAGTCAACCATGTGGGAGTTCAATGATGTAACCACTCCGCCATCTGCTGGCCTTTCATGTTTAAAAAAATGAACGTAGACTATGGATGATAGACCTGGTTGTCTAGCTAAGTGAGGTGACCTGAAACACGTCTTGAGATAGCCTCTGGTCACCTACCTACCTAAGGGTCACAGCATGTCCACACTAATGCTCCAGTCCTGGGATTAACAAACGGTCAAAGGGTTTTAGCAGAAACTAGAAAACTACACAGAATAGCCACATGCAATAGTGCTCAACACCAACATTGAACAGAGAAAATACATTTTTTCTGTCTCCCCCCCAGAACAATTGAATTAACATCTCTAGGGACTTGGTTAGACATAATACTAAAACATAGTAAAACAAAACCAAAAAGGCTTGAGTAAATGTAATATGTAGTCAAAGCTAATGATTATTAGTCTAACTTCTATTTTCCCAAAAAGTGGGAGCTGCAGAGGTAGAGAACACACTAATTTTTGTACTTTCTTCTCACTTTTTTCTAAGGCTGAAAGCTTAGAGAAGACAGTTGAGAGAAGCCAGTTGACCAAGTAAAGGGAAAAGAAGAGAAAAAGTTAAATACTGAAAAAATGGCAAATGGGTAAAAAAAAAAGTGTGCATCTACTAATAGATTTATAAAAGGGAAACACAGAAGCCATCGAATGTCAAGGAACTGAAAAATAAAGTATCCAGGGACCAGCAGTTAGCGTAATGGCTGTGTCGCTGGACTCCCACGTAGTCGACCACAGTTCGAGTCCCGGACCCGGTGGCTTAAACTCACGCTGGGCGCGTGTGCGTGCGTGCCCAAGATCCCGAGAGGAGAATGGAGGAGAAGGAATTGCGGCGTGACCATCCCCCCTGGGGGGTGATTTCTCGCTTTCTGTCTCTCTGTCTCTGTCTTTCTGGCGAGCACACGCGCCCTATAGCAAAAACCTCTCCAAGCAAAAAAGTATCCAGACCTAGTCACTCGTGCCTTCCTACCTGTCAGACTGAGAAAATTTGAAGGAACAGATAGTAGATGGTCTTGATAAGCAAATGGGGAAACAGGAACAGGAACACTAACTGGGAACATTAGATAGATAAAATGTGTGTGGAGGCAAGTTAGCAACAACCACCAAGTGTAAATTTTCTATCCTGTTTGATCTAAGAGTTCCGCTTCTAAAGGTCTTTTCCATGAAGACAAATATGTATGTATAAAAGACTCATTTTTGCATTATTTCTAATTGTATGCAAATATCAACATTGGAATAATCAATAAATCATGGCAAATTATTTCAATGGGATATTATATAGCCATTATTAACAATGAAGTTCATTTACAGTTACTGACAAATATAGACCTCCAAAACAGAATTAGAGAAAGTAGTAATTATGTATAAATTAAAAACTACTCTATATTGTACTTACCCTAAATATAAAACCAAATTTGTGTACTTATATGTATACATATGTATTTACATATATATGCATATTCATATGCATACCTAAGTTATGAAAAACTGATTGGAACTTCTATTCTAAATGGTTACCTCAGGGTACAATGTAATTACTTCAGGGTAGTGGAGAAGAATTGCAGTGTGATTAGAAAAAAATTGGAGAAGAGATAAGGAGACTTATTTAAGTACTGCCATTTAAATTTTTTTTTTCAATGAAAAGTAAAAATCTTCAAAACTTAATTGTTGACAAAGTATCTGTTTCTTCCTATCCTCACTGGGGTTAAGAAATTGTGCATTCGGTCTGCTTAGTTTTTATAGCTACCAATTATCTCCCTCTCCCACCTCGCTTGGAGTGTCGTCCATAGCAATGCTTGATATAATCCCATATGCCCCTGCCTCTTTTATTGCTATACTTATGGAAATCTGACACAATTGTGACCCATGTGATGCTATTTTTAAAAGAATAATCAAGTTTTGTTTAATGAATTTCTTAATTTTCAATACTTGTTCATAAGTATATCCTGTTTATCACAGCGTACACTGAGAAAGTTGTCAAATATTTAGGGTAAGTACAATATAGAGTAGATTTTAATTTATACATAATTACTACTTTCTCTAATTCTGTTTTGGAGGTCTATATTTGTCAATAACTGTAAATGAACTTCATTGTTAATAATGGCTATATAATATCCCATTGAAATAATTTGCCATGATTTATTGATTATTCCAATGTTGATATTTGCATACAGTTAGAAATAATGCGAAAGTTGGCAAATGTTTATAATTTCAGACGGTTTGCACCATTGTATCTATCTTCCAGTCATACATATTGCCACTGTGACATTGCCATTGTTATAATTGCTAGTCAGTAAAAGAAACAAGGGAGCATTACATTATCCAAGATCGCTTTGCCATGTGTACAAATCTATTTCGATTGTACTCAGTGTTCTGGAAACGGTGTATTTATAGACAACTCCACACTGAAATGAGCTTTGAAATGATTATGTTCGTAAATGTTCATCATCTGGGAAGCATTTATGGAGAGCACCTTCTACGTGGATAAATAGGTTCTAAGTGTTCCCTAAAGGTTACGAACCAAAAAGAGCAACCCCAGACCTCAGGTAAAACGTGAACTCACTGGAAGACACAGATGACTGTGGAGGAGGCAGTACCCTCAACCTGGATCTCCTCTTTGTGACATTCTCATGGCATGACCAACTCCCTCAGCCCTTTCAGATATTTCTCAAATTTCACCTTTTTTCCTGAGGGTGACCTTTCCCTATCTATCTATCTATCTATCTATCTATCTATCTATCTATCTATTATCTATCTATCTATCTATCTATCTAGATCTATCTATCTATCATCTATCTATCTATTTAGATAGGAGGCAGCCGGTTTTGAAATTTAATTGCAATTTATTTTAATAATAGTCATGGAACGATTATTATGAACTCTCTATGATTCTAGATCTTTAGGATAAATCAGGGAACAAAGAAAAATGAATAAATAACCACCTTCCTTCTTGTTTTTGAGTAGACAATGAGAAATGACTAAATTGTTATAATATGTAGATTATACTATATGAGAAGAGGATCAGTACTACAAGTGAAAGGGAAAGAATTAAGTACTGGGAGGCAGAGGATGGAATCATGGTGCAGGTTTAAAAAGAGAAAGAGTCAGGGCCAGCAGTTGCCATAATGGCTGTCGCTGGACTTCCATGTAGTCAACCGTGGTTCGAGTCATGGACCCAGTGGCTTAAAATCATGCCAGGTGCATGTGCGTGAGTGTCCAAGATCCTGAGAGGAGAATGGAGGAGAAAGGATTGTGGTATGGCCATCCCACCCGGGAGTGATTTCTCACTTTCTGTCTCTCTGTCTCTCTCTGTCTGTCTGGTGAGTGCACACACCCAAAAACAACCTCTCCAAAATAAATAAATAGATAGATAGATGATGATGATAGATACATAGATAGATAGATAGATAGATAGATAGACAGATAGCGATAGAGATGATAGATAGATAGATAGATAGATAGATAGATAGATAGATAGATGATAGATAGATGATAGATAGATGATAGATAGATAGATAGATAGATAGATAGATAGATAGATAGATAGAGATAGATAGATGATAGATAGATGATAGATAGATAGATAGATAGATAGATAGATAGATAGATAGATATAGATGATAGATAGATAGATAGATAGATAGATAGATAGATAGATAGATAGGTAGATAGATGATAGATAGATAGGGAAAGGTCACCCTCAGGAAAAAGGTGACATTTGAGAAATATCTGAAAGGGCTGAGGGAGTTGGTCATGCCATGAGAATGTCACAAAGAAGGGATCCAGGTTACGGGGACAGATGAGGCAATGTTTAAAGCAATTATCTTCTGGTAGGTTTGATGAACATCTTGATGACCAATGTTCTGAATTGCAGGGAGTAAATGATGGTCACAGAAAACGAAGTAGGTAGGAATCAAAGGCTAGGCCAGATCATGTAGTTCCTAGCAAAGAGCAGGGAGTTACGAATTTATTTTGAGAAAATAAAGTTGGTTAGAGCAGAGAAAAGACATTATTGAATGAAATGTTTAAAGAGACAACTTTGGATAATATGTTAACAACAGACCATCAGGGAACAAGAGTAGAAATTGAAACCCAGCGATAAGGGTGTTGGGATACTCCAGAAGAAAGAGATGATTCTGATTAGGCCAGGGTGTAGCAGTCCACGTGGTGAGCCAGGGTCCAGATTCAGAACACAGTCTGAAATCTGATTTGACAGAGTCTCTAGAAACAATACAAGGAATATGAGAGAAAAGGGCCAAGGATATTGACCAATACAATTAGAAAAACAGAGATGCCATAAATATAGATAAGAACCACCATAGTTGGAACTGGTTTAGTTGATAGTAACTATTGAATATTCAAGAGGAGAATGTTTAAGGAGAAGGGGTGTGACAGTCCAGAATTTAGAGCTGACGTCTAGGCTGTTGATAAGCTTTGTGGAATCATCGGCATAAAGATGGTATTGCAAGACAAAAGGCTAGGTAAAACCACCCAAGGCCTCCGTGTAGATACAAAGAAGCTGCAGTACAACTTGGGCACTCAGACGCTGAAACTCCAGGGAGAACACGGGGAAGGGACAAAGATACTGAGAGTCACAAGTAAAAGACAGAAGCAAATTTTCAAAAGAGTCTCCAGAAACCAAACAAAGAAAGTATTTCAAAGAGCAGGAAGTGAACTGTTTCATACTCTCTTGGCTGGCTGAGTAACGTGAAGACTGAAGAGTTATTAGGGCATGTCGCCACATGGAGGCCAACTGGAGCCTTTGACAAGAGCAGTTGGTGTGGTGCGAAGGAGGCACGCACCAGCTGGAAAGTGTGTCACAGAAAAGGGGAGGAAGACAGAGTACACTTTCAGAAGTTTTGCTAAACTGAGAGACAAAGATAAGACAAGATAACTGAAAGGGCATCTAGGGTTGAGAATCGATATTTTAATGATATGTTTCCATAAAGAGGAGGATAATCCAATAAAGAGAAACATTGTGAAGCCAAAGGGAGAGGGTAGATGTGTTGGAACTGTGCCCTGAATACGCAAGAAGTGGTTGGTGCTCAGGGTCAAGTAGAGGGATTTACTATAGGGCGAAGGAAGCTCTTACACTATCTGGACAGGGAGAGTGCAGGGGGTCCAGCTGCTGGCAGCTGAGCTCAAGTGGTGATGGGTCTGGGATGTTTCCTTCTGATTAGTTCATGGTCTCAGTAGAGTAGAAATGAGAGTGATGTTGGGAAGCAGGTGGTAGAGACTGAAAAGAGGAAGAGAAGACGAGAAGAAATAATCTTAGTCTGTGAAATAGAGAACTAAAAGAGTTCAGGAAGCACCTTGAAGGTATGATATTATTTGCCAATATAACTGCATATTTTAATGTGAATGTGTAAAATCAGTGGCATTAAATTGCCACATTATAAAGAACATGGGAGTCTCCTAATTTTCTAATTTTGCAAATGAGGAATCCAGAGCCTTTAAATTTTTAGACACTTGACCAAAATCATAGGAACAATGAAAAAAAAAAATGGCAACTAAAATCTGCTTCCTGGACATAATCGAGAGTGTTCTGTCTTAAGCGGGCATGGACCTCAAAATTCAGCAGAGGAGAGGGCTGGGTGGTGGTGCAGTGGTTTTGTAATTGGACCCACAAGGTAAGGTCAGGGTCTTCGTCCTGGGACCTCCTTGAGTATGCATGCACATGTGCACCTGCTCAAGATCCAGGCCAGCTGAGACTGGAGTTGGAGCATAGTGTGAGGACCCAATGAGGGTCCCTGACTCTTGGTCTCTCTGTGTCTCCCTCTCTCTCTCTCAATTAGTAAATAAACTTTTAAAAAATGTCAAAGGATAAACAGCATCAGAATTCATGTTTCTTAATTCCCCACTGCCACTTGTAAAGCATGTACAGAGAGAGGAAAGTGAAATATCCTCCTCTGTGAAGACACAAAATCAGTGGTTTCCCACTTTTTCCCCAGGATGATGTTGAAGACACAGCTCTGGGGCTAGATGGAAGGGTTGTTACTGGCATCTAGCTTGCAGATGCTGGCGTTGCTAATGATCCTACCATGCACGGGACAGCCCCTCAGCAGGAATTATCCATCCAGCCCCAGACCTCAACAGTGCTGAAGGCAAGAGCAGCAAGTAGTGGACATATTTTAGAACATGAAGCTTCCTTTATTGTTTTTTCTTTTTTAAGGTTTTGCCATCAGGCACATGTGCTCACTGGAGAGACAGAGACAGACAGTGAAAGGGAAAGTTAAAGAAGTTAGAAATCACCCCCTCGAGGAGGATGACCACATCAAAATCCCCTCTCCATTCTCCTGAGATTTTGAGCATGCATGTATGCACCCTGTGTGATTTTCTTTTTTTTTAATTTTTAATATTTTCATATTAGATTCAATCACCTATATCTAACATTTCTTCTTCCAGCATGATTCCTATGCATATCCATCAAGACAAAGACATTACTATCCACATCATCATCACCAAAGAGCTTTCATTTTTTTTCCTTTTTTTCTAATAATTATTATTATTTATTCTCCTTTTTAAAAACATTTAATTACTATACATTATTTGGCTTACAAAGAGAATTTACTTAACATGAAATACTTCTCAAACCAGTCCAGTAGAAAGTATTATACATGTTATCATGAACAGGAAATAAACCATTGCTGTGTCCCACAAATGTCCTCCTCTCTATTCGTTCTCATGCTACCCTTCTCTATACTCTTCCCTTCTCCCTGCCCCCCATTCCACACTGTCCTCAGCATCCATAACTATTTTCACTGTTTTTATGCCCATCAATATTTCAATCCTTACCATATAATGTGGATAATTTGTATATATTCCCTGTGTGATTCTCAAGCCACCAGGTCCAGGACTCAAACCACAGTCAGCCATGTGGGAGTCCAGTGCTTTAACCACAATACCACCTGCTGATCTCCAAGAACATGAAACTTTCTTATAAGCAATTTTTATGTAAACAGTCCTTATACATATAATATATTAGAAACTAGCCTCTAGGGTTTCAGGTTATCCACAGTATTTGAGAATACATATATTTCTAAAAATAGCACTGAACATGCAAACTCCCATACATAAATAGTATATTATAGGTACTTGCTTTTTCAAAGAACGAAGTTCGACTTTGAAATTTAGGTTTCCTGGGTATAAAGGTGTTCTTACCTAGACCCAGGATGGCCGGGCCACAATGTAAGCAGTGTGGGTGGAAATGGTGTTGGCGGAGCCTTTTACAGAGCACGCAGTGACGGGGGTGACGCAGACAAGTGGGTGGGGAGGGAGAAAGGGGTCTTGACTGAAAGTCTAAAGAACTTTGCCAACAACAAAATTACATCTGAAATAGTTAGGGGGCCCGATGAAACATGACCACATCTAGCGCTGTTTGAAATCATCAAATAAAGTACAAATACAGAATGAAATCCTGAACTAGGTGAATATAATTTTATGCATGTTTCTGAGAGCTTCCTAAATTGAATTTCGGCATGTTTTTCATGAAATTGTTCTTTAGTGGACTTTAAAAAATATTTTAGATAGGAATTTACAGAGATGTAAATAACTTCTGTAAGAATATTAATGGATGGAGCCAGTAGGTGGTATGCTAGTTAAGGCTCTGGACTCCCACACAGTCAAGTACAATTTGAGCCCTGGACCCAGTGGCTTGAAAATCATGCTGGATTCATGTGTGTGCGTGTCCAAAATCCAGAGAAAAGAACAGAGAAGAAGGGATTGTAGCATGGCTACCTCCCTTGGTGGGGATGATTTCTCACTTTTCCTCTTTCTTTCCCACAAACAAACAAATAAAGAACGAGTACCCACATTTAATATCTTGACATTTTATTTTTTATTAACTTGAAAGAAAGTTTTTGTCTCTTTTTAGGTTTATTGTAGTGAATTTTCAGTTTATGAATTCTTATTGCTATTGGTGCCTTCTCTCTTATAAATGCGATGTATTTGTATATGAAAACAGCAGTAAGAGGATTTGTTTCCCAAACCGTATTTCAGAACTCACCAGATTGTGTGGCTGTTGAAAATCGATTTTCTCTCACCTCCTGGTATGTACATGCAGTTTTTATTTTCCAAGGGGAAACACCTGCAATCAATTGATGAACTGCTGTTTGTGGATCCAACTGTCATTGGGGCCGTGTGGTGGCAAAAACCTCATTACCATGACAGGAATGAGCCTGCAAATGTATCGCAGAGATGCAAACTGGGAGCACATAGATTAATGTCTTTGCAAATTCTGGTTTTTAAAAAACAGACCTAACTTTTAAAACTACATGTTCTAACCCTTATCAAATGAATGCTGCAATTAGGTAGTATGTTAATGACTAAGACACACTGTCATTTCCCTTTTTTTGTCAGCTAGCAGTAATTTTTCAATGTCTTTACCCCAAAATAAAAGCAGAAAAGGTTTTCTGAATTTTACAAAAGGTAAAATTTAGGTATTGCTTCTAATAATAGTTTCCATTGCCATTAAGACAATTTGTTTAAAGAAAGTAAAAGAACAGGTTGTCATCTTGTAATGTTGTGACAAATTCTGTAATTCTGTACACATGTTTCTGAAAAGCTGCATGGTATAACTTTGTATTAAAATTGTCCCACTGTTACAGCATCTACATACAATTGTTGCACACAAAGAATAGAATTTTGGTAATGTCAGTGAACCAAGAGGTGATCCTACCTCTCCACTCGTTTCCAGAAGAGGACATAGAACCCAGAGATTACACAAGCCACCACTATTCTCTAAGCTAATTTGTGACAGTGGTAATGAAACTGGGTCCTTTTATATATCCCATTGTGACTATTGTAAGCTCCAGAATAGTTTGTTGATACAATGGTGAAACTGAAGAGTTGTTTAGATACAAAGAATTTCCTAATCCCGTCAGTTTGGAAAAACGGAGGGCCAGCATATAACTCTATGAATATCAACATATAACTTCGCATATACCTACCCCATTTGTAGTAATTGGCCAATAACCTTTAATACACTGAAGTGTTCTTTTGATCGTCTACAGATTTTTTACTATGAATTAATTATTGCTAAGCACTACAATTTCTTGGATATCTTGCTCAACACTATATACCACAGTGAATACTTCAGTGCCTCTACTTTCAAAAACCTTGAAAACTAGTGAATGTAACATGTAAATGCAAGAAAATGTGATAGATGTTAAAGCGGAAGATGCACTGGGTAGAGTGGCCACAGACAGTACGGAATCTTCAGAGTCCACTTAGGGGGCTGGAGATGTCTTCATCATCAGCGATGATGTCTATGTATTTGGATGACCTTCCTGGGAAATCCTTTTTTGTTCTGTTTTGCTTTGTTTTGAATAATTTACCACTCTGGGTCTAGGGACATTGTGTATGTTTTTCTTAGAGTTAGTTTCTCTCTAAGAGGTAATAGCAATTACGTTTTAACAGGGCAATGTGACACTTTTACTCTTTGCTTTTCATGTAAATAAGAGAAATAAGAATGATGGGACCAGCAGTTGGCATAATGTCTATGTTGCTGTATTCCCATGTAGTCGACCATGGTTAGAGTCCCATACCCAGTGGCTTAAACTCATGCCAGGCGCACGTGCGTGTGTGCCCAAGATCCCAAGAGAAGAATGGAGGAGAAGGGATTGCAGCGTGGCCATCACTCCTGGGGGGTGATTTCCCGTTTTCTGTCTTTCTTTCTCCCTCTATCTCTCTGGCTAGCACACATGTCCTAAGGCAAAAAAAAAAAAAAAAAAAAAAAAAAAAAAAAAAAAAACACCTCTCAAAAAAAAAAAAAAAAAAAAAGAATGAATGAAAGAAGTAAGAAAGCAAATGTGTCCTCTCTTCTTATTCTACAAATTCCTGGTAGAATTTGCAGAAAAGGTCTTTTCTGTTATGCATGGAAACCAATTGCATTTGTTGAAACATTGTAATCGTTGAAAAATTAGATCCTGAAGATCCATTATGAAAGGACATATGGAGAAGGAAGAAAAAGGAGGTACGTGCGGGAGACGGGGGATGATGTAGGACTGTCGGAATTTAAGCAAATGTGGAGCACGAGTTAGAGATAAATCTGGGTCATTTTCTTTGAAAGAAAGAGAGGTCCCTCACCCTGAGACCTGGCAGGGATGAGCAATCTGAATGCTGAAGAGCCCCTGGGCAGCTGAGGCATCTCCTAAGTCCTGGGAAGCATCCTTCCTCTGCTGCACGGGGCCAGGGATCCCTCGCTGTTTCTTCTTGTGGCAGTGAGTGAAGATTCCTCTCTGTTGGCTTCTAGAATCTCTGTCGTACCTGCCCAGCTTGAGTGACACAGTTCCAGCCTCCAGATTTTGCTCCAAGACAGTAGGATTCACTGGTGTGAATAGTACTATACCCCAACCAGAGCATCGCACACCACAGTGCCCACCCCCCAAGTAGATGGGAAACACATGCAGCAGTGAGCACCTGCCATGTTTGCACTGTGACCTGAGGGAAGAAGGTTAGAAGCTATACTGACCTGGTTTGAGAAGCCCTCAGGTAACTGGTGGCCTGTGAGTTGTGGAAAACCCTGTATTTTCCAAAGGCTGAGAAAGTAAGACTCTGGTGCCTCCCCAGGCCCCTTTTCTTCCTCTCTCAAGTAAGTGAGCTTCTTAGTCTGCAGACCGGAGAGTGCACACATTTAATGTGTAAACCCCAAAATGCCACCAGGTGGAAACCCTGTTTGTTTCCAGTATTGTCCATGTCAGATTCATAGCTACCGAGAAATTCATGGCATAATACAATATACACCCTCTTGAAGTTGTAAAAGGTGATTTCTGAATTGCTGAACTGGATTATCTAAGACCCAAACTTTCTGAAAGGGGATTACTAACATGGAGACATGTGTTACCGAGGTGGTACTCCTTGGCAGGGCTGAGTAGTTCTTCACTGAGAGATTAGCTCCTGGGAAAGGCATTAGAACGGCGCTGTTACCATAGTGATCCAGAACCTAAGAAAGAACCTGGGCACAGAAAGAACCTGGGTGGCTCCCATCACCGAAGAAAGCTTGACAGAGTAACCACTGCTGTCTTCTTCCTGCGCACCCAGGTACAGCGCCCACACTAGGCCACTGGGAACTAGGCATTGTGCCTCATTCCTAAGGAAATTGTTTCAGGAACAGTCACTTTAAAGTCAGAAATGGGTAGATTCAGAGTAAATTTGGCAAGTTTTACAGTGTGTACCATTTAATCTAATTACTTCCAAAAATGGAAATATTAATACCTCTGGATAGTTATGAGGAGAATTTTCTTAAATATGTGCGAAACCATGGAGGCCATTATGCTAAATAAAATAAGACAGATGCAGAAAACAAATACAGCATGATGTCACTTAATGTGATATCCAAATAGTCAAATTCATACAAACAGAGAGTAGAATGGAAGTGGCCAAGGACTGAGGAGAGAGGAGAATGGAAAATGCTCGTTACGGGTATGAAGTCCCAGTAATTCAAGATAAATGAGATCTGCAGATCAACTACTCAACATAGTGCCTCTAGCTAACCACACAGTAGCACATAATTAAAATTACTAAGACAGATGCTGTTAGATGTTCTTGCAAAAAAGAGAAGATATTTACATGTGAATGCACATACGTTTCTATACTAATATGGGTATGCACACATATATGTACATAAGCATGCCTATGCACATTGGTGTATACATATATGTATTTCTGTTCAAGGGTACTGTGTGTGTCTGTATATGTGAATACATATAAAATATATGGCCAACCCTGTTCTCAGTAAATGTCACCTTCCTCCCCTCCGTTATTGCATTTGCTGGTGTCTCCCGAGAGCACTAAGCCCTTCAAAAGTGTGATCTCCCACTGCTCACAGATGCAGATCTGAAACTGGACTTTGGTTCCTCTCCATCACTGGTTCTGTTCCACGTCTGTGTGTATGCCATAAAACTGGTTATTTGTTACTTGCACTTCCACTTGATTGGAAAATGTTGGTGGGCGAAGATGACCTTGACTGCTTCTACCACGTTTCGCAAAGTGGCTAGTGCTTAGAAGATGATAGGTAGGGCTTGCTTGTTAATGACTGGATAACTGAGTCAGTGAATGAATGAATGAGTGAGCTGATCAATCAACAGGAATAATTTTAGAATGGTTTATAATCATGTTGAGGCAATCTTTTTATTTTTTATTTATTTATTTATTTTAATTGTTCACAGGGCTTATGAACTCACCAAGAGGAAGAGAAAGAGAGAAAGAAAGAGAGAAAGCACTCCCCAATGGGTCAAGGTCATGCCACAATTTCTTCTCCCTCTCTCCCTCCTTTCGGGATTTTGGACATGAATGCACTTGTGCCTGGCATGTTTTTCTAGAAACCAATCTGGAACTTGAACTGTGCAGTCAGTCATGTGGGGTCTAGCTCATATTTCATCAGGCCATGGGTTAGCCCACGACACTCAGGAATAATTCAACGTGCAAATGATAAGGACCAGAAAGTCTTTTAGCAGTGTCTCCTCAGGAATGTCAGGTCAGCTCTCAGAAGAAGTGGAAGACCTCACAAGTGCAATCCTCCAGAGCCTATGGGGGCTTAAAGAGATAACACAAATAGCAAAGGGGAAAACTGTGCAGAACAGGGTGTTAACCTGAACTATTTGGGCCTGAAATGGTTGTACTACCACACTGGAATTCCTATGGATAAATTGAAATCACAGGTGTTAGACTGTTTTCCTGAACTGGTTGCTAAGTTACAGCCAATTACACCTGCCACACTTCAGTCAATCTCAGAAAGCCCCCTTCTAGGCTGCTCATGTAGCCTACCCTCGAGCTGTAACCAATCTAATCATTTCTCTACCTCATTCCCTCGTTTTGGGTTTTGTACGTCACTTTCTCTTTCCTACACACGCCACTTTCCCTGTCCACAAACTTAACTATCCTGTGAACACAGCCACTACCCAGAGTTGCTCAAAAACCATTTTCTGGGGACCTGCCTGATTTGAATCACCCATCCTTTGTTCAAATAAATGCGATTAAAATTTTGGTTTGCCTAAAATTTTGTTTTTACCAGGGGCAAAGGAGCAAGTACACACACTCTCTAAATAAGAGTTGTTACTTGTTAGTTGATGTTGCATGTGCTTTGTACTTTTTGTCAGCTGGTCAGGCAAGACCCCGATGTCTGCAGGGCCTGACTCCTGGAGCTGACTTGCCTAAGGTCTTTTGGGATGTTAGAATGGAATTCATTCTGTCTGCAAGACCACGACAAAGCAAGTGCTTCCACCGATAATACCCAGTCTCCACCTCCCCTGTCTCTTCCTCTCAGTTTATGGCTTCATTCTTTCACTACCATAAAATCAAAAATAGCTGTAGTCCAAGCTCAGACTGATGCCATGAGCTGTGAGGAGCCCGTCCCCGTGTCCCCTCAGCCCACAGACTCCACAAGTACACTTTGTGGCCTCACACGGGTGACTTTGCCCACGTCCCCTTCTGTGTTCCTACACGACAGCTCTGTGAAAAATCCTCATCGATCTTGCGATAGCTGCAGTACAGATACAAAACAGCTTGTGGTTGCTCCGTCACCGGGACTCCTAGGGGAAGGGAAGAGGTAAGGTGATTAACGACACCGGCAGGGAAGGTTTTATCTCAAATGAGATGCTCGTGTAAGACAATCTGGCTTTTGCATCGCTCCTTTTCTGCTTGTGTTTTATTAGAGGTCAGGAGGAAAGTGCGTTTGTAGGTGAGGTTTTCCCCTTGTGCTTTGACTTGTTTTATGACTTGTTCTCTAGCCAAGTGCCCGAGGCACAGAGGAGAGGAAAGAGCACTAGGCCTGGAGTCAGAGGGTCTGCATTTGGGCCTCCGCGCTGTGAATCGGGGCCGAGCAGTGGACATCTCAGAGCCTCAGTGTCTTCCTCTGAAAAATGAAATGACAATCTATGCCTCGGCTTTTCCTGTCAGAAGTCTTCATTTGTTCTTTTAGCATTAATTCCTCTTAGGAAAAAATTAAATATGTACTCAAATATACACGTTTATATAATTTAGTATGTCATATATTTATTACCATTTAAATATACCATGTATTACACAAACAAAAACTCAGAAGCAGCTTTGAAAAGGAAAGAAGCTGTATGTTTTGTCATTTTATTTATTTATTTCTATTTATTTATTTAGTTAGTTAGTTAGTTATAGGGCATGTGGACTTGCCAGAGATAGACAGAGGGAAAGAGGGAAAGTTGGAAATCGCCCCCCCAGGTGGCGAAGGTCAAAATCCCTTTTTCTCCAGTCTCTTCTCAGGATTTTGGGCACTCACGAACACACTCCCAGTGTGGTTTTCAGGCCACCAGGTCCAGGACCCAAACTGTGCAATCAGCCAGTGGGACCCAGTACTTTAATCTCCATGCCACCTGCTGGCCCTGAGGTTGTACTATTGTTAAAGTTTATTTTCTTTTTTTCTTTCATGATAGAGAGAAAGCAAAAGACAGGTGCCTTCGACAGGGTCTTACCACACTGTGGTCCTCCCCAGCCTCCCAGTTCACCAGCATCTCAGGCATGTGCAGGCTCACTCCGCATTTCAGGATGAGCCGGGATCCAAACCCAGGCTTCCCACGTGGCTCCACACCACAGCATGGTGTCCCGCCACCTGCACTCCTGATGCAGAGAACACAAGGGCCCAGGGTGACATGTCCCTCCACCTGCAGTGATACATGGGTTCTCGTCTTCAGCACATGAAGAATTAGAGATGCAGACATAAGCAAACAAAGGGAGTTTACGAGAGAAAAGGAAGAACTGAGGTCCCAAGCAGAGAGCGGGTCCCAAGAGGGTTGTCCACAAGGAACTGAGGCAAGGGGTTTCGATCTGGGTCAGGAGGGCTTTGTCTGTGCTTGTTTCCAAGTGGTGCATGTGTTTTACTCTGGGTGGGGGTCACATGCTGGATGGGTCTGGTTATTTTTTTCTAATTTTGGAGTGGATTCAAGGTTAGGAGACTCTCTTTGCCTAAAAGCTTTGAGCCATGAAAGACCCTTACCTTCTTCCTGGAATGTGGTGGACCAGGAGAAAAGTCTTTGTCTTAGGTCAGTCGTAGGTCACTGCTGCAAACTGGCTCTATGAACAAGCAGTTCAGAGACAGCGAGTTGTTGTGTCTTCACCCCCAAACTTAGCCGTTTTGTGATTTCATCTTGAGCCCATATCCTAACTGTATCGTCTCCCACCCCTTGGGGGTTTTTATAAGGCTTTCACAATGAAGTAGTGGTTAATGGTCACAAGAATTCTTACATCATTTGGGCCCATGGGATGGGTGTCCTGTCCCTAGTTGTGGTCCATATTAGCTAGTCTTGCATTTTTTTAGGTAGGGATTAAGACTGTCATTTGGCCCCAAGCATGGTCTGCTTAGAGTGGATTATTTACATTTTCCAAATTGAAACTCACTGTCCTATAATTTCCATTAGGCCTGATCACTTAAAATTCCAAACCTAGGAGTTTTCCTGGTTTGGGTCCTTGCCTCCTAACTGTTTTGTGTGTATGCCTCCAAAATTCAGTATTGATGTGAACCGGAAGGACAGAGAGCAAGAAGGAAAGTTATTTTCCCATAAGGTTATAGTGGGCTGACTGGTTTGGGGTCTCCCTGAGTCTGTATGGGTACTCCATTTGGATTCCCTATTTTCCCTAACTGCCTAACTTAAATAGACTCCACCACTACCAGGCCTGGGCCAAAGAGCTGGGATAGTTCCTCTGACTCCCACCGTGCATGTCCTGGGGGCACACGCCCATCACTTTGAAGGCAATGCTCTGGACATTATCATTTATATTTCTTTACATGTAACATTCTTTTCTAGAACCTTGATGCTCAAGGTACAGTTCATGGGCCATGAGCATCAACATCACACAGGACCTATTAGAAACGCAAAATCACAGATTGCACCCCAGACCTGATGGATCGGAATCCACATTTGGAAAAAGTCTCAGGTGACTGGGCATGCACTGACATGGAGCTACGCTCTCTTCATTCTATCCAGAGAATAGTTCCTACCTTCTAAGGCTCCAGAAGCATGGAGTATTGAATAGACCACAGACCCTTCCATGACCACAGCTCAGGGACCCCACAGTGTTACATGCAGACCCATTTCTGATCCCACATGCTTGTGTGTGTCTCTAGTAGCTCTCAGATGCGTACGTGATGTCAGATGTTATCTTGATCACATTTGTCTGTCTTCCTGGTGCTTAGGTAATATCTATTGAAATAAAAATTCAAGAGAGCCTGTAGTCAGACTCAGATGAGACAATGTTTGAAAAGGCAGCCATGTATTTATTCATGCATACAAAAAACATTCCCTGAACAGCCACAGATGGTAGGACAATTCCCAGGAAGGCAGTCCTGCATAAAGAAGGCCGAGGCACAGCCCTGTGACCTTCACGCTCCTTTCTGGATCATTCTCGTCACTCCTCCAGCCCCCGGCATTTCAGAGCGCAGCAGGCATTCTGGGGAAGCTCAGGTGTTCACCCTTGGGATGGCCACTGGTCAGGAATATCCAAGCACCTTGTCCAGGGAATCCAATCTCTGGGATTCCAGGCCCCCCCACAGCTCGCCAGGCCCCAGATCTACTCCTCATTCTCCTCCCGTGGGCTTCAGCTCTTTGTTCTTGGCTTAACTATTTCCAGCTGCAAAGCAAATGGAAACTTATTTACATTTCCAGTGGGGAGCCATGTAAATACGCTCAAGAGGAAGAATAAAAAATAATTTAATACAATATAGTAGAAGAGAGGTGAGCTCTGCAAAATGTTATCATTCTTTTCATTTGATACATCCTCTTTATAATAGCTTTTTATCATGGTTCAATGAAATTTCCTCCAAAAACCAAAAAAATAAACCAAAAATGCTTAATGTTACTTATTTACTACTACAGAGTGGAATTTCAGAGCACCTGGTAACATGGCCTAAATAAAAACTAGAAATCCAGAAATTATACTCTAAAAAACATACTACACCATATCTGGTGAGCCATCTGTCATGATAAAAGAATTAATCTCTTAATAAACACATCTAGTTAATTCCAACAGCTCAGAGAAATTGATGCACCTTGCCAGCTGCCCAACTCCAGCTAAAGAGATCTTACTCCCTGGTTATAAAAAGAGAAACCCAAACATAGGGAAGAGAACTCTCTTAGGACATGTCACTCACGTCCGACACGCTGTGAATTCTCAGACCTTTGGTCACGAGCTCTGATAACACCACCCTCCATAGCTCCTGTCCCAGCTTTGTCTGTTACACTCAGTGTTCAGCAGCTTAGACATATTTTCTTTGTCTTTGTCCACCATCTATAATTGTAATGTGCTACTTCTACAGCACTTACTCAGAAATTGACTTTAGCCTCTCACAGTTGTAGGTTCTTTCCTGGACTATGTAGGGGTGTAAACAAATTAGGAACATGGAAATCTTGATCCGGAGCTCTGTGTGAAGTACTCACACGAATTGTTCAGTGCACAACTTGTCCCATCCTACGTGGTAGCCATGTTTTTATTATTTGTCTCAATTTTGTCTTCAAGCTTACAATTTCAGTGTTACTGGTTTATATTCTTTCTCTCTAATATAAATTTGTAGACTGTTTCTACTGGTGAAGTTTTTTTTGAAGGTTTTTTTTTGAGGGGGGTAGAGATTTCTGTCTCAGGGGTCATTTGCTCACCAGAGAAAGAGACAGTGAGAGGGAAAGTGAGAAATCACCCTCCCCCCAGGGGAGGTGACCACACAGCAATCCTTTTTCCTCCATTCTCCTCCCAGGATCCTAGGCACACACACACACACACAAGTGCCCAGAGTGAGTTGCAAGACATCCCTCTGGGACTCAAACAATGATTGGCCATGTGGGAGTCCAGCAACCTAACCACTATGCCATCTGCTGCCCCCCTAAACGAAGTACTAATCTCAGAAGAAATGCAGTATTTTAGGGGAAATACTTGAGCATCATAACACAAATGATGTCGTTATAATTACCATTTAAAGAGGGGAGCCAAAAATGAGGTAAAATGGTAGACTCATTAATTTCCCTGCCTCTAATCACCAATATTCAGATACAGCTCAGAGAGTGAGGCCAAAAGCCATATCAATCTCCGCTGTGAACGTTTAGCGTAGTGAAATGGAATGTCACAAAGCGAAGAACGAACAGGCTCCTGTGCTGCCATGTTGACCTTGAAGCGAGGAAATAGAAATGTTAATTACCATTTGGATTATCATTCTGTAATGATGTCTTTATTATGGTAATGATTAAATTCTAAATAGAGTTAAACACATTAAATCAGAATCTTAGCAGATTCCCCTGCTTGAGTTTGTAAAGATATCTACTCCAAATGTGTCTTTGAAAATAAAACATGTATAGTAATGTATTTTGGAATTGCTTAGGGACAAATATGGTGCACACAAAAGTCTATAATATATAGAAGTTGTATTCTTGATTTTATCGGTAAATATTTTAAAATTTCATACCCCAGAGTATGTTCTTAATAAAATAATAACCGTACTTTATAAATACATTTTTATAATGACTTTTACATACAAATTAAAAGAATTAATACAGGGTGAATTACAAACATTTGAAATAGAGGAAATATGTTCAAGTTACTTATTATTGCCACTAAGTGGCGCAGTTCTTAGGGAATGGGAACTGCAATAAATGAATGAATAATCTTTTGACATCCTTTTTATTTCTTTTTAATTGTGGTAAAATATACAAAATGAAATTAAGCATCCTAACCACTTCTAAGTGTGCAGGTCAGTAGTGTTAAGGGTGTAGAAACTGTCTCCAGAACTGCTTCTGTCTTGCAAATCTGAAACCATAACCATCCAACAGCGCTATTGACATGATCTTAGTTATGACTGAAAATACAATCATTTTAAACATATTTTATTCGACTTAAATAAGATGATAAAGGAGTAAAAACTCAACAAATATATTCTTGCCATTTTAAGTCTGAATACTTAAATACCCCCTACACTTGTGTAAATTAGTTTCTCAGAATTGATAGTTATATTTATCAATATCATTTAACTAATACTCAGAAAAAATCAGTACTCCATTTTTACAGATGAAGAAACAACCAAAATATAAACTACATTTCACCCTGCGGGAAGTTGGCAGCTGACAAGAGCTCTCTCTAACTCCCCAGCTCTGCTCAGGCCCAGGGCTATTCACTCTCTCCATCTCACTGCCTTGCTCAGAGTGCCCACCCCAGGTCTTGACTGGACTATGAACCAACACTCCAATCTGCTTCTTCCTGGTAAACTGCCAATCCTTCTTCCCTTTCTGTCGAAACAGACCTATACCAGGTACAAATCTGACCAAAGGACTCTGCTTACAATCCTACATGGGATCCTGTAATCTTAAAAACAACATAAATTTGGGACCAGCAGTTAGTGTGATGGCTATGTTGCTGGACTCCTACGTAGTCAACTGTGGTTCGAGCCCCAGACCCGGTGGCTTAAACTCACGCCGGGCGCGTGTGCGTGCGTGCCCAAGATCCCAAGAGGAGAATAGAGGAGAAGAGATTGCGGCGTGGCCAACCCCCCTGGGGGGTGATTTCTCGCTTTCTATCTCTCTGTCTCTCTCTGTCTGTCTGGCGAGCGCACATGCCCTATAGCGAAAACCTCTCCAAAAAATAAATAAATAAATAAAATAAATAAATTTTATTCCTGTTTATTTTTTTTCAGTTTTAATGAGATGTAGTTGACACAATAGCAGCATATACTCATATATAATATTCATACATTATATAGCAGCATGTATTTTGTATATAATACATATATATATATATACCACATACATGGCATGCATAATATATATATATCTTATAATAATCTTTTTAATTTTTTTAAATTTATTTTTAATTGAAAAATAAATTGTATGTAGATAGCGAGTATGACATGGTGTTTTGAAGTACGTATGCACTGTAGGATGACTAATGTAGGTAATTAACATATGCATTATTTCACAGTTATTTTTAATGGTAAGAATATTTTTCATCCACTCTCTTAGTATTTTTCAAGAATACAGTCCCCATGGTACATAATCGTTTCCTTGAGCTTATTCCTTCTACCTAACCAAAATTTTGTATCCTTTGACCAGTATCTTCTCACCAACCCCAACCACCCCAGCCTCTGCTGACCGCGTTTCACTCTCCACTATGAGATCAACATTTGAGATTCCAGTATGCATGAGATCATGTGGTAATTGTGTTTTTGTGTCTGGCTTATTTCACTTAACATTGTGTCCTCCAGGTTTAACCATGTCGTTGCAAATGACAACAGCATTCCATAGTGTTAAAAGAGCAAAATATTTTCATCTTGAGGAAGTTCAATTTCTGAATTTTTCTTTTTATATTTTTGGGCTTTTTTGGTGTCCCATTTATGATGTTTTCCCAGAATTAAAAGTCACTAAGATTTTATATGTATTGTATTTTATAGTTCTTGCTTTTAGATTTATGTATGATCCATTTCAATAGAATTTTTGAAAATGTAAGGTCAGATTCATTGTTTTGTATATGACTATCAGATCATTCCAGCAGCATTTATTGAAAAGACTTTGCTTTCCAAATTGAATTGCTTTGGCACCTGTATTCAAAAATAAGTTGATCATATATTTGTGGTTCTGTTTGGATTCTATTCTGTTCCACTGATTTATTTATCGAAATCTACTTCAGCATAATAGTATCTTAATTACTGTGGCTGTGTAATAAGCCTTGACATTAGAGAGCATGAAACTTCCAACTTTAATTTTCCTAATCAAATATGTGTTGGTTCTTCTAGTCTCTTTGTATTTGTATGTGAATATTAGAATCAGCTTGTCAAATTCTATTTTCAAAGCCTACTATTTTTACTGGGATTGTATTGAATCTACAGGTAATTTTAAGAATAGACTTCCTAATAATGTTCTGTGCTGTGCTCCATGAAGATGACATATTATTCCATTTATTTAGGTCATCTTTAATTTTTCTTTTTTTTTCCTTTGGAGAGGTATTTTGCTATAGGGTGCGTGCACTCTCCAGAAAGACAGAGAGAGACAGAGAGACAGAAAGCGAGAAATTATCCCCCAGGGGGGATGACCACACCGCAATCCCTTCTCCTCCATTCTCCTCTCGGGATCTTGGGCAGTCACACACACGTGCTCGGCGTGAGTTTAAGCCACCGGATGCGAGACTCAAACCGCAGTCGACTACGTGGGAGTCCAGCGACATAGCCATTACGCTAACTGCTGGTCCCGCTTTAATTTTTCTTAACAATGTTGTACAGGGTATTTTTAAAGTTTATTTCTCAATAAAGAAAGAAAGAGAAAGAGAGGCAATTTGGATAAGGTCTCACCATATCACCATCTGCATGCTCCCAGACTTTCAGCAAGCCAGGGTCAGAGACACGACTGTGGTCAGGCCTGATGTGTGCATGAGCCTGGGATCCCGACCCAGGGCCCTCTGCGTGGCTCCAGCATCCTGCAGGGGAACCTTGTCACTCGCACCACTAAGGCAGGCCGGCTGTTTTGTAGCTTTAGAGGTTGAGGATTGCACACCTTTTATCAAATTCATCCCTAAGAAATTCACATTTTTATGCTATATTAAATGATGTATAAATTTTTATTTTCATTTCTAAATTTTTAATTATTTGTTGTTAGTTTATAGAGAAAACAATATAGATAGGTGGATGGATGGGTAGATAGATAGATAGATAGATAGATAGATAGATAGATAGATATAGATATCTTATGTGATGACTTAATTTTGTTTTGCCATAATTCACATGTTGAAATCTCAACCTGAGGTACCTCAGAATGTAACTATATATGGAGATAAGGTTTTTAAAATGATGAATAAGTTAAAATGGTACTTTTAGATGGAATCCTAATTCAATATGGCTAGTGTCCTTGTAAGAAGAAAACGAGCAGCCGGCAGGTGCCATGGCTAACCGCAGTTTGAGTCCCTTTCTTGGCGGCTTGCTTTCTCACTCTCTCTCTCCCTCCCTCTGTCTCTCTTTGATAAAATTCAGATAGAAAAATAAATAAGTAAAGTTAAATAAAATAACTATTTTTCTAAAAAAAATGTGTGTGCAATCATGGGTGTGTTTGCAAAGCACAGGCCATGTGAGGTAGCAAGAAGGCAGTCACCATCTGGAAGCCAAACCTGAAACGCTTTGCTCTTAGACTTCTAGCCTCCAGAACTGTGAGACAAATATCTGTTGTTTGGTCACCTAGCCTGAGCTATTTTGTTATGGCAGCCCTAGCAAACTAATAACCTCATATCCTACAAGCTTACTCAATTCACATGGCTATCTAGTAACTTCTTTTATAGATTATAGATATGGTTTTATAGGATATTCTATATAGACCTATCATGTCCTCTGTGAAAAATGAGTTATACTTTTGATGGACTTTATTTCTTTTTAAAAAATAATTATTTATTTAATTTTATTTGCTATCATTATTCAATTTGCTATACGGCATGAATGCTCACTAGAGACAAACAGAGAGAGGAAAGTGAGAAAGCAAGCCACCAGGTCCGGGACTCAAAACTGCAGTTGACTATGTGGGAGTTCAGCACCTTAACCACTGTGCCATCTGCTGGTCCCAAGGAGTTTACTTCTTTTCCTTGCTTCATTTACCACACAGGTTAGAACCGTTGCTACACTATGGATAGACATAGTGAGGTAAATGCCTTGCCTTATTCCTGAACTAAGAAATAGAATTCAGTCTCTGTTGTGACATTTGTTATTAATTACTGGTTTTTATAGATCTCTTTAATGATTCTCTTTCTGATATCCTGAGAGGTTTTCCTTTGACTGAATGTTGATTTTTTTTTTTTTCTTTTTTGTTTACATTGAACTGATCACATTGGATTCTCTGGATTTCCAGAGTCATATCCTTTACTTGGGGAATTCAGTCTCCACCTGAATCCCCCTCCTTGTACTGTGGTCTACTAAGAACACCCCAAGGGCACACCTAGTTCCCCTCTGCATGGTCACCCTGATGTGTATTGTCTAAAAACTGCCCTTTCAACCATTTCAGTCTGTTTAGCTGGTGCCACTGCATGACAACTGCAGACCTCCTTACTTCATGAAAGGCAGATATCAATATCATCCTGTCTAGCTCCACGGCCTTCTCATCCCTTATCTCTCTCCGAATTTAACAAGCCACGTGAGGTCTCGGTGCTCTACATCGCTCCTCTGTCCCTTCACCACACTGCTTACACTGCCGCTGTGTCCTCCTCTTCACCTCTGTAAACACCTCCTCCTACAGGGGAAGGCCCAGCTGCATTTCTTCCCTGCCCTTCCATGAAAGCAAGGGTACCTCCTGTGAGGGCGCTCCTAATTGTTTCGTGCCCTCCTCGTTGTTTCTTCTCGTCACTGTCCTAACTCCTCGGAGTTAGGACACATCTGCACTGACGTGCCTGCTCTGCGGATGTGAGCCTGGGTTCTGTCGTAGTCTTCCCTGCCCTCCCAATAGCTAGCCCGTAGCAGGACTCGGTGAGCTGAGAGACTGTTAATACCTACTCCATTTCTCTGTCTCCCTTGGCATAGCTGCTGCGTGTTTCACTGGCGCTTCCCTGCTAATACAGCTTTTAATATTTTAATCATGGATGAGAACTATCTTAATAAGGAAGTTGAGAAACCTGAGTCATGTTTGCTCTGCAAAAATGAGTTTAAGTTTAATGTAAGTTTTTCTTATTTTTCGAGTGTATGTAGGGCCCACCCGTGTGGTGCAGCCAGGAGGGGTGCCACTGTGTAGTGCCTCAGGCCACGTGGGAAAGCTCTGGACTCCCGTCCTCTGAATAGCTTGGGAATGCCCACAGGCTCACCTGGGATCCTGGACGGCTTCGGAGCCTGGGGCAGGATCACAGTGTGAAGACTCTATTCAGGGTGCCTGTCTTCTGTTCTCTCTCCCTCTCAGGAAATACATGAATTTTAAAAGTTCATGAAAATAGCTATAAAAATTACTTAATATAAAATCGCCCCAGAGTTTATTTGTGCTTACAGTCAATTCTATTGTGGTAGAACATCAAGACAACTTCTGTTGGCCCTCAGGCTCTTCTTAGACAACCCAGGGCAGTAACCTAACAGGTCATTTCAGTACAGCCTTGCACTTCCACCCTGACAGATTCCCTAAAGTGACAGGAAATCTTGCCTCTGGATGTTCCTAAGAATCCTGATTTCTAATATGATCAGCGTGGACTCCACGTGCACACTTATGTCTGTCAAAACAGACCTCTTGCTGGGGCCAGCAGTTAGCGTAATGGCTATGTCGCTGGACTCCCACATAGTCGACCGCGGTTCGAGTCCCGGACCCAGTGGCTTAAACTCACTCTGGGCGCGTGTGCGTGCGTGCCCAAGATCCCAAGAGGAGAATGGAGGAGAAGGGATTGCGGAGTGGCCATCCCCTCTGGGGGGTGATTTCTCGCTTTCTGTCTCTCTGTCTCTCTCTGTCTGTCTGGCAAGCACACGCGCCCTATAGCAAAAACCTCTCCAAAAAAAAAAAAAAAAAAAAAAAAAAAAAAAAAAAACAGACCTCTTGCTCTTCATAGAACAACAACAACAAAAAAAATGTGATTATAATCAATGTGACTCTTTTCTATAGTTTTATTTTTATTTCACTGTTTGAATTTTTAAAATCTATTGGAATATCATATCTTTCTCCCTTCCTTTTTTTAAAGTTTATTTATTTCTTTCTTCCATAAGAGAGACACAGAAAGAGCCAGAGGGAGGCACCCCAGACAGGGTCTTCACATCATGATCTGCCCCCAAGCTCAGCCAGCCTGAATCATGGACACACGCACAGACGAATGCAAAAGGCACCCTGGAGATGCCAACAAGGGCCTTCCCTCATGGGACCAGTAGCATTGCTACTGCACCCCTGTCTGGACCTTCCCTTCCATTTTATGCCCTTCTAATGGTTTCTCAGAGGGAGCCGAACAAGAGGAAATAATAGCAGAAAAGCATTCCATAGCCCTCCCCATCAACTACTGTATTTTAAAGAAAGGCTACCAACACAGAGAAAGACTAAATTACTCAAAGTCTCATAAAGGTGAAGAAAGGAACGTTAGATGAGTTATGTTTTTGCATTTGTTTATTTTGAACAGAGCAGACTGGAGCTGGGAGCTGTGTCATTTTCCTTTGCCTTGCTAGTGCCGGAAGGTCTCTGACTGAACGTGAAATGTGGGTGCACATGGTGCCAGTTCTGGCCCTCAGCACTTAACTCACATGATCTTACTGTATCCTCACAACAGCGCCTTGACCAATGTGGAGACTGGACTGAAGGCGATGAAACAACTCACACAGAGTTAATAAACTAATGGTATTCAAGGATCAGAGTTCAGGCCAAGACCTTTGGGCTCTTGGCTCATCCCAACACAGTGATCACTGTGCACTCAGTGGACTGGTGCCCTCCCAACACACGTAGTGAAATTCTGCTCCCAGGTAATGAGATGAGGAGATGAGCTCTTGGGAAAGTAGGGAGGTCATGTGGTGAAGCCCTCAGAAATGGGATTAGTATCCTTAGAAAGAGGCCGGTGACAGAGCCCTCTCCATACTCCTATGTGAACACAGAACAAGACTAAAATAGCCTCTATGACAAAGCCATCCCTCACCAGGTACTAAATCTACTGTTGCCTTATCTTGGGCACCCCACCTTCTAGAACTGGGAGAAATAAACTTGTATTGCTTAGAAGTCACCCAGTTTCTAAATGAGAGAAGAGAAAAAGAGATGAGGAGAGATAAAAGAAATAAATATTTATTTATTTAATATGGTGTTTATGTTGTAGTTAGGTTTGTCTTCTTTTCTACTTAAAAAAAAGAGTCACTTGATTAATTCTGAGAGAGAGAGAGAGAGAGACAGAATCTCGAGAGAGTCCTGACACCGTCTCCAGCGCTAGCCTCCAGCCAGCCCAGGAAGATAAGCACGTGTGTGCCCAGTGTACTCAGGGAGGCCTCCCAGTGTGAACCCATCACCTTCTGCATGGGTCTGCATCACAGATCACAGTATTTCCCCACTGTGCCACCGTCTGACCCCCGTGCAGCTAGTTCTTGTAATATTTATTTTTAGTACCCATCGTTCACACTGAACTGAGCCTTCCAAGAGCAAAGACTGCTTTCTGCAATCTCTTATTTTTGTTGAGTAGAACAAGCCCCAACACACAATAGAATTCAATATATGTACATATCATAAATAAAACAATTATAAAATTGTGTACCAGTATCGATTTATAATTGAAATTTCTGCATATTTTAGATTTGGAGTTAAAAATTGCACCCCTACAATAAAGCATCATTCCTCTGGCTTCCGCTTTTCAATTCCAGCCTTAATGTTTACTTATTCATAAGTGAGAGAGAGCGATAAAGACACAGCACTCAACAGCGTCTCTCTGCTGTGATTCATCCCTGGTTTCAGCCAGCTCAGGGCACGGGCACACACATGAATGATGTGCTCAGGGCGGTTCCTGGATGTGAACTGACAACCTTCCCATGTGGGTCTGCACCACCTTCTGATCCCCCTTCCTGTTGTTCTAAAAATAAGTTTATCTATGACCATTTCAGACATTTCGTACTTTGCAGGACAATAACACTGAGATTATTTGTATTCTAAAATCCCATAATATGTCACTTCTGCATTGTCAGGCAAGACTTCTAAGCAAAACCCTATTCAAAATTACAGGTCACAGGAGAATGACTCTTCGTGACTGGGTTGATGCCAACTCCCCTCACATCTTTCTTCAAACAGAGCAGCCGCAATCTCTTCTAAAATACTTCCCTGATTTTTGTGGTTCCATTTTCACTTCCAAATGCCTTCCTTCCTCTTTCCTTCCTGTTTATTGTGTCGCTAAGACACACTTTAAATTGCAAACGTAATTACACACTGGTAGCTTGGAGTACTCCTTGCAGAATCTCAGCCACATTTTTTATTTCTTGGTGCGTTGTGACTAGATCACAAACGTGCACGTGCCGATGGAAAGCTAGTGATCCATTTGTCTACCTAGGAATATATTCAGCAATAACCGCGATTGTAAACATACAATATCAGTGTTCGAAGGAGGAGAATTCAGCATCAATACAAGGGAGTCACATCCATTCTACTCTCATACTGATTACCCACGTCTGTGTGTTTCAGGCTGCACCACTGAAATGCTGCATATGTGTATAAGCAATCAAAAAAGGCCTTACATTTTTTTAAATGTTGCTTTTCTTTCAATGAAATTGACTCCATGATGCCTAAATGGTTTTCATATCCAGATTGAAATTGAGAGCCGTTCGGGGTCAAGTTCAGTTTGGTATTTCATGGTACTGAAAAAGAAAATGAACTTTAAAAAAAAGAATAGGATTCTAGTTTCTGTTAATGGCATGCAAAGTGCCAGCACATAAGGGTTTTACATAAAATCTAAAAGATAAATTTAACTGATGTGTTTTCCAGTTACCCATTAGCTTTAACATAGATTCTGAGACTCTAATGTTTCACCAGGGTGAGTTTGTAATTGAGACGCACAGTATTTAAAACAGGTGGAGACTATGCATGCCTCCCCTTGGAAGTTAAATGCCGTAGCAAATAATTAAATAGAATTTATTGGGCAAATAAGGAAAAGCTACTCTAAATTAAGTCTTGCAATTATTCCTGAATAAGGCATTTATGCAGTGCTTCTTGTTTTCATAATATTACTATCGCAGTTTTACTGTTTCACAAATACCTTTTCCCCTACTATTCGTGGTCTCATTTCATTGAAATATATCTATGATCAGACAGTAAATCTGGACATCAAGCACACACAAGGACAGTGCCAAAAGCCGTGCTCTTCAGTTTACTTGGGAGGTGCTTTAAAACTGGGTTTCAGGGGGGGACCAGCAGTAAGCGTAATGGCTATGTCGCTGGACTCCCATGTAGTCAACCGCGGTTCGCGTCCCAGACCCGGTGGCTTAAAACTCACGCCGGGCGCGTGTGCGTGCGTGCCCAAGATCCCGAGAGGAGAATGGAGGAGAAGGGATTGCGGCGTGACCATCCCCCCTGGGGGGTGATTTCTCACTTTCCGTCTCTCTGTTTCTGTCTGTCTGGTGAGCGCACGTGCCCTATAGCAAAAACCTCTCCAAAAAAAAAAAAAAAGAAAACTGGGTTTCAGGACCAGCAGTTGTCTTAATGGCTATGTTGCTGGACTCCCATGTAGTTGACCACGGTTTGAGTCCTGGACCGGGTGGCTTAAACTCATGCCAGGCGCATGTGCGTGCGTGCCCAAGATTCCGAGAGGAGAATGGAGGAGAAGGGATCACAGCGTGGCCATCTCCCAGGGAAGTGATTTCTTCCTGTCTCTTTGTCTTTCTCTGTCTTTCTGGCGAGCGCACGAACCTCTCAAAAAAGTCCAGACAGCAGTTTCATGAGTAGAATAGAAACTGCTTCCTTACATGACCTATATCCATGACAGTGGACACAAGTGTCTCCAGTATTTGCTTTCTTTCACTGGGAAGCTACAGTCCTGTGGAACATGTGATAGGAATCTTAATGTTAGGGCTCAGCAAGTCGTAACCTGGGCTCCTGAAAAAAATGCACAGAGCACTGGCCCAGGCCCTAATGACTCTCAATGTTTCCACAATAGTGCAATTTAAAATACTCGGATACTTGGTTGGATTTTCACAGTAATCGCTGTCTATCACTGATAATGTCAGAACACAGCCCCTCCTTCATGGAAATCTGAATTTAAGAGATCAGAAAGTAAAAATAGACATGTACTCAGGAGGAACATGTTCTGTTTCTCTTCCCCTGCAGATGTTGGGTCCTTTGTAAAATAGTGTTAAAATCAAGGTGGATCAAAGATTGCAGAAATCCTATCAGAGAGTGAAAAATCAGGTTAGGCATTTTGGAGGTAAGGCAGGTCAAATGAATGGTAGGCTGTGGTTCGGTTGAAAAAAGGAAAATGTGGGAATTATCTACAAACTTCTTTAAAATTCCTGTCCGGGCTAGTGGTCAATAATAGCACAACAATAAAACACAATACTCTGCAAGGCTAACCCACGTGAGAAGGTTCCAGGTTCGTGTCTGGAGACCTCCCTGAATATGGCAGGCACAGATGTACCCGCAACCCAGGTTGGCTAAAGCTGGGGTTGGATCTTGGCATCAAGATTCTGTTGGTAGTGCTGTCTCTCTTTATCTGTCTGTGTCTTTCCATCTCTGTCGCTCTCTCATGGGAAAGTTAATGATTAGTTCATCAAAAACTTGTCACTTTTGCTTCCAAATATAATGTTCTAAGCCATAGAGAATGATTTTTCCATGATACATTTCTGTAATATTACTACTTGGAACAATCTGTAAATTGCCCCATTTATAAGGATATTGCTAAGGAAAGATTCTTTGTTTATAAATAATGAGAATTTCAACCTTTCCAAAAACAAAGCAAAACAAAAAACCATTAAGACCAAAAAGTGGGTGAACTTTTATCATTAACCTAATACCAAATACTCCACTTCCCAGCTTCACAGGGTCAAGATCACGATGCAGAGGTAGAGAAAAACCCACGCACCCATGTTTCCTCCGTCTTTTTCCTCCATGTTCCCTCCATGTCCTGCTGTACAGAAAACCTGTATGTTCTCCAGGATAATATTTCTTGTCAGCATCAGCATCCTCAGGCCTTTCTATGCTTTCCCTGAGTTCAGGAAATAGGAACAGAGTGCTTGCCTTCTTACTCTCTAAGGCGTTGTATCCCATTGGTCTAACTGTACAATTTCTAATTTTTTCCTTTAAATTTTTCTAGAGGACTAGAAGAGAGAAAAAAGATTAAAAGAGAGAAAGCACCACCCATGAGGGATGGCCATGCCACAATCTCTTTCTTCCATTTTTCTTTTGGATATTTCAGACACTCAGAAACATGCACCTGGTATATTTGAAGTCAGCAGATCTAGAACTCAGACTGTGTAGTCGGCCATAGGGTAGTTAGTCACCTTAACTCCTGCTCTGCCACCTCTTAGCCACCTCACTGCTGTCACGCACAGACTTCCAGGACACTCCCCACCCTCCCCATTTTTTGATGACCTTCTGTGGATCACTATCTTCTCTGCACATTTTTCTGGTTGCTTCAGTGTCCATGCAAAGATGCTACTAACATTTTGGCTTTCAAATTTAATGATTTTATAAAAATCTAGACTATAAGTGTTCTCTTCAATCTATGACAGCCACCCACCCGCCATCAAATCTTGGGCAGTTTTGTTGTCTAAATCATCAACCAAAACATTATACTTTCTAGCCACAGCTTTCTGTAGTTCAATCTTACACACAGGGTATCCACAAAACTGATCTTCATTCACTGGAAATTTCGTTCTTAATCCTCTGTTTTCTTTCTATCCAACAAACACCAATTTCCAATTTTCCCTCAGCCCATTACCAAACCATGCATGGGTAAGGGTTCCAGGCTCCTTTACCTCTCATGTTTCCTTTGTGCCTACTCTTCAAGTCCTCACTTCTCTTCTCCTTTCTCATTGTTCTCAGAAATAACACAATTGAGCAGATTGGTGTAACAATATAATTAGCTTCATCACACTCAACATTCTCTCTTCCCCTCTACACAAGAATTTAAATCAATACTGCTCCAATTTCATCAACCCTGCCCCCCGTCTTTGTAGCCACTCTTTCCTCAGGAGATGATACTCTACTTGCTGAGAATTATAAGCCTTTAACTGGAGATGCTCCCCACTGTCCATCACTAGATCTACAAACCACCAGGGTCCACAGCAGCTTCCTACCCAGCGGGGAAAGAGCTCCTTTCACTAGAAGGCCCTTCTCTACATGGCTTTTCTAGGAACCCTGTGGTACCAATTGTACAGGTTCAGTCAGACATTTTCAAAGACTCACCCCATATAGGATTAACTTATTCTCATTAATATTAAAATACCTCCTGGTTTTTCTCATAAAAACAATAATTAAACCACAGAAGCAAAGAATCTCTCTTTGAAAATCATCATTCATGGCAGCTACCACCTTTTCTTTTCTCTTTCACAAAAGAATAAAAAAGATATTGAATATACACCACCTGTGCTTCTTTGTCACATTCATGTACCCACTTACTCAATTAAGACCTTCACCACCGCCACTGCCACTCAGTAAAACTTCCTGAAGTCATCAGGAACGTCTCTATTGCTGTATCTAATGAACAACTTTAATTCCTCATGTTGCCTGCCTTGTTATCAACATTATAAAGAGCCCCCCCATTTCCTACATTTTCTTCTTTTGTCTCCTATGATGTGTTGTCTTGGCATTCCTCCCATCTCTCAGATTTGCAGGGTTTTTGTTTTGTTCTGTTTTGCCAGCTCTTCTTCGTCTTCTTGATCTTAGAAAGCTATACTTTATCAATTGTTCTGGGCATTCATTTTCTCAATATAGAGCCTTGGAAACTCCCATATATCCCGTTATCTACCACACCATGCTTTAGGGCTCTCTGTGAGTTTATTCAACTGCCTGTGTGATGTTTCCGCTGGATTGCCAATCATGTCGAAATTATCCTGCTAAAAACTAAAATTGGAATACTGTTCTAAAGGTTGATTTGCCTTCAACATCCCCCATTGACTCAATTGAACATGCCAGAAACTTCAAGGAAATTTTGTTTATCTCTTCTTCAGTTATCACTAACTCTACTGAGTTTGTGGGGGGCCCCATATTGTGGAGGACCCCACTCTCGTCCACCTGTTTTCTGACCCCTATCCATGGAATGAAGATTTCAACAAAAGATCTAGAGCCTGCAAGGTCATCCTCCAGGGCAGCCTCCTTTCCAGAGGACGGAATCATGCCTCTGCTCTGCACACCTCCAGGAACAAGAGGTGGCCTAGAAACTGCCAGCGGTGCACGGAAGGGGTAATGGAACAAGATGGCCCATGAGGGTGTGAGGTCTGCACACGTGTGCATGAACCTCTTTATACACAGAAAAATGAAGCTGGGATCAGCCAGACAAGGGCTGGTGCAAGCCAAGGGCCTGACTCTGTCATCTTGTCACCAGGGTGCAGATGGAAAAGTGAGGCTTAAGCTCAATTGAATGACATATAACATCTTTTTATCTTGTAGTATAAAGTTGGAGAACTTTTCTAGAAAAAAATACCTTTCATTAGTTTCTGTATAACTTTTCACAGAAGAAAAAGAAGTTATAAGTTCTCAAATAGGAGACAAAAGTCCAGACTTGAAGTACCTGGAACCTGTATAGAGCAGCAATAACAGAGGGGGGACAGAGTGGGTACAATTGGGGACAGCAAGTATAAAATGACACTTGTGTTCACCAAACTCAATAAGAATAAAATGAACATTTGTGTTCACCAAACTGAAAATGCTCCCTTTTTGAATCTTAAAGTACAACTCCTATTTTACTGAATGTTTTCTCATTACACACTGTATTTCTTAAATTAATCTAGTGGCCAGACTCTATATTAACTCTCAATTCTACAGATGGCTTGGAGGCCTATAAACAATTACAGAAGTTGAGTCCTCTAGCACTGAATACATGGATTAATGTTTCAGCAAACTAATTAAGGTAGAGGAGTTTTGAGCTCAAATGTTTCCCTAGAGGGTTTACAAAAAAAAAAGTCCGAAAAACTCATCACAATCTTTGCTTATAAACTTATAATCAAAAGCAATTTCAGTAGAAAATAGAGATCAAATGAAAAAAGTTAACATTCCTGAAGTAAACTTCTTGCAGCTTAAAACCATCAACGTCACTCCCAAGATGGAGACTGAGTGCCTGGGCCACTCCAGAGCTACTTCGACAGGTCTATGGGAGGAAGGTAGGACTCTAAAGCTCTGAATCAACAAATTTCAGACTAGTAGACTGAAAGATATATGTGATGTCAAAGGTACAACCAGATAAAAATAAGGTAAAAAAATAATCTTTACAAAAACATGAAACCTGGGATGACTCCAGCTTTTTCATTACTGGACACGTCAATCAATTCAGGTTTCTGCTACTTAAGAGAGTCTATACTCCAAAGAGATTTCATGTGGATTCAAAGGCTTTGAAAAAGAAAACCCCAAATTACAGAGAAAACTGCAATGTCAAGTGTTAATGACAATTAGAACCATGACTGTTTTATAAAGGTTATAGAGGGTTATTTTATAAAAGCAAATGCAAAATATCATTTAGAACATCAAGATGATTTATGATAATTATATTGATGCCCTTGTGGTTGTATCTAGATTAATATTCCTTGGAGAAAATAGTCACATTATTATCATGTGTGTGTGTACATTTAAAAGTAGTGTCCTCTTTTTCAGACTTGATGACAGATTTTACTTCCGTGTTAAATTGGACTTCAGATCAAACCCTTCCCCTCTGCTGAGGTTTCTTGGCATGTCTTCATGCCTTTGCGAGTCCAGGGACCCACAGCATTGCTTCTGTATCTTTCATTCTTTGATAACCATCACACACACACAGCAACTAATGGCTTCAAGCAAATGTATAATTAAAATACTTTGGGAGTAGATCCTAGTGTTAGGCAAACATTACGATCTTAGTGTTAGGCAAACATTTCTCCTTTGCAAGGAGAAAGTGCACAATGTTTCATCTTATCGAGTGGACTCAGCTGGTCTACTAAGTGGTGTCCCATAAGAACCTTGTAAATCCAGTCCCTCCATGGGTGGTGGCCTCCTGTTCACTCTTACTAGACTCCAGTGCAGCATGTTTCTTGACACCATCAACTCCATGTCTGTCAACTAAACTGCAGCAGATGTGGCCCTAATCTCTTCCATGTGAGGAGAAGTATCATTTATAAGTGTATTGGGGACTTCTGCATCTTATGCAATAGCAGCTGGAAGCTTTAATTTTCTCCACACAAAATGCATGCAATATGGGTGTGAAATTACAGAAAGTCATATTAAGTCCCCAGTTCTGGCACCTCATTACACACTTTGCAGTGTATTCTCCATTTAAAAAAAAAAAAAAAAAAAAAAAAAAGCAGACTGCATGCATGAACTTGAATGGATATATCGATTATCCCAAAGTATTCTGATGGGCAGTCGCATGCAGTTTCACTACATTTTCATCACTTCGGTCAGTGGTTATATTAGAAAAGACAGAAATGAATCGTGAGGCTAGGATGAAAGATTTTAGAGTATAATAAATGTCCCTAACACTACATATTTTATTAAGAATGATGCTACTTGTTTGCAATCTTGAATTCCAAAAGTGACTTCTTGTTCTGAGAAAAGGTCATAATATCTCTTTAAAAATGCATGTTCTCAACCAGCTGAGGCCAGCTCAACACATTTTTAACAAACTAGAACAGGGCCAAAAATATAGTCAAATTAATGCAGGTTTCACCTTAACAGAGCTCAGACTGTGAAATTTCGCACAATGGCATTAAAACAAATGTTCATAACACTTGATGATCTGCTTTACATGCTTGCCCAGAGGGAGAACAGGAGTGGAAGTGATTCTGGTGCCTCTGCCTCCATTCTGTTCGCTAAGTGCTTCTCGAGTGCGGTTGAGCCAGGAGAGTGAATCTACTGAAGCTTCTGTTGGTCTTTTCTCTTTCCCTTACATTATGATTGGCTTGCTGTACGATGCCCCCCTAAATATTAGCAAATCAATCACTCAGCTAAAAAACGAGGATTTGATGCAATTTTGGAAGAAAAATTGGCAAGCCCTTCTTCTATACAGCACCTTTGTAAAGGGTTTTTATAGGGTAATTTTATCAACATGCAAATTTTCTTTGAAGCATTGATTTTAAAACCTAGTCCTAGTAGATGAGCTCCACTACGTAGAGATCCAATACCTACATTAGAACTGATTTACTATGCTCTGGGCTAAAATTGAATTCCCACCACAACAGGAAGAAGGCTGAACATACAGCTCCCTTAGGCTACGCTGAATTTTCTGAGTGATATAAATTGGCTATTATGTGACTATATGGGGTGTGTATGTGCATTGTCTATTATTACGAGGAATTCTTGCCTATCTTTGAAAATGCAGAATTCACAAAAAGTGAACAGACAAAATCAAAACTCTTAGCATTTGGCAACTCTATTTCCAATGTAATAATAAACTCCACATATTACTTTATAGCTTCATATTTTTTAGACAACCATAAAACTTCAAATTTTTCTATCAGAAATAATCAAACTCAATGTGATTTTTAAAACTTTCTATAAGTGCATCTTAATGACACAACAGTTTATTTAACCAATTTATTATTCTACTTTTAGAGTATTCATATTTTCATAATTTTACTAAAATTATAAAATAAAATTATATATCAATCCATATTTTTTTAGATTTCTGGATTTTTAGGATAAGTTTCTAGAAATGACTGCTGGTTCACAGGGCTTGGACATTACTTAGTCTCTTCATTTTTTTTTTTTTTTTTTTTTTTTTTTTGGTGTCAACACTTTCCAGAAAGATTATCTCATTTAAACTAACAGCATCAGTTTAATCAGTGGATCCTTTTTTATCATTCTCCTCAATGAGAGCATTTTAATTATTTCAAATCATTGCCAGTGGGATAGGCTTCCATATCCAGGAAGATCCTCACCACATAACAGAAAGACAAGCATGTGCACACTCGCACTAGTCAAATCTGTTAATAGTCATGACAAAAATACCAAAGTTTCAGTGACTTGACAAGAGAGTTTATCCCTTGCCAAAGTACCAGTGGGCAGCTGTGCCTCTGGACAGCCCTCACAGAAAGAGAGAGAATCATACATGAGAGATTCCTATGGCGGAAAAGGACTGCCCGCACTTGCTCACATACTCCACAAGACCCAGCTCAGTCTCAGACACACATCCCACCTCAATAGACTTTGGACACAGTCTAGAGAAGAGAAGGCAACATATTTGCCCAACATCAAGCCGTGTCAGCAACTCATTTTTAATGTTTGCTTTTCTTTTAACATAATTGAAGAATATTACTTTTTAAAAAAGAGCATTCAGTCCATTTGCATCTGGATCAATCACTGAGTCAATGAATGCATATACCTGAATGCCTACCGTTCTATTATTTCAATACCTTGTGTTCTTCTCGCCTTTGTACTTTTGCAACTTGGTTAAGATTGCTTATTTCATTTTCCCCTCATTAACTTAAAACTCTGCTATACTTTTCTATTCCAGTAATGGATACTACATAGGATTCAATAAGATTGATTTGAATGAGAGACCCTCTACTTCCTGTAAGGGCTTTCTAAATTATCCAGTCTACAGCCTATCCCCTCCCCGTACAGTAATATCTTTAGAATCCTTTCACTTTCCCTTTCTCCTACCTTCCTTTGCATCTCTTCAGGAGCTCTCAGAAATATTTATCCCCTTCTCACCAGTTCCTCCTGGCCTTCGGTATTGATAAAACATTTCAGAATTTATCAGCATTGCTACAAAGCAATGAATCTTCAGTTTCAATAATTATTATGTAATATATTACCAGTACATCCTAAGATGTTTTTACTCTATATCAGACTGATGGGTTAATAGATGAGGGACTGACAGGTGACATAATGGTTACGTCACTGGACTCCCACCTAGTTGAGCGTGGTTCAAGTCCTGGACCTGGAAGCTTAAAACTCACACCAGGAGCATCTGCATGTGTGCCTGTCCCAACCCGCGGGACAGTCAGACAGGTTCCCTTGGGGAGGGAGTGAGAGATGGGACAAACACACGCACACACACTACGAGGTGCTGATCAAGTCTTCTGTCTTCTTCAGTCTTTTGAGGAAAAATGGCGAGTTATATACAGCTGGTGAGCACCAATTGGTTGCCCGAAATGCAAATAAGATAGAACAGCATGAACCAATCATTGGTGTGGGTAAATCTCTCCCATTGTCTAGAAACCCAACCACTTCTGGGGAGAACAGTTGGTCACATGATTTCTGAGAAACGGTTTGCTCAGTGAGGAAGTGAAGCCTACTGGTTTCCAAGATGGTGGATAGCTCAAGATGGCGGATAGCTCAAGATGGCTTCCGTATGCAGTGCCCTCCACACGTGCCCAAGATCCCAAGAGGAAAATGAAGGAGGGGGATTGTAGAGTGACCATCTTCCCCAGGGGGTGATTTCTTACATTCTGTCTCTCTGTCTCTCTGACAAGTGTATATGCCCTATAACAAAAATGCCTCTAAAACATAAAAATTATTTCTAAAGGTTGCTCTCCAACTAGTCCCCTGATTTGGGGAAATTTGGGAAAGACTTAGGAAAGAGAATATTTTATGTATGAAACTTACTTCAATGCTGTACAATGACATTAAGCACAAAAGAAAGTGAAGCATAATTAGTTTGCAAGTGATACAAATTATTTTAAAATGCCATGGAAGTCAATAGTAATTTTTAAAAGTTTATTTATTTCTTCTGTGAGAGAGGCACAAAGAAAGAGATACAGAGAGGCAGGTACCCCCAGTGGGGTCCTTGCACCACATTCCATCACCAACTTCAGTGGGCCCCGGATCATGGACATGAATCCAGCATTCACAGGGAGGTCTCCAGGTGTGAACCCAGAACCCTCCCCTGTGGTCAGCCTCACAGAGCACAGAGTTAACTGCTGTGCCGCTGCATGACCCCTAATAGCGATTTTAAGCTATTTAAATTTCAAGCTATAAAAAGAGTAAAGATTTTTAATATTAGAAATAAGATCTTCCCTTAGTGCTAAAAATTCCTCCAAAGGTTTAGATATCTATATTAACATAAAAAGAGTCCACTGACACTTTCAATCATGAAAAATATATGTATAACACTAGGGATAAAAAGAACATGACATTACAAAATAGAAAAAGACTTTAAAGTAGAACCCAAAGGAACCACCAATATCGAAAGTCTCATTCCTTAGGAATGATTTTCTGGGGTGATAAGTTCAACATATTCAAATAGGTGCTAAATGAAAGCAAAATGGTTTTATAATATAAAATACAAGTGTAGGTACAAAGGACAGAATTTCTCATTTATCAATGACAGAGGCAAATGGGAAGTTCGACCTCAGTTTTATCAGATATGCCCTTATCAGAGTAAGCAAGCAGCTACTACAAAGAGCAGAAACAAGGACAAAAACTCGGTGCTTTGGTTTGACTGATGATCTGATCATGCACGGGATTTTTTTTTTTTTTTTTTTTTTTTTTTTTTTTTTTTTTTTTTTAAGGCAAGTAAAGGAACCAAAGGGATTTCTTAAGTTGTACTCTTTGGCATGTCCTTATCATTTAGCAGTGACTGCCACAAATCTTCAAATGAGCAAGAAAATGTCTGCATCAAAACTCAGATTATATATTTTCTTAACAACTCTTACAGTAACTGCTATCTTAACATATGCAAGAATACAAGAAGACCTTTCAAGGAAAAGGTGTATCATGGGGACCAGCAGTAAGCGTGATGGCTATGTCGCTGAACTCCCATGTAGCCGACCATAGTTGAGTTCCGGACCCAGTGGCTTAAACTCACGCCGGGTGCATGGGCATGTGTGCCCAAGATCCTGAGAGGAGAATGGAAGAGAAGGGATTGTGGTGTGGCCATCCCCCCTGGGGGGTGATATCTCACTTTCTATCTCTCTGTCTCTCTCTGTCTTTCTGGCGAGCACATGCACCCTATAGCAAAAACCTCTCCAAAAAAAAAAAAGGAAAAGAAAAAAAGAAAAAGTGTATTATAGCCAAAGTGAGTATGAAGTTAAAGATTTTTCCACTAAATAAACCCTTACTTTAATTCCATTTTTCCACAGACTTTTTGAAGTCTCGTGTATAAGCCATAGATGAGCATAACTTGCACAATGACAGGAATAATGGAACATCCAACTGTCACAGAAACATTGATGCAACTTCAGGTCATAGGATAGGGAATATCCGCATGAAAGAAAATGCATCTGTCCAGAAATGGAATCTGACTTAGGAGCTGAACTCTTAGAACCCAACACAAAGAAGTGATGTAAGACTTAGCAAGAGCCAGGAAGAATCTCCCTGCTGGTCATTCAGTCAGCTCCTCCACATGAACAGGGGGCCACCCCACCATCAGTTCCCACGGTATGTGTTGTTGGGTCTCTAATGGGAAAGAGAAAGGATTAGTGGGAGTGGGGGGAGGTGTCTTACCCTATATGTCCCTGGGGCTCTTAGAGATTCTGGTAGAGTCGAGTCTGGGAAAGGCCCTAGAATCTGCTTTTGAAAATGTATCCAAACTGATTTCAGGACAGGCAGTGTATGGAGTTTTTTGCAATGCACTGTTGAACTTGCAGAAGGTCACCCAAGACCAAGAGTTGCTTTAACTAGGCCACAAGGATTATAGAATGGAGTCTTTTCCTGCCATATTTCCTTTGGTCTGCTATAAATAAGTCCCAAGACTACATAGTTTTTTTGGAAATAAATCTTGGAATACCACTTGTTCCGGTGCCACAGGACTAGAGACGACAATGAGAGATGAAAATATTTAATGTGACAGCCATCTCTACACTACTTCTTTACTGGAAAAATTTTTATGAGGAGAGATAAAAAAGCAAAATCTAATGATTTCTTCAGTAGCCCTGGATGGGATTCAGAAGGTGGGGAAGCAAATCCCAGGGGAACAATGCAGAAATCGGGATGATCTTCTCCTCTCTTCTCCAAACTTACTGACTCTTCTGCTTGTTTTTGTCACTTCAACAAACACCATAAGCCAAGCTCTGTGGGGTTCTGAAGAAGTGATTGCATGTTAGTTCATCATGCATAAAATAGTAATAAAAATTTTATCGTGCAGGTTACCCTGAGTATTAGAAATGATGCAAATAAAGGGCCCAGCACAGTAGTCAACAGATTTCATAAATGGTGTTTCTTTTGTTGGTATGTATAACTCTCCTTAACAAATCTACCACAGGACTAAAGAAACTAGAGGGGCAATGACCCTGCTTGGCCCATGGCCACTGGACAACAGCACATTGAGGCTAAATTCCCATACCTGCGCTTGTCTCTGTCTCCTAGACAACCTGGACAAACTATCATTGGTGGAATATGTTCAAAACACCTACGTTTAACGAGGATGTGGGGCCTACCATGCTCCCAGATGTTCAGGTTGAGTGTAATTACTACAAAAGGAGTAAAAAATCAGAAGAACTTGGCCACCTGCAGGTCTCTCAAGGGAGTATGGATGTGGGGAAATGGAAAACCGCTTTCACCTCACGGTTTGACATCAGGAACTAGAGAGTCCAGTCTTGTTGGCAGACATCAGTCAGCATCAGTGATTAGCTGTTCCTTATTTACATCTGCTGCTTAAATTTGGACTAATTTCTTTTGGCATTTCTTATTATGCACAGTTATTCTCTGCATAGCAGCCCAAATTTCTCAGTAGACAAATATATAAAAATATCATTAGAAAACAATGCAGGATTTGATTAGAAAGAGGCAAAAGCAAAGTGGTGTGGTACGTAAGGTCGCGGGACTCCCACATGGCCAACCACGATTTGAGTCCTAGACTTGGCGGCTTGCTTTCTCACTTTCCCTCTCTCTTTCTCTCTCACACTCTGTACCTCTCTGATCAAATTAAAATACGTAAATAAATAAATAAAAGTCAAGTAAGCTAATTCTTAAAAAAATAAAATGAGGCAAAAATAAAAAGGTTAGTGGTATACCCTGTTTCCAACCCACTCCAGCCTCATAAAACCATGCAGCACAGGAGTGGGCCAGGATGGGAGAGGGCCAGGGTGTCTGAGCCCCAGGAGTCAAACAAATAAGCTGCCACTCTTCAAGGGGGCATGGAGATCAATGCTGTGGGCAGGTAAGGAGGAGAACAGGCATTTTCCTGAAAAGCAGACTACTCGCTCCGGAGATTCTTCCCAGAAGATGGAGTCTGGGTTTTCCCTGCTATTTTTATCTCCTGAGGCTGAACTTCGTACAAATGAATTAGAGCTATCAATTGAAAAGGGGTGGGGGAGGAGAGAAAAAAAGGGGAAAATCATACAAAATTGCAGAAATTATGAAGACGAGCATCCCTAAAGAAGTATGTTTTGCAACCCACATGCATTCTTCAAATTACGCAAATAAAGTTAATAAAATCAGAATTCATTTAAAATGTACATAACTCCACCACCCCTTCTCTGCAGACACATAGGTCTCCAGGCACACGTTTACTTATTTCTTCGTTAATCAGTGAAGGTAACTTTTAACCTCCTAGGATTTAGAAAGTAGAGAGCCCAAAACCAGAGCAAAAGATCTGAGCTATGACAGGAAAGCAGACGACTGACCTTCCATTAGTGTTCACAGGGAAACGGGAGACGCGCATAGGGAGACACAGGCCCAGACTACCCCTCACCCCACTGTAGAGCTTTGCGAAGTCATTTACCATATCAGAGTATTGACTTTGTAAGTCCATGAATAAGAATAGAAGAAGAAAATAGAACAAACCAAAAAGGAAGAAAGGAAAGAAAGAAAAGGGGGGAAAAAAGAAAGAATAACACTAATAATATGTATAATTTCACAAATAAGCACTAAATAATGGCAAAGTAGTTTCATGTCTGTGTTTTCATGACTGGTAATGAATAAAAAAAATTCTTTTCAAATATTACAAATATGGTATCTTAGAATTCACACTGAAGCTGAAAATTCCCATGTTCTAAAATCTACATGGGTGTCACTACCATGAGTTTACAACAATTTTTATGCTGTTTACAACAGCATAATCCACTTCTACAAGAGCACAAGGCAGTGAAAACTACTCCCATGCTTTGTTTATATTGTCAGTATCTCGGCATAGAAGTTCTCATTTCACAGAGTGTGGCAGTGATGTTATACTGCTTTGGCTAATTATCTCAAAACCCCAGTTAGGAGAGTTCTAATCATATGCCTGGTGTCATATGATACATTCACAGTTTTGTCAATACAGACCTTAAGTTATGTGTGTTCTAAGTATGATTTACAGGAGTGATCAAAACTTTCATTACGGTGGCCTATAAAATATTAGCTGGAATGTGGTTTTTGTCATTTTCTTCCTATGACCATAGATCAGGTATGTGAGCACAGCATCATACTGAAGAAAATAAAATGCAGTTAAGTTAAAATGGCATGCTTAATGCCCTTTGGGAGCTCATATTTAAAATGGAAATATAAGCTTACCCCTGAGAAGGGACAAGAGGAAATGGGTTTAAATTTATAGAAAGAAGGGACAAAGTATTTTTCCTCCTGCTCCTACCTACCCATGAGGTTGCTAACTGCCAGGTGAACCAGGGAATAGAGTGAAAAAAAAAAAAAAAAAAAAAAAAAAGCACGAAGACATTTTCTAGCTGACTATAATCTTATCCTTATGTGGAAAAAATAAATAAAAAAATAAAGATTGCACTTCTGCCATATTCTTCTCTTTTCACTTAGACTTTTTTTTTTTCTTTTTTTCTTTCTGGATTGAGCCTGAACCAAAAGAAAAGATACATTCTCCACTGCTTTAAAACTAAGTTAGGAAATTAATCGTTAATACTAGTTGGAAGTCTCCGATGGAGGTCCTCGCAGGAGCTCCTAGACACTGCGAAAATGCAGACAGCTGTTTGTTTGGAATAACACCCCAGCGGTTTTGCAATCATCTCATTATTGGCTTCCAGATCCCAGTTTCATTCTTCATCTCTCCAAATGAAATCAGCAAACCAAATGGCTTCCAACCTAATTTGCTTGAAATATTCTCAATGTGTCATGAAGCCAGACAAAATAGTATAGGGGAAAAAAATTTTTTGAACCAATGTGGTGATGTAGAAATATCACAGGAAAAACAGTATCTCAACTACAATTTTAACAGTTATGGGAACTAAGTCTTTTAAGCAATTTATAGAAGCCTCTTCTCATCTATAAAATGGGGTGCTACATTGAGGCCTGGGGATAATGGATCTAGACTCACTGGCCTTCTGCAGGCCGCATGGATTTGCAAGGTCAGCTCCTGGAGCCACTTTCTTGGGGATGGATACCTTGGAATGAATATACTGAAGAGTATTAACATACTAGAGAAAAACAGTGGAATAGGAAAAGAAAATAGTTCAAAAGAGACAATTGGGAGAACTAAACAGGAGAAAGGAGAAAAGAAAATAGCTAGATGAATAATCAGAAGAGAAGACTCAGAGATAAATGCAGAAAGGTTAAAGAAAAACCATAATTAAATAAAGAAATCACTTTTATACTAAATTATTTAAAAAAATGCCCAACATCTAAAAACTAATATTGTTTCATGGATTTTGTTTATATTTTATGAGAAGGCTTTGTCTCCCCTACAAGAAATTGTGAAGCATATTTTGCATATCTTCATTTCCATCTTTGCCCAACAGAGATTAATCACCCTAAAGGTCTATTATTATTATTATTCAGTGGCAATAGCAGTTGGAAGAGACCACAAATACACAAGAAATAATATGAACTTCAGTGGGCATTTTTAAAGAAAAATAAGGAAATCACGAAGAGAAGGTACTGTGGTTTCACTAGACAAGGGAAAAAGAAATGAAGTAATTATTTTAAAAATTCTTAATATATAAATAAATAAATAATAGACTGGACCCATGGCCTAGTGGGTAAGGAAGCTGGGTCCCACATGCCTACCACATGGATTCCCAGACCTAATGACTTGCTAAACCTACAGGGGGAATGTGCATGCCCCAAATCCTCACACGATGGAGAAATGGAGGACAAGGTGTTGCAGCATGCCCACACCCCGTTAGTGAGTGCTTTCTCCCTCTACCTCTCCCTATGTCTCTTTCTCCCTCTAGTGAGTGTGCAAGCCTCTGGCAAATTTTTTAAACAATCAAGTAATGGAGGAGCAGGTTCAAAATTCAAAATATTTCTAAAAACATCAAAGGAAGAGGATGAAGTAGGGACAGAAATGGGAGTGTGTAGTGAGTGAAGGCCTGAGAGATGCGAGTCTGCACCCCTTTCCACTTCCCATGTGTCTGTGTGTGACTCCGCGCGGGCTGAGAGGAGCTGATGTAGCCAAGGCAGAGTCCATGACTGGGCCGTCAGAGGAGCTGAGTCTGAAGCCACCTGGAAAGGCTGATTCAATAGTGCCAACCTAGAGAGGGAAATGAGAGCCAAACATCTGAGCTCAGAGACGTCAGAGGCAGATGAAAGAATACGTGACAGTACAAGGCTCAAAGAAAGTGGAAAAGATGATTTTAGCTCTGCCACCAATGTCCCAATCCCAGTTTAATCATTTTTGCATCATCAGGATTTTGTTTCCTTGCCCATTGAACATTAGAGCAGAGAGGGGTATTCAATTAAATTTAATATGTTATGCATTAGAAATGAATAGTAAAATACTATTACTAATAAAATATTTCGAAGTATCTTAAAACAAAATGATGAGTAAGAAATCTCTAACAGGTAAAGGAAATGAGAAGGACAGATAATGCATACAAAAACTACCAAATAAGACAGAATGAGCTAATACCCTCATATATGTAATTTCTGAAAAGCCTCTCCTATATGTTAATTAGTAAATGCACAAACATGTAAAATGCATAGTGTTTTGAATGTAGCTTCATTATATCCTCTTCTTCTTTCTAGTTTCATTAAACACGTTATTCACAAATAAACTGTATAATGATAACTTAAATCAAGTTGAGGAAGAAAAAAACCTAAGTTCTTGTGTCTAAACAACTCAGGGTGTCCACAGAGTTTGAAAATAGCAAGATATCATGTCATTGCTTATTTGTTACTTCTATTGTCACAAATTGAATAATGTTAAAACATACAAATTATTCATTTGTTAAAGGTTGAGCTGATCTATCAACACATCCTCTTGCTGTGACTTTTTAGTGTAAATAAAAGAACAAACATGCTCACTAATTTGAGCCCGATTTGCATGATATTTTACATTCATGCACATCTCGTTAACTGGGGAAATGCTTTGTAGCACTCCGCCACTGAGTATCACATTCCAATTACTGCATTTACTCTAATATGCAGTATGCCACTATTATGGTGGAACACAAAGAGAGCACTTTACATATTTCCAAGAGTTTATAAGCAACATTTGAAGCACAGTATAACCTAGAGACTTTATAATGAAGCATGAAAGCATTCATGGAAAAAAGAAACTTTGGTTTTTATTGTAATAGGCAAATTGTCTAAACAAGAAATGTCTTTGAAATCTCAGTCTAACCTGGCCAAGAGAGTGAGGAAGCAGGCTGAAGCCAAGAATCTGGGGCAAGGGAAGGAAAAAGTACATTTCTTCCCTTTGTAAGTTATTCTGAGCACGAAAATGTTCATGCTAGGGAAACTTGAATCATGACAAACTTTAGGAATGGATGGGAAAAGTCTGGCTTATTAAACTTTTCTTTTATTGTAACTTTGTTAATTAGCATACTCTGAGCAGAGACCATTGAAAGAAAGTGGTAAAAGTAGTTTATCTTAACTAGTTATTGACAAGTTATTGGTTTAGACTGTGCTCCTTGATAGCTTGCTTTATTTTTAGGACCTAGCCTGGAGACTGACATCCACTAAACATCTAACACATGTTTTGTCGCCAACAACAACAACAACAAGGCAATACAGAGGGTTAGACGGTATAACATAGGGGTCTGAGAACGTTCACGATCAAGGATTGAATAGTAAATATTTTAGGCTTTGTGGACCATATGGTCTCTGTTGCAACAATTCAACTCTGCCCTTATAGTGTGAAGCAGCTTTAGACAATATGTAAATAAACAAATGTGGCTGCTTTCCAATAAAACTTTATTTACATAAGGAGGCTGGCAGCCAAATTTGGCCTGTGGGCTAAGCAGACGGCCCCTGGTTTAACATACACAAATGGTGGTCAGGTAGGCCTGCTCAGTCTAAGCAGAGTTCATAGGTTGCTGAGGGGTATTTACAGAGTTGGGAGGGTGAGGCAGGACTGCAATCAAAGGCATAATGCAACAGATTTCTGTGGAACCTGAAGAGTAACTCCTGGCAAATATTCCTCTGGTATTTTCTCTAGTTACACCAAATTTATGACAGCTGAAGTCTCCTACCAAAGACTGACAGAGGTTATCAGCAGAATACACTGGGCAGGATTTAAATCCTTCCTCAATGACCTAGATGACTGACTTTCTAGTATATTCAGTTAATTTTTGGATTAGAGAAAATTGAAGAATGAAACAGATTCAAGATATCAGCCACAATCTCTGTGACACAAACATATTACCGTCTCAAGAATACCCCAAGAAAATGGAAAAAGGAATATGAATACAGGTAATAGAAAAGTATTATATTTCACAAGCAAGTATTACGTGTTAGTATCTGGGCCAGGGTAGATATTTTTTCACGTTTACTTTCATTTAATGCTCACTAGAGCTGTGAGATAATCATTTCCCTATTTCAAGTGAGAAGACTAAGGTTCAGAAATACTTGGAAATAGCCACATTGGTAAGAGGCAGAGCTAGGCTTCACATTCTGATTCATCATCTTCTCCAATCCACCCCTTTCCATGGCTCACTAGACTTCCCAGGAGGTGGAGATATCCCTTCCTTTAACTTGTCATGGTATGTAGGATTACAAGGTGGCATAACTGAGAGACTGAGGCAAGGCCAGATTTCTTTTTTCTTTTCATTTACTTTTGGTCACTGTACATCCCTATAGTGTACATAACCTCTCAAAGCATACACACAGCACACGTCAACTAAGTCAAAAATATTACCACACATCTGCCCTAAAAGACATCTTTCCATTCTTGTATCTTTAAAAGTTTTTTTTCCTGAGCCCCTCCCTCTCATCTCCCATGATCCATCTCCTCCTGTAGAATCTCAGGCAACTGCACTTGCTGTTGCTGCTATTTTATCTTGCAGCCTTTCAGTTTCTGTCATAGCACAGAGGTATTTGGTATATATTGAGCAGAGACATACGATGTCTTTCATATTCTTTTTTTTTTTTGGGGGGGGGGGGAGATTTTCACTATAGGGCGCATGCGCTCGCCAGACAGAGAGACAGAAAGCGAGAAATCACCCCCCGGGGGGATGGTCACGCTGAAATCCCTTCTCCTCCATTCTCCTCTCGGGATCTTAGGCACGCACGCACACACACCCGGCGTGACTTTTAAGTCACCGGGTCCGGGACGTGAACTGCGGTCGACTACGTGGGAGTCCAGCGACATAGCCACTACGCTAACTGCTGGTTCCCTACAATGTCTTTCATATTCTGACCTGCTTCATTTACCATTAAATCTTCTATAGTCGTCCATTTTGTATCATATAATAGGGTTTCATTGCTTTTTTATGGCTGAATAGTATTCTAGGGTGTATACGTGCCACATTTTTTCAGTCCAGTCATCCATTTTGGGCATTTAAGTTGATTCAGTGTCTCAGCAATTGTGACTACTGCTGCAATAAACATGGATATCCAAGCATCTTTCTGACTGACTGTTTCTTAGATATGGTTCCAGGGAAGCTGTATCAAGAAGATGATATCTATGCTAAGATTAGAACGATGAGATGAAAACAATTTATTTTACCTCGGCTTTCAGAGTTCAGAGATAAAATTCTGAGAGCTGAGATAAAAGAAAGTCAAATGCTCCTGGACACAAAAGTGCTTTGTTTATTTGAGAAAGACACAGAAGGTCAGCTCACTGTAGGATGAAAGGCTGGTGTGCTGAACCACAGTGAACAACAGGGTAGTCAATGACAACAGATCTTGTAAGGTCTTACACACCATGATAAAGAGTTTGGATGGCTTCAGGTTAGAGTGTGCTATGAGTATTTTAAATAACATACAGGTGGATGTATGAAAGCTATATCACAAGGCAGTGAATATACAAGAATGGAGAGACATTAGCTATAATTAATTTTCTGTGTAAACTTGATTGAGCCATGGGATGCCCACATATTTCATTCCACAGTATTTCAGGATGAGATTAACATTTGAATCAGTAAGCTGAGTAAAGATGTCTCTCCTCCCCAATGTGGGTGGCCCTCATCTAATTTACCGATGGCCTGAATAGAACAAATGAGAAGAAGGGCAAACTTGTTTTTTCTATCTTTAAGATGGAATGTTGGATTTTTCCTGCCTTTGGACTCAACCTCAGCCCAGAACTTTTACCATTAGCTCTCCTGCTTGTCAGACAATTAACCCAGACTGGAACTATATCACTTATTCCCTTGAATCTGCCACTTGACCAACTGCAAATTTTGTGTCATCTCAGCCTCCTTAATTATGTGAGTCAATTCCTTATTCAGTTTATACACACATGTGCATATGAATACACACAGATACACAAGCATGCATATGTATTCTACTGGTTCTGTTTCTCTGGAGAATCCTGACTAATATAAATTAAAGTACAGTGAAGAGAACTTGAAGGAGACAAATATTTCTATTCAAGATATATTGTAGTGAATTAGCTGATATCTTAATGTTGGGAATGAGCACAGTAGAAAAAATATTACTGCCAAATTTCTGGCTTATTCATGTGGCACTACTTGGAAATAAATCAGTTTGGGGATTGGGGAAATTCAAGATAGAGGTATCTATCAGGAAGCCAAGAGGCCAGTACAAATGGGTAGTTAGTTATACATTTTAGAGCCAGGGTGATGGTAGATGGATGATAAATCAATTGATAGATGTGTGTTTGGAAGTCTGCAACACATTGCTCATCTGGGAGAGAATGTCAGTAGAAAACAGGGGTTAGGGATGAGCCCTGGGGCACTCAGAAGTCGAAAGCATGTAAAAGGAAAGGAGCCATGCTTTTGTTGAGAAGATCTACCACTGCAAATATGATTTACCTCATTTTAATTAATATTTCCAACATACACATAGAGGACCACAAATTAAACATTAGCGGAAAGGCATGAATATTCAGTAAATGTCTTAGATTACAGAGGAGAAGGAACGTTTGGGCTTAAAATGTTCACTATGGCATCAGAGATGGAAATGAATTTGAGTACAACAATAATCAAAGCAGAGAAACAACTTAAGACACTGCTTTTGGGCAAGACACAGCAGGTCCTTCATGACACCCAGTCTCCAGGGTCTGTCCACTCATCTTTCTGATTGGACTTCATCTGACTGTGTTTGGAGTTGTTCTTCTTCCATCTTCCCTTTGTAATGTGTCATGTGCCTGGGAGACCATCCTTGGTTTTCTTCTACCTCCTGAAATTCTCACTGCAGGAATCATATGCAATTCCAAAGCCACAATGACCACAAGCATACCAAAGATGGCCAAACCTCTATCCACAGCCTAGTTTTCCCCTCTAAGTTCCAGCTCATATTTCTGATTATATTCCCTATTACCACTGCTGCATTTCAGATGGAATATATCCAAGCCTATTGTCATCGTTTTCCACCCACAGTCTACTCGGTGTCTCACATTCTATTAGCCAATGGCATCCCCTTCTACCCAAGCAACCACACAAGAAATATAAGAATTATCACTGAATTTTCATTTCCCTTACCGCCCACATCCCACTGGAGACTAAGTCCTGTCAATTATACCCCTGTCTCATTCTCAAATCAGTCTTTTCTTCCCAATTCCAAAGGCTGCTAAGAATTTTTCATCATCTTTTAGCCAGATTGTTTCTGTCAACAGGAAGACCGTTATACACACACACACACACACACACACACACACACACACACATATCTGTCCACATTTCTCTCTTACTTAAAACCCTCTAATGCCATCTTTGCTCTCTCTGGTAGTATTTCTCAAAGACATTCCTATGGCCATGGTCTCAAGTGATGAATAAGACAGGACACTGCCACAAGAGTTCAGTGCTTGTATTGCTATTGGGTTTCAGTCTCATTAGCAAACAGCGACACAAAGTTTATTGAGAACATAGGGGACCTTAATGTCTTAGATCCAAATGTCACCTCAGCATAGTGCACAGACAAATCGAGTTTTCCCTATGGTGTAACTAGAGACATAGTGAGAGCATTATGGCACAGCAGCGTGCCCTAGTGCTCGCACAGGCCTGCCAGAGCTCAAAACCAGGCACCAGAGCAATCGAGACCACATCCACTCCAGAATGGTGTTTTAATGAAAGAGAAACTTACAACTTTGAATTGTAATCATTCCATAATTCTGTAGGGTTTTTTTCACTTATAAATTTGTTTTAGTTATGTCAGAGTTTTTTATATAAGAAGTGTGCTTGGTTTTGTATATGTGCATGTGTCTGAAGATGGTAAAAAGTGATGGAAGTGAACAATAGAAGGCGCAGGAGCTATTTTCCTTTAAAAGCTATCCATATGTTACCCACATCTGAGAAATGCTGGTATACAAACTCAGTCCAAATACCTCAGTATGTTATGTTCCTCCCCTATCCAATCACCCTGCTTCCCACTGCTGCAATGTACCTTGTGGTTCACCATTTAAAACAGCCTTGGTCTAAGTAACTCTTGCCTTCTCTTGCCTCACTACATTTTACTTCAAACCCCATCTAACTTATCTCACAGATTCTGTGTCTCATTTCTTCCAACTTTAACTCTAACCAACTTAGATAAATTTAGTGCTTTTTCCAAAATATTTTTCAAGGACGGTGTATTTTTCTATGGCACTACAAATAAGAAAAATTGAGGCAAATTAAGGTTCTGTAACTTGCCCAGAGTCACATAACTAGTGACAAAGTACTATTAACCCTTTTAATTGTATTTTTTATTTATCATTCTTCTGATGTAAGAGGAAAAGTTAGCTATATAGTTGGTTCCCTACTCAAAACAAATTCATGAAATCTAAAGTATTTAAAATGACAATCTAGGCCAATCAATGGTATGGTGATTCAGGTGGCTGGATGGCACATGGCCAACTATGCAGTTTGATTCTCAGATCTGGTGGCTTGGTAACAAACAGGCACATGTGCATGAATGCCCCAAATCCTGAGAGAATGGACAAGTGAGTACAGCGTGGCCATTCCCTGCGAGGATGCTTTCTCACTCATCCTTTCTCTATCACTTTCTCTTCTTTCTTTCTGGCTAGTGCTTGTACCCTATAGCAAAACTTTAAAAAAAAGAAAAAAAGAAAAGGAAATAAAGCAAGAAAAGTCAACCCAAAAGAGCTATGTAATTCAGTTTGAACCAGGAATCTCGTGGTTAACTGGATTTCTATCCTCGGGCTCATAAACACACATAAATGAGCTGTTAACTATGAATGGAGGCCAAATGAATATTAATTGTTCTTTGTTTAATTTGTGCTTTAAAAAGAGTTTTGCCACTTTTTATATGGTTTTGGCTCCTTATTCATGTTTGTTGTTTGAGAAATCTTTGCCTATAAGCAATAGGCTTCCACATAAAAATTTATATTTCAGTCATAAATGTGTAACACTTTTCCTCCTTTTGCACTTTAACCTTAACACCAAATATACATATTATGTATGATGCGTAAAATAGTGTCACTGGGAAAAATATTCATTTTATATTATTTTTGTTTTTTTTTCATTTACCAGATACCCCCTCTTTCATACATTTTTCAGAAAACTTTAAGCAGAGAAAATAAACGAAGGTAGGTAAAGGAAAAAAATATTGTAGCAGAATTCAGTAAAATTTTTCTTAAGCATAAAGAATGATATAATAAAAATATAGATTATACTAAGGGATATTACTAGTAACTTGAGATCATTGGTAAATGGAAATGCTCTTTATATGTGAAAACATTTTCTTTTTTTCTCTTTACCGACTTGTGGGCATTGCTTCCTGAAAATAATAAACAATGACTCTAACTTTTGGAAGCAATATCATGTATTCTGGAGCAATTTTAGCTAATCCCTTTGGGTTTTCTGGTAAATTGTGAAACTGAGATAGTAGACCTTACCTGTACATATATTCTGAACAGAAATTGAATTAATTCTCTGACTACAATTTCTCAGGGCAAAAACTTTACGTAAATATTGGCTCAAGTCCATTGAAGAAAAGGTCAATTTAGTGTCATAGTGAAAGAAACAAATTTATTCTGAGTTTGCCAAGGGAAAATAGAATGGGAACTAGCACAAATGTATCTGTTAGGGCAATTTATAAAGGTTACCCAATTAGTAATTTACTAAATTTGAATTTGAACCAAGAACTGGCTGACTCCTACATTTGGGCAATTTCCATCATCCTACATCGAATTACACTCTCATGAGCAATAATAGACGCAATACATATGTGTAGCTCTTGTGTTAATGGCGTCCATATAATGAGGACACTTCGCTAATAGTATTTGCAGGAGATCTGACAAAGAATGATGCCAGATTCTTGTCTGTCTTTGTCTAGACTCAAGCTAAGAATGCTAGCAAATTCATTTTCTTAGGCATCACAGAGCTACCTCCTTAGAAACAATATTGTAGAAAAATTGGAGGATGAATCACGAAACTCTTCATTTTACTATGAACTTGAAAGCACAGCCTTATAACATTGGTGACTGTACCAAATAGTACTCTAATTATTTCTTTTTTAAAAGTCAAGACTCCTCCAATACCTAAGCCCATGTCACCTCTGACACTATGACAAAACGCTTCACTCTTCAATGTGCTCTGACTTCTAATACAAAGGAACTTCAAAGTTTCATAGAAAATGTGTATTATGAAGACACTATGTGAGGATTTCAAATTTCTCTCACCAAAATATAATCATACTTTAAGTCCACTTTTCGGCAACTTTCTGAAGTCCCCTAGTATTTAAATAGCTGTTCTCACAGGTATTCCTCATTTGTCATTTACCAGCTATTTTGTTCATAGCTTCCCTGTATCTTCCCTGGGGAAACTCTGATACTGCAGGATATCTATTTTCTCCAGCAACCATGTATTCATTAAAGAGATATTCTGGAGTCCAGGTAGTGGTGAAGCAGTAACACAACTGAGCCCATACAGGTAAGGTCCTGGGTTCACATCCTGGGACTTCCTTGAGCTCACCTCGTATGTGCTCAGAGCCACAGACTCACAGGCAGTCTGGGCTGAGGCTCTGGGTTCACATCCTGGGACTTCCTTGAGCTTACCTCACATGTGCGCAGACCCACAGACCCACAGACCCACAGACCCACATGCTGGGACCATGCAGCTAACACAAGCTGAGTATGAAAGAACTGCCCCTCAGGCCTAAGAGCAAGGACTCGGCTGAGGAGAACTGTTTGCAAGGTCAACAGTTTTACGAGTTCTGGACCTCACCTCCATTGTGTTGCTGTTCTGGCCTGCACTCAATTGCTCTGCCGTGGGCCTTATTGCCGTACCCCGATACCCCATAAAGGCACCCCCAGCCTTACTATAACTTTTACAATAATCCTGAAGGAATGCAGATCCACTAAGGTGGTGGCTGCGTAAGGTGGCGGCTGCAAACGGGAATTACTCCCATTACATTCACTTCTCCTACTGGGGATTGCATAGATAAGCATTAAAAAGGTTTTATGTTAAAGCTACTAATTGACGAAACAATCTCAGTAGTTGGGAGGGGCTCAGGGACTCATCCACGAGGTGCTATTACCCCAAAAGCCATAAGCCACCCTTACTCTCAGAACAAGGGAATATTGCCATTCCCCAAACCACAGTCATTGTATAGAGCAGCACATAGAGGGTCCCAAGTACACAGTAACCTTTAGTCAGTCATTAAGCTGCTCACAAGACCACATTCCTTTCCTATGTAGACTTTAGACTCACCCTCTTAGCTGTGGAGTACCCAAGAGATAACATAAGTATTCCAGTTTAGTATATACTAACCTCGTCTTTACTAAACTAGACAGGATTTATTTCTAGGCTCTTGTAATTGCTGCCACCCTAGCCTGAGGCTGAAGTTCTCAAAAGCTGACCTGGGGCTCAAGTTCTCAAGCTGATCTGGGACTGAGGTTATTAAGATTCCTGGGAGCCCTCTCATCCAAAGACCCTCCCAGGTAATCAAGATCTAAGAAGAGAATGCACCTGAAAAATGGACTTCCTCATTCTAAAAATTATGACTGTTTATACCTAAACAAAACAGATGTCATGTTTTATGATTATTATTCCTATACTTTAAATGCTTTAGCTTTTAGAGTAAAATCTTTCACTTACTTCCCCTCACCCATCCTACTCCTGTAAAACTCCTTCTATAATAAGCATGCATGACTCCTGGCCATCAGGGCTGCAGTCTTGAGTTTACTCTGGCTGTAGCTGGCTGAGAACATGCTAAGGGGCATGAGGTCTCAGCCTGATTCCTGTTCACCCTTGTCACCTTCCTGTGCACCCACCCCAGCTGGAGCACGGCTTCCAGCACCCACAGGCAGTCTGGGCTGAGGCTCTGGGTTCACATCCTGGGACTTCCTTGAGCTTACCTCACATGTGCACAGACCCACAGACCCACAGGCAGTCTGGGCTGGCTAAGGCTTGGCAGAGATCCTGATAGGAGTGTCTGCTGGGGCTTCTTCCTCTCTCTCCTGTTTCTTAGAGGAAATAAGTAAATAAATTTAAAAAAATCATTGTTTACTCTTTTGATAAAATTGCACAAAGACTGAAAGTCCATCCTTTCTAAATTTGCCTGTTTGTTTTTTTTTTTTTTTTACTATTTATTATTAGTATTAGTATTATTTTGAAGAGATTTTTGCTATAGGGCATGTGCACTCACTGGAGACAGAGACAGAGAGACAAAAAGCAAGAAATCACCCCCAGGGGGTATGGCCATGCCACAAGCCCTTCCCCTTCATTCTCCTCTCAGGATTTTAGATCTGCATACACACATGCGTCGCATGAGTTTTAAGCTTCCAGGTCTAAGACTCAAACCATAGTCGACTATGTGGGAGTCCAGTGATGTAATCACTACACCATCTGCTGTTTCCAAGTTTTTTATTTAAAAATTTTTTTCCAAGCACAGTCAACTGCCCTGCCATAAATTAAATTGCTATGTGAATAGATTTGAAAAATAAATGCCCTGTTTTAAAGACAGAAGTAGGAGGAGGCTTACCATGACTCTCTCTGCTTGGATCAGCCTCTTTGGGAATTCTCTTAAAATACGGCCTATTTATAAATGAAGAAAAGACCATAGACAAACAATAACAGTAGTTATCACAGATTACTTGTGCATGGAATATTTCTTTAGGTGGCTCTTCTATTTATTATATGTAAGACTACTTTAAATCTTATTTACATAACAGGGTATAATATGAGTTTTTAAATAATAAATCTAGTAGTAGTTGCTGTCCCTATCTAAACTCCTTTTTGAAGACTGGATCTGTTGCTTTTTTTACATTTGTAGTCCCACCCACTAAGATATTCCTGGAGTATAGGAAGTATATAACAGATATGAATTAAATGGAACTTTGACTCACACATGACACTATTAGTTCTTTAAATACTTAACAGTTTCACATTGAGAGAGAAAAAATAATTTTATAGATTCCAAATAAAATTTTATAAAATCAGTGTTTATTCTTAGATAAGCAAATATGGTCCTTTTCTCTTATGCCCTTTTACTGTCTACCCATGCCATTCCTATTTTAAGTAATTTCAAGTAAAATCTTATTGTAACTCATAGATTAAAACTATTGCATAAATGGTGCAAAATGTCCGGTAAGCAACATCATCTGGGAGGGCAAGCAGACCTCCTGACATAGCCCTCTAGCCGCTATAGTCATCCTGCCAGTCTCCTTTCCTTACCCTGTTGGAACTCTTAATATTAGAGACCCATTTCATTAAATATAAAGTTTCCAGAAGGCCCAAGAAGGGTTGATACAGTACAAAAAAAAAAAAAAAAAAAAAGAAAGAAAGCTATCTTCCTTTCTGTTGTCCATTAGCAGAAGGGAGGGTGTGTATTCATCAAGTCAAATCTGAGAAGCTAAAATATGGAAGTCAACTCTGAAAAGTTAAAATATGGAAGAGCTGAGCTTTAAAAAGGGTCCTGAGGAAGAGAACAAGAGTGCTCAAATAAAACACTGAGCATCAGGGAAGCCTAAACGCTTTTGTCTGAGGCAGAGGTGACCAGCTCAGGCGGTAGGGGAGGCTGGAAGGTTGGAAGGATGAAGCAGAAAGGCAGTGACTAATAGCAAAGACAAAAGGGGATCCTGACTCCCCAACAAGGGCTTTTAAGTGCAACTATCTTATTTACCTGAGATTAGATTTGTATTCAAAAGCAAGAGTTACAGTACTATGGATACGGTTATAGGAAGAGATTAGGGTTGGTTATGAGGAAGTCTCAGTATGAGGAGCTGTCTCTTAGGCTGCATAGCACTACTTGATGTTTCATCCCAGGCAAGCTGTGTTTCATGCTCAAAATGAAGACTATTGCAAAGGACTTTTCACTACAACAAACAGCAAGCCTACTGCTTCTCCAGAATAGAACTTTATTCATTAACTTACAGCTAATGTTTCAGTTGAATTATTTTCTGGGCTTTATAAGGTGTTGACACAACTTCTACTTTCACATCGTAAATGTGCCACACTAATAATCCCTGTTTAATTACTGTTTATTATAAATGAATTCTTTCAGCATTCCAGCGTGACACTTTTCATTTTTCTGTCAGTGAAGTTTCCTCTCTTGGAACCTTTGCCCCCAGCTACCAATGACATGATCCCCAGTACACACTGATCTGGAGACCTTGGGGAACAGCACCTGGAATGCTGGAGGCAACATCTTTGTGGAAAAGAAAGTACATAAAAACTAAGTAGGCTTTTGGAAACAATAGAAGAAGCCACCGTACTTTCAAAGCACATGCTTTCTAAAGACTGTATTAGCATCATCCTCATTCTGACCAAATATCCTGTCCTTGGAAGATTGACAGCTAACTAGAGTTAACAGTTAATAATAACTACCCCATCCGGTTGCTCACATCTAATGCATACTAGATTGACAATATGAAACACCAGGAGAGGATGTGAGGCAATCTGCTTGTACCTTTTGAGTGGCAAAACATTCTAGAGGTCAGCCCAAAATTGAGCTAATTTTTACAATCATTGTATAAAATAACAGCTGGCCTTAATAGAATGTCAAAGGCTGAATAGGGTAACACAATATGCAGGGATTAGGGGGAGAAAAATCAAGTCAATAAATAACTGTTTTTCCTGCAAAGATTGGATGTACCGAATACTGTGAAGTAAATACTTGTGATAAGCAAAGCTCATGGTGAGACAATGAGACTATTTATTATCACCAGAGAAGGACATTACCACCAATATAAGAAGCTGAGATTTTAAAACTTTGGGTAATTAATTTCAATCAGAGCTGAATTCAAGGTCAGTTGTGTAATACCAGCCATTATTTTCCCTTTGCTACCTTTGGCAGCCATTTCGCATGGCTCATCCATAAATAATTAAAACTGAGTATCTGCTGCATCAGCTTAACTACTGCAGGGAAACACAGAGGTCCAAGATTTTATTTCATTTGGAACTTCTGTTAGAAAGGGAAACAACCTTCCCTGTGTATTAAGAAATGAGTCTTGCTTCCTGCATAAACAACACCAACATTTCTTTTTAAGTGTTCAGTATGTGCCTTTCCATCTGGACTTTCTAAACTGCTTGAGTAAATTGAGAAAAATTACAAAAGCAAAAGCCTCACGCACACCCTGTCAGCATGTAATAATTTAAATCTGAGGTAACCTCCAACTGACAATAGTGAGTCACAGGATAAGGTAATGTTTTGTGGGACACATGATGAAATAAAAATTTGAAATTCAGCAACATGAATCATGCTTCCAAAGCATGAGGCATCCAAAAGAACCCATGGGACCCCTTACTTGGGACTGATTTGGGTGAGTGACGATCTCTAGGGTGATCATAGAATGAATAAGACTCAGGTTGGTTTATGAACTGGTCAAAAAGTTTAGTTGATAACATTTTAATTTCTTGAGGGGCAATTTTTTGAATTTTCTTTATTCTTATAAATGTATCATTTAATTTACAACAGATGCACCTCTGAAATACAATACAGTGAAGAGATTCAGTTACAACCAATATGCTATACCTCAATTCAATAAGTGGGCATGTATACACACCCAGAACTCTAGACTCAAACCGTTGTGCAGGGAAAAAAAAAAAGGCAACAAATTAGCTACTATGGTTTTTTAAGGAACTACCTAAATCAGACCTAAACATAAGTAAGATATGTAGCTACCCAATTCAAAATTGAGGACTCCACCATGGTAAGTGGAAGATATTCTGGGTCTGAGTCATATTTTGAGTTAGAATTTTATGACCTTGGTCAAATACAGAGTAGTTAAGATGATATGAGATTATAAATTCTAGTTATTTGAAATGACTGTATTAATTTCAGGAAATAAAAGGGGTTAGGAAAGAGTGACAAGGTTACAGGAAAAAAAGGAAAGATTATAGGGTTAAAATAACATGACCTTGCATGGTAAGGAATAACAGGGTTTTAGGACAGTCAGCAGTTTCCGATCTCTTCGCTTTACCTGCACGTATTTCAGAGGTGCATCTGGGACTTTAGAGAGCATGATTTCCTCTGTCATATCAGAGATGCCATGCCAGACACTGCTGCTGCCACTGTACGGCTTCTCAGATAGACCTGCTCACATGTCTTGAATAGGTTTCTTTTCATGCATTCTCAGTACAATCCTGAAACCCAACTGATATTTGATGCTCCACAGTAAAATTAAAATACCTTCAGAGTCCTCATTGTCAGCATCATTCTCATCATCACTATTATCAACTCCTGATTTGGATACTTGAATAATACTTTAATATTAAACTAAGGGTACCATTCATAGTGATAAAGGAAGATATAACCAATATTAAGCCAGATAATATTAAGGTGAATTTATTATTTTCCTCTTCCAGTCACAGAATTAGGAATATATAATGATGAGGAAATCAGCCCTAACATAAGACAGTATTACATGCTAATATTTAAGAAGTAAAAAGTTAAAGCATCTAGAAAATGATAGCTCCTTAATTGTCCATACAAATACTGTGACCTCTTGTAATGGTGCATTAGCCCCAATAAAATTTGTTAGCTGTAGGCTACAAAGGTCCACTCTCCTCCACTGCTGCGTATCTCGAGGTCTCATCTGTGCACCTGAGTATCCCAAGGCCTCTCTTTCTCTGGGTGCCCCGAGACCCATTCTAAGGGCAATTCTCAGAAGGGCCTTAGTGCTATAGAGTGCAGGCATTCAGTATATAATAAGCTGGGACATACATTGCCTGTCTTTTATATTCTGGCTGGCCTCACTTACGCTTAAATCTTCTATATTCATCCTTTTTGTATCAAACGTCACAGTCTCATTGTTTTTTATGGCTGCGTAGTATTCCACAGAGTACATGTGCCACGTTTTTTAATCCACTAGCTTTTTCTTAGACATTTGGGTTGATTCTATATCCTAGCAATTGTAAATAATGCTACAATAAACAAGGATATGCAAGTGTTCTTCCAACTGAGGGTTTTCTTATCTTTTGGGTGGATACCTAAGAGTGGAAATACTGGATAATATGCTAATTCTATTTGTAGGTTTCCGAATAACCTTTATATTATTCTACACAGTGATTGTCCTAATTTGCATTCCCACTAACAGTATAGGAGGGTTCCCTTTTTACCACAGCTTCATTAGCATTTAAAATTCTTTATTTTTAAAGTTTTAGCCATTCTGATTGGAGTTAGGTAGTGTCTCATTGCTGTTTTGATTCTCGTTTGAAGGACCTTAGTTTAAAATTATGTGTAAACGAAGTTCTGTAATGTTGAGATTATACTTCATATAAAAGGGATCCCGTAATATCAATGTGTTTTAAAAAGTTGGTGTTGATGGCCCTTCTATACACTTCCTTTGCTTCTTTTAGTGAAATATTTAGTAAACAGCAATTCCTTTTTTAAAAATATATTTATTGAGAATAAATTACATACAAAATATGCACATATTTAACATATATAATTTGATAAATTTTGACATGTAAATATGCTCTTTAAAACAATACAATTAAGACAAGATGCATATCTGGATGCTCACTCTTGCCACTTGTATTCAATATAATCTAGAAGTCCTACTAGAGAAATTAGGTGACAGAAAAATAATAGAAAAGAAAAAAGTTGAATCATCCCTGTTGACAAGTGACATGATCTTATATACAGATATCCCCCAAAGGCTTCACTAAAAACTTATAAAAGTAATAAATTCAGTAAAGGTGCACGATACAAAATCAATGTACAAAAATAAGTACTATTTTTACATACTAATAAAAACTACATTTGAAAAAGAAATTAAGAAAAATCATTTACAACAATATTAAAATAAAATACTCAGGAATAAAGTTAACCAAGGAGGTAAAAGACCTGTGCATTAAAAACTCTAAAACACGAAAATGATTAAAGATGGCACAAATAGATGGAAATGCCTTGCAAGGTCATGGATTGGAACAATTAACATTGAAAAATGTTCATATTGCCCAAAGGTATCTACAAATTCAGTGCAATTGACTTCTAAATTCCAATAATATTTTTCACAAAAACAGGAAAAGTAATTCTAAAATGTGGATGGAACAACAAAAGATCTCAAATAGCTAAAAACAAACTTGAGCAAAAAGAGCAAAGCTGAAAGTGTCACACTTCCAGAGTTTAAACTATATTATAAAGTTATTATAATCAAAACAGAATTGTATTGAAATAAAACAAAGACACAGACAAAGGAAATAGAATAAAAAGCTCAGCAATTAAAACATGCATTTATGGTCAGTTGATTTTTTTATGACATTTATAAGAACACATTATAAGGAAAGGACAATCTGGAGTTAAAACAACTGAATATCTATAAACAGAAGAATTAAATTAGACCTTATCTCATACTATACAGACCTCAACTCAAAATGTATTAAAAATTTACATGTAAACCTGAAATTGTAAAGTCCTAGAAGAAAACTCATGGGAAAATTGGTGTTGGCAAAGATTTTTTTTTTTTTTTTGGATATGATCCTAAAAGTACAGAAAACAAAAGTGAAAATAGACAAAAGGGGTTACATAAAACTAAAAGGCTTCTGTGCAGTAAACAAAACAATCAAGAACAAAAGACAGCCTATGAAATGGGAGAACATTTTTCAAATCAGACATCTAATAAGTTAATATTTAAAATATAAAATGAACTAAAAGAAGAAAACCTCCAATTGCAAGAAAACAACAAATTGCTTAATTTTAAAAATGAGCAAAGGACCTGAACTATCATTTCTAAAACACACACACACACACACACACACACACACACACACCAAAGCCCAGCTGCAGTAGTGCAGGTGAAAGGGTGCTGCGTATGATACTAGAACCAAATGGGAAGGCCCCAATATAGGTTTCCAGGTTGACCTGAACATGCTAAGTACATGCATAGGTCTACCTGTGATCCTGGCTGACTGGAAGGGTAGGAACGAGGGGAATCTTGGCATGACAAAACCTTTTTGGGTATCTATAACTCTCTTTCTTTCTCGTTCAAAGAAATAGAATAAACTTCTTAAAAAATTAAAATTAACATATGAATGGTCAATAGGTATATGAAAAAATACTCAATGTCACTAGTCATGAGGCAAATGCAAACTCAAACTTCAATGAGATATTGCCTGTTAGAATAGTTATTTTTAGGGACCAGCAGTTGGCATAATGGCTATGTCCCTGGACTCCCACGTAGTTGACCGTGGTTAGAGTCCCGGACCTAGTGGCTTAAACTTGCGCTGGGCGCATGTGTGTATGTGCCCAAGATCCCGAGAGGAGTATGGAGGAAAAGGAATTGCGGCATGGCCATCCCCGCTGAGGGATGATTTCTCACTTTCTGTTTCTTTGTCTCTCTCTTTCTTTCTGGCAAGTGCACGTGCCCTATAGCAAAAACTTCTTAAAAAAAATATAAAAAAAAAAAAAAGAATAGTTATTTTTAAAAAGAGAAGTTAACAAGTTTTGTTGAGGACGTAGAGAAAACCCTAGCACACCATAAATAGGAATGTAAGTTAGTATAGCTGTTAGAGAAACAATATGGAGGTTCCTCAAAAACTTAAAAATAAAATGTCTATATGGTCCAGCAATCCTAAAACTGGATATATAACTCCAAAAGCATTTAAATCAGGATGTTGACGTTATATCTGCAGTAGATGTTCCCATATTTACTGCAGCATTATTGACATTGACTAAGATCTACAAACCACCTAAATGTTCCTTGGTGGATGAATGGAGAAAGAAAATATGGTATATATACACAATGGAGTATCATTCAACCTTAAAAAGAAGAAAATACTTTCATTGGTGACAACAAAGAGGAACCTAGGGACATTCCATTAAATGAAATAAGCCATTCACAGAATGACAAATATCAGATGATCTCATTTATTTCTCCACATTGTATTTTTATGTAAATATTTACTGTGATCTACTTTGAACCTTTAGAATTGTTTATATGTAAAGACTCTTTAAGACCTATGGGCTTATCAAGGACTCCATTCACATATCAATCAAATGTGACATTTCTGTGCTTATCCTTGACAAAACAGGTACTATTTCAATCAAGACATATTTAAAATCTAGGATGGCATTTAGAAAAGGAACACAGCCAACCAAAATTATAATCATAAAAAGATAGGCCTTTGACTTAGTTTAGTATTTTTCAGAGACAGAATTTTTTCTTTAAATTAAAAGCCTTTGAGAATAAGCATTGCCTATTTTAAATTGAGCTTCATGATTTAAGTTTGCAGTAGCTCATTCTTCAAGTAGAACTCGAAAAATTTACCAAAAGAGTGGGTAAGGGAAACAGAAGGTAGAGATGAAAAGTGAAGACAATTTGCCCTCTTGAGGTTTGATGCCTGAGGGGCTGCCTTCTATTCCAGAGCAGGGAATACAGTTTCACAGTGGAGTGAATCTATGACACCCCAAGCCCCATCTACCCGGGAGGATGCATGTACACAGCTTCTACCCAGGAGGCCCTCAGAAGTGGCAGATTTATAATGCAAATAATTTTGCATTTTTGAATCTTCTAGTTTTAAAATCTGGTACAACATTATTTTTTCAAAAAGAATTTATTATTGCACCTGGTTGTTTCAAGCTACTTTTCCTCATTAAAATCCTAGATCTTTCTATTTTTCATTTGTATTACTCCTTTCTGTGCATGGTAGGCCATTAGCAATCTGCTGCACAAAATACCTGTGAAAACAACCTCACTTGATTTTTGGCTTCTCTAGATATTTTAGAGCTTGTGGATTGAGAAGAAGCAGTGACTAGGTCGGCACTTGCTAATACTGAGCCTGTGCTCCTGGCTAGCTGGGAGTGGGACCTGAGTATTTATGTATAGTTGAAACTGAAAGGAGCTACCTGCTTCTACTTGGCCTTATTTGATCACTTACTCAGTTTGTGCACTTAGGTCACTTTCTAACATTTCAATGTCTCATCTCAAACTGGGCATCCAATTTCATCTAAATCTACAGGGCTGTAGTAAGGCAGTCAGCTCTCGCCAGCACGTGGCTTGCAGTGGTCTGAACAAATCAGTTACTAATAGACACTGTCCCGGTCTACCAAGGTGCAGCTTGCCTGATAAATGAATAGAAAGGTTACGTTAGGACTCCTTCTTTAGCACCGATGTTATTGATTTATTGGTTTGATTGGGGCACCAGACACTAAAGTGTAACAATCAAGCGTAGCCCAACTTTGAAATTTATCTATAAAGTGCTTGAAGGAACTTTTTGATTTAAGAATGCATTAAGTATTTAAAGTGAATAATCCCACAACCCTATGAAATGAGAAATAGAAGCAGTTTGCTTGAATTAGTTGACCTTGATCTAACATGCATTGAAATGCAAAGGTAACATCAGCTCAGTTTATAAGTATATTTCCAGTTTCTTCTCCCTGGGAACTGGTGAATCCTCTAACCAGATATGACCATGCCAAACCAGGAGAACCATTCCTAACCGTATGTCATTCCTTTCTCATTGGAGCTCTGCAGCTGATGACCTGGTATTTTGGGCTCACCTGAGACCCTGTGATCTGTCCTGGAATTGCAAAATCCTTACCTCTGGAGTTTAAATCTAGAGTAGAGAGTGATCAGATTCTACAGGAACAATTTTTCAGACTTTAGAAATGATATGAAAACTATCCCTTTGTTCCCAAATTTCTTCTAATGTATGAACCCGGGAAGTGCCAACTGCTTTCACATGGGAAATCACTGTGAACGCCTTCTGTCTCTAGAACATGACTGCAACAGAAGGATGTTTGTTGCCACTGATTTTTCAAGGAAAAACAAAAGCAGGTCATAGGGAAATTCATGGAGTGAGTAGCACTCCCTCATCCTCACACATTCCCAGCGTTACCTGACCCACAGCTGGAGCCAACTAACTCTTACTGTTTAAAGATGCTGCAAACATACATGCCTGCCTTGCTGCGCATTGCTTAGTTGTAGAAATGGGAGACCATGGTAAATGCAATTTATCCTTTCTGAATATACCCAAATCAGGGTATTCTATAAATGTGTAGAACCGACAGGAGAGGACATGGTAGTGTGAGCAGGAGCATGCACAGTGTGAAGGAGTCCTGGGAATGCTCTGGGACAATGAAAGAGTGAATTCAAAGGCTCTGACATGAGTTTATAATGTGGGACAGAAGGCAGTGTGGCATCGTTGCATGAGGGCAGAAGTGGAAGACGACATGAGGAAAGCTGTGTAGTTAGTTCCTAGGGCTACCAGAACAACTAATCATGGAGTGGCTTAAAACAACACAGTATTTTGTATACAATAAACACAAGATATTGTCTCTGTTAGCTTAAAATTTTTAAAAAGTAAATAAAAACTTGAGTTTTTGAAAAGGCTAAAAACGTGTACAGAGATGCAAGAACATGTAAAGAAAATTGTCTATTTTTTTCAGAATTTGAACATTTATTTATTTATTGAAGTCCCGAATCAAAGAGTAGTTATGAATGGAATATAATGAAACCCTTTCTTAAAAATGAACAAAATTAAAAAAACAGCAATTTTCTTTCTCATGATTTAGAAGGATGGAAATCTGAAAATAGGATGTCTACCTGGCCTGTTTCTTCCAGCTCCCTCCTAGGTGCTGGTGGCTGCCTACAGTTCCTGGGATCCCTTGGCTTGTAGCTACATAACTGTGACCTCTGCTGCACCTTTGCATGGCTTCCTTCCCTGTGTCTCTCTTATGTCACCGTGTCTCTTCTTTTCTTAGGAGCACAGCAGTCATGTTGGATTTAGGAATCAGGGTAATCCAGTATGACTTCATCTTACTATAACATCTTACAGATTATGTAACTATGTCTGTAAAGATCCTGTCCACATAGGGTCATGTTTGAAGTTCCACACTGATTTGAATTTTGGGAGTGACTGTTGAATGTGACTCTCTCTCCAACAGATAGTCACCTGAGGCATGGAAGGAAGTACTACTTGAGACACAGAAATCTGAGTCGAGGGAAAGGGAGTGACTGTATCAGGGATGCACCTGCTAAGCCTCTCTCTTCCTCCACATTTATTGAGGCAAAAGGGGAAGGAAAGCTATTTTTAGAGAAAGTTGCATCTTACAGGATTAGAAAGCTAAGAATAATTCCTGGAACAGGTTGTTTTCAGTATTGATAGATTGGTATGGCTAAATAATTCCAGAGACTGGACAGTACACCTTGAAATTTGGAGAACACATTCATCAGATCACACACCCATCCAATGACCTCCTGTAGTTTTGGGGGTTTTTTTGTTTTTTTTTTTTTTTTTTTTTTTTTTTTTTTTTTTAGAGGTTTTCGCTATAGGGCGCGTGCACTCGTCAGACAGACAGAGAGACAGAGAGACAGAAAGTGAGAAATCACCCCCCGGGGGGATGGCCATGCTGCAATCCCTTCTCCTCCATTCTCCTCTTGGGATCTTGGGCACACACACACATGCGCCCGGCGAGAGTTTTAAGCCACCGGGTCCGGGACACAAATCGCGGTCGACTACATGGGAGTCCAGAGACATAGCCATTACGCTAACTGCTGGTTCCCTACCTCCTGTAGTGTTTGAGCAGGAAGGCAAAAGGCTAGGCATTTTTTATCATTTTCCCTAAACATCCATTCAGAGTTAATAAATCCAGGTATTCTAGAAACATGGTGTTTCTGTTGTTTCCTATCAGTTGAACCTGGTAGAGTAGGTAACTTCAGATCCTACAGGGCCCTGTAAACTGGAAATGAATCTTAGATTTATTTTTACTAAATGTAATGTTAAATATTTAGAAGGCTCTTAGCAAAGAAAAAGACCTAACATCATAAATACTTCTGCAAAATAATTATGACTACTATGTGAAGCATGAGTTAAAGGGATTAAAAAAAATAACAAGAGTTATTTAACTACTGCAATGAGCAAGGTAAGAGATGAGAACGGGTTGAGTTAGCGTGCTGGCATTTACAGCCAGTAGATGTGGATATCTTTGGAAACTATTTGAAAGATAGAAATAACATGTGCTGCTGATGGATTTGAAGTGGGAGTGAAGGAAAAGGAGGAAACCTAGATTTCTGCTGTAAGTAACTGGGTGGAGGCTGGTGCCATTTACTACAACAGGGAAGACTGCCAGGTGGGCGGGAAGGGAGAAGAATCAGAAGCTCCCCTTCAGACATATTACATTTGAGCTGTACATTAGAATTCCACGTGAAGATAACATAAGACAGTTGGAGCCCAAAAAGAGGTCAGGACTTGAAAGATAAATTGGACAGTTATCAGCATGGTGGTGGTAATTAAAGCTGTGCTGGATGAGGTCGTCTGGAGTTTGAGTGCAGAGAAACAGGAGAGCCTGGGATGCCTCCTACAGCACACGAATGTTGAGAAGTTGCCTGGAGGAAGAGGAGAAGCCTAAGAGAATCAGAGTAGCCACTGCGGTAGGAGAAAGTCCAGAATAGCATAGTGTCACAGATGCTATCAGGTGCATGCCAATGTGAAGGTCACACGTGGTAGATTGTGATATTTGTTCTCTCCTTTCTCTATAACTCCCCACCAAGAGTTGTAGAAATAAAAGATAACACTGACAAGAGTTGGCCTTATAATCAGCTGTGGCCAGTGGGAGGTGGGCAGGAAAATGTGTTATACAGCAAAGAAGGTTCTTTAAGATTCATTGCATGGTTCTGCTTCTGCTCTATCTTTTCAGTAGCAGAAATGGGGTATCTCATCCCATCTCTGTGGCACACTTGGTAGCATGCTGGACTACAGTGGTAGAGGGAACATGGTGACTGTGGTTCAAGTCCCTGGCCTGGTCAACCTGAAAAACACCAGGCACATGCTTGAATGCCCAAGATCCAACAAGCTGGAGAATTGGGAGAAGGGAACTGAGGCATCTCCAGAGCCTGTGGAGGATGTTTTTCTCTCTCTCTTTCTCTCCCTCAGGCATATGCATGTGTACATGTTCTATTGTCAATAAAGGGGAAAAGATTGTTTTTTAAAAAGGAAGAGAAATAGAAAACATATGATTACATAAAAACTCATACAAAAAGTATGTTTTCATCAACATTACTGAAAACCAAAAAGTAGAAACAACCCAGGGCATCTGAATAAATGAACAAAATGTGACAAAAAAAGAAAACTACAGACCAATATCATTGATGAATATAGATACAAAAATTCTCAACAAGATACTCACAAATCATATCCAACAAAATATAACAAATATTATTCACCGTGATCAGGTAGGCTTTATCCCAGGGATGCAAGGGTGGTACAACATACACAAGACCATAAATGTAATACACCATATTAACAGAGAGGAAGATAAAAACCGTATGATCATTTCAATTGATGCAGAGAAAGTATTCGATAAAATACAATATATCCTTTCATGATTAAGACCCTCAGTAAGATTAGTATAGAAGGGTCATTTCTCAACACAATAAAAGCCATCTATGAAAAACCCACAGCTAACATTATACTGAATGGGGAAAAGCTGAAGCTTTTCCACTAAAAATTGGTACTAGGCAAGGCTAGCCACTTTCTCTACTGCTTTTTAATATAGTGCTGAAAGTCTTAGCTAAAGTAATCATAAAAGAGAACAATATAAAAGGCATTCAAATAGGCAAAGAAGAGTTGAAAGTATCTTTATTCACAGATGACATGATGGTATACAGTAAAGTGACAGGATACAAAATCAACACCCCCAAATCTATAGCATGTCTATACATGAACAACAAGTTCAAGGAATTCCTTTCACCATAGCCACAAAATGTATAAGATACCTAGGGAAAAACCTAACTAAGAAAGTGAGAGACCTTTATAAAGAAAACTATAAAAATCTTTTAAAAGATATTGAAAGGGACATAAAAATGTGGAAGGACAACCCATGTTCCTGGATTGGAAGAATTAACATAATCAAAATGATAATTCTACTCAAATTAATCTATATATCTAATGCAATTCCAATCAAAATACCAGAGATATTCTTCACAGATCTAGAAAAGACAATCATAGAATTTGTCTGGAAACATAAAAGACCTTGTATTGCCAAAGCAATCCTGTGCAAGAAGAGTGGAGTTGGAGGTATATCACTCCCTGATTCCAAGATAAACTATAAATCTGTGATCATCAAAACAGCATGGTATTGGCATAAAAACAGACATGTGGACTAATGGAATAAAATAGAGACACCAGAAATAACCCTCAAAGCTTACAGTCAACTGATTTTTGACAAAGGATACCAGAAAATCCATTGGGAAAAGGAAAACCTCTTTAGTAAATGGTGCTGGAAAAACTGGGCATCCACCTGCAGAAAGATGAAGCCAAACCCCCATCTTTCACCATTGACAAAAGTCAACTCAAAATGGATCAAAGATCTGAACCCAAGGCCTCAAACGATAAAACCACTCACTCATGACAAATTCTGAGGAAACTCTGGGAGACACTGGAGTAGGCAAAGACTTCTTAAATAAGACTCACAAAGCACAGGCAATAATCCCTAAAATAGACAAGTGAGACTATATCGGACTAAGAAGTTTCTGCACAGCAAAGGACACAGTAACAAGTGTGGATCGACAACCCTCAGAATGGGAGAATATACCTCAAACAAGGGACTAATAACCAGAATACACAGGGAACTCAAGCGCCTTATAAAAAAAAAAAAAAAAAGAAAAAGAAAAAAAGACTAACCCAATTAAAAAATGGAAAAATGAGCTGAACAAAAATTGCTCTAAGGAAGATGTATGAACAGCCAAAAAGCATATGAGGAAATGCTCAACATCCTTCATTATAAAGGAGATGCAGATTAAAACCACAATGAGATACCACCTAACCCCTGTGAGAATAGCAAAGATTAAAAACATAAAAAGTGATAAGTGTTGGTGGAGATATGGTGAAAAGGGAACTCTCCTAACTTGCTGGTGGGAATGTAAACTGGTTCAGCCATTGTGGAGAACAATATGGAGGTTCCTCAAAGATCTACAAACAGAACTACCATTTGATCCAGCAATCCAACTTTTGGGTATCTACCCAAAGGAAAAGCGCTTGCACATCAATGTTTATTGCAGCATTATTTATGATCACTAAGACATGGAATCAACCCAAATGTCCACACACTGATGAATGAATTGAAAAAGTGTTGCACATATACTCTATGGAATACTACTCAGCCATAAAAATCAACAAGGCCCTGGCATTTGATAGAAAGTGGTCAGATATAGAGGATCTATTGCTGAGTGAAGTAATCCAGGATATGAAAAATAGATATTGTATGTATCCACTTAATATATACTGACTATGTGTACTTTATGGTAGAGATAGAAATATTGGAGGGCATAAAAGTAGTGAAAACAATTAATGATGATAAGACAGTGTGAAATGGGACGGGAGAAGAGTGTGGAGAAGGATAGCAAGAGAACAAATAGAGGCATGACATTAGTAGGATACAGATAGGTTTATTACCTGTTGATGATGACGTGTATAGTATTCTCAACTGGAATGGTCTGACAAGTATTTCATGTTGGGTAGTCTTTTTATGAGCAAAATGATAAATAGTGATTGAATGTTTAAAAAAATGGAGCAATAATATTAATAATAATAATAATATGAAAAAAGTGAAAAGCTATTGGATGATGATGATGGGGATTTTAACGTCTTTGTATTTCCTTCTGAAAAAAGAAATGTAATACTCTGTAAAGTTATATGTGATTCAATGTAATATAAACCAGATTATGATAATAATAAATAAATTTTTAAAAAATTTTAAAATTAATGAACAAAATGTGGTATAAACATACAATAAAATATTGTTCAACCATAAGAATGAACAGAAGTCTGACACATGCTATGACATGGGTGAACCTTGAGAGCACTGTATGTGAAAGAAATCAAACATGAAGGCCACATGTTGTGTGTGATTCCATTTCATTCACATGAAAAGCCCAGAATGAGTAAAGCCAGAGACAGAAAGTAGATTAGTGGCTGCCAGGGTCACAGGATAAAGGGGAATGGATAGTGATGCTTAATGGGTATGTGGCTTCTTTTCTAAGTGATGAAAATGTTCTGGATTGGTAATGGTACTACAACTTTATGAATATACTACTCAAACGTACACTTCAAAATTGTGAGTTGTATGGTAAGTAAATTGTATGTCAATGATAAGAAATGGGGTGCCAACACGTGGCATCATACTATATTTTTTTTAAAAGGAGGGAGAAAAGATAACTTAGAAGTATATTCCTAGGTGCATGCAGTGCTAACAGTTTGTAAATACTGACTCAACTCCCATTTCATCACATACCTTAAGTCTAAAATCCGCAGTAGTAAAGGAGGTTGAAGGAGAAGCTATTCCTAGAAACCAATTCTTTTTTTCCCCACTGGCTCAGGTCTTGAGGCAGAGCTTGCCTGTGAACAGAACAGCAATAAAGACAGCTTCCAGGAGTCCACAGTAAGGGCTGCCCTAGGTTGTTTCCATAGGAGTCATATGTGCCCTGAGTGTCCCAGGGATACCTGTCAACGTCAACCCTCTGGAGTTATGTTAGGATTCTCTTCCATACTGAGTATCCCCTGAGGAAACAAGGATGATTTCAGGTGCAGAACAGCAAAGAAGTGAGCAGTCACAGCCACAAGGGCAAGAAAATCTCATGGCAAAAGGTGCCTGTCATATTTCAACAGTCTCCCCAGTCAGCAACAAAAAGTGCAGCATGTCTGTAATATTGAAATGACTGAGGGGTTACAAGGCTCTTTGTAAAGCAAATTCCAGAGATAGAACTACTAAAGGAAAGTAAAAACCACCCTGGTGCTTGGATCCGTTCCTGACCGATGATCAGAGCCATAAATTCCAAAAGCACACGGTCATTCTCTCAACTACTGGAATGGAAATTATTCAGAGTCTGAGGAAAGTAACAGATGATAAAGCCCTATGGTCTGGGCGGTAGTAATTAGCTGGAGAGCTAATGGGGCAGAGCCCAGGGACCTGCCCGCCAGTCCCGGCCTCCTAGCCCTGTGGATCATGGCAGTTCAGTTACCCTCTCCGTGCTGTGAGTACCTCACGTGCAAATGGGCATGCTGAAGCCCGAGCTCCCCTTCTGTTCAGAGACGAGGACACGTTTGCTCCCATCCTTCTAGATCCTCCGCCTGTACGTTCTCTTAGGAAGGTAGCAAGGTTCACCGGAAGTCAATGGGACGTAGGACATTGAGTCGGGATAGGCAGGCACGGTGGCTGGCCGAGCAAGCACAGAGAAGTGTGGAGCACTGATCTTCACTACCACCACCTCCCTGAGGAAGAGGGGGAGCACCAGCCTCCCTCCACAAGTCACAAATCCATCCCTGACCCGGCATACAGCATTTCATAAAAATGTCAGATTTTCAGAGTCTTAATCATTTGGATTACTAAATAAACAATATTCATCCTAGTTTTAGCTAAGTAGTTATTATAGCTTTAGATAGACAAACTTCTTTACACTTAGGGAGTCTTTTCTAAACCTGGTGGAAAACTGCTGCTGCAACTTCCCACTTATGTAAGCGCCACTGGCCATTATGTGCCAGAGTGGTCACAAAAACTAAGTGTCTAGAGATGAAGAGAGAAATTTTCTTTAAATTGATCCTCTCTCTTTTCTTTAAGAAAAAAAAAAAAGTCAGCTTCTAACTGAAGTTGCACAATGGTCCTATCCAATGCGTGCATCCTTTTTGTCAGTGACGTGATACCTTTTAGATTACAGAGCATTAAAATGCACCCAGGGAACCTGGGGGGCTGGGGGGGGGTAAATATGGCATTTGTCCTGAACTCATAAAAGGGGTCATACCAAAAGGAATGTACTAAAAATCATTACCACCAAAAAGTGATGCCAAAATTTAATTCTATATTTTCAACCCCAAAGTAAATGCTCTAACATCTAAGCCCACTGCATCTGCAGGCTGCCCTTAGCTACACGGCTTTTTGAAGCAGTCTCATTTTATTCTTGAATGCATGACCACCTAGCACTACAGGCAGAGAAAATTTTTCCCTTGCACTAAAATAGCTTCTATTCTCGAAGGCCTGTGGCAGTCCATCAGTGTTATTCTCTGGGGTAATTAGGCCTCGTCCCCTTTCCAAGGCAGACGTTTCAGAGCATGCGGCTGAGCTTGTCGGCCAGCCTGGCTGAGGCGCAGCGATGTCCAGGGCTGTGTTCTCAGCCATTGGCTGTCCTCGGTTCCTTTTTTGCCATGGCAATTTTTCAGAAGGGAAATTAGTCCCCCTGCCAACTCTTATATTTTGTATAAGCCCAGATGTCACACTTTGCTAATGTCATACTAGACTGTAATATTTTTATAACATAGTGTAGAAAACCAAAGCCGAGCCAAATAGACACATTGCTGCCAGATGGGTGACCTTTATTTACTGATAAAAGTTTTTTTCAATCATAAAACTTGAACTTATTAGAAAGGAGCTGAGTTTTCAAGTTTACAAGTGAACCCGATACTCTCTCCCATTGGGAGTAGGAGTGAAGATGAGTGTGTGGAAATGCAGGGTGTGTACAGTCCAGACGTGTCCATGTAGCAGGGACGGGGATGAGGGCTCACTCTCTGGGGCATGAATGTGCTGAGTGTGGGAAGGGCTGGAATGGCCTCTCAAGAGAGAAATTACGAGGCCTCTGTGAGCTGAGAGTGGTCAGAAACCGACTTGTTTCTCTCCAGGGTCACTAGCCTGGTGAGGAGGCTGAAGTAGACTGTGTGGTTTCCTAGCTATTCCCTTCCCTTACTCCCCAAAACCATTCCTGTGAAGTAACAGCATTGCTAATTGATTAATCATGTTATTTTTAGTTTAAAGGGAGTGCACTTATCTCTCCTTCATATTTCCTTACAGATGTATATTTTTGGAAATACTACATATTGTTTTGTTCTTTGCGATTCACTCTAAATATGGCTAAGATTTTAACGGGTTCTTTTCCCATTCTAATTTGTTTTCCCCAAAATATTATCCTACGTATATATTGATATTGAAAGCTGAGTGTTCTATGTATTCATGACCCTGAAAGCAGAAACTGGCCTCTTCTTATCACCCATAGTCTATTTATGTTAATAAGTGGCTCTGGCAATACATGTATTTCCTGCTATGCTCCTTAGAACATTACTTTTAAAGCTATCACTTTTATATTTACTAATAATTTGCAGCCCTGCTCATCTGAACTATATCTGAACTTATCTATTTTTAGTTGAATCATAGTCACATTTCCTCACACCATATAGATTCATCAGGTGACCCAATTTTTTACCAGATCAAATTATGATCTATTCAAAAACTATTCTGCCCTATGAAATGATCCCTATCAAATAATAGATTGAAACATCTATCCATTTTCTGCTTTCTCTCCTTGTTTCCTTCCAATATTTTTTTAAAGAATTATTTTAATTTTATTTTATTTATTCATTTATTTTATTTTAATTTGACCAGAGAGAGTGACACAGAGAGGGAGAGAGAGAGAGAAAGTGAGAAAGCAAGCTGCCAGGTCTGGAACTTGAACCATGGTCAGCCATGTGGGAGTGTCCAGCACCTTAACCACCACGCCACCTGCTGGTCCCAAAGTGAAGCTACTAGGGGGCACCCGGATGTGAACCGGGGACCTCTTGATCCTTCCAATATTTAAGTCTGATTGTTGCCAGTACTAAAAATACAGTTCACTACCATCAATTTTCCTCTAACTAGCTAGCTCAAAACCCTACCTTTGAGGGTTAATATCTAAATGATTAAGCATTGTATGTCAAGGTTTTTAAGAGGGGCCAGATTTCACAGTGATGAAACACAATATTTTGTCAGGGTAACCTACATGGGAAGGTTTCAGGTTCATGTCCTGAGACCTCCATGAGTATGCTAGGCATACACGTGCCCATTTTCTGGGCTGGCCCAGACTGAATGTGGGTCTCAGCATCAAGGCTACGTTGGGAGTGCTGTCTCTCTGTCTTTTTCTCTCTCTCACTCATGGAAGAAAATAAATAAGCTATTTTTTTATGCAAATGTAGTATATCTCTATACAATATACTGTATCTATTGCATTGTCATGAGGCATTTTTGCATAGAAACACATAGAAAAATACTTCATGATTTTCCCAACAACCTAATAGCTTCATAAGATAAAAAGATAATTCCTGTGATTGAATGGTGACACAGCAGTAACCACATTCTCGGCCAAGTTGACCCCTATGGAAAGATTCTGTATTTGTGTCTGAAGACTTCTTTGAACACACCATTAGGCTGGTTAGGATGGTGTCTCTCTCTCTCTCTCGCTCACGTAAAAAACAAGAAAATAAACTTTTTTTTTTTTTTTTTTTTTTTTTTTTTTTTTTACTATAGGGTGCTTGGGCTTGCCAGAGAGAGAGAGAGAAAGAGAGAGAGAGAGAGAAAGTGGGGAACCACTCCCTTCGTGGGGATGTCCACACTGTAATCCTTTCTCCTCCATTCTGTCAGGATTTTGAGCACACACACATACATACCCAGTGTGATTCTCATGCCACTGGTTCCAATATTTGAGCCATGAAGATGACCATGTGGGAACAAATATATTAATCTCCATGCCACGTATTGGTCCAATAAACTTTTTTTAAGAAAGAAAAAGAAAAGAAAAAAATGTACTGTGCAGCATACACCTCACAAATCTTACCTTTCTCTCTTTTTATTGCTTTTTCATGGTAATATTTAAGATAGAATTACAAAACTCCTATCACCTTATTAGGGAAAGAAACATGTTCTAAGCAATTACTGTTTGCCAGACAGGGATATACAAAGATGACTAAAAGCCCTAGAGTGATTTATATGTTCCATCATTCTACCTAAATCTAACCTGTACTTCTTTGGAAATTACTTTTTGTGTGTTTAACTAGAAACATTTGTTTAAAGCACATATACTTCAAATTAAAAACAAAACCAAAAACCTAACCATGATTTGTCTAGCAAAGCCCTTTTATCAAAAACTTTACTGTGTTCCCCTATTGTGCATGCTGAATTAAGTCTGTAAAATCAATTGACCGTATATCCCCTTACAAATTACAATGACAACCGTCCTTAGGAACTTCTTTTTAGAAATATCTTGTGAGATAAATAAACGATGCCAGGAACACAAGCAACAGCACCATTCTTCAGCAGTCGCCGTTCCTCAGGTTTATCTTTAGCCCCTGCTCCCATTACCTTCCCGCTCTCAAAGTAGACTTTTCTCATTTGTGTTTTAATCTGTTATTCAGGTAATTTCTCTCTGCCTGTGTATCTCTAAAGACTTTTTCCCAGTTACTGATTTCTTTTCTAAATTGTCTGCTTTGCTTTCATCCCTTACTGCCTTTCCTTTATCTTTTGAAAATCTTTTTCCCACCTAGTATTCCCCACACCATTTAATCATTCACCCTGGAACTTGTTTATCTTTCTTTACATTTCCTCTTTCCAGAACAAACTGCCATCTTTAAGAAACTCATTCCTAGGCCACAGTATCAACAATCTGCATATCCTTCGTGGGGACTAATTTTCGCCAATACGGGTTGCAGCATGTTTTCTCTCCCAAGTGTATTTTCATGGCACATGGCATGGCTGGTGTCACTGCTTTCCTGCAGAAAGACTCAAGTTGCCAGGCTGACCTTTGTTTTGAAGGTGAATATTCTTCCAATTATCGATCGCCTTCCACCCCTTTACCAGGGCTTTCTTCAGCTATGTGTCTTCAGGTTTTGTGACCCTTGATTATATTCTGTTTTTTGCTCTGTTTTCCTTTTGCACATTTGAGTTTTTATTTTTTATTAATTCTAAAGATTTTTCTTTATTTCTCTTTTCCCCAAACTGTCTCATGTACTTTGTGCATGGAGTCTCTATGCACCAAGAGTTTATTATTATTATACCTAAAGAGATAAGATATTAAAAGTACATAATTAAAAGTAATAGGCCTGTGACCAGCAGATGGCCTAATGGTTGCATCATTGGACACCCATGTAGTTGACTGGGGTTCAAATCCCAGACCTGGCAGCTTGAAATCACACCAGGCATATGTATGTGCATATCCCAAACCCTGAGAGGAGAAGAGAGGAGGAGGGATTGCAGCACGGCGATCACCTAGGGAATGATTTCTCGCTTTCTGTCGCTCTCTCCATGGAATGCACATGCCCTCTAGGAAAAATCTCTCTAGTTAAAAAAAAGTAATAGGCCTTATTTTTTTAAATGCCACATTATTAATGTAATAAGCTCTAAAAATTAAGGAGAAAAAGTATTTGTTGCAGGGTGGTGTAAATCCTGTCAAGAGAATATAATGTGCTCACGAGTACATCTAAAATATGTGTCACAGAAGAAGAGCCAAGTTACTTTCATGCCCTGAGACAACAGCTTCCCTGGTCCTCAAACCTAATTCTAATGTGATGTTGAATTAGTTAATTTACTTTACTGAGCCTCAGCCTTTATCTATAAAACAAGAAAACATTAGCTATTTGGTGTCCCAGAGGTAAAACACAGCACTCGATGTGTCAAATCCACTGGGAAACTTTCAAGTTCCTGTCCAGAGACCTCCCTGAGTATGTTGGGCATACATGTGCCCCTGATCCAGGGATGGCTGATGGCTTACAGTGTCAAAACCCCCTGAACTCCTGTGTTCTTTCTCTCTCTCCTCTCTCTCTTTCTCTCTCTTCTATCTCTCTCCCTCATGGAAGAAAGAAATAAATTCCAACAAAAATGAAAAAGCAAAAAAATCATACCTTACAGAATTATTACTAAAATTAAATAATCCATCTTAAGCATTTTGTAGTCTCTGGAAGCTAGTAAATATTCAATAAAAGCCTGTTATGAGTGTGGAAAGTTATGGGAAATTCCACTGTCCTTTTTTCAAGTGACTTCCTGCATGTTTCCTAAATGCTATTCTGACTGTAAATAATTGGAGTGAACTTTTCTCTCCATGCTAGCACAAGATTCACAAGTCGGTTCACATCTCTGTGTTCCCTTGCTTCCCCTCTCAAATGTTGAGCTGGGAGACCACCACACCTGCATTATGACTGGTGTCCAGTGTACTCAGAAGCTTGCAGAGAGAAGTATTAGTATATATTTATTACAATTCTCCTCAGCCAAAATCTTTCCTGATATTTATATGGCCTTGTCTACACCCAGAGTAATCCAGTTTCTGACTCAGTTGAAGTAATCTTCCAGTGTCTTTTAATTATAGACATCTGTTATCGCTAGTAACTGTTTCATTTAACATGTAAACAGTCCCCATCTTACTATTGCTTCATGGCATTTTGGTGACATTCATCCCACAGTTTTTCTCTTCTCCTCTAGAAATGTCCCTCGCAAGCGAATCATAACTTGCCCACTCCTAAAACTTACCTCATACACTTTCCTGGTTGGCATCTCTGACCATGAGGATGTCTGTAGGTCTTCTCTGTTGATTCGCTCATCAAGTTTTCTGGATGAAAATTATGATGAGTCCTTTTACACATCTGCTCTACATATCTGTAAAGTCTAGGTTTTTTGTCCCGTCCGGGGGGACAGTCGAACAGGTTTCCTGAGGGAAGAAGTAAGAGACGGGACGAACGGCACACTGTCACAGCACGGAGACTACGCAGTGTCTCTTCAGGGTCATCTCTTTATTCTGGGCAGCACGGAGACGACACAGTATTCAGGGTCATCCGGAGACGACGCGGCGTCACAGCTCAGGGTCGTCCAGAGACGATGCAGTGTCACAGCTCAGGGTCGTCGGGAGATGACGCGGTGTCACAACTCTTCAGGGTCTTCAGGGTCGTCTGGCGATTATGGGCCAAGGATCGTGGTTATATACACGTTGGTGGGCCGTGATTGGTTGAATGAAGGATAGCAAAAGGTGGGTTATGATTGGTTGCTTTGTGGACCAATCATGAGGTGCCCGGATATGCAAATCTGAGGGATTCTAAGCTCACTGATTTGCTATGGGAAGTGGCCAATCAGAGTATGACTTTGAAGGTGAGGTAATTGTTCTCTGAGCCTAAGATGGCAATAGTAAGAGACTCATGAAAAACTGCCTCAGCAGACTCGCTGGTGCGCAGCCTCCCACAGTTTTTCGTAAAAAATAAAAATCCTTTCGTAAAAGTTGTAATGAGTTGTTCATTCTCTCTGAAGAAAATGAAACTTTTCTACTTTGCTTATTGAGTGTGCGTATTCTCTTCTTAAAAATTCAAAACTCTTGGTACTTTAACTGTACTTTTTTTTAACAACTTGTTCTCTTATTATATTCTCTTTCAGAGTCTGAAATAAAGACTTCTGAGTTTTAATTACAGCTTCCCTTTTTTTCTTTTTCTTTTCTTTTTTTTGTCTTTCTCACTGTTGCTGGTCTCTCCCAAGCCAGTATTTCTCCATCTTATACTCTTCTTTCTTTTGTTGTCTGGCAGGAAAACTTACAGGATGATCAGAAGCCTCCTTGTATTCCCCCCATTGTAAAATACCTTGCTTTGGCAAAGAATTGCTATATGGTTCCTCCAAGAATCATTTTGGCCAGGGAGAGGATTGCTTTACAAACTACCTTATAGATAATAAAAGTAATATACAGAAGACTTAAGTTTTTCTAAAATTAAAAATGCAATGCTCTGAATGTTTGTGCCCTCCTAACCCCCAGGGTGATGGTATCAGAGGTGGTGTCTTCGGAGAGGTGACTGGGTCATGAGGGTAGACCCCTTATGAATAGGATCAATGTGCTTAAAAGAGAAACCCTAGGGAGCTGCCTTGCCCGGCTGCATGAGAGCACTCAGTGAAATGGCGCCCTCTATGAAGCTGGCAGTGAGCTCTCCCCAGACATCTCACCTTGAGCATGGAATTTCTCAGCCTTCAGCACTGTGATAAATGAAATTCTGTGGTTTTCAACTATCCAGTCTCTAGTATTTTGAACAGCAGCCAAAATGGACTGAAATAAAAAATTACATTCAATATGGAGCATAATTTAGTGAGGCTTGGCCAGTTATTAGAGACTGATTCTAGGCTAGTTTGATCACGGGAGGAGAGGCAGCAAATCCGAGCGAAAATCACCGTAGCTCTCGGCAATGTCATGTCTCCATTTAAATAGACGTCTACAATCGTATGTTTTTTTCAGTAACAGTCTAAAATTGTCTTTTGTGATAACAGCTATTCATTTGTATTTCAAATAAGGTGAGGAGCATTCAGGGCAAACCTGATATTGTCAGGTGTGTTCTCAGCCACACTCGGTTCTGGGCCTGTCTGTACTGAGAACTTGTTGGATGGCCATCATTGAACCCTGCTAGGTCTTGAGTTCCTAATTCATGAAATCAATGCCATTATTTTCCCCAAAGCCTCTTCCAGGTCTAACTGGTTTTAGTCTATGCTATAAGACAGAAATCGTCATTGCCAACTTTCTCAGTATTCTAGATTTGTCTCCTGAGATTTCACATGCTGGGAAAATTTTATCTGCAAAATCCTAGGCATAAAAGTGTGTAAGTGAAATATGAAAGGCTTATTAAACAAGCTGTGCCATTTAAACTGGGGTTTGACAAGAGTGCTTTCCATTAATAAAGTGATACAGCTTCCTAATCCACTGAGAATACAAACCAAGACTGGCAATACAGATGTCAGGCATGTTCTGTACTGTATCAATACATTTAGGTGTCACTTTTCAGTTAAAATCACAATTTTTTGACAGTTTACATACATTTTGCTACAATCTGAGGGAATAATCCCATAGGTTTCTCCGTCTTTGCAAAGAAAAACACATCATGACTTTCTCAACACAACCTAATGTGTGTGTGTGTGTGTGTGTGTGTGTGTGTGTGTGTGTATATTGTTCAGCTTTTCTAGATATAGATGATAGATAGATATAGATAGATGATAGATGTATAGATATAGAAAGAGACAGTTTTTGTAATATTGTGGGCTAGATAGGCTAGAATGATTAGCATAATATCTCTTCTTTAAAATGAGGTGCCTTTTTTTCTATAGAGAAGTACACTTCTAGAAATGAATGAGAATTTTAACCCACCTGAGCACTGTGTATGACTAGGTCAGTTGAGCTGCTGTCAATGTAAAGAATGAAAGCTGGTTTCAAAGTTTAGCTTCTCTAGAACTTTTTAAAGAAAGTACATTAAGTAAATAAAATTTTAAAGGACAATCTTTCTCACGTACCACGTGCACATTAGCCATCCAAGGGTGTTTAAAATGCAGATTCTGATTCCATTCGTTCAGGGACAGGAACAGAGGGTGACTAGCCATCTGGAGTTGTCCAGGAATAATGGGGCTCCCTGGGACAAGAGACTTTCGTTGATGAAACAGAGAAAATTCTCCGCAGTGGTCAACTGAGAAAATTCTCCACAGTGGTCACCCATCCTGAGAGTCTGCATTTCCAAGAGCATCCAAGTGCTGTTGCTGACTTTAGTTCATGAATCAAATTTTAGGGAGCAAGGTCAAATCTTAGTTTCAGAACAGTGGTCTGGGTGGCTGGTGGCAACCTTTTCTCTCTCCTTTAGTATTTGTGTGGTCTTGTGTAAGTTTCTCAGCTAACGAAGCTTCAGATCCTCAACTGAAAATTAGGATAGTAATAAATGCCCATTTCACAAGACTATTAACTTTAGAAAAGCTGAACATCATACAGTTCCTGGTAAATTAGTTTCCTAAAATTGGCAACTTTTGGTGTAATCACTATCTTAATTTTTTCCTCCAATATAGTATCATTTAAATTAATATTATTATAGTACACAGCTGTAAAATGAAACTTGATTACAAATGATCTTGATAGTTGGTTGAATAGAAATGAGATTTTATTTCACTTGTATCAAGTCTTTGAGCAAATATATCTTTAGAAAGTTGAACGCATATGGCAAGATAACTAATACATGTACAATTTCATGCTTTAAGAATGAATGTGCAATTGATGATATCGCTGCGTCTGCATCAAGTTAAATCTGTCGTAATAATTGGCCCGCCATTTGATACTGAGTCCTTTCAAAAAAGAGAAATTCTACTTTAAGTGCATCAGTTCTTGAAAATAATAATTGAGGAAGAATAAAATCAAAATCCTATTTAGTCAGTGACTAAGTCAAGCCACAAAGTGAAGTTCCTTGAAATTCATTTATAAAAAGCAGCTTTTGAAGATAATTTGTTCCTTTGGAGGTTAAAATCATATGTCACCAAGACGGCAACCCATTGTTTGGGCCTGAAGTAAGAAATGTGTTAAGCTGAAGACAACTGACTACAGAAAAGGGGTGAGAATGAAAGGTGGTGAGATGGAAAAAGTGATGGGAGGGGAACATGACTGAACCGTAAAGTACAAGGAATGCCAGGAAAAAGACAACTATGGTTTTTAGTTTTACCTTATAGGTCTCAAAAAACATGCAAAACAGAACTCTGGAATCTCATAAAGATGATGATTTGAATCTGAATCATTCTTTATTATATAATTAGTATATTTCAAACTTCCTAATCTATTTCACTGTCTAACCTCTAGAAAACAAATCATTGAAATTATTAAAAATTATTGAAATAACTTAGAAGCTGATGATCATTAAAGTGAGTTTATTTTCCTTTCTCTGACTTATCCAACGGTTCCTGGGTATCCTATTTCTACCATATAGTCTAGTGTTAATGGACAAAATTCTTATCGTGAGCATAGTGGACAAGTTTATGATTATCAAGCAATGGAATACGGCCTGGGTCACAGCTTTCTTGATCATTCCTCAGGCTTGAAGGAGCCCTGGCTTCAATTCCAAGATTTGGACATGGATTTTCGTCTAATCAATCAGCCAAGAAATTGGCATAAAATACTTGATTTCACTTTCTTTTCATTTAGTGGCCTAAGAATATGTAACATTTCAGTAACATTGGAGATATTGTTTTCATAACAGAAGCTATTCAATCATGTATTTCAGCTTCCTTATGCCAAATGAGAAAAATGAAGACATCAAGGCCTTTGGGTGCAAGCTGGTACTGGGATTTTATATTTCTAACCCCTGATCTTTGTCTGTGTCTTTCATACCAATACTAATAACAAAGAAAAAGAAAAATTGCATCAGCGTTTGAGTATTGATCACCTATGTGGTGTTCATCCATGCTTTTAAAAGGAGTTAATGCCCCAGACTTGCATGCCCTTTTTTGTAGAAACACATTGCTTCTTCCTCCTCTGTTGCTGCAATTTACATTTTCTAAACTTTTTATCATCCTACAAAGTTTAATGATTACAAAGTCAAGGGCATTGATTCATAAAGTACAGAGTCACCAAAAAGGCTCATAGCTTTGGGCACAAATGAGGAATTAATTCGTCCACGACACATCTCATGAAGCACATCCATGAGGAAAGCGTGACCTATGAACTTCTTACATTATACGCAAGTGTCTTGAATGTGACCATAAAGTAATTGCCAATTTGAATATTTAATTTTCTAGGTCTCTGTGTATTCAGGTTTTTACAACCTCGGGCAAATGTGTTCTCGAAGCAATACAGCTCTTTGAATAAATAAAGTAGATTTATGGAAGTGTGCCTTCCTTCAGTGCCCTATAATCTTCAATAAGTGCTGGGCCACCTACAGGAAGAAACTTCCTGTCTTAGAGAACTACTTTAAAGAATCCCTCAGGTTTCCAGAACCATTTCATCTGACCTTTCTGTGAAAGCCCCCCATCCTCCCTCCTACTCCCCACACTTGGCAACTGACTTTCCATCATCTCCCAAGTGCCTACGTAAGAGCAGTCGCACATGTGCACATACGAATTATGCATCCTTTATCAAAAGCTGGCTGGGGAGGGGGGATTCTGTGGCTGTTATCTGCAGATGTTTTATTTGAACAGATATTATAAATGGATTTTAATTGTGCTTTCAGATGTAAAATACCCACCAAGGAATAACCCTAATAGACCTGTAGAAACTCAATAAAATAAATCAATAACATATGTCCTGGAAGAGGATTGTACTTTCTAACATTTTGATCAATATTGACATTTGACCCACAAAATTTGTCATCTACCATTTTTTTTTTCCCTAAGAATTTGCTGATACAAGTACAACTACATGCAAAAAAATCTATTAAGGAGAAGTTTATTCTCCCTTACACTTGCCAACGTTTTTTCTGACGCATCACCGTGTTATCACCTCTCTCTTACTAATGCAGTTCTTGTTGCAGGAAATCATAATCATTCTTTGTCTCAGATCCACGTCCTCCTCTGAATCTCAAATATCCACATTGTTTGGTCGCCTCCCAGGTCAGTTATTAGCTCACTGCATGGGATTATATACACCAGATGCTCAGCGAGCCGCAGGACCAAATCAGAATTCCTTGTACGAGATACAGCCAACTCGCTTCCCAAGTCAATTCCCAGACCCCTGTGAGGGTAGGCAAAGGCAGGGCCATGTTCCTGATGGGCTCTTGGTCCCACAGAATCCATCTGACTGCGAACGTATTTGTCCTTCCTGATGTCCTGCCCCTCCAGCCGGAGAAGTTTATAGACTCTAGGCATCACTGTGGTCAGTTTCTCATGATGTAAAAGAAACTAAACTTTACTTCTGAGCAACAGCAAAAACGCCAAAGGGCTAACAAAGCTATGAGACAAGATGACAGGATGATCTAAGAAATTAAGATTCAGGGGAAATTTTGCAATAGAAGAAAGAATTCTATAAAATTACCATACTGTGGTCTGGCCGAGGAAGTAGTCACACATGACACATTCAAGACAAAGAGCATTATATATCTAAAAGAAACAGATGAAAAACAGAGAAGCAAAGATTGAAATTTTAGGTGTAAGTGGGGACTATATAGAGGGAAAAATCTAGTATTTATTGAAACCTTACTGGGTGCCTGGTCTTCACAACCTGAAAGAGGATTATTCCCAGTCCCACTGCCCACTGAGGAACCTGGAATCTGTGAAGGTGAATTAACTTTATTGGAGTCACTGGCTACTTTCCTAACAGAGATACTGAGATTCAAGCCCAGGTGCAAATATGTCACCATTTTTTTTTTAATATGTCACTATTTTCCACCCTGCCACTCTGCTTCTCCCTCTCTCTCTCTCTCTCTCTCTCTCTCTCTCTCTATTTATTTATTGCCATAGGGCATATGTGCTTGCCAGAGAGAGACAGTGCCAGGGAAAGTGAGAAATCACCCCCTCGGGATGGGGGGGCGGTGGTGGCCATGCCTCAGTCCCTTCTCCTCCATTCTCCTCTTGCGATTTTGGGCACTCACGCACAGGCACCCTGCATGATTCTCAAACCTCCAGTGTCCCAACTCAGACCACAGGTGGTCACGTGGGAGCCGGCACTTTAACCACCATGCTACTCACTGGCCCATCTGCTTGTCTTTCTTTATTGTCTTAGTAGCCAAATCTCTGAAACACGAAAGCTTGTGATCTCTTGCTCTTCCTATGTGTTTTTTAAACTTCTACACTGTTGTATGCTCTCCGTGTACACAGAACACTGAGTAGGCTCTCACAGTCTGTCTTCTCCAAACTGCACTATCCACTTTGAAAGGTTCAGTTTCAGAGTCACCTGATGTTAGGTCACCTGCTCTCTGAGACTGTGAGAGTGACAAGTCTCAAGGAAAGAGAGGAAGCTGCTGAAGGCTCCACAATGGTGGAGCTCCAGTGGAGCTTTGCAAAATTTGAGGGAAACCCTATGCAATGATAGAGCAACAGAAGGATCAAGAAAAATGCGATGTTGCAGTTACAACTGGGGAAAGTCTGAGAAATACAAAAGGGATGAAAACTCGGGTAGATTCAATGCTGGTTTGTGTTGTTTTAGTGTTATAGAGGTAGAGAGCTGAAAAGCATATAATCTATTATTAAGCTTTGTAAATAATATATATGTTCAGGTACTACTTTGGGGTTCTGTATTTTATATTAGAAAGTCACTAGCCAAGCCTAGAGCAGCAGAGCAGGTAGGCACTCTGCACACAGCTAAGGGCTCGGCAGAGTCCTGCTCGGCCCTGGTACCTCTCAGCCAGCCCAGGCACAGGCAAGTCCTCACTGGTCCACGGACGTGCCTCAGAGCTGATTACCAAGCCTAGACCCTTTGCCTCCTAGGAGGAATGATACGCCCCGAAGCAAATCCTTCCCTTATTAAATAATTGCAGCTCGGGCACTCCCATCTTGATACATTCCAAAGTTCTCCTCCCTGCCCTCTGTCCTCCTATTCTCTTTGGCATGAAAAGTAAATCTTTATTCATTTAATTAATTTTGCTATAGAGCACACACACTTGCTGGAGACAGAGCTAAGGAGGGAGAGAGGAAAAGGGAGAAATCACTCTCCGGAGGCGTGGCCATGCCACAGTCTCTTCTCACCATTCTTCTCTCTGGATTTTGGGTACGGACACGCACCACCTGACATGCTTTTCAAGTCACAGGATCAGACTGCACAGAAGGACCCAGGCACCTTAACCTCTGCACCATCTTCTGGCCCAAACAGTCAATTTTTAAAGTTGCTCATTTAAGGTAAAAGTGCCAATATATTTGATTGAACACTTGTCCACATGATGCTGAATAGGAAAATAAAAGTCATTTTACTAAACCTGCTGGTAATATCTTTAAAAATAAAACAAATAGTACACTCTTAAAGACAGAATGTGGGTACCAGCAGACAGTGTAATGGTTACATCACATGGGACTCCCACATAGTGAACCGTGGTTCGAGTCCTGGACCTGGTGGCTTAAAACTCATGCTGGGCATTTGTGCATGTGTGCTCAAAATCCCAAGAGGAGAAAAGAAGAGAAGGGCTTGTGCCAAGACCATCACCCCCTGGGGTGTGTTTGGGGTGTTTTCTTGTTTTCTGTCTCTCTGGCAAGCATATATATCTTATAGCAAAAAAAAAAACTCTCTCTCAACAAAATATAATTTTTTTCCATATGTCAAAGAAGGTAAAAAGCAGCATACGTGCCTCTTCTAGTACTTCTAGCAGTTATATTTTCATTGATTTGTCTGGGTATCTGCTATTATTGGCCTTCCCACTGAGATTATCTGTTTGATGAGGGAGGGTTCTCTGAGTTCATCGTGGTTTTCCGTAAACTTAGATAGATCCCAGGACAGTGGGGTGTTCGTAAAGGTGACTTCATGTATACAGAAAGGAACAAAGATTTCAGGAAGGGAAATCTGTGTCCTTTAGGTCCACTGCTATAATTTCATAAGGATAAGGCAAGAAATATGTTCATTGTAAGTGACACTAGCAATGCATAGAGTGTTCAGTCATTAAATCAGAGAACCAGATATTAGACCCCTTAGCCTATTCTGTCACTATCACCAGTATTCATTTTCCTTAATTGACTGACTGATGTAATATGAATAGAAATATTTTTTCTCAGTAGTAATTAATAGAAAAATTATTAGTATATACCTATAATTTATAAACCCACTGTCTTCAAGAAACTTGGAAAATGAGAAATCAGAGGGAAATAAAGTACATATATCTAAATAGATATATCTGTAAAAAGTTTAATTTTAGTTGAGTAATTTAGCAGTTTATACCTTATCAATGAGTATTTTTCATATACTTTGAACAGGTATTACTGTATTTGTTTTACACTTCACTGTTATATTTGTTCTTAAATATATATGTATAATAAGATACTCCTGCATGGTTATCATCTTTTTTTCTGAAGATCAGTTAATAAAATTATGATTTTGTGTGTATCAAAGCCAAATAATCATAGATACATCCCATAATTTACCAAAAAAAACATTGACAATCACGTTTGGACAGTATTTAGGTGTAAACATCTAACACAATGTAAGACAATGGAGGAAATGACATAATTCACCAAGAATGAATCATCGATGAATTTTATGTTTAAAACAAATGTTACGTTTGATTTACGTAACGTGAAGTGAACATGAGGATGTACTGGGCCATTACCAAGGGAGCAGGGCGAAAATTGAGCCACTCAGGAGTGTGGGCCAGGGTGGGACTGCAGGTGCTGCATGGGATTGCGGGTGAGTGAGATTGCTGGTCCTCACGCAATTGCTGATAGGTGGGATTGCTGATGTGCGGGATTGCTGGCACTGGGCTGGATTGCTGGTGAGTGGGACCGCTGATGCTAAGCGCTCAGGCAGATGCTGTCTGCATATCAGAAAAGCTTTAAGATCTCTTCAGGTATTGGGGACGAGGATGACTGGACTGTGAGGAAAAGTGAACCAAATCCCACATCTGTCTCAGAGACTTGGGCCTTAATTTGAAATTCACAGAGAAAGAGCCTCACTCATGATCATGTTACATCAAACAAAATAAACAGGTCTAAAAATATGATGATCACTTTGGGAAAGAGGAGCTGGTAAGAAAATGAGCCAGTGATTGTTCAAAAGTAATAATCCTCTACTGCTCTCAGCCATATCACTGAAATCAGCCACATTTTATGGCTTTAACACGGTTGACAATTTAAACCTTACCAGTCACAAAGACCACATATACTAGGGTACCTTGTGTATGAAATCTCTAGATTTGTAGGGAATTCCCAACAGACAGTAGATTAATGGTGGCCTAGACTGGCAGGAGGCAGTGGGAGGCAATGAGGAGTCAGTGCTGATGGGCATTCTGTATCTTTCCAGGATAACAAAAATGTCCAAAGGTTGATCATATCAATAGTCCTACCACTCTATGGATTATTATTTTAAATGGGTGATTTGTAGGGCAAGTAAATTACATTGCAATAAAACTGTTTAAAAAGCAAAGTAAATCTGAGTTTAAAAACAAATTGCAATTTGCATAAGCCAAGCCACTCACAGCTTGGAGAAATCATCTGTTAGAGGATGGCTTTAAAAGTTGCTTATAGAAGCATATTAATTTAATGGGATCATAATAAGAGCTATCTCATCGCTATCCATTTCTACTAAAGAAAGTACAAAGACAAATGAGCTTAGAAATTAAATTGCAGGATGAAGATTTAATACAGGAATTTAAAATTTCATTTTGCAACTCAAGAAAGCCTGTGCTGTTTTCTCAGCCAAGATTTTAAAGATTGAACAAATAAAAGTAGGGTGGTCTGAACCTACCCTCTGCGAAGTCCGGTATAACAGTTAATCCAGTATTTTTAATTTGCCAGAGTGTGTTCACTTGCAGGAGAGAGAGAGAGGAAGAGTCAGAGGGAGAGAGGGTGATGACCTACCCCGATGGGTGATGGTCGCGCCGCAATCTCTTCTCCATTTCTCCTTCCTTTTGGCATTTTGAGCATGAACACAGACATGCCTGGTATGTTTCTCAAGCCTCCAGGTCCAAGATTCTAATTGCCTATATGGCTGCCTTAACCACCAGGCCACAAGCTGTCCCATGATGGTTAATTTTATATGTCCATTTGGCTGGTCTATGGTACCCAGCAGTTTGGTCAACCTGAGTCCAGATGTTGTCATGAAGATATTTCTTAGATATGACTCATTTAAATCAGTACACTCTGAGTGAAGCAGATGATCCTCCACATGTGTGTGGGCTCATCTAATCCACTGAAGGCCTTGGGAGCCAGGCCTGGGTCTCACAGATGTACAAAGTCTTCTCCAGACTGCCGTAGAACCCTGTACAAGTTCACATTCTTCTGCTCTTTGAAGTTTCCACTCAAGACTGCAACATAAGTTCTGCAAATTCTAACCTGCTGACCCACCCTATCAATGCAAGCCTTGTACAACCCCCCACATCAGGTCCGCTAATTCCTAAAAATATCTCCTCTCTCTCTGTCTCTCTCATGTTGACTGATGCAACCAGTATTGTCGGGAATAGTCTCTTACTTTTTCCTGAAGAAATAGCATGATATAATCAAACCAAAAATATGGAAATTTCACCCTAACTGATCATTTTCAATACCCATGCTTAACTGAATTGGCACCAACCTATTTTTTTTTTTCCACAAAGCAAGTAGACACCAGACACCACACTGCTTAGACGTGTGTGTCTTGGTACTCACGCTACTCTTCCTCATGAGAGCACAGTGACTGCCAGCCAAGATGCTGCGGCTGCAACTTCTGTGCAAGGAAGACACAGTAGGAACACTGAAGTATGGGTATCTGGGAGACTTAGATACAGATAGAGGCACATCACGTGGTTTCAATGGACAAAGAAAGGGCAATGCCTTGGCTTCCTCCTATATTACTCTACATAATGTTTAGGATTGTGTAATGCTTGTGTGGAAGAGAGTATCCAATATAATGGCTTCACAGGGTTACTCTTCACAGAGTTCACTTCATTATTTTCATCAGTGGAAAGAGCCTTAGGGCAGGAGAAGAGCCCTGCTCACCAACTCCCCAAACTGTGTCATTGCACTGGGTGGGGTGGGCAAAGCATGTAGTGTTATGAATTTATAGTATCCCTAGGAACAAAGGAGAGTTTATGTGATTAGACGGCACTGGGAAAAGTTTGGTTTTTCAATTCTTTGGACATGCTGACAGTAATGAAGCAAAACTGGTAAAAAAAAAAAAAAAAAAAGCTTTTAGCAGAAAAACCAAGCCATCACTTAGTATTAAGCAAAACAGGAAAGAATTGGAATAAACAAATGATTAAGAGGAGTGAAGGAACAGCTCAGCTGGGAGTTTCTGTTTTTATTTCTGATTTTGTTTCTCTGTAAAAGGAAAAAGTAAGATACTCAGAAGTGGGAAATTATGAGAGAAATCACTGATCTATATCTCTGGAGTGAAGAGGGATTGATTTTCTTTTTCAGCTAATTACAGTGCTATTTTTTTAGTACCGAAAGAATGATGTGTCTTCTCTTGTAATTACAAGTAATGCCCAAGGACACAGCTGTACAATGACCTCATAGTTGATGTTCCCGTAGTTTTAGAGGGGTCAGTAGTGACTGGCTCTTTCCACCCAAGCAGGAACCAGCCAGTAGTCATTCACAAAACTGAGAGGTGAAATGAACTCCTGCGATAGTCAACAGAAGTCATTATTTTACTTGTTTCACCTTTAATTCAATAGTTTTCTGATTATTGTCATTTCAGACAGAAGGGGCATTTGTTGAGTTTAAAAGTGAAACCAGAGTTATTCTCAAATGTGACTCTTCACATATGATAATACAAAAAACTAAAATCAAAGCACAGAAGAAATAAGTTCTTCTGACCTAGCTCCAAAGTCAATTCGGGGTTATATAGGAATTTTCTAACTACGTCTTTTGTGACACAATGTCAGAAACATACACTGGGGACATATAAGCAGCTCCTGGTATGTGAATGTGTACGTGTGAATCACTGTGGAGTCGAGCGGTCAATGGAATAGTGCCATTTTGGGGTATGGTATCAAAATTTTGTTCCTCAGTATTGTATATCTTAAAGTTTTTTTTTAAAAAAAAGAATTTCTTCTCTTCACGTTCAGAGACATCTGTAATAGGAAGGAAAAATGATACTACAAAGAAATGGAGGGGAAGAGAAAAGAAGAGGTGGGGACAGAAGGGGAGACAGCAGGGGAGAGGTAGAACACAGGTTGTCATGCGTCTGTGAGGGGAATATGCTGACTGAGGGCAACGTGTTGATGAACCTTCCTGATAGAGGTAAGGAAAGCCTTGCTGGCCATGACCTAGAAGAGTGAGGCTCAATAAAAAAAAAAAAAAAATTAAAAAAATTAAATGTAAATGTCTTTGTGTAATGAAGTATCCAGTTACATGTTTCTATACAACAACTCACTCAAATGACAGAAAAAGTTAAAAATCACTTATTTTGCTTACAAACAAGAGGCTAACCAAAATTATCAAGGGAGTTTTCCTTCAAAGCTTCTTATACAGTGGAAGTCAGATGGTGACTGAACTGGGGTCAGCTTAAAGCCACCTTCTCTCATGTCTGGTACCTGAGTCCGGAGTTAGAAAGACCAGGACAGCTGAGAAGGGGAAGACTCAGGGCTCCCTGACATTGTCCCCGTAGTGCACAGTGCACATGTGTGTGTGTTTGTGTGTGTGTGTATGCGTGTGATCTCCCCCAGGTCCTGCACATGACAGTCTGAGCAGAGTCAGAATACTTACATGCACCTAAAGACCCTCACATCCAGTATCCCAAGAGGAACAAGCAGAAACACCCTGATCTTTTCTTGCCCACACTCGGAAGTCAAGCAATATTACTTTAGATATTCCTAGTCTTTGAGGCAATGAAGTTCCATGGACAGTCCATGGGAATGGTTATAGACTCTATTCCCAGAAGAAGGAAGTGTCAAAGAATTTGTGGGAATGTTTTAAAATTATGGAATTAAAGAATAAGAATTAATTGGTATCCAGTATGAGTAGTTTAAAAGGGAAGAGGGGGCAAAAAGATGGGGAAAGGATTTCAGTTGTGGAATTAAGACCAAGCAATGAAGGTTAAAACTAGAATATGCACTGAGGAAAGGCAAAAACTTAATAAGAAGATGTAATATGCTTTACTTTCTCCATCCAACTCTGGGAAAAATCAAATTTGTTCTTCTTTTTTATTTTGTTTTTCTATGTGATAATTCCTCCAGTATTCAAATTATCAAGAAAATGCTGCCTGGCTGGGACCAGCAGATGGCATAATGGCTGCATCACTGGACTCCCACATAGTTGACCACCTGGTTTGAGTCCAGACCAGTGGCTTGAAACACTCTGGGTTTGTGTGTGTGTGTGTGTGTGTGTGTGTGTGTGTGTACATGTGCCCCAAATCTCAAGAAGAGAATGGAGGAGAACGGATTGAAGTGTGACTATTCCCCTAGGGTGGTGATATTTTTGCTTTCTTTCTTTCTCTGTCAACCCAACGAGCACAGACTCTATAGCAAAATCTCTCTCTCTAAAAGAAATGCTGCCTGGCTAATATAGCTTGTTATTATAGCACTTTGTCTACACACGGAAGACTGCAGTAGGTCCCAAGACACACATGTCTAAGTGATGTGGTGTCTGGTGTCTATCTGACTTGTGAAACAACTAACCAAGCCCATGACAATTCAATCAAGTGTGGCCTTGAAAATTCAAAACCTCGGGACCAGCAGGTGGCGTGGTGCTTAAGGTGCTGGACACTCCCACGTGGCCGACCACGGCTTGAGGCCCGGACCTGGCAGCTCCCTTTTCTCTCTCTTCCTTTTCTCTCTCTCTCTCTCTCTCTCTCTCTCTCTCTCTCTCTCTCTCTTTCTCTCTCTCTCTCTTTCTGTGTGTGTGTGTGTGTGTGTGTGTGTCTGGTCAAATTAAATAAATGAATGAATAAATAAATTTTTTTTAAAAAATCTTCTAAAAAAAAATAAAAAGAAAGAAAATTCAAAACCTAAACATCTACTTGGGTGAAATTTCCATAGGTGGCAAGGATTCTGGGGACATGCTGAAAAAAAACCTATTACACATAAAATGCAGCAAAACTCCTTTCTCCTTAGTAGACTAGAGAAAGGTGACTTTAAAAAAGACAATAAGAGGGTCCAGCAGGTGGCATGGTGGTTAAGGATGCTAGACTCCCAAATGGCTGACTATGGCTCAAATCCTGGACCTGGTGGCTTGCTTTCTCACTCCCTCCCTCTCTCTCTCTCACTGTCCCTATCTGATAAAATTAAAATAAATAAGTAAATAAATAAAGTTAAATAAAATAATTCTTAACAAAAAAGAGAGAGGAGAAAACAGGACTGCCCAGGGATTGTGCATTGTGGTCATGGTTCTTTATTTGCATACTAAAAGAAAGGATAGCAAAAAAGACTGTAGCATGTGAAATCTTTCGCAATAAAACAACATTTTCAGTCATAGAAATTTCATAAAGATTCAATGTTGGTCTAAACTACAGAGCTACTGCGTTCCCATGTTTCAGCTGGACTTTTGCCTTAGGTCATCATTCAGCAGTTTCAAGTGCAACACAGAATGCATTTCCTCACGTATCTTTATGTTCAGTGATGACAGGCTATAACGGATAGAAGGCAATACAATTATAATGTGTGTATTTCCTACCTTTTTTGTGTACACATAAATGATGAATGAAGACCTGTAGTGAAGAAAGAGTGTACCATCAGGTTATACACACTCTGTCTCTTATTGTGTATGTGAAGAATTTGAAGGGATCATTATTTCCTAAGGTCCGTGAATGCAGACCGGCTATGATATCATGATTTAGTGTTTTCCGATGAGAATATATTAATGTCATTTTCAAACAAATATTTCATTTTTGCACAGGAAATGAGTTTTAAATTCTATCTTGATTACAAATCTACCAAGTCAGTGTTTCAGTACAGACATGCCTCAGTGGCAGACCTAGAAAAGGTTTATTTTAAAACAAATGATACCACCAGTTCAAGATGGCAGATGGAAAAAAGTATTTTTCTTTACTAATTAGAATCTCCATCCAATGACAAAAAAAGTATGTGTGTACTTATACATGTGTGTACTTTTTAAATATATAATATATATTTATGTAGAAATAAATCGATTAAAAGAATGAAAATCAAGTAATATTATGCCAACAGACTACAAATGTAAGTAGTTTGTGAAAGAAATAAAGTATTTGAGATCACATAGAGGTGAAATTTAACTACAATGAAGAAATGAACAACCTAAAATCTTTATAGAGACAACAGCGATAATGTGAAAAGAAAAAAGGAAATAAGGAAAGAAAGAAAGAGAGAAAGAAAAAGACATTTTCTGCCAAAACCTTGGAATAATACCCCAAACTTGGATAATGGAGATATGAGAAGATTTGAGTTGATGCAAGGGAGTGGTAACTAATTACAGAGTATGGCAGGTGAGCCCAAACCAACACTCTTTTCAAAGATGACTCTAATTTTCGTCTAATTGGAATGCTGGATGCAGTACATGGAGGGCCTTACTGAAATCTGAAACAATGCTCTCCAAAACATAAACTATGAAGAAACTCCACTTACTCACACACCCTACACATTCCCTGAGCAATCACAAATGAGCAACTCCTATAGTCCAAAGCGGCCTCACTGCCGGGCAAAAGTAATTATCCTTCAGTATGATGACATATACTTCCCGTTATTAATTTTGTTTAAACCAAACTCTTATTTTAAAATGTGATCAGAAACAAGAAAACAAAAAATTTGAAAAATTCAATATGTAACAGATCTAAAAATCATAATATAAAGAACAGAAGAAAACTCCAATATGATTATAATTAATATCTTAAGAGAGATTTCAAAAGACATAGAAACCATTGAGAACAAGTTGCTGTGAAGAGAAAAACTTAAGAGTGCTTACCAATATAAAATATAAATGATAAAGCACAACTTAATAGATGAACAGAATAACAAAACAGACAGAGATGAAGATAAAACACTAATGAGGCCTTTTGGCCAGAACTGCCATCTTCCAGTAATTAACCAAAATGACGAACACAAAGGGAAAGAGGAGAGGCACCCAATATATGTTCTCTAGGCCCTTTAGAAAGCATGGAGTTGTTCCTTTGGCAACATATATGCGAATCTACAAGAAAGGTGATATTGTAGACATTAAGGGAATGGGTACTGTTCAAAAAGGAGTGCCCCCAAATGTTACCATGGCAAAACTGGAAGAGTCTACAATGTCACCCAGCATGCTGTTGGCATTGTTGTGAACAAACAAGTTAAGGACAAGATTCTTGCCAAGAGAATCAATGTGCATATTGAGCATATTAAACATTCTAAGAGCAGAGATAGCTCCCTAAAACGTGTGAAGGAAAATGACCAGAAAAAGAAAGAAGCCAAAGAGAAAGGTACCTGGGTTCAACTAAAGCACCAGCCTGCTCCACCCAGAGAGGCACACTTTGTGAGAACCAATGGAAAGGAGCCTGACCTACTGGAACCTATTCCCTATGAATTTATGGTTTGATGGGTGTTAAAAATAAACTAATCTGTGGTCTATTAAAAAAAAGATAAAACACTAATGAGGACGTAGTGTATAAGAAAAAGAGATGCAAAATCTGATGGAAAAATACACAAAAAGTAAATATGCTTAAAATATCTAACATGTGTTTAAGAGGAGTCCTAAGGAAAACAAGAACAGTGGAAAGGAATCCACTAAGATAAGAAAGAACAAATATAATCTCAGGTACCCACTTGCAATCTCCAGGATATGCACTTAAACACTTGGTGATAAATTACCAAAAATATAAGGAAAAAGAAAAATTACTTAAAGACCCAACTATAAGAAAAAGAAATAAGAAAGATAAGAAAAAGAAATAAGAGGCATCTAGAATATTTTTTGAGAGGTTTTTGCTGTAGGGTATGTGCGCTCACCAGAAAGACAGAGAAAGTCAGAGAGATAGAAAGAGAGAAATCACCCCCTAAGGGGGATGGCCATGCCACAATCCCTTCTCTTCCATTCTCCTCTCGGGATCTTGGGAACACACGCACATGCACCCAGCGTGAGTTTAATCCACCAGGTCCAGGACTCAAACCGTGGTCGACTACATGGGAGTCTAGCGACATAGCCGTTATGTTAACTGCTGATCCCATCTAGAATATTTTTAATAAACAAATGTATCTATATTTGCAGAGGACTTCACTTCTCTCTGTCTTTCTGGTGAGCACATGCACCCTACAGCAAAAATCTCTAAAAAAAAAAAAAGGAAAGAAAAGAAAAAGCTTTTGTACAGCAACATGCACTAAAGCGAAAAGGTAACCCACAGAATGGGAGAAAGTACTTGCAAATCATGTATCTGATAATGGTATAGTATCTAGAATATAAAGAGAACTCTTATAACTCAAAGTCAAAAGACAAATGAAAGAAATAAAAATGAGCACAAGATTACCACTCAAATGTACATAAAACCAATAAGCATGTGAAAAGATATTCAGCATTAATAGTCAAAAAAAATGCAAATAAGGGCCAGCTAATGGTGTGATAGTTAAGGTAGCTGGTTCCTACATGGACAGCCTCATGGATCAAGTCCCAAATCCAGCAGCCTGAAGAACACACTGGTCACATGTACACATGTGTCCAGAATCCCAGAGGAGAATAGAGGGATTTGAGTGTGGTCATTCCTCCTGTGAGGTGTTCTCCCTTTCTCTCTCTATCTTTCTAGTGAACACATATGTCCTATCTCTAACTACAAAAACTAAAGCAAATAAAATCCACAATGAGATATCACTTCACATACACTAAGATAGCTAGAGTCATAAAATGGTTAATAACAAGTGTTGACAAGAATGTGGAGAGTTAGAATATGCCCAGATTGTTGGTATGAATATAAAATGGAACAGAAACTGTGGAAAATAGTTCGACAGTACTTCAGAAAGTTAAACATTATGTTGCCATATGACCCAACAATTGTACTTCTAGGTACATGCATGAAAGAAGTAAAAACATATCTCTACACAAAGTTACACATAACAGTTTATGGTAGCATTATTCACTCTAGCCAAAAGGTGGAAACAATCCAAATGTTTATCAGTGGATGAATAGCTAAAGAAAATGTGCCAGTGGCATGGTCGTTAGGCAGCTGGATCCCACAGAAAAACTGCACAGTGTGAATCAGGAGCCAGCGACATGAAAAACACACTGAGTGAGCATGGATGGATGCCCAAAACCCCAAGAAAAGAATGCAGGAGAAGAGATTGTCATCGACGCTTGCAGGTTGCTTTCTCACTTTTTCTCTTTCCCTTTTTCTCTCCCTCTCTCTGGGGATTTCACACACCCTGCAGTAAATTTTGAAAAAGAAAGAAAAGAGTAGAAGAAAGAAGAAGAAAAGAAAATATAGGATAGCCATACAATGCAATATTACTCATGGATTAAAAAAAAATGAACTAACATAACATACAACATAGATAAACCTTGAAAACGTTATGCTGAATAAAATAAACCAGACACAAATTGTGACACCTTTTATGATTTCACTTATATGACAAGCCAGAATAGGTAAATATATAGACACAGAAAGTACCTTGACAATGTCCAGGGTCTAGAGGGAAAAGGAATAGAATGTGACTGCTAACAGATATAGAATTTTTTTGAGTGAGAAAAATATTTTAGAAATAGGGTTGATGGTTGTACAACCTTGTGAATATACAAAATATTTTAAGGTATTATAATAATACTTTATATATAATTTAATTTATATGTACAAAAATATGCTAAAAATGCTAAATTTTACACTTTAAAAGAAACATTATGATATGCCAATTATATCTCAATCTTGAAAAAAAAATTTAGATTTCCAAATTGGAAAGAAAAAAACAGTACCTGCAAAAGCATAAGAGTCAATCTGGCACTAAAACTTCTCAACAACATGTGATATTTGAAGGATATGTAAGAATAGTTTCAAACTTGTGGAAAAAATAATATAAACAAAAATTCTATACCAATCTAAACTATTATTCAGCTGTGACAGTGTTGAAGTGTTTTTGCACGTACAAGAAATAGGACATATTTAGGACCAGCAGATGGCATAATGGTTACATCACTGAATACCCTTGGTCAACCATGGTTCAAGTCCCCAACTCAGCAGCTTAAAACTCACACCAGGTGTGTGTATATGCATGCCCAAAATCCCAAGAGGAGAATGGAGCACAAGGGATTGCAGCATGACCATCCCTTCTGGGGAGTGATTTATTGTTTTCTATCTCTCTGCCTTTCTCTGTCCCTTTAGCAAGCACAAGCACGCATGCCCTATAGCAAAAAATCTCTCAAAAAAAAAGAAAGAAAGAAAGAAATAGGAGATTTTCAACACTTAGCAATTTCTGAACAACAACAACAAAAAAATACTCCTGTAAATGAAAACTAAATCAAAGGAAGAGAAATGCAGTGAAAATAGAAAAAGTTATGAGCAATAAAGGAAGGAATTATGTACATTTACATGTAAATATGTCAGAATCTTCAGGAAATACATGAATTAAAATTCCTGGATAAGAAAAGATATAATGAAGAGAGGATAAAGTCGTATTTTGAAATTAAATGTTATATTACTTCAATAAAACATGGGAAGTAGCACAAAATGATAAATATTTTAAGGCAGGGGAAGAATATACTGATTCATTCTTAATACAGATATATACATATATTTAAATATATGTACAACCTATTACTTTAAGGTATGACGTAGTAATTCATAGCAAACTGATCCTGCCTCTGAAAACTAGAAAATGCATATGTTAAAAAAAATCTGTTGATAGCATCCACGATTTAAGAAAAGCCAAGATTTAATGAGCCAAGATTCAGGAGGGTGGAAATCTACTATCTTGCCAAGAATGTAAAAATTAGTGTCCAGATGCTGAGAAAATAAAAGTTGAATTTTAAGATCAACCAAGGTGGAGGGGACCTGGTAAACACACTAGGGTTTCAACTAAAACCCCTAGAATATTAGTTATGAAGTCGAGGCTAGCAAGAAATAAAACAGAGCTAACCAAGATTGAAAGCTGTACTTAAATCGGCTCAATTCATCATGTAATTAAAGCAATTTTCTCCTACTTTGCCTGCCTGCCAAAAGCTAACTGAAATCATTTCTGAAATAGGATAACATCATCCAGAACTTTGACAATTTTTATGTACAGAACTTCCAGCAATAATAAAACATTATTACCAAGACAGAACCAAGAGAAAATATAAGCATTAGAACTATATCCACAGGTTTTTCATATTGAACTTAGTACTAACTGTGACTAAAATATATTTAAAAAGATAATATGGAAAATGAAGAGGTTTACCAGAAACTGAAACAATAAAAAAAAACCTCAAAATTCTAATACTAAAAATACAATAGCTAAAGCTAAGAATTTAATATATATAGTTTATTGGACACAGATAAAAAGGTGGCTGATAATCTGAATTTTAGATCAAAAGACTGATGAGTGATCAAAGAAATAAAAGGATATAAAATTTAGAAAATAAGCTTAGATACAAATAGATTACTTCTAAAAAGTCTAAATACTGCTAATTTGAGTCCCAGGGAGCAGAGATAGATATTAGTCAGAATCAATATTTTAAGAGATAATGAATAAAATTTTTCTCAAACTGGGAAAAGGTTGATGAAAGACATCAACCCATGAAATCAATAAATGGAGCAAACCTCAAGAAGAGCAAATGTAAAGAAAACTATACCTAATACACACACACACACACACACACACACACACATATATATATATAGGAGAGGTTTTCGCTATAGGGCGTGTGCGCTCGCCAGACAGACAGAGAGAGACAGAGAGACAGAAAGTGAGAAATCACCCCCCAGGGGGGATGGTCATGCCGCAATCCCTTCTCCTCCATTCTCCTCTCAGGATCTTGGGCACGCACTCATACGCACCCGGCGCACAATTGCTAATATTTTTCAAGTGATTCTTGTATGCTCAGGAATCTTTTGCAGCTATATGTGGATTATTTTCCTACAAAATTCTTCCAACCACCCTATAATTTTTTATTATTATAATATGATTGCCATGACATAGATGAAGAAGGTCAATCAGTCAACATATATGGAACACTACATAAAGCAAATACATTCTATATATAATTTCCAGATGCAGATTGAACATAAGCAGGGTTATGAAGCTAGTCCAAATAATTTAGAAGAGTAACAAATGAAATATATTTGAACTGCAGCGGAATTAAGGAAGGAATCAATAATGAAGAAATAATAGTAATTAGAAAAAAGAAAATGCAGTAGAAATTAGGCAATGCATTTCTAAATAATCTATAGGTTAAGTAGGAAATGTGAATAAAAGTCACAATTTTTTAACTGGATGATAATGAAAAGTGTACAAGTCATAAGCGGATGATAATATTCATACACAGACATTTATAGCTTCAAATGCATGTATTAGGAAAAAAATGATTTCCATTCTCTCGATCCACAGATTTGAGCAAGGGGGTAATTTTATACAAAAAACTCTCCAGCTTCAAATCTATCTGACCACTTTATTCTTCTTCTGGTTATGGGAGGAGAGGGTGGGAGGGGGAGAAAGAACGTTATTACCTGGAAAACGGGTTTTGTTTTTTAACCTGAGGAGGACTTTTGCTATTTAATGCTTTCTTTCTCTGTGCTTAACTTTCACTTTTGCCATTATGACAATTGGGAAAACATAACTAATATCTATCTTTTTGCTTGTTTTGGCTTGTTAATTTTTTTCCCCTTTTGGAGGTAGAAATCTTCACTAGCACATGAGCATTTAGCATTTGCTTTCCTTATAGTTTGTTGAGACAATGGCTCCAACAGCACTGCTGTGGTCCTGCTTGTTAGGGTGGCTAACCATGAAGGCTCCAAGACTATGTTCCCCCAGGAACAAGTCCCCAAGAAATGTGATTCTCATAGTTATTTTCATTCTCATTGTCCTCATAGTATTTCAGAAGGAAAATTTCTCTCATACTCTTAACCTTTTTCTTCTTGGAAGTGGTAGGACTTCATCTTTCTCTTTGACTCACAACCAGTATCTTAGTGTAAGACAAAGAGCAGCCTCCTTTGACCGGGCAAGGTCAGACAGAGTGCAGACAGTACCAGGTCTTGTCCAGCAAAGCCTGACCTGCTGACCAAACTGAATGTTTTTACTCATCTTGAACTTACCAACTACACTGTCCATTGGGTCCCATTGTTCAAGCTCAACTATTATATTCTCCCTCAATCTTTGTGTGTGTGTGTGAATATTTATTCCTTCTCATGGTTCCATTCACAGGTGGAGGGAAAGAAGATAAGTTTGACCCAATAGAGCAGAGTAGGAAAAGCCAAAAAGATGTCTAGCCAACGTATGACAAAAAGAAACACACCCAGCACTTTGTTTAAAATGGTCTCTTAAACCAGGGCAAGCAGGTGGTGTGGTGGTTAAAGAGCTAGATTCCCATGTGACTGATGGCAGTTTGAGTTCCAGGCCCAATGGCTTAGAACACACCAGGTGTGTGTGCATGTGTGCCCAAGATCCCGGGAGGAGAATGGAGGAGAAGGGATTGCAGTATGGCCATGCCCTTTGGGGAGTGATTTCTCGCTTTCTGTCTCTCTGTCTCTCCAGTGAGCACATGTGCCCTATAACAAAAAAAAATCTCTCTCAAAAAAAAAAAAAAAGGTATCTTGGGTCAGTGTGGTGGTACCATAGTTAATGCACTGTTCCGACAAAGCTAGATCTATGGAAGGTCATGAGTTCAGTTCCCGGGTGCTGGGCATATGTACCCATGATTCTGGCTGACTGAGAAGACTGGAAAGGGATTACAGCATAAGACCTTCCTGAATGTGCTTGTCTCTTCTTCTTCTTCTTCTCTTTTTCTCTGTCTCTCACTCTCATGAAAGAAATAAACTTAAAAAGAATAATTTCAGGTCATAGACAGTTATGAAAATCAAAACAATAATATTATTTGCTCCAGACCTGGAAGAAAATGAAACCAAACAAATACAAATTTTATGTTCAAGGCATTCTTAGAATGTCTGATGTTTACACACAGACATTGATTTGAAGATCTCTGGCTTGAGCACTCAAGTAAAAAGGAATATGAAAATTAAAACTGTCCTGGAAAAGTAAATAGAAATACACATTAAAAACAAATACCAACCAGTCCAATGCTGACTTACTGCTGTCTTCCCAGGCTCAGCACTCACCCCAGTAATGCCAGACATTGTTCTGCCTCCACTTAAGGAAGTGTCATCAGTGATGCCTTTCAGATTTCTGGGTAGCAGACCCGCTGGAGCAAGACGATGAAGAGAAACGAGAAAAAAAAAAAAAAAGTCTCAGCACACTGAAAATTATACACTCCATAAAACTGTTTTCTTAGCCAGACACAGTGTGAAATTCTTTTCATGGTTTTTATTCTAAGTAATTTGATCAGATCACCATTCAGTATGTCGCCCAGAGCTGCTCAGTTTTTCTGGGGATTCCCTGAAAGTGCTTCCTCCCATCTAACTTCTTTTCCAGTGATGAACAAGATTAACAGGATTAGGTGTTTCTCATTTTCTTTGTCTCTTTTTTATTTGACAAGACTCTATTAGCTCCAAGACTGGAAAAAGTTTTGTGCTGAATTTTTTTTTAATGCTTTATTGGTCTACTTTTGACAGATTCAGGGTTTTCTTAGCATCCCTTTGTAAAATTCTCCACAACATAGTATTATACAGGAGTACCTTCTCCTCTTCCTTGACCAATGCTCAAGAAAACACCATCTGATTCTATATATTAGCACTTAAAAACATTCTCTAAAATGCTTAAATAATAGACCCTACATTAAGTCCTCCAAAAGATGCATCTTTACAAAATACATTTTCTTATTCTGAATTTTTTTACTTCAAGTCCAAAATTAATTCTCTACTGTTAAGTTAAAAAAATTGATTGGGCGAGAAGGAAAGGAAATACATATATAGAGAGAAGGAAGACAAAACAAAATGACTTATGAAGTCTTTGCTAAATTTCAAGGGACGTGAGAGAACCATAATCCAAATGGCTTCCACCGTGACCAGCATATTAGTGAGCTGGAGAGTGATGCATCGTGGTTGCATCCGAGCCCCAACTAGTAACTGCAGTATTCAGTGGCCTTCCCTTCACTCCCCCCTTCGATGCCTACAGGTTTGTAGCTGCAGGGCATGGTAAATTCACCTGCAGCCTTGTTTAGTTCACCAGCCTCTCCTAACTATGTGGTCTGGCTCAGCGGCTGGACCACTGTGAGAATGGGGCTCCCCGCTCAGGATTCAGACCCGACACTCACAGCAAGAAAACTCTCCGGCTGTGAAATCTGCTGCATTGTCCTCACAGCTTCACCGCACCATACCTCCCAGGCTCTCCCTCAACTCTCTCTTATCCCTGGTATTTGTCTTCCAAATAGGAACTTTCTCTTCTTTATATTTTTGAGAATGAAAAAGTGCCTACTAAAAAAAAAAAAAAAAAAAAAAAAAAAAAAAAAAAAAAAAAAAAAGTGCCTACTGACAATCACAGAAAGACCCTGGTGTTACCTGAGACCGCTCCTCTCTTACTAGGAGCGGTGCCATCTTGGTGCCGACTGATACTCCACTGGGACTAAAATAAGCTGCTTCAAAAGTTTTGCTGCCTTCTTTCTTTTTCCTTTGGTTTTATTATGTTGTTCTTTTCCTAAAGTTTCTTTTAAAGTGTTTCTCATTGTTTTAATCATTGAGTTTTCAGTTTCAATAGCCCTGTTTTAAATTTGTCAAAATTCAATTTGGTTCTTCTATAAATCTGTTTGTAATTTTCAGTAGTCTCTGCCCCTGCACCATTTTTTCTACTCCATTTCTTACTCCTTTTTATACTCTTGTCTATGTCTTTATTTTGCAATATCTTATCCTTGTTGATCCTATTCTGTTTAAAGTTTCTGCAGGCTTCGGTTATAGTGGTTTCTTTAGCCATCTGTGAGAAGAAAAACCCAGCGGATCTAACTCAGTGAAGTTTAACTGAGCACACTCTAACTCGGTTCCAGTTTTTTTGGACTTGTAGCCTTGTGGTCACATGGCATTTAAGGTCCAGAAAAGGAAATTGACGTGTCTAGGAATGGGGAAGTGACGTACAAAAGCAAAGTGAATGAGGTAGAAAATCAATTGGGTTGGTTACATTTTCAAAGTTTGTCTGCATTCACATGGTTTAAAAGGCAGCATGTCTGTGACAGACCGAAGCCTAGCTGCTGTGATTGGCTGTAACCTAGCAAAAAGAAAAAAAAAAAAAAAAAAAAAAAAAAAAAAAAAAAAAAAAAAAAAAAAAAGTAGCCATTACTTTAATAAGTGATGTTACGGTTTGTTTATGGAAACCAGGCAGGAGTATAGAGACCTTTTCAATATTCTTTAACCCATGTGTTCTTTCATTTAGGGTGATGAGTTCATGGTTCACTGATTTTAATCAGTAATAACCTTCAGGCTCCTAGGTTGAAGGTGTATTCTTCCAGAGGATCCTGCTTTCTTAAACTAAATGCCCCACACACTGCTACCTAGAAGTTTATTTATTTATTTCCTTTTTAATCTGCTAGAGATCACATGCACTCACTGGTGAAAGAGAGAGAGAGGGAAATTGAGAAAGCAACCTCGTGGGGTATGATCATGCTGCAATCCCTTCCCCTTCATTTCTCCTTTCAGGATTTTGGGCACTTATGCATAAACCCCCAGTGTGTTTTTCAACCCACCAGGTCTGGGACTTGAATGTGCAGTTGACCATGTGGGATCCCGCCATCTTGACCACCACACCTCTGCATGGCCTAAAGTCATTTAAATCAATTTTTGGTCTGGGGTTTCCTAGCTCAAGCAAATTAAATTTTTTTTTTCTTTTTTTGGAGAGGTTTTTGCTATAGGGCACGTACGCTCGCCAGACAGACAGAGACAGAGAGATAGAAAGCGAGAAATCACCCCCCAGGGGGGATGGCCATGCCACAATCCCTTCTCCTCCATTCTCCTCTCGGGATCTTGGGCACGCACACACACGCGCCCGGTGTGAGTTTAAGCCACAGGGTCTGGGACTCGAACAGCGGTCGACTACGTGGGAGTCCAGCGACATAGCCACTACGCTAACTGCTGGTCCTAAGCAAATTAAATTTAAACCCTATACTCAATGGAGGAGAAAACTTTTATCACTATATTGATTTTTCACTTCATGTCAAGACTAAGGCAGTTAAGTTTCCCTATTGTCTCTATTTTCAAGAGATTAGTTTTTATCTCTAGCCCACATTTCCCTAAGTATAACATATACTAGTTCATCTTTAAATAGAGAATCCAAGTTCTTTTCTTCCTCTTTTACAGGGGTGAAACCCTATCATCTGTCTCTGTGTGGACAACCCAGGACAGCTGAAGCATTAACGCTTGCTCACCACTCCATTTTCAGCTCTTATTTTTTTGGTGCCTGAGAATATTCCTTATTGTATTGATATATGTCCATATTTGTTTACACATATATGTACTCAGTGAATTTTACTAGGTACTTTAATGCATGCTTCTGTATTTTATCCAGTATTTCTAGATATTCTGAATAAAGAGAATATTTAGAACGTTTCAGTCTTACTGTCTTGTCAGAACCAGGACTCTGAAATTTATTTGTTAAAGGGTCCATGTTCTATGTTCTAGAAATTTTCTTTACTCTTGAAGTTCTTCTACTTGAGAAATATTCAAGCCCTAGAAGGAGAGAAATTTACTTTTAAAAATACAGACAATTTCAGTTCTTATGAAATGTCATGGTCCCTAAAATCCGTGGAAAATAGGAAGCTGACAGACACTTTGAGTTAATAACTGCTTGCCTTTAAGGAGAGAATCAGGCACCATCCTTAGGAAACTAGTGTCTCCAAACTATGAACTGGCTCAAATGAAGCTTTTAGGGAAGCTTTTATAAACACGTAATCCAGCAGGGTTTTTTCCATCCTCTTTTGTACTTTTCGTCATTCTTTGTTGTTTGGATTACTACTTCAGTTAGGGAACTGTCTACACTCAATGAACCTGCCCTACTACCAACGTTTTACCTTACTCCTTAGCTATCTGGTTTTAGGAACTGAGGGTCCTTTCAGCTCTGTTGAAAATGTCAGTCTTTGTTCCTCGTCCTCTTCACATCTGCTTCCATTGACTGGCAGTGTTCTCATCTTAATCTTACAGTTTGTGTTGATCAGCACTGGGCCACTTTTTTTCAGACTGAAAACAGTAGTTAAATGATCATTTTAGCTAGAGCCTGAATTCTAAATAGTAGGACACTTTGAGCTATACCTACAATCTTACCTATAGCGCTGACTCCAACCATCGAGACGCAGCTAAAGTCATTACCAGACTTGTTACACCCACATGATGTAATACTACCATGATATGTGTATAAATGGGCTTGCTGATAGCTTTTAAATTCATGTGCCTATTTCTATAATATATTCTGATAAGAAAGCATTCCATTCATACTTCAACTGCTCCTGTTAGAGTTTTACCAGACTGTTTCAAAGTCTATAGTTCAGTTCTCCACAAGTATTAGGTCTGCTACGGGGTGGATAGACCATATAAGTTTAAAAGGTCACAGAACTGAGACTATGTGCTGAAATGTACCATGCACCTTAGCAGAAGGAGTGCAAGCAATAAGACAAACGGCACCTTACTTGCCAGGGGATGCAACCAAATCTGTCAGAGAGACCCTCCCACTCACACCAGGCAGCACAGGAGAGTCTCCCAAGGGCTGATAAAGATAAGAATATGCAATCCATTTTGACTTCTACAAAAGTAAGAAAGAATCAAAGATTAAGGCAAATAAATTTAGATATTTTTAAAAATAGTTTAAAATCCAGATTTCTCAAAGACAAAGCATTTTAAAACATTTCACAGGATCATTCAATGGTATGATCCTTCACTCTGGAGCCCCTCAAGCAATAAAAGGAACTTCAGGGTACATTCTAAGAAACTCATCAGCTCCAGAGATAGACATCCATGAACTCTGCTGTTAAGTATGTCCTCCAGGAGCATGGTGCTGACCCTAGTGAGGCACATCTGTCACATATCAGTCAGTTTCTTCTCTGCCAAAGTAGAACATTCCTAAAATAGTTTATGCCAGCAGGTATGTGTAAGATGCTCAGATTCTGGGGACCTAAGGTGAGTTAGGGCTCAGTTCAAAGGAGAATCCTTAATACCAAAGACACATAGAGAAAAGACAAATGAGGAATTTTTGAACTTCTCTGGGCTGAGCACTTTTGGAACTGACTCAAATGTACTAAGCATGAATTTTCCCTTCCCTTTTTCCAATAGCGGATCGAGACCAGCTTATAATCAGTTTTAAATTGCAAACACAGACAGAAATATCCTAACACCTAGTCTGGCTTATTGACTACTCGGCCAACAAATCCTTACAAGATTAACAAGGTGCCATGGAAAACATCATTTAAGAGAATCCAACCAATACTGTTTGAAATGTTCAGTTTATTATGTTTCTCCAACCCTAAAGGAGAAGCTCAACCAGGTGGCAAGATTTTACAATGGGTACATTTTTGGTGAAATGGTTACTTGACAAATCAGGTTGTTGAATTTGGTGGTAGATGTCTGGAAACCAGGTCATCAAAAAGAATCAACAACAATTTTCATATATAGCAACTATTTTATGGGTAGTTAATGTCTACTTATAAAATGATGTTGCTTTAAATAGTTTAAGCAAAAACAAATCACCTTGGAAATATTATTTGATTCTCCAGGGAACTTTATTAATTCCACAAGCATGTAGACCCAGGGTTTACTTTCTCTTTGACAAGTTCAATCATCTTCTACCCCAGGATTAGAATAGACCTGTTAGTTCACTTGCTAAAGCAACTGAATTTTACATCTAAGAGTTATTTGAAGTTTTTCTTTCACTGAAATGGCTACACTCTCAAAATCAAAGATTTAATCATCTTTCTTGTTTCTATTCTTAAACTTTCTTGAATAAGCGTACCCATGGAAAGAACTCAGCAACATCATGAAGATTTCCAATCCACTGACCTCTCCACTAGCCCCCCCCCCGCTTTCTTCATTGTTATACTTTTCTTCTCCAGACTGGAGCAGATAGTCCATTTTGGCTAATACCTTACAAAATCACTCTCTCTTTTTGTCTCTTTATCACAGTCAAATAAAAGATAAAGAGCAACCATTAATCCATGACCACCTGACTTCTCTATATCCATATTTACATAGCTCAGAATTGCTGAAATAAAGCTCAGCCTCATCAGATCAGTAGATACGTTACTGGACTCCTACATAGTGAACCATGGTTCAAGTCCCAGACCCAACAACTAAAAACTCACACCAGGCACATGTGCATGTGTGCCCAAAATCCCAAGAGTAGAATGGAGGTGAAGGGATTGTGACATCTCCTCTGTGGGGTGATTTCTCACTTTCTTTCTGGCTCTCTGGTGAGTGTATGCACCCTATAGCAAAAAATTTCTCTAAAAAACAAACAAAAACCTCATCACCAGAGAAGAGTCCACATGCATTTTTCCATAACATCAATAAAATCTCTCCTCTCTCTCAACTCTTTAATACACCCTTAATATGCAGAAAACCACTGATGTTTTATAACCCTGGAATTTAAATCCACTTCTTATAAAGACTGTTTTATATGATCCAACCCCTAGCCTAATTGTGGCCATCCCCCCCGAGGGATGATTTCTTACTTTCATCTCCCTGTCTCTCTGAGCGCACACGTACTGTATGGCCAACCAGAATTTGAATAAATCCCAGCCCCACAGCTTAACAAACACTTTAGGTATATGTGCATATATGTCCAAAATCCTGACAGGGTAGAGAAATGGAGAAGGATGACAACATGAACATACCCTATTAAGGGGTAATTTCTCTCTCTCTCTCCCCTTATCTCTTTCTCGGTCTGTCTCTCTGTCTCTGGTGATTGCATATGTTCTCTAGCATTAAACACAATTCCACAATAAGACAATTTTATATTACTTTCTCACTCCTCAAACTCTGGCCTTCTTCTTTTCTGCAATATGTGTGACCTAGTACTTCAATGACAATCCTCAGTGTCTGATCTTCCAGTTTCCTGCACTTTTACCCTTACATTATTTTTTTCCTCTATGAAAATAAAGCAAGTATGTTTTTTCCTAGCCTGTGGAAAAATCTATCCATTTCAGTCCTTCAGGTACTTTCCTGCAGTGACCCCTTCTCTCTCCTGAATATTCAATCTCTCTCTTATTACTGGATCTGATGCTGCTCACAGCAAGCTCTAGTAGCTATCATTAAATAAAATAAGGAGAACAACAAAGAAAACCTCTCTTGATTTTTTACCTTCAGTTGTTCTCAAATGTCTTTGCTCTTCTGGGCTATATTTTTAAATGTCGCCTAATTATCTCTGTGTTCAGCTATTACTCCTTGATTCATTTCAATTTCCATCTTTTCCTTTCCATTCCAATGAAGCCTACTTGGCCAAGTCTGTCAGTCACCTACATGTTAGCAAACTTAATTGACATTCCTAATTTTACCACACGCAAGTAGCAATTGGAGCAGTTGACTCTTCTTCTTTTTGAAATACTTTTTCCATTAAGTTTTTTCTGTACCATCTGTTAAGGACTGAATATCTGTGTCCCTCAATACTTACATGCTGATGCTCAAACACACATCATAGATATACAAGCATATGTCAAAAAGTTTACAGAAAAATGCAAAAAGTATTGGTTTATTTTTGTGCAAAAATGTGTTAAAATCCATGTATGGTTATTTACTGAACCTTTTGAAATCCATACATGTTTTTTTTCATGAACCTGTTGAAGAACACTTGTATTTGGAGACAAGACCTCTAAAGAAGCAATTAAATTAAAATAAGACCAGCCATGATGGCACAGCAGTAACCCGATGCTCCGTGATGCTGCGGCCATATGGGAAAGGCTCAAGTTTGCATCCCAAGGTCTCTCATTTTTGCTGGGCATGCACATGCATGCTCCTGATCTCAGCTGGCTGAAGCTGGAGGTGGATCATGGCATGGAGACATGAAAGGGTGTTTCTCTGTGTGTCTCTCTCTCTTTTACTCGACCTCTTCACATATTCAGAGAAAAGACCAAGTGAGGACACAGCTGCCTTCTGCAGGTCAGAAAGAGACCTCACCAGGAAAATTAACTACTGCACCAATAATGCTGGCACCTTGATCTTCAACTTCCAGCCTTTAGGACTGTGAGAAAATGAACTTCTGTTGTTTGAGCCACTTTGTCTGTGGTATTTTGTTATGGTAGCCCTAACACACTGAAATACCATCTTTAACTTGTTTTCCAACTGCTCCTTTACAATTACACATTGTGTGCTCTAATGTAAATAGGGGCACTTTTTATAGATAAGTCTTTCTATACGCTCTGCCAGACTTCTCCACAGTTTTAATCACCATCTGAATTCAGCTGACTCCCATAATTATATTTCCAATTTAAATTTGTTATGAAATTTCCAGAACTTTATATCCAACAGATTATTGATGGAAAAATAAAAATGTTGGATGACTTCACTGACTCCTGAAGCTTCTGCCCCGAAGTGACACACTCACATTCTCACTTCCAAACTTATTCCATTCATCAAAGCAGGTCACCTGGCCATGTGTGACTTTAATGGATTGGTGATATGCAAGCTGAATATATACCCGAAAGAGCATTTGTGATCCCCTCTAAGTACTACCATGCCCAACATCCATTTCTCCTCTAGGGCCAGGATGTCCTCCTAACTTCATCTCTCCACTTGCATCAACATTCACTTAGTCGCTAAAGGGATCTTGGCACTCTTGGGTCCTTCCTTTCTCTCAGCTCTCACACACAGTCCTTTGTTCATCTTATACACGTTACCTTCCATTGTCTCTTATATAATCCAGATCTCTGCCTTCTCCTGTCTAAGCTAATACCACATCATTAAAACAGGATGCCCTCCCTCCTCTCTTCTTTTCTCTTGCCTTGCATTTTCTACTTTGCCCTTCTCCATTCGATTGCCCATATTTGAGATAGAATGATATATTAGAAGTGGAAAGAAGTCAACCACATCGGCAGCTCCCGTCACCTTTTCCCAACTTGCCTTGACCTTTGTTTTCATTCACTGTGCTCTGCCAGGCTGGTTTTACACTTGCTTTGCTATCTTCCTGGGACGTTTATCCCAGCTGTTCACACAGGTCTGTCCTTCTCATCCTTAAACATCAGCTAAATATTCTCCCAGGTGGAATTTCCCCAATAACCTTATTTTAGCAGTGAATCACATACCTGCCCTCTCAACACACACACACACACACACACACACACACACGCACACACACACACTTTATTTCCATTACAGAACATTATTCCTAATGCTTGAATACATTTGCAGTTGGGTATGCATTTACACTTGGCAGAAATTCTCTCTTTCTCATTCTTGAATATATACCTGATGCTGAGCACGATGCTTTAATAAATTTTTATTCACTGGTAATTGAAAAATACTAAGCCCATGAAGCTCAAGCCATTGTTCACTTGAGCAAAAGATCAACTTTAAATATGTTTTTCTGCCTCTTATTAGTTTTCTTAGAGTGAAAGTTCAGTGAGTAGAATAGGACCTTGTCTATAATATGTACAGTATGTATAGTATGCTCAATAAATATTTGTTAGTCAATTAATGACTGAATAAAGTAAAACATATCAGAAACAACTATTGGATTAATTGCAGTACTCATTATTCTTTTTTTGGCCTTGGACTTTGTAGCTAGAAATGATGAGTGGATCATGCTATGCATTTTTAGCCTAAAACCTGGTTAGTGACATATGGACATCATGTGCTTCTCAACTCCCAGCGAGAGTACAAACTGGAAAGAAGAGCACATCAAATTTCTGATGGAAGAACTCAGGATAATAGTCTGACACGTCTTTTAAACTTGGAACTACTTTGAATGTGTATAAACTTTGCATGCTACAAAGAAAATAAAATTGCGATATATATTATATTATAATATATATATTATATATTATATAGTTAAACTATATATATTATATGTAACTTTATATACAGACATAAATAACTATATACATAATTTATATATATAGTTTTTGCCATAGAGCACATGCACTTGCCAGAGACTGAGACAGTGAGAGGGAGTGATAAATCACCCCCTGGGGGGACAGCCATGCCACAGTCCCTTCTCTTCCATTGTCCTCCTGGGATTTTGAGCACACATGCCACACATGCCACACATGCCACCAGGTTTGAGACTCACACTATGGTCAGCCATGTGACAGTCCAGTGCCTTAACCACCAAGCTACCTGCCACTGAACTCCATATTTATTATGTTTTTATCATTTATAATCAGAGAGTTTATGATGTAAATTATTCTATTAATTAATTAATAATAAAATATTTAAGCATCAATTATATGTTTGGAAAAGATGTACAACTATTAAATGTAAATTTAAATTACAATAAAAATTATTATAAAACTGTTTCCAAAATTTTAAGATTAAATTACTGGTAGATGATGAGGAATAATTTCAGACAGATGATCAGGAATAATTCTGTTTTATAGAGTAATATTTTGTTCCTTTAGCATTAATTTTTCAGTCACTTTCAAAGTAGTATTTCCATATTGAGTGGAGTCATGAGGAGTTTCCGTCTATAAGTCATCGGTTTACATGTGCCTTAAAGTGTTTTCAGGCTAAGACTACTTTATTCATGTCATACAGTCTAAAATCTTTGGAATCCTGCCATTTATTTGTCTACTGACCACAGCACATTTAAAATAACCATTTAAGTAGAAACCTGCCCTACTTAGAAGAGTAGATACGAGATCATCTCAAACAATTATAGGTGACATTCTAACCAAGTTTGTACGATTGAGCTTCTCAGCTTCATGAAGACATAGTGACTGCTCACACCCCACTTCCTGCTGGAACAACATGAAAATATTCTATTCCGACCTCAGCGCCTCCAGAATCCAAATCCACAATAATTGCATTCAAGACAATTTTCTCAGAAGACAGGCTAGCTCCATGGCATTGCAGGTGACTGCTGTGCATCGGGGCCTGGATCTCACTGGGATGACAGTGGCTCCAGTCCTAGTCTCTGTGGCTTGAAAACCACACTGAGCAGGGCCAGCAGGGGGCATGGTGGTTAAGGCACTAGTCAATAGTATGGTTCAAGTCCAGGACCCATGGACTTGAAAAACACACTATGCACATGTACATGTGTGCCCAAAATATTGATAGCATGGAGGAGAAGGAATTGCAGCATGGCCATAACCCCTAGGGTGTGATTTCTCACTTTATCTCTGTTTCTGTTTCTCCTCAGTTAGTGCACTGAGGGGGAGGGGAAAAAAAAGAAAACTAGAAATGAAAGAAAAACGTACCAGATAAATCTGCATCATAATGCAGATAATGCCCATAATCTTGACAAAATGGAGAAATGGAGAAGGAATTGTGGCATGACCATGCCCCATTAGGGGACAGTCCCCACCCCCAACTGCAACCCCCCAATAAGTATATACATTCTCCAGCAATTACCCCCCAAAAAAATAATAAAGTAAGTCTTGTCCGCCCATTCTTCCAGGTATTTCTTAACAAAGAGAGCAGTGGTTCAACAATAGCTCAGTAAAGTTTTGGGAACCTTGCTGAGAACACAGTGCCCTCTGCCCTCTGCAGTTTGCTGAGCCCTCATCAGTCTGTATCGAGGTTCACCCAAGAAGAGTCCAGCGATGTACGGTGTGAGGTCTTGCGGGGACTTGTCCAAAATGGTGGTGATTGCATCACGATGATTTATTTATTTATTTATTTTACAGAGATTTTTTTGCTATAGGACACGTGCGCTCACCAGAGAAATAGAAAGTGAGAAATCAGTCCCCTTCCCCCCAGGAGAATGGCCACGCAGCAATCCCTTCTCCTCCATTCTCCCCTCGGGGTTCTGAGCACACATGCACATGCACCCAGCTTGAGTTGCAAGCCTCCGGGTCTGGAACTTGAACCCCGGTTGGCCATGTGAGAGTCCAGCAGTGTAACCGTTACACCATCTGCTGGTCCTGTGTTTTATTGTCTTTTAAATTAAAAAAACCACCGGAGATATTTCTATTTTGAAGATCTTAAGTAATTAAATTAAATTTATTTAAGTTCGTTTTCTGTTTTTTTTTTTTTTATATATATTTCATTTTAAATTTGTGTTTCTGTTTTTTTGGCATGTACAAACCATGATAAAAATTTTCTGGAACAAAGATTGTGTGTGTGTGTGTGTACATACACATATACATACATACACACGCACACATAAACATATAATGCATGTATAGTCCAATTATTTTTTTGAGAAGATTTTGCTATAGGGCTTGTGCACTCACCAGAAAGCCAGAGAAAGACAGAGAGACAGAAAGTGAGAAATCACCCCCCAGGAAGGAATGGCCATGCCGCAATTCCTTCTCCTCCATTCTCCTCTCGGGACCTTGGGCACGTGTGCACATGCACCTGGCATGAGTTTAAGCCACTGGGTCCAGGACTTGAACTGCAGTAGACTACATGGAAGTCCAGCGACATAGCTATTACACCAACTGCTGGTCCTCCAAATTTAAAACATAAAATTAGAGCTTTTCCTTTTTTTCACTTTAATTATCTTATTGCTGCCTTTGGCCACCGTCAAGCTATTGAACAGCTCTCATTTCCCAGATTGCCTCCTCTGCTATTTCTCTAGATAGAAACAGACTGACTGCCCAGGAGGTATCCTTGACTTAAAAACTGGTCTGTTTATTACTTGTTCAAAGCCTGCTTTGTGGATAGTATGATGCTAGACATTGTAGAATAGTAACCAGCTTCGAGCATAGTCCTTTCATGTGTCCAGCAAAAACTATAATAGGCTCATATTCATTACTATGTCAATGGCTCATAAGTGAATGCAAAAGAGATAAATGGTATAGAACATCATTTTATCTTTAAAAAATTTTTTTCTTAGGGTACGTGCACTCACTTAAGAGAGATGGAAAGACAGAGAGTGTGAGAGAGTGAAGGAAAGCAAGAAAGCACCCCTATGGTGTGTGATCATGCCATAACCCCTTTTCCTCCACCTCTTCTTCCCTTAGGGATTTTGAACATGCATGCACATGTGTCCAGGCAAGCCACTGGGTCCAGGACTCAAGCCTCCCAGTTACCCCTGTGAGATCTAGCCACCTTAACCACCAGGTCATGGGCTAGCCCAAGAATCATATTCTTCAGAGAAGTGCCTTGAGTTGACATTCCAGAGAAGGCAACCTATTACCCAGACACTGGAAAATAGAGTGAATTTGTCATGAAAGCTTAAAAACTAAAAACACAGACTAAGCAGGTTGTGGAAAAGATATGATGAAGGGACAGTATCAACCAAAGTTTGCAAATAAAAGCATATTTTATGCAAAGAAAAAGAAAAGAAACATGGATAAATTTGAGAAGCAGTATGACCTTGTAGTAATAATAACATTTGATAAGCACTTAAATTCATATTTATGAACTGGTTAAACTCAGGCAACAACTCTATGATTTAGGTGTTACCAGTATCTCCAATTGTCAGATGTAGATGTTGAAGTCCAGAGAGATTAAATAACTTGTCTGTAGTCATACAGCCAGACCGATGGTTCTAGCCCCAGGACTCATCTGATGAGTACTACCGTTCCAGCTCTTCTGTGCTCTCTCTGTCACTGTAGAACAATTACACAATTTCTCTGGGGTCCAATTCCCTGGTCTGATATGATATCATGTAACAATCTCTTAGTATTAAGAAACACTTATGGGATTGCCAGATGTTTCTCTGTGAATGTTTGCTATATGTTACTTATTATCACTGTTCTCCATATTTTTATTTTTTGCTGTAGTACATGGTGCCATTGTAAGTAATGTACAATTGTATTCTTCTAGTTAGAATAGTTGGAGAGACATCGTATGTCCCCACTTAATATATACTGAGTGTCTGCACTCTATGACAGAAACTGATGGACTAAAGGACATAGAAACACAGTATATGGATGTAAATACCAGATATAGTGTGTGTGGAAGAGTAGGGTCTGAGGAAGGACATTTAGAAGAAAAAAAGGGAGGCAACGCATTAATGGGACAAAGAAATGTGGTATTATCTGTTGAAGATATTTTATAGTTTTATCAACTGGACTAGGGAGAAATGTTCACATGTTGAAATATTCACTTTGTAAGCTAAATAATGTGATAGAATGTATAAAAGAAAATGTAAAAAAAATGTAAAAATTTAAAAAGAAAAATAATAATAGTTGAGACTGTAAATAGAGATTTACCACAATTATAGGGCCCCGGAAACCTGTCATCATTCACATACAAGTGGAAATCAGTGTCTGTAGGATACCTGAAGACAGGGGTTGGTACTGTATACTTCCTGTGTTACATAGTCTGGGGGAGAACTGAACACAGCAATGACAGTGAGTGGACAATGCCTCACTTGCACTGCCAACTCCTCTCAGTGTTTGTTGGGGTGTTTGAGGGCTGCCTGGAGACATAGTGTAATGATAGAATGGTGTCTATGGGTCCCCTCCAAGTGCAACATAAAGCTAGAGATACTGGGCCAGTTCTGTAGCCATTGGTTAAGAGAACCAGATGCCACATGACTGACCACAGGGTTTGAATCCTGGCCCACACGAGCGAAAGAAATATGCCCAGTGTGTACTTGTGTGTGCCCAAAATTCCAAAAGGAAGGGAAAATGGAGGAGGAGAGATTGTGATCTTACCATCCCACAGGAAGGCACTTTCTCACTTTCCCTTGCTCTCTCTCTGTGTCTCTCTCTGAGGAGCAGACGCACTCTCTGGTAATTTTTTTTTTTCAAAATAAGTAAAATGTAAACATTCTTAAAAATTTACATGTGACACACTTCTATGTGAGCAGTAAAGGCAAGTTCTAGACAAAGACTTGATGATCACAAAACTATACTGTTTTCTTACCAAATACAGTAAAAATAAATCTGAGTCCAGTGATTTTTGTCATAGACGAAATTATTTTTTAAAAATCCAGCTCTGATCTCTGAATATGCAGCCTTCTTGAAGAATTCATCAAAACACTGAAATAGAAGCAAAAAGAAGGCAGTTAAATGTCGTGAAACACAGTAAAGAAAAGCAATGCTATTGTAACTATAGTCACTAGTTAACATCCTGAACCCATAACAGCTTCGTTAAACTCATGCCTGAACATTGTGCTGTGCTCAATATCTCCACACACTTGGAAGCACGAAACACTAATTTCTATGGCCCTGTTTTTACAGTGACTTGAGGAAGAAAGAAGAGTGGTGTGTTGTTAACTTAAAAATCATTGAGAAAGATGACAGTTTTTAAGGCCTGTGTCAGGCTAAAAAAGTTATCTAAGCACAGGACATTCATAGTTTAAGAAATTGTATGTGTCAATTTGTAAGAAATCTCTCTCTGAATTTGAGCCCTTTTTTCTTAGAAAATCCCACTGCTATTGTTTATAATACTGAGTGGTCTGAAAAGTTATGACATATTTTTCTATACAAAAATGCATCATGAGATTTCTGACAAGCCAGTAGTTTGAGACAGACTTTTTAATGCATATGATTCTTCTAGAAAGTGAGAATTATTCTTTTACATCATTCTTTTATCCGGCTTAGGAAACCTTTTGTAAGAATGATAGCTTTATATGATTTGCAACTTTTTTTTGGTTTATAGGAAAACTTGCTCAATTTCTACAGCATGATGTGTTTCAGTTTTTTATCCAGTCAGTAAAGAAGGGTGTTGAGTTATAATGATTAAAAATGTGGGCACAGACTCTGTTCGTAGATGTTTACATTTTGATGAGAAAAATATTTATAATACCATAACAAAAATGAATTTGCAACTGTGATGATTGCTTTAAACGAGAATTATGTTGGTTCCATATTCAAGTCTGAGAGGCAAAGACAGTAGTGACTCTTGTTTGGACAAGGATAAAGCAGGAAGTTCTATGTAGTCAGTGATAACCTCACTGCAGATCGTATCATGAAGAGAATGGGAAACTGGCACCTCATTCAGAATCTGAAGTCTAAGGATGGGTAAAATATTTCCTTATAATAAATAGAAACAGTTCCTTTGGTCTAAAAGATCCTTTTCAAAAAAAAAAAAAAAAAAAACTATGCAAATCTTTGCTCTCTGCATAGTTATCCTCTTAACGACAATGCAGGGAAAATCAGAATGTGGTTATTATAAAAGCTAAAACTGCAGTTTATCAAAATAATGTGAAATCTAAAGTAGATAAAAAAAGACCTAATAAATTGTTTTCATTAAAGCCAGACTCCTTTCTAAGTGAAAACTAGAAGCAAGTCCTAAATTTAGTGTTTTACTTGCTTGTTCTAATTTGGTACTCTTCACTAAAAATCATAAAAGGGCAGACAGAGAAATTAAGTAAAAATATAAAACATCATTTTAATAACTGCACTTACTGAAGATAATTTTCCTATTTCTCAGTGGGATGACTGGGCGATAACAGAATCCCTTTTTATTTTTCTATGGACATCGCCAATGAAGATATATATTTCCAAATGACCATTGTAAATGCCTGTCCTATAAACACAAGCCAGACACTGTATAGGAAAAAAAAAATCTCTTACTCCTGAAATCACTTTCAGGTTATGACATATTTCAGTATCTGGATTTATGGGGCTGCTCAAATTCTCATAATAATTACAAGGTAATGAATCCCTTTGGTCAGGTAGCCAGAGGCTCTAAAACGAATTATTTGTTTTTAAGGGGAAAAAATGAGAGGACACAGACACAATATTAATGGCTAGTTTAATCCATTCCTTGTTTTTCTTTTCCTTTATTAAAATGTTATATAATTGTATCAGTAGTACTCCCAGTTTTTATACTGGAAGATAAAACTCAGACCGTAATGGCATACTTGCAGCTTGGCCAAGTAATTTTTAATCATTGAGAAAAACAGTAAGCTTTGTATTAAAAGTCATCATTGTGTGATGTATTTTCTAAAAATAAAATGCATTTGTTTTACATGGAAATGCACACCGTAAGTGTAATTCGCTTTCCTCAGCCATTACACATCAGAAGCTAGTAAGGAACAAGCCCCCTCTTAGCTTTCTGGGAACTCAGTCTCAATGGCAAACTTATTAGTGACTACTTCACTTGTTTATTTATGAGATTTCAATCTTATCTGGACCACTTAGCCAAACACACGTGGTCATTTTGGCACAATATGGAATTTTCGGATGTTTGGAAATAGCACCGAACAAACTAAAGCTGTTCTGTAAAGTACTGCTACACTCTAGCTCTGGAAATAACACAGTGAAATTTGTTAATCTTCTTCCTGGGACATACAGTAATAAAAACCAGCACTCACACAGTGTCTGCTGTGTGCCAGGCACAGGGGTAACTCAGTTAAGCCTGACCACAAACCCTTAACATGGTCTTGCCATCCCCAATTTACAGATGAAGGAACTAAAGCCAAGAGATGCTGATGAATCAGCACGTCACAGAGCTGAGCTGGACACTGCCAAAGCTAGGAAGAGCTCAGAGCCCGCAATGTCTGGTGGAAGGCCCCACCAGGGAACTGTGGGAATCATTCCACGCGTCCACAGAGCCACTGCAAGTGGTTTGCACCAATAATGTTTGTCTTGCTTTCTTTATTTAATTTTCTGGTCATCTCCAACCAAACAGAGATAACCCAAACATCACTTTTTCTCTCCTTTCTTCATCTCTTTTCGAAGCTTTATTTTATCATGAATATAGTACTATAAGGTTACATTCTGAAAATTAGCTCAGGACTCTGAATGACTTGAAGAAACTACAGTGGTTTAAACCATCCTTTGATTGCAAAGTGCCTTCATTAAGAAATTCTTTGCGTCCTACCTGACAACATTTGCCAGAAAATGTGAGCGACAGTGAAAAACAGCGACTTAAAGAGATACTCAGATTGTAATGTCGCCATGGTCAAGAAGAAATCAGTTTTGTCCTGAAGTCTACATGCACACCACGAGGCTGGTTGTGACGGTCCTTTCTATGTCTTCAGTTCAGAGCTGCTCCCGGTTGCTCCACCTCTGACTGCTCTCCCTAAGGTTGGTCTGTTTGCTGCTTTTGTGTTCTAACAGCCAAGGGCTGTGCTGCATTGCAGGCAACTGACTCCCAGGATGTCCTTAGAGAATTTCTTTCCTGCCCTGTTTGCAATCCCCCCGGACATCCCAGAGTAGAGCCCTGCCATCTATCCTGTGCATTTCCAGCTCGGTAAAAACTAAATTACATGAGATATAGCTTCAAAGTTGTACTCGTTCAATGTTACAGATGGCTGTTGGCTGACATTGATGAAATTTCTCAAATGTCTGATGGGACATCAGTGACAAAGATGGATCTCTCACAGGCGTATGTGCGAGTTGAGACAAAGTGAGTCGGTCTCAAACTTGAGCATGTAGGTCACCTCTAGACGAACATTCATTTCAACTGCTATCAACATTTCATTCTTTTCCATTTAAATAATGCCAGCTCTCTCTGGCATTTGATTAAGAAAATGCCATTGGCCATAATGATACAGTAACAAGTTTACTTATTAAATGAGATCATACACAGAACATTTTAAAGCATCTGTTATGGAAGGGTTACATTTCTGAGATACTACAGCAACTTAGTATTAATGTACTGTAATATGTAAAATGTGATTGATTCACTTATTGGTCCCTCTCATTAATTATAAGCACCAAAGGACAAACAAAACAGATGAACAGACAAATATGTAACTAAATGGCTAAAGGGGCAAGTGCATTCTCTCCTTCATCCCATTTGTGTTGGAGCTTAAAGAAAAATACAATCAATGCTAGCTATCGTTGTTAATAGTATTGATAATATTCTCTCCTTTACCTGGCATGTAGTCAGTTACCCAGACCTGCTGATTTTACCAGCTAATTTTTAAAATAAAATATTTGGCTTCTTTCCTCATTACACTATCAAAATTCAACTCTTCGTTTGGAGTCAAACTCTAGCTAGGGGTTTTCCCTTTAAAACTTGGCTATCTTAAAATCACTAGAAATATTTTTCTTTCCAAAATTCAAGTCTAATTGTGTCATGCACCTTCTTAGACTGTCATTTGTCCCCAGATATCACTTTGGGACCTCCACAGCCTGAGTCCCCCTCTGGATCTGGTCTCGTCTACTACTTCCGGCTCCTAACTCTAAGAGCAATGTCCTCAAACCCAGGGGCCATGGCTCTGGGCTCCATGCTTGGCCATATGGTCTCTTCCTCTAGCTAACCCTCTTCCTCAGCTGTCAGGGGCGGCTCAGGTTCCTCCTCCAACCTTCTTGGAATGATCATCTAAAGGAGGCCAGGGGTGCCCCTCAGCTCATCACACTTGAAGCCTAGCCCTCATTCTGCATGTGTCCATTTCCCTGACAAAACTACTAACCTGCTAAGCACAGACATTTCTTATCACCCTTTATCCCTGCCACTTGACAAGGCGCCTGGCTCAGGAAACACCAAAGGCTGGAGGATGACTTCAGTTGAACTTTCTAGAACAAGTTGATTGATCTCTGTTCAATCAGATTAAAATCCAGTTTCTCCAGTACACTTCACAACAGTCTTATACAAAATGCAACTCTGTCGATAAATTTTAAAAATGATAATCAAAATATTGCTCCTCATTGTGGATTTCTTATACTGAATGACAAACTGAATGGAGGACATTTAAATCACCTTTCGTTTTATGAGGTGGTCATTGAACTTTCCTGGAATTTGTACAGGTAATCATTTCTTAACTAAAGATTATGATATAACTGTGCTTTCTTTAGCAAGATACCAAAAAAAAAAAAAAAATCAATTAAATTACAAGTTCAAAACTTTTTTCACTGGGGACATTTCCATTTCCACATGTTTAAAATTAAACACATATGTTACCTCATATCTCAACTTATTAACACTAACACATGGAAGCCAGCAGGTGGCATAACGGTTACAGCACTGGACTCCCACATGGCCAGCCACAGTTCTAGTCTCTGACCCGGCTTGTGTGTGTTTGTGCGTGTGCCCAAAATGTGGAGAGGAGAGTGGAGGAAAAAAGAGTGTGGCATGGCCATACTCCTTGGGGGTGTTTTCTCACTTTTCCTCTCACTGATGCCCTCTGTCTCTCTCTAGCAAGTGCACATGACCTATGGAAAAAAAAAAAAAACTTAAAACAAAACAAACAAACACTGAAAAGTGTAAAATCTCCAAAAGCAAAAAATGAGCAGCAAGTTCAGAGTGCCCTTTCTATTTTTGGTCAGTAAAATTGATTCCCATAGCAGGAAGGAAAATTCATGTGTTCTTGTTACTGAGGACATACCTGATTCATCCTCAGTCTTGCAGGGTATTGAATTCAGATTAAAATGAAGGGGTATTTGATCAGAGGTAAATGGTAAAATACTGGCCAGTACGTTTCCAAAAGCAGGTTTTCCCTACAGATAAGGGGAAAAGGAAAATTCAAACCCTCCAGCCTTGTGCATCTCACATAGGACACGGATATACTGGATGAAAATATCACCATTACAAATAGATGTAATCGCACTTTTATATAAACCGTTAGTGGATTTTAAGATGCTGGATTGAAAGGACTCACTGAATATCAAAAGGAAAAAAATGGTGCCCCCAAAACATAAAACAAGGGAAAGACATGAAGACTCATTTATTAAAAGCGACCTAGACGTACAGGGAGACACCATAATAATCACTGAGTGATGACTGCAATCAGGCCTTTGTGACAGGCCATGGAGATCCCAAATGAAAAACTGAATTATTACTAAATAAAAGGATTTTGTTTCATTGCTGAACTGATTCATGTATTTAAGAAAATGTAGTTATATTGGGGGTTATATGTGAAGGTCAAGGAACAACATTGAAGCACTTTGCCTATGGCAAGGATTCTTCTTGGCCCTGAGAGTCTGTACTACTGCGTTTAGAAGATTAGCTCTTGCTCAGGCTGATCCGAGGTAGACTTTCCAAAGTAACAGTGCACAGATCCTGAGGCTCGCCGGGAACAGGAAGGGCCACGACCTGTCCCCAGCCTGCCACAGTCCCCACAGAGACCCCAATGTCTCAGACATTCCTCACCTGTCATAGCCCTTGCCCATGAGGTGTGCTGTGTTAGCTGTGCTATCATTGCCCTGGACTGTATTGAGTGCCCTGATGGCCAGGCCTCTCTGTCTTCTAAAGCATTGTTGATGTGCCAGCAGGTGGCATGGAGGTTAAGGCATGGATGTTAAAGGGCTGGGTGCCATGACCAACTGCATGGACTCAGTCATGCAAGGCACATATGCACGAGTGCCCAAGACCTCAAGAGGAAAAAGGAAAAGAAACAGTGAAGTGACCATTCTCCCCGTGGGTGATTTCTCCCTTTCCCCTCTCTCTCTGGAAAGTGCACGTGCCTTATAGTTAAACTAAAAACAAAACAAAAAAGAAACAAAAACAAACAAAACACGTATTATTTATTATTCATTCTTTATTACTGATTCATGTCTCTTTCTCCAACCAAGTTGTTTTATAGTTATATGGTCACTAACACTGAAAATGAACTATTATATTTTCATGTGAAAAAGTAAAAGAAAACAACGTGTAGCTCTAATAGTACCTAAACCTCCTACTCAGAGCAGTTTTGTTCGGTGCCTCTCTTCTGCTGCGGAAACAGCCCAAACAGGGCGGAATCAGATCCCATGGGCTATCTCTCTCTGACCTACAACCCACACCGCAGTGCTTTACTTCAGTGTAACACGTTATATAATAATACATAACAATAGGCAGTGTAACATCAAGTGCGTGGAACGCTTCAACAACCACTAACTTGCTCTACTGGTCCTTCATACAGTCTTGTTTTCCGCATTCGATTATTTTATGTTTACTGACTTTTTTATTATATTAATTACAACTGACATTACTACAAATTCAATTACCAAGAAACATTAAAAGCAAAAATATTTTAAAAGTAATAAGCAAACCTCTTATTATCTGCATTATCACAGGCATTATCTGCATTTGATTTAAAACTGGAACATCACGAATGAACATGTCCGTCTGTGTGCCTCCCCGAACAACCAGCATTGCCCATGAGAGTGGTCGCAAGGAGCCCTTTCTCTGAGGATCTCCTTTGTTCTATTGTCTAATTTATTAGAGGCTTGAAAAGACCTTATCTTTTCTCTTGCTTTCCTTTCCTTTCCCCTGTATTATCGTAGTGTAAATAAGGCTATAAATGCTCTTGGCTGGCTGCCCTCCTCTCCTAAATGAGAGATTAATGGAGAAGAAAAGCTTGAAAATTTAATGTCTAGATGTATTCTTATCAATGGTATCATGAATTTCTGATTAAGTCATTTTCTTTTCCACCTTTCCTCTTAGTTAGAAGAAAATTGTTTCCAAGTGACTAATTCTCAGGAGTTCCTTGACATGTTTCCAACACCGGCCAGATAATGTGAGAAGTACCTCTGTTCCAGCTTGGCTTCTTCTCCCACAAATGGTTAGCTGGAATTATTTAAACTTAGAACCAGAAGAAAGCTCTGGACCCACTGACATTATCCAGGGTGTTCCTGTAATAGAAGCACTTTATCGTTACACTGAAATGATTAAGTATCTACGTAAGCTTTGGTCACAGACGGACAGTTCACTTTCCCAGTACAAGGTGGGACAATTAAAACACTTTAAGGAATGAAGATGTTTAAAATTTACCTAAAGTTCTAAGTCTCATCCCGTTACCATTTAGCACTCAATGTGGTTTCTACGTGATTGTATCACAGAAAGCATAGGGAGTGGTGGTTTTGACTATTGTTTCAATTTTCCATTTCTCACTATCTTGAGGGGACGTAACTTCTATCTCATCGAAATACATCTCTTTCTGAATACTTAACTACTTTGTACGAGTATTTTTACCCTACGTTGTGTGTGCTCACTGGAGAGAGACAGAGACAGTAAGAGGGAAAGTGAGAAATCATCCCCCAGAGGGATGGCTACACTGCAATCCCTTCTCCTCCATTCTCCTCCTGGAATCTTGGGCACAAACCCACATGTGCCAGGGATGAGTTTCAAGCCACCAGGTCCAGGACTCAAACTGCCTTCAGCCATGTGGAAGTCCAAAAACATAACCACTACGTCATCTGCTGGCTACTGAATACCTGATATTTTTTTAAACAACATTAAAAACCTCAGCAATTATTACTTTGTTCTCTTCTCTGTGACCCCACAGCACATTCTATAACTTGATTATATTTAGCCTTCTGTATGTCCCTAAGATAGGGGCTCCTATGTATCACCAAATCTTCCTACATTTTTATAGCCTTAACTCAGAGCCTCACACATTGTAGGTTTCTGAAAAATGTTTGTTGAATACGCAAATGTAAATGGAAATACGTTTTCTCTGAGCGCTCTGGGATTTCTCTCAGACCAGCTGATCTACGAAAGACACCTTTGCAGGGCAGTGCTCCCCGCGGCTGCAGGCCAGTTTGGCTCTCCCCACTTCCTTGTATGTTCTTGCCTGTAATTCTCAAGAATAATTACGGAATGTACTGGAAATCCAACATCCTGGCCAGAACCACCTGGGTTCTGTTCTGGTACCTACTAGAAAAAGATGTTTTCAAGCTTTATTCCAGTGAGTCACGGGACCCTCCCGGTACATAACCCCAAGGGGGCTTGTTGCTCCTCATTCCGAATCCCTCATCTTCCATGCAAAGTGGTGGGCCACGTGCAGACCCTGTCAACCCCGGGCAGCTTTATGGGCTTCGGGTGGCTTGGCTGCCATGAATGTTAAGCTTTTGTTGTTCTTCACTGTTTATCTATGGGTAATAAAAGCCACTACACATGACTTATAGTGTATGATTGTGTCCTGTCTCACTGGGTTCCGACAGGTTGGTACCGAGAGCACAGTGATTCTACTTGTCCCTCTATTCAATGCCTGTAAATGTCATCATTGACATGTCAGCATATACACGTGAGATTTAGGAGGACACAATGTTCTAACGTAGAAGGATTGAATCCATATGTCTAGTGAAGAAATAAGATCTATTTACTGAGGGTGCTCATCTGGGGTGTAAAATATCTTTTTTCAATTTTTTGTTAAGTCTATACTTAAAACAATATTGAGGGCTGGTCCCATAGCCTAGTGGTTAAAGGAGCCGGCTTCTCCCATAACTAATCATGGTTTGAATCCTGACCCCAGCAGCTTGGGAGAGAAAAAAAAAGAAAAAAAATGAATGAATGTATTTATTTATTTATTTAGAGTTATTTTGCCATATGGTGCATGCACTAGCCAGAGAGAGAGAGAGACAGAGGCAGAGACAGTGAGAGAAGAAAGTGTTCACCCACCAGAGGGGATGGCCACACCTAAATCCCTTCTTTGTTTTCCTCCTGAGATCTTGGGTATACATGCACATATGCTTGGAGTGATTTTCAAGCCACTGGGCTTGGGACTCAAACCACAGCCGGCCATGTGGGAGTACAATGACGTAACCGCTATGCTATCTGCTGGCCCACTGAATGAACTTTTAAATTCCTATTAGGAAGGGACATAATTCCATGCTATAGGTTAACAAAATTGTGAACATGTTGCTTCATCAATTAAGTTTTATGAAATAATCAACTTCAAATTTTTATTCCAAAGCTAATTTATATTGTAGATAGCACCATTCTGAGTTATCTTTAAAATCTCCCACAGTCTAGTGGTTATGGGAGCTGTATTTAACATGGCCAACTGTGTGGTTTGAATCCTGGCCCTGTGGGCTTGAAATAACATGCCAAGTGCATGCATGTGTGTGTGCTCCAAATCCTGACAGGATGAAAACTTGGGGGAGAAGGAACTGCAACATGACCACACTCCATTATGGGGTTGCTCTGACCCTCTCTCTCTCCTTATTTCTGTCTGTCTCTCTTTGGCAAGCTTACATGCTTTATGATTTATAAACAAACAAATAAAAGTTGTCCCATCTATTCTGACTCCAGAATACCCATTATTATTCACTCCTAGTCGTCTGCCTTGAAATAGTTCTCTGGACGCCATTTATCCGGGCCCAGGACCAGAGCAGCAGGACAGCAGCTGCAAGCTAGCAATCACCTGCAAACGCCAGCACATCTCCTGCCTTTAACAAGTCACTTCTCATCCTCAAGCTCCATCCAGATAAATGGAGCCCAGATCACCTACACGTCATCAGAGGAGGGTGTTTAGATTTTTGTTATTTGGCTATTTTATGTTTCATTTATAATCAGTTCATATTTTTAACATTTTCCTGTTTAAGTTTTGAAATTATATGGAGACTTCAAATAGTTCATGGGAAATTTATATTAAATTATGAGTTTATTTTAGCACAAGCAATTTTGAAATCTATGCACTGCTTTCACATAATGTGTGTTTTCCATAAACCATTAGAAAAACCTCTCATATTATAGCCTTTTCTCAATTATTTCTATTGTTTAAGTTCCTTGTTTAAAAATATATTACCAATAAATAATGATCTCCCATAAGAAAGAGCTTTGCACTTGAGGCAGAATAAATCCTGAATCCAAAGTCAGTCTACTCATCTCGGAGAACAAGCTCAGCAAGGGCTCACTGACAGGACAAACACCTACTCCCGAGTCTGCTCGAAACACACTCACTTTTCCTGAGCCATTTACTTTTCCCCTTCTTTAAGCATGAGCTTGGAATAGAAGTTGCCTTCCTCTTCCAGGCCACAATGATTGACCTAAGGACTTGCAGGGGCACCTCTGGGCTTACCATAGAGTCCATCTCCCAGGTGAGATTGGTTGGTTCAAGGATACTCACTTGGTACAGTCTCAGCCAATCCATCCTCTTCTCTGACTTTCAAACTTGGAAATATAATTAGGAGTCCCATAGTGTCTGGGGTTGGAGTTAGGAATGACTTGATGTCCTTGTTTCTATTCACCGCAGAGTAGGTGATCTGAGAAGCAAGCTGAAAGAGGTCTAAGGAGGGATGGAGAGTGAATCCTCATGGTGTTTCCTTGTCAATGGAGACTAAGGTTTTGCCCCATTTGTTTTAATCCTATGAGCCAATACATTGCCTAAAAGTGTTTGCCCAAGCTAGTTCAAGTTTGATTCACAACCATTTCACCAACTAATTTATAAAGTGATGACAGAAATAATACATACTAGAATCTGTTTTATCCTCCTCTGGTCTATTAGAAATGTTCTAATTTCATCTTACTGATCATCTACAACTTTACATTGTTATGACATGCATGTTTAACTTTTTTATAAAGAAAGAAATTTCCATCTACCATTAAAAGGACCAAAGGCTGACACATGTGTACACACACACATATGATATATTTATATTTATATGCATACTATAATATCATATATGTAGTATATGTGTATATATAATCTACATGTGTGTATATCATTATGCATATGATATACACATAAATATGCATGTATATATATAGTCTGTGTCTGTGTCTGTGTGTGTGTGTATGTGTGTCTTAATTTTCTTCTTTATGAATCTGTAGGCTTGGTATCTCCAGATTTCTTCTCATTGTCAGATTCTCACAGTAAATATACACTGAAGTAATTAATCCAATAGCAAATCCAGTATTTTTAAATCTCAGTCTTAGGTAGTTCTTTTATTTTCTACTGGAATCATGAGTTTATAAGCAATGACCTTACAATCCTGCAGAAACTAACCCCAATATAAATGGTTCTGACAGTAGTCCCATATTTGCGCAACATTAATTCATTGTACTTTTTTCATAAAATGTCACCCTCTTAACAGCAGACATCTTTTCATGAGTCAAAAATTATGAAAAGGAGAATTGTATTTATTATTAAGAAACTGAAAAGTGATTGGCGATAAGCAAAGTAATTGCTTTTCCTTACCTGGGTGTATTTCTCCAGACAGACTTCATCTAAAGTCCTGTAGTCATGTTTTCAGCTTCCCAATGATTCACAGTGATGTCTTAGAGCACTGACAGCACTTGGCAAGTCTGACTGAATATTTAGCTGCCACGCTGCCTATTAATCCAGTACCAGGGAAAATAGTGAGAAGACACTAGTCAATTTGGCCTTCTTCCTAAGCAAGCTTTTCTGCTAGGCAACCTGTCTGGATCTTTGATTTCTATTCATACCCAGAAAGGTGGAGAAGGTAAGGCTGTTTCCAAAGGAACCTAAAGCCATCTTTACATAAGTTCCTTATCCTTAGAATATTACCAAATAGGAACAACATGCAATTGAAATAGTGTCACACAGCTGCGAAAAGCCATGCAATTAAAGTACGAAAATAAAAGTCTAAACAGCAAGCTATTAAAGTTTTCAAGATAATGGTACCTGAGTGTATAAGCAGTGATTTTTCAAATATGTGTGTCATGTTCTTGGTGATTATGCACCTCAGAACACATTTTCATTTTCTTCCTATTGGTGTTTATAAAGAATATGCCAGGAAATCACCGCTGCCTAAGAAGTTTCCAGCTCAAAAACCCATGTCTCCCATTATCACTTCAAATTTCCCATCTCACGGTTACCGTGAACATCAGACCCAAAGTATACCCAGTTGTTCAGTTAAATTCCAAACAGAACTGAAAATAGATTATAATGGCCAACTGTCACATGTGTGTAGGTATCTCAACCAGAAAAAAAGGTCTATTAAATATTTATGAAAATCATTTTTGGTCCCCAAATAGCACAGGTAAAATTAAACAGCCATCACAAAATGGCAGTGTCATCACAGGTAACTTCGCAGTATTGTTTAGGCTCTGAGACTCTTTTTAAGTGTGCCCTGAACAGATGGAGCCTACTCCAGGCCTTTCAGACGAGCATGGAAGGCAAACTTTCCAGCAATCTGTCATTATTTGGGTATTCTCAATGACCTTTCAAGTCTTTGAGGAAGGACTTGCTCAAGTACATTGGCCAGTTTATGGCTTCTAATTGATAAAGACACTCTTTTAAAAATCCAATTTCAGCAGTTAGAAAATAAAAAAGTATAATAGCCTCAGTTGCCCAAAGATTGTGTTGTGTTCTTCTTTTACTTTGATTTGTTTCATTTCGCTTTAATGATGATCTGTCTTTGTATGAGCCAATACTTCACCTAAAAAATGTTTGATATGAGAGGAAGTACATCATACAACTGCATGTGACACTTCTGGAAAATAACGGTATATTTGCTTCCAATTAATGCTTTGAGTTACTAAATTCCACAAAAGGAAAAATATGCAAAATGTCAAGTCTCTCCCCTGCTGCTTAGTGGATGCGAATGTCCCCTGCCCTACTGGAAACTGCATGACTTCCAAATTACACAGGCCAGGCTGTGGTGGGGTTGCTGTCTCCTCATTACCAGCAGCCACGATTTGCCTCTGCTACCTTTTCAAGCAGTTCCACTATAGGTCCTCATTTTTGTTTCAGTGAAGAAATGTCCTCAGTTCTCCTTTTTATGAGAAAAGCAAGAAAACAATTACATACTCTATAATTAAACTTCAAAACACTCCAGCCTTATTCTCATGTAGAAAAGAAACAAGAATGACTTAGTGATGGAATTTTAACGTTGGACTTGGAGAAAGGTGTTTGAATCAAACTACCTATTCCATTATTTCTCTTTTGAACAATATTGCTATGAAGATAACGTGACCAGACCTCCAGAGGCTGTTTCCACCCTTGCGGTCCCCAATGTCTCATGACTATGCACCTATAAACTTCAGTGCAGCCTGTGTGCCGAAGTGCCTTCTCCTGGCGGCATAATAGACAAAGGCCAGGACTCGGGCGTAATTTTGCTGTCATGAGAGAGGGTCACCACTGAGTGGCTTGATCAAAAATTACAGGACCAAGAATAGATACAGTTCTGCTGGCTAAACAGAAGCAATCTAAGTACATTTTCACAAAATGTTTCCAAAGGTCATAGCAGTCATTAATGCGAGTATATTTTTCTCTTAGAAAGTCACCTTTGAACATCCTTTCCTTGGTGATAGTCTATAATACATTAAAGAAAAAAATTGTTTTATTGCCTTTGTTGAAAGCTTAGGAGGAGAAGATTTATGTTGACCTGATAATTATTATCTCTTCACCTCTGTTCTTAAAAGAGAGAAAAAACTAAGTGCAAGTGCAAGGAAAAAAAAAAGTATTTAATTCTACTTTATTCATATGTCCTGGGTAAAGAATGCCTGGGAGCGCGGGTTTCCAGTCAGAGGCAACTTGTAGAGGCAGGGGGAGGGGCTTATCTAATTATTTTTATTCCGAGTTGATTAGAAAAACAAAATAAATCTACTTCCTTTATTTACTTCAACTTAATCTAATACCCAAGGTGATTTTAATTAGGGTGATAGATATATTTTGAAACTACAAAATAAAAGCAGCTTCATTTGACATCCCAAACATGCGATGAATATTACATATTCTTGTTTGTCTCTTCTTGTCTCTTCATGCGCAAGGAAGCCATGGGTGTTACGATGAGTGACAGTGTCACCCAGCAGCCTCTCCCTTCCTCACCCAAGGTAAACCCTCTTCGTTCACCCTGTAGTGGGGAACAGAGGGAACGGCTGTGTGCTCTGCACCGTCTTTGATCTCCAGCACTCCTGTAAGGCCAGGCGATTGACTCCATGCCGATGTACCTTGCAGTTAGCTTTGCAGCTCAGTCCCTGAAATTTCACCGCGGGACACGTGTGAAAGTTACAGGAATCAAAGTGGCCTCCTGGCTAAGAGATCTTGAAAAGGTAGCTCTGCCTTTTCCCACGATCAGAGGTTACTAACAAAGTGGGAACGCTACACAAAAAAACAAATAGGCTTCTCTTTAAAAGACCCAGCTGCACCCACAAAGACGATGATGTAGCCGTAAGATGAGGAAGAGCTTGGGAGGCTGGAAGCACCTTGGTGAGCATGTGGCTTACAGACCAGCTTCGGTGGCCTAGAAGGAACAGGTGGGAAGGCGGGGAGCCCCTGCTTCCTGCCTCATCTGGGTGACTAGTGGGCACAGAGGGTAACAGGACAGCAGGTACACGGAGCATCCCTGCAGCAGCAGGAGCAGCAATGTAGCACTGGGCATCTCTTGGGACTCAGAAACTGCACACAGAGACCTGGGATCAGCAGGGAATAACCAGAGCCCCAAGTTCATGGGTGCTTGTGTCATGCTCCAAATATCCCAGGTCCTCGCCCCACAGTAACCATCAGGTTGTGAGCTCTGACCTCCAAGTACTTCTCTGACCCCTCTGCCTTCCATTTTCCCTCTCTGACTCCACTTTTCCCTTGCTACTTCTAGAAGGACCAAGGTTATGTCTGCTTTGTGCCACAGGTAGTTGCCATTTCTAAAAATTGGAATGTTCATTCCTTAGAGTTACACGATTTGGTCCCTCAATCCCTGTTTCTACTCACATGTCACCTGTTTAGAGAGGCCTCCTCTTGTCACTCCGTGTAAAGCATGCCGGGTCCACCACACTTATTTCCCCACTTGTAGGGGACGAAAGGTGGCCCGTCATATCTCAGGGCCTGCGGATGTGATCTTATGTGGAAAATGGGTTTTACAAATGTAATTAAGGTTGGTGAAATGAAATCATCTTGGATTATCCGAGTGGGCTCTAAATCCAATGACAAATGTCTTTACAAGAGACAGGTGGAGAAGACCATGTGTGAAGTCAAAGGCTTAGATGCTCAGCACTGCAGGGAATTCTCCCAAAAACTTTCAGTGGAGCTGATGCCTTGATCTGGATCTTCTGGTCCCCAGAATTGGGGGGATACATTTCTGTGGTTTTAAACCACCAAGTTTGTGGTGATTTAGTAGAGCAGCCTTTGGAAATGAATATACTCCCCTCCCTTTCCTTCACAGCAATTACCACTATCCATCGCCTCTGGTTTACTTGTTCGTTAGTCTCCTCCTGTCGATCGTGAGGACAGAGAACTTGCTCTGTTCCCTGCTGTTTCCCAGTGCCCCGAAGAATGCTCTGCACCCAGAGGTCACGTCAAAAGAACGTATGGAATTGTGAATGTAGGTGACCTGTTCAAGCAACTTCCTAGGTGTTTGTATTTAAAAGTAAGTCTGTGTATGGATTCTGGGTTTTGTTATTCCGTTGTACCTCAGGTTGACTTGAGAACATACTGCTGTTAATACTTTTATTTATACCTCCCTAAAACCATGTCGTTACAGAAATCATTATGAGTCCTTCAGAAATAATTTTAAAATTCACCCATTTTGAGATGTTGCCATGAAGAAATATCACTGCAGTTCTGTATTCCAAGAGCCATTGAATTCGGCATGAATTATGCAGGGAAAAGGCTACTGGCCTCCTGAACAGTGGCACTCAGCATGTATTGGTAAAAGAAATGCCCTCCTCAAAATCTTCTTACTTAATCTTGTAACGTTGATTCAGAGACAGGCTTGCTTAACTCCTGGGCCGAGCCAGGATGCAGAAGCTGCAGGACGCTCTCCGGACGGCCGATGCTGCTCGGACAGACACTGCCAAGGTTAACAAGTGTCTGTTTGCTGGAACTGTGAAGACAGGAAGAGCGATGGGACGGCTGAGTCTGTCAGGTGATCAGCAGAGAGATGGTGCAGATGCACAGAGGCACTCACTCATGTCACTGCAGCTGTCTCTATGCAAGAACACAAGGACTTGTCTGAAAAGAGCAGACACTGAAGGAGCAGAGCAGCCTGGGTTTTCCTCGTGTTCCAGGCCCAACTCGGGTCTCACTGATCGTTACATTATAGAGGAAACAATAACGGGGAAAGTAGCACCATTTTAATTACATGGAAAGTAGACAAGAAAATGGGAAGAAAGAATTAAAAGTAGAACAGCTCAATGTGGAACTCACATTCAGGGTGGGGGAAAATAGATGCGCTTACTTTTAGAAGACGAGAAGGACTGTGAGGCATGAGGTGGAGCACAGGCGAGGTCAGGGGCAACACGACCTCCATCTGCAATGACAGGCGCTTGACAGCCATGATCCTCAATTACTCTCATCCGACCTTTTATTCCCATATTAGAGATGAGGACATCAAAGTTCAGAAGGAGTAGCTTCCTCATAAACCAAAGGAAGGGACTGGGCAGTGATGCAACTGAACCCAATGGGAAGGGCCAAGGGTTTGCCTACTGAGGGCTGCCTGAGTATGCTCAGTACATGAGCATCTACCCATGATCCATCTGCGCTGGGACTGAGGAAGAAATGTGGCATGGAGACGCTGTTAGGGTGTCTCTCTATGTCTTTCTCTCTCATAAAAGAAATGAATAAACAGGCTTTAAAACAAAAGCAAACAAAAACAATAGAGAAAGAACTCTATGACCCAAAGTCACAAATTTCCACTGCAACAATTTGTCTGTCTATACCAAACTACAATTATAAATGACTTATCCTTTCTAACATCAATTGGCCCCATTTCTAAAATTGTTCAGAATTGGTGACTGAGAGACAAAAAACTTGCAACTATCTTGCCCTGGCACTTGTGGTTTCCAACACACAGAAGTGAGTGATTGTTCATGCACTTGGAAACCATGGAAACACCAGAATTAGAGCTATGATGTAGTAAACACTTGACTGAGGGTTGGGAATTCTGGATTCAAATCTTTGTCCTATCAATTGTGTGAGTTCATAAAAGACACTTAAGTGCACAAAGATGTTTCTTCATCAGATTGACTGGATTAATAATATACATAAGTAACAAATTAGGACCCACTAGGTATTCAGTAATGCCTGTATTACTCACGTGATCATTGTATATGAAAAGAGATAGTCCTCTTACAACTACATAGTAAATACGTACATTTCAGGCTCCTCAGTCTGGATAGTTATGACTTACGGAGACAAAAGGAAGCGCTCAGGGTTGGTGGAGCCTATGAGCACAGGAGGGAGAGCTGAGTAGGTTGGCTAAGTGGCAGGAGACCAAGGACTAGAAGGAGGTTAGAGGCAGGCTTTTATCACTGGCTCCTTAGGTCAACGTACATAAACATGTTATATGAGACAATTGAATGAAAATACCGAGGACTTTGACTTAATAGTTGTCAAATTTGTATACACCCTTTATCTGTTACCAATGTTTTTGGGTGATACAGTGTAAAGTCATTGTAAGATGAAAACATTTTTAAATAATGGGCCTATACACTGATTAAAAAGCAGTATCATCTCTGAGTTTGATAGAGCTTGGAATATTTATATTAAAACTCTTTAAATTTAATGATTAGAACAGAAATTAAACCATTAATTTGCCCCGAGGCACATGAATTAAAAGTTTAAATTTTATTGCTTCCCTTCATGTAAACTTCTTGTTCTTCATCACTTCATTTATTGACACATCTTTACTAATACTCAAGTATCAAGGTCCATATCATCTTAATTGACTCAATTACCCAAAACCTCTGGAGACTTTGTCAGATGAACCATACTATTTCTTCTGATAGTTAAAGTTTACTCGATAGTTTGGGAGGCTCTCTGAAAGCGGAATGCATCTACACTGCTTTCTTCTTTTAAGCAAAGGAATATTTGTAGATGTTTAAAAAAAACGAATAAAAGGGCCTCTGATAAACAGCTACATTTGCTTAACTCTCTTCATTCCACCTCTTCTTGCTCTGCTTTACTTTTGAGATCAAATCACTCTTGATGGTTTTGCATTTTTCCTCGAATCAGCTCCTTAAATGTAAATAATACACTACTATTTCTATTTAGGCATCATCTCCCAACACCAAAGCAAAGAAGCTATGGATTCGACTCACTGATAACCCTTCACGGTCATTTTTCCTGTCTTTCCAATCTTCGAAAGCTGTATTAGAGTATTATATCTCCAGTAACTCAGTGTGTGAAGTCAAATAATGTGCTGACCCTGCTATTTCCTGTTCCACCGATGGCAGGGACTGCCACTTGAGAACTGGCCTAAAATTAGGATATTATCGACAGAACTTTTGCTTCCATCTCCTCAGCTCCTCACTCCCAAAGTAAAGTTAAACACAGACTTTTACTTTATCATAATTAATATTTATATCCTTTCTTGAAATCATGATGAATGTGTGCGCTTTGACTGTACATTAAGCAGTGATGTGAAAGGCTGATACCCTTTCTAATAAATATTGCTCCCTTAGGAGCCCTACCAGGCGGAGGTCAACATAGATTCTTCCCCTGAGTCAAAGGTCATGACACATAAGCCTTTCAATAGTGTTCTCAACCAAGAAGTCATCGACGGCTCTTCTCTGTACTAAATCACGCCATGTTTTACTTGGCAGCCTATGTGGACTATGTCATCCTCAAGATTCTTTTTGTTTCCTTCAGTCTTTCAGCATAGGTATGGAATATGAATTTAGAGATCGAGGACATAGTTTGGCTTCACGAAATATTTTTTGTTATTTCTTTCATTTCCTTCACTTCATGGGCAACAAATATCAAGGGCATTGCCAGCCTAGCATGAAGTGTTCCTGGGCAGCATTTATCTCTAGCAAACTCAGACACTTCCATGAATAATTAACTCCTGAACACCAAGATATCATCCCTGAATAGCTAACTGTAAACTTTGAGTTGAACAGTGGCACGGCTGTAAATGTGACACTCGGTGAGGTTGATTCGCATGGGAAAGTTCCCTGTTTGTGTCCAGAGACATCCCTGAGTACTCCGGGCATGCATTTGTCCGTAATCCCAGGCTCACTGAGGTTAAGGATGGATTACAGGTCAGGATCCTTTTGAGGGTGCCATCTCTCTCTCCCTCTCTTGCTCATTCACTCAAGAAAGAAATAAAGAAACTTTATAAAAGAAGAAAAGAAAATCAAGGTAAAACTGATGTGGCATGAGGAAGGGACTCCCTTTTTTCTTACTATAGCTGTAACTCTGTCATAAAGTGTTTCTGCATGTGCTGTGGGAAGAATGTCTGTGTCCCATGCGTCAGGAGGTGCCCTATGGGCTTATTAGACTACATGAGCTGACTGGAGCACAGCCACTGCAGACCTGGTGAGCAGGTGGGACTTGAACACCTACCATCCTTCGCAAGGGGCAGAGGACAGGCATGTTGATGTGTGTTCTGTACAGATAGGCTCACAAATACAGAGAGTTTTAAATTATCTCTGGTAACAGTACTTGAGATCAGCCTAGGACAGAAGACAGCAATGTGACAAGGACTTCACTGAGTTCATGCACAGCTCACGGCCATCCCTGAGGTGGTCACTGTGACAGCTCATCTCACCTCTCTGGAATCTATCCCCAAACAGCTAACTGTAAACTACGAAACTGAACTCTGATAAGAACTGTTCTTAGCTACTTTGTGGAATGATGGGTGTTATCTGCCTCATGGACCTTTGTGATGAATTAGATACAGTGTCAGAAGTGAAAAGTAATGTAGAAAGTCAAAGACCCATACTGATTCAGAGAGGATGTTGGAAGAGGGGGATAAGTTTATGCAGTTTAAAGGAAATTCAGCACCTTGGGAATTTATTCTACCTGTTTATTTATTTACTTATTTATTTATTTGCCTAGGCAGTAGGTACAGCATGCAAAACAAAACAGAAATAAACTACAGACCAAAAGAGAGCTAACCCTTTGAGGCTTATCAGTGATTCTTTCCAGAATTTTGCAACTGCAGAATTTGCATGGGACCTGCATACCTCAGTTTGGTGTCCCTTCTGGGAAAGAGCCAGGGAGCTGTTACCCTTGTGAAATCAGACATATGGCCCCTCATTCTACTCCTTTATATGACCCAATGCTGTATCTAAAAGTCAACATTTTCAGATATTAGAAATCAAGCCTCTTTGATACAATCTGTCTTTAAGCTTAAAGAATATAAACACCTATTTTCTCTAAAATGTTCTTTTTTTCTAATGTCCTAGTGCATATTTTTAATGGCAAGCCCACATATCTTTCTGTTTTCTTTTTTACTCTAAAGCCTAATTAGGGCACACAGTTTCAATTTGTGGGTTTTTATCAAGAAATAAATGACAAATCATAATACATGACTTTTTTTACATAAATAGCCAATAATTCATCGATTTTTACCATTTTTGATATAGATAAACTAATAACAGGGAAAATTCTGTATTCAAGTCTGATTTGCAGTTTGAATTTCCACATGGATCAAATTAAGTGGGCATCATTTTAATTTCCAATTATCTTCTGTGCAGTGTGGCTGCACACTGATTCATGTCATGTAATCTTTATGGTATTGCCCCATATTTATCCATTAAACTAATGTGAACTGAAGACTTGAGAAAAGCGGGACACCACAGTGGGGAAAGAACTGTACCAACGGCAGGCTCTTGCTCAGATGTTAAAATTGTAGCGCTATGACAGGCCACTAGAATCCAGTGCAGCTCTGAATTGCTATCCAGGCCAAATAGTCCAACCTGTTCCCGAGTCCTCAGATGGGATTAGTAACACCCTGAGTCTTTCCTACTTACACTACCCCTGCCTCCTCAGGACATTGCCAAGAGGGGACAAGAATGGTCTCATGTGACCATGCAGAGAAGGATCCAGGAAATCAAAGAAGAATAGGAGAGGGGTATTTCAGCACAGCGCTGTCTGATATCACTGCTTTGTCCCTCTGCAAAGCTCCTGCAGTGTAACCAAGGAGGCTAAAGAGATTCTATTTCTACACACTTGGATTTCTACAGCTAGGTAAAAGGCAATGCATCTTTCACATTGGTAAGGAACATAGCAGCCAATATAGAGAAGAAGCGTCTGAATGAGAACAGCGCTGACATGGAGTGACAGGCTCTGCAGCAATGATCACAAACGTCCCAAAAGGGGCTCTAGACAGGGAGTCAGTCCAGTGAGTGGGAGAGCTGGGGCCCAGGAGGAGGGGGCTGCAGTTACACGTGGGTCAGGTTGCGGACGGGAGAGTGTGCTAGCTGTGCACGTAAGGGCCTCGCCCGGCTGTGGATCGTATTCTATGTTCTTTGTGACTGCTGAGCCTGATAATCACTGCACCGAACTGAGGCAGTGTGGCTTGTGCTCCAGATCAATACCCTCTTCTAGACTTTTCCATGTCTGTCAATTTCGACCATTCTAAAGCCTTTGCTCTGAGCCACCCCTCAGTCTCTATTGAAAACCCAATTTCTACTACATCAAAAATCTGAAATCATCAAGCAGGAACTCATTCTGGCAAATTAAGAGACACCTGTGTAAGAGATACTAGTATAAAGGCAAAAAGCGATCAAAAGCTAGTTATTCTTCTTTCTCTTGCAGAGACTAAAGATGGGATAGACTTAGATGAAAACCATGGGAGGCAAACATAGGGGTTTTTTAATTTTTAAATTTACATTTAATGATGTATATCTTTACAGTGTATAACATTGCTTTTTATGGCACAAATATTATGCATGTCAATCAAGACAAAGACGTTACTATACGCATTCACATCAGCAAATAGCTTTTCCTTTTTTTTAATCAATTAAACATACTTTTTCTTCTTCCCTTTTCCCCTCCTTTCCTTCCTTTATCACCCACCCTTGCATTACGCCTATCCTTACTATTTCTAGTATCTACAGTTGCCCTCCCTGCTGTTATACCTCCCAAACTTTCAGTTTCTGCGATAGAGCACAATCAGTATATATTGAGGGGAGACACACACAGTCTATCTTTCATAGTGGGGCTTGCTTCGCTTAGCACTAGGCCTTCATATTTGTCCACTTTGTAACAAATATTAGGGTCTCTTTTTTTTTTTAAACTAAATTCTTCTGAGGGAAGGAAATGTCCTTCATGATAGTGAAGACTAGAGCTAAAGGGAACTTCAAACGTCCTGTGACTTTAAAGACCTTTTACCAAGGAGTTACAGTTTCAGCCACACTCCTTAGAGCAACTGTCTGCTTGAAGATATTGTCAAAACCTATGGGCTGAAGCGCACCTTCCACCTGTATGTGGAGCTCTTCAGTGTCGACTCAGTAAGTGCGCACTCAGCAGAAGCGTTTGTGGTTGGGATGCTGAGGAAGCTGTATGGCTAGATGGATGGCAGTTACTTGGAGCTCTGAGAGAGGGACTGGGAAGTTTTCTGGGGCTTCTCGGGAAAGACAAAAATCCTACCCGTCATGGGGATGGGGATGGATTGGCATCTTAAGACAGACTCGAGAACATACAATCTTCCGAATCTCCTCCAAAAAGATGACTATTCATATTCAGTTTTATCTCTTCCTTTCAGTCTCTATTCAGTGTCAATTCATCTCATTATACATGAGATGCTCTTCTCAGGTCTACTTTAAAATAGATCCTCTACTCATCTGGAGTTGTAAGTATTTCCTTTTCATTTCTTCTTCAAACTTGATACCTATGGACTATACCAGGGGCTAATCTCTACCACTTTCAAAACTACCCTTCCTGGGGCCAGCAGGTGGCATAGTGGTTTAGGCACTGGACTTCCACATGTTCAACAATAATTCAAGTCCTGTCCCTGACAGCTTGAAACTCGTACTGTGTGCATGTGCATGCAAGCTCAAAATCACAAGAGGAAAATGGAAGAGAAGGGATTGCAGCATAGCCATCCTCCCTGGGGGGTGGTTTCTCACTTTCTCTCTGTGTGTGTGTCTCTCTCTCTCTGTGTCTGGTGAGCTTACATGCCCTGTCGCAAAAATCTCTCTTTAAAAATGATAATAAATTATCCTTCCTTTATCTTATATCTCTCTCAGATGTTTTTATGCTTTCTTCATACTGTGGACCCTTTGGTCCCTCTTTAGGATAATATTTACAAACAAAATACTTAGGATTATCAAAGAATCCGCATGTATTGGTACAGATATAAAAATATCACTTAAAATAAGTGGGAAAGTCATATGCCCTTCCTTATTAATGCATTAATTAACAAATTTAGTGACAGGTCTAGTAACTGTCATAATCTGGAGTCATGATGAGCACAGACAGTATTCTGCAACACCAGTAGTAACTGCCACATGACAATGACATGAACATATCTGTGACTATGTGGCTGCAAGTTGGGGTTACTATTAATACTGTAGAACCTGTTATCTAAGTGCCATTATTCAAATAAATGCTAAATCAAGACCAGAAGATGGCATAATAGTGACATGGCTGGACTCTCACATTGTCAACTGAGGTTCTAGTCCTATACCCAGTGACTTAAAACTCATACCAGGCAGACATGCATGCATTGCCCAAAATCATGCATGGAAAAGAGAGAAGAGATTACAGCTTGGTCAAATGCCCTGGGAGGTGATTTCTCGCCTTCTGTCTCCCAGTCTCTCTCTGTCTCTCCGGCGAGTTCACACACCCTATAGCAAAAATCTCTTTTAAAAAATGCCAAATTATAATTAGAGATTCATGAAAATGAAGATGTTCCTATCCAAGTTCCTGGAATTCCACCCATGGGCATCGTGGAGGGAGCGTGCAGCTTCCTCGCCTCTTCTCTTCCTCATCACTGCTCCCCTGTACTGAAATTCGGAATTTGTTTTCTGCTGGTTGGGATCTGGCTTCTATCCTGTCTCCTGTTCCTGTGAACTTGTTCTGGGAGTGACCCCAACAGCTTCTCACAGTCCGTATGGCTGTGCCAGAGTCAGTTCACAATCATTTAACTACGGAATCCACATTGTGGATTCTTACACATGCTAAAAATGCCAATCCTCATTTCCTCCTTCATCCTTAACTGACTGATGCTAAAACCTATTGGGTTCATTCTGCTTGTTTTAAGTGTGGGGTAATTAACACCAGGTCACGACCCTCCTGCTTCTGCCTCCCAGCGGCAGCTACAAGCACTACCACCAGGCCTGGCTCTTTTTATATATATATTATATTTATATATATATATATACTTACTTTTAACACATTTAAAAAAATTAGTATTATTATTTTACCTTTAGTCACTGTATATCATTACAGCATACAAAATGAGTTTTCCCAGCATGAATGCAGTGTACATTAGTCCAGTCGAAGTTATAACCATACACATTATCATCAGCAGATAAGTTTCCACTCTCATGCACCTTAAATGTTTTGCTTCTTTCTCTTTCCCTTTGACTCCCTCCCTCTCACTCTTCCCTATTTCCCACCCTTCTCCCACACTGACTCTTGTATCCACAGTTGCTCTCCATGTTTTCCTCTCTTCCAGTCTTTCAGTTCCTACCAGAGAATGTAGACTTCCCATTTTTTAGGCAGAGTGCACCGGTTTTCAAACGTGTGATCCTCTGGCCTTAGTCTCAAGGATTACAAATATTCACCATGTAGCTGGCCTTTGGGCTGGACTGAGTCTGATCTGGGCCTCCCATGCATCCTCAGCCTGTAGACCAGAGCATCTTCACAGCATGCACAACAGGAGCTGGACCCATGAAACTTAGTATTTTTAAAAATATTGTATTCAAGTACTTGGTATTTACTTACTTTGAGTTGTTTGATTTACAGATTGCTTTAAGATGCATGCATGAAATACACTACATGTCCAAATCATCACCCTTTTAGGAATAAAAAGACTTAGATGAACATCAAAAAAAGGAAGAGAAACTAACATTTGAAGAGAACTTACTGCAGTAGCATCTTGCAAAATGCTTAATACATTTTTTTAAGTTAATTTATTCCTTCCACAAAAGAGAAAGAGACAGGGATATAGAGAGGGGAAGAGAAAGATAGACACCCCCTACTAGGGCCTTCGCTAGCGACCTACCCCCAGCCTCAGCTAGCCTAAATCATCGGCAAGTGCAGGTGTGCTGACGTGTACAGGGAGACCTCCGGACACTAGCTGAGAATGAGAACCCCTCCATACGGGTCTAACCTCACAGAGAACTGCATTACTGCTGCACCACCAGCTGCTCCAATATCTGATATTTTGCCTACATCTTCAAACAATCCAATAAGATTATTTCCCTTTTGGAGAATATGGTTGAACAGATCAACACTCAGAATCATAAAGTAACTCACTCCAAATCACAAAGCTACCGATGGTAGAATCAAGATTTAAGCCCTGATTTACTGAAATTAGGTTTTCTGAATTTAACAGTAGTCTATACAGTTCAAGCACATGTGCTCTGGCTAAGTGAAGCATAACAGGGAAGGGTGGGGAGGGCAGGGCTAGGGAAGGCGAGTTCTGACCTCTCTGCTCACAGTTCATCTATGCTGTCCTCAGCCTCAGTGCCAACTTTCTCTAATACCTCAACAGCGTGTTTTCCCGCCCCAAGGGGACAGCTCGTAACTACGGTGACAGTCAGGTTAAGTCTTGAGGGGGGCCTCACACAAACTTTAAGGACATGTTTTTATGAAGAAATTTTCATCAATAAACACAGGAAAAACTGGAAAACTTAGTACCAATCCTACCAAAACCACCTTCTTTCTGTTTTTAAAAAACTGTTGGCAGAGGGTGTGTGCACTCACCAGAGAGGCACAGAGAGAGAGAGGGAGAAAGCACTCCCCAGCGCGGGGCAGTCAGACAGCAATCTGTTCTCCATTTCTCCACCCTGTCAGGATGCGAGGCCCGCGTGCACAGACGAAGCGTATTTCAATCCACCAGGACGGAAGTGGAACTGCACATCAGATCACACGAGACGCTGCTCCCTAAACCACTAGGCAACAGGGCCAGCTTGTAAACCACTTTCTTACAAAGGGGTTTTCTACGAGGGGATGAAAATGCCCCTTCTCTGTTCACTCACGAGGTACAGACTTGCTTCTATTCTCACTGAAGACACAACTAATAAGGTGGCCAAGCAGAATAAACACTGACAACGGCGGAGTGGCCTTGCAGTCCTCCTCAGCCCAACCAGTCCGGAGAGGCAATGTCCCCAAGCCCCGTTCACAAGGCTTTCTGGTTGTTGGTATCAGTGTGGACCCTCCCCTTGTCCAGAGTACAAAAGATGGAGTTTTAAAGGAATTCAGGCTCCGAATCAGCCACACCCGACTTGAAACTGACTTGTACCCCACCTGGAATTGGGCTGTGTTCCCTCTGCACTTTACCTTCTTGGTCATAAAGAACGGCTAATAAAGCCTCCTTCATAAGGTTTAAATAAAGCAACAAACCTGAAGTGGCCTCAGTTAGCATGCAGAAGGTCTAGAATCTTAGCTGCTTCTTTTCCTCTAGACCTTTGGCATTTTTACCAAATAATTAAGAGTAATAAAAATTTTCATAGATAGATAGGTACGCACATACAAAGGCTTCTATATCTGTTAGTGCTTAAAACCAACTTGAAATTCTCATTTCAATATAAAAAATAACTTTCACTTATGCTAGGACAAAATAAATATTTTTTATTAATGTATGCCCTTTTGTTAATATACTGAATTCAGCCAAGATGTTTGTCTCTTTTGGTATATTCTGGAAGTGTCTTTTCTTCCCCCCCTCTTTTTTTTTAATCCCAGCACTATGCAAAGTTGGGCACTTAGTAAATGCTTTTGATGATGATAATAGGTTTGCCATTTCAGAGTATGGATAATTCGAGTCACAGAAAGGTTAAATAGCTTGCTCAAAATCAGCCAATGCTTCCTTTTCAGCCTGTAAGCCTAGAGTCTAAATTCTTTCATCTTCCTTGCATCTCACTCTTTGATCCTTCATAGATAATTGATAAACAAAGTCATTTCTTTTCTTAACAAAAGATGTGTCCTCCTGGTTAAATTAAAGTTTTGGTAATCCAATTTATTCTCTTAACCCAAAAGAACAAGCAATTGATTTCTTTTTTCATTTTCAGTCATGAAAACGTTGTCACATTTCATTCTTGCTCTCTGAGTTATTAGATTTCAGTTCTTGTTTCCACATGCTTTATATGCACAAGTCAAGTGTAACCTGAAAGATATTAAAGTGGATTTGCAGTGAAATGGCCCATATCTAGGAAATTTGTCTTATTGTCTCTTAACTCTTCTTGTGTTTAATGTGCTTATTGGTATTTTCCTAGGATCATGGTGGTGCTGCGTGATGACACATTTCTGCTGACAGCACTGAACTTTCAGGCAGAATCTCTGCAAGTCAGGTGAGAGGGAGTCTTTAATTAATGCCCTAAGACTGAGAATGAAAACAAAGAACAGGAAGATCGTAAGATGGATCTGTCTGTCAAAACAAAATGAAATAAAAATCCCAAAGTGCTCTGCCCCGACAAGAAGCAGCACCACCTCATCCTGCTGGCTCTTACCCACTCTGCAGAAATAAGGGCCTAGACCTGGACCTCAAGGCCACAGAGGAGTGTTTAATTTGGAGGGAAGCAATGAAACAACGTTCTACAGAAATGCCCTACCGAGAGCACCCTAGTGCCTCGTTCCTATCTCTGCCGTCAGAGCTGTTCTCAAATCCCCAGTGATCTTAAAGTCCCTCGGATGGGATTGAAAGCTTCCCAGGTAATTATGGTCTTGTGAGAAACAATCAGGCTGGAAAAAAGATTTCTCTGAAAGAATCCCTAAAGTCAGACCTAGCCTTTGGATCTGTTCTTTAGAGTTATAGAAGAAATTCATGTTGCACTTTAGGGAAACCTCTGTGGTAAAATAGCTTGAACGTCACAGCCCAAGGCTAGAATTCTCATTCTTTGGGATGTGAAATATTTCAGAATCAGAGTATGACTTTGAACAGCCTGGTAAATCCAATATTGTACAACAGAAAAATGTCAGCACCTAGGTTCAAGGACATCTGAAGATGTAGCACCTTTCTGCACGACGGTCTCTGACTAGAGTGTTTGCTGCCCTTCTTTCAGATAAACTGTGATTTTCCCACATATAAAAACTAGTCTAAAACTTTATCATTTTAGGAAAATATTTATTGAGCACTTACTATCTCTCCTAGTTCTTAGAGATACAGAGGTAACCTTAAAACGCAAAATCCCATCTTAAAAGGAAGATCGTCATCTTAACGTCTCAAAACCTGATTGCTTCATTAAAAGTGTCCGAAGTACACCCCGTGATAATACAGAGCACAAGCTCACCTGTACCTCGCTGCCTCATCGTTTCGGACATGCTGTCCTCTCTCGCGTGACTGCAAATTCCTCAAGTGCAGGGGCGCAGGGTCCTTTGATCTCAATGTCAGATGCAGAGTCCTGCCCACCATGACTGCTCAAACCCCACCAGAAGGATCTCAAGCATCCAGATGTTATCTAATTGTCCTAAATGGCATTCCTGTGACAGGTGGACAGAGGGCTCTTGGGTTTGCTATTCTAGATGTTTGGAATGTAAGTCAGTGTTCCTGAATGGATTGGACAAGAAAACAAGCAGTCAAGTTGAAACAAGACAGTGAATCTTGGCTTTCCACCTAAATTACTGAGCTAAAGGAAAAAAAATTCATAAAGCTTTTTCTCTCAAGTATGCAAAAAGTGCTGTGACTAAGTGTGATTTTGTAAGATCTTAAACAAATTAAAATATCACTTGTGATAATAATACTTACACACCATCAGTACTTCGCACTTTTCATTCTGTAACAAATACTGCAACATGTCAGAGTGTCAAGAAATGAAAACAGTGGCAGGTAAGATAGGTCCAATGCCTGCCTTCAGGGATCTGGTCTGTTTTCTTATTGGATCCTCTAAGATCTTTTTCAGGACAATTTGGTAGCCACAGTGATTCTGTCCCAGTGTAACCTAATGTTCCATGTTCCAGGTTCTGAAGTTAATTAACTGCAAAACACAGGGTAACAGTTAACTTTTTGAGCTTCATTATATTCATAACAGTGTTGAAAATATTATCCACCTCATAGGGTGTAGAGTCAGGGTTCAATGTAGAAGGATTTATTGCAAGATTCGGATCGCCCCATCTTGAGGGCTGCCTAAGAAGTCCATATTCTCTGGGACAGCAATCAAAGAGGGAATGATCAGCTGAAAACCTGTGGGCACAAGATGAAGCATGCAGTCCACCCACAGGCTCAGTCCAGAATGAAGATACAGCTTCACATCCAGAAGCTGCTTGGAATATTTAAGGAAGAAGACATACACTTTTTTTTAATTAAAGGTCTTCCAAATGATTAAGTCGGGCCTTCCCAAAATAATCTTCCTTTTGATTAGCATGAAGTCAACTGATTAGGAACTTTTTTTAGTTACACTTTCAAAAATCCCTTCACAACAGCACCTAGTGTAGTACTTTAATAACTGAGAGAAGGTATGTGTGCTACTCCACTGCCTCCTCCCCTGCCTCCTCCCACTGTGTCCTCCCACTGCCTCCTCCCCTGCCTCCTCCACTGCCTCCTCCCCTGCCTCCTCCCACTGCCTCCTCCACTGCCTCCTCCCCTGCCTCCTCCCACTGTGTCCTCCCACTGCCTCCTCCCACTGCCTCCTCCCCTGCCTCCTCCCACTGCCTCCTCCACTGCCTCCTCCCACTGCCTCCTCCCCTGCCTCCTCCCACTGCCTCCTCCCCTGCCTCCTCCCACTGCCTCCTCCACTGCCTCCTCCCACTGCCTCCTCCCCTGCCTCCTCCCCTGCCTCCTCCCCTGCATCCTCCACTGCCTCCTCCACTGCCTCCTCCCACTGTGTCCTCCCACTGCCTCCTCCCCTGCCTCCTCCCACTGTGTCCTCCCACTGCCTCCTCCCCTGCCTCCTCCCACTGCCTTCTCCCCTGCCTCCTCCACTGCCTCCTCCCACTGCCTCCTCCACTGCCTCCTCCACTGCCTCCTCCCCTGCCTCCTCCACCTCCTCCCCTGCCTCCTCCCACTGCCTCCTCCCACTGCCTCCTCCCCTACCTCCTCCCACTGCCTCTTCCCCTGCCTCCTCCCACTGCCTCCTCCGCTGCCTCCTCCCACTGCCTCCTCCACTGCCTCCTCCACCTCCACTACCTCCTCCACTGCCTCCTCCAACTGCCTCCTCCACCTCCTCCCACTGCCTCCTCCACCTCCTCCACTGCCTCCTCCCACTGCCTCCTCCACCTCCTCCCACTGCCTCCTCCCCTGCCTCCTCCACCTCCTCCCACTGCCTCCTCCCACTGCCTCCTCCACTGCCTCCTCCCACTGTGTCCTCCCACTGCCTCCTCCCACTGCCTCCTCCACTGCCTCCTCCCACTGTGTCCTCCCACTGCCTCCTCCCACTGCCTCCTCCACCTCCTCCCCTGCCTCCTCCCACTGCCTCCTCCACTGCCTCCTCCCACTGTGTCCTCCCACTGCCTCCTCCCACTGCCTCCTCCACCTCCTCCCCTGCCTCCTCCCACTGCCTCCTCCACTGCCTCCTCCCACTGTGTCCTCCCACTGCCTCCTCCCCTGCCTCCTCCACCTCCTCCCACTGCCTCCTCCCACTGCCTCCTCCCACTGCCTCCTCCACTGCCTCCTCCCCTGACTCCTCCCCTGACTCCTCCCACTGCCTCCTCCACTGCCTCCTCCCCTGCCTCCTCCCACTGCCTCCTCCCCTGCCTCCTCCCACTGCCTCCTCCCAGTGCCTCCTCCACTGCCTCCTCCCCTGCCTCCTCCCACTGCCTCCTCCCCTGCCTCCTCCCACTGCCTCCTCCACTGCCTCCTCCCCTGCCTCCCCCACTGTGTCCTCCCACTGCCTCCTCCCCTGCCTCCTCCACCTCCACCCCTGCCTCCTCCCACTGCCTCCTCCACTGCCTCCTCCCCTGCCTCCTCCCACTGCCTCCTCCACCTCCTCCCCTGCCTCCTCCCACTGCCTCCTCCACTGTCTCCTCCACCTCCTCCCACTGCCTCCTCCCACTGCCTCCTCCACTGCCTCCTCCACTGCCTCCTCCAACTGCCTCCTCCACCTCCTCCCACTGCCTCCTCCCACTGCCTCCTCCCCTGACTCCTCCCACTGCCTCCTCCACTGCCTCCTCCACTGCCTCCTCCCACTGCCTCCTCCCCTGACTCCTCCCCTGCCTCCTCCCCTGACTCCTCCCCTGACTCCTCCCACTGCCTCCTCCACTGCCTCCTCCCCTGCCTCCTCCCACTGCCTCCTCCCCTGCCTCCTCCCACTGCCTCCTCCCACTGCTTCCTCCCACTGCCTCCTCCCACTGCCTCCTCCACCTCCTCCCACTGCCTCCTCCCCTGACTCCTCCCCTGACTCCTCCCACTGCCTCCTCCACTGCCTCTTCCCCTGACTCCTCCCACTGCCTCCTCCACTGCCTCCTCCCACTGCCTCCTCCCCTGACTCCTCCCCTGACTCCTCCACTGCCTCCTCCCACTGCCTCCTCCACTGCCTCCTCCCACTGCCTCCTCCCCTGCCTCCTCCCCTGCCTCCTCCACTGCCTCCTCCCACTGCCTCCTCCACTGCCTCCTCCCACTGCCTCCTCCCCTGACTCCTCCCCTGACTCCTCCCACAGCCTCCTCCACTCCCTCCTCCCCTGCCTCCTCCCACTGCCTCCTCCCCTGCCTCCTCCCACTGCCTCCTCCACTGCCTCCTCCCCTGCCTCCTCCCCTGCCTCCCCCACTGTGTCCTCCCACTGCCTCCTCCCCTGCCTCCTCCCACTGCCTCCTCCCCTGCCTCCTCCCCTGCCTCCTCCCACTGCCTCCTCCCCTGCCTCCTCCACTGCCTCCTCCCACTGCCTCCTCCACTGCCTCCTCCCCTGCCTCCTCCCACTGCCTCCTCCCACTGCCTCCTCCCCTGCCTCCTCCCCTGCCTCCTCCCACTGCCTCCTCCCACTGCCTCCTCCCCTGCCTCCTCCCCTGCCTCCTCCCACTGCCTCCTCCACTGCCTCCTCCACTGCCTCCTCCCACTGTGTCCTCCCACTGCCTCCTCCCACTACCTCCTCCACCTCCTCCCCTGCCTCCTCCCACTGCCTCCTCCACCTCCTCCCCTGCCTCCTCCCACTGCCTCCTCCACTGTCTCCTCCACCTCCTCTCACTGCCTCCTCCACTGCCTCCTCCACTGCCTCCTCCACCTCCTCCCACTGCCTCCTCTCATTGCCTCCTTCCACTCTCTTCCACTGCATCCTCCCACTACCTCCTTCCACCCTCCAGTTCTCAGGAGAGAGACAGAATCACTGGTGACCTGCCCTAAACAAAACATATAAGAATGGGAATCCTGGTGGCGGGAACTAGATTGAATCCTTGTCAAGGTGACACATTGAAAACCAATCTCTTGGGGTTATTGTGAAGATTAAGGAGGTAATATTTATAAAACATCTGGAGGACACATCGTAACTGATATTACCATTTAGCAGATGAGAAAATCAGGTTTGGGAAAAAATAATGATAGCAGTGTCTATGCAACAGTTGGTCTATGGAGCTGAAATGACAACCTGGCTTTGCTCAGTCACAACCTTTGTTTGTCCCATGGTTGCTATGCCACAACTTGAGTTCCTTATCCAGCCTGAGTCAGAACACAGGCACATGTGTTTGAGGTAAGAAGGACAACCACTTCCAAGTTTCCCAGGAAAGAAAATGAGAGGTCCTTGGGCCTGAAACTTAGCAGAGTTCATATCCATAGCCTTAGAAAATCTTGCACAGCAGACTGCAAGCTCTACATCTCTTCCATAATAATCCATCTCTTCTTTGTGAAATTCTGGAAAGCTGAGCTTAATGTAAATTTGTTTGCAGTGCTCTCTCTCTCTCTCGATCTTCTTTATAAATATGATTTCACTTCAAAAAATTTTTATGACTTCCTTTCCATTGACTATTTTTAGTTTACAAATTCAAACTTTGTGAAGTGCTTTCAACGATTCAAGACCAAATGATGCTTGAGTAGGTTGGGTGACATTTGGGTGTTAACAATGGGCAACAGACACTGTTTTTCTACCCACTATTTTTATTTTAAAGTAAATGATAATAGACATCAAAGCACAGAGAGCTTAAACAAATTGTCAACATAAATTAATTCTCTAGGTCTGATTTTGGCAGGGTAACAGAAGCAGCAATTTTCCTTGTCTAGGCTCAGCCTCCTCCCCAGACATCATACCGGAATGTTGATGTGCTAGAACACCGCTGACACTGGCCAGGTTCCACTGTCAAATGATCTCGTCCCGTCTTCTCATGGCTTACATAAGCCTTGTGCACTGGAACTTCAAAATATTCCTAAAGTAGAATGTCAATCAAAATGCTACCCCAATGGTATAAGCTATCCACGGTTGCAGTTATAAACTTGCTCTTTAAAACAAATCTGAAATTTCAAGTCACTGAACAAATATTTATTAAGCTCCTCTTATGTGTCAGAAATTCTTTTTGATGCTGAAAAGAGGACAGACGGGGTTTCTACTCTCATGAGGTTTATACTACAGTGAAATTTCAGAGGCATTAATGTAGTAAACAAATACTAACCAATTCAAACAGTGGTGAGTACAACTAGAAAAACAACAGGATGATATGATCAAGAGTGATTATGATTCTAAGTTGTTATTAAAAACATTGAGAAGGGCCAGCAGGTAGTGTGGTGGTCAAGACACTAGATCTTACATGGCTGACTCCATGGTTTGAGTCCCCGACCCAACTGCATTAAAACCACACTGTGTATGCGTGTGTGCACCTAAGATCCAGGGAGGAAAAGGGAGGAGAAAGGATTGCAGTGTGGTGATCTCCCCTTGAGGGAGCAATTTCTCACTTTCCTTCTCTCTGTTTCTCTCTCTCTCTCTCTCTCTCTCTCTCTCTCTTTCTCTCTCTCTTTCTATGACAAGCACACATGCCCTGTGGCAAAAAATCTAAAAAACAAACAAACAAACACATAAACCTGGAGGAGACTTGTTATTCAAATAAGCTCTAATGCAGATAATTTGTTTTTTGGTAATATCAATAATTCTACATAGTTGATGCACTTTGTTCACAAGTTGAATTCAAATATAACCAGACCTCTTTAAAATGTTTGATAAGAACACATGACATGAGCGCTACCCTCTTAATAAATGTTTAATGTACAATATACTACTGTTAAATATAGACATTTGCTGCACTGTAGATCTCTAAATCCTATTTATCTTGCATAACTAATACCTTCCCATATCTCCTCCTCCAAACCCTGTGGCTACCATTCTAATCTCTGCTTCTATCAGTTTGAATATTTCAGAAACTGCATCTAAATTATACCCTGCAGCATTCTTTCTTTTTGCTTTTCCCCCCCTTAGGATGCATGTGCTCACCAAAGAGGGACAGAGATAGAGGAAAAGTGATAAAACACCCTCCAGGAGGATTCATGTCACAACCCCTTGTCCTCTATTCTCCTCTCAGGATTTTGGTCACACACAAACACACACACACCCCTGGGGTGATTTTTTTTTTTTTTTTTTTTTGGAGATATTTTCGCTATAGGGCGCGTGCGCTCGCCAGACAGACAGAGACATAGAGACAGAAAGCGAGAAATCACCCCCCAGGGGGGATGGTCACGCTGCAATCCCTTCTCCTCCATTCTCCTCTTGGGATCTTGGGCATACACACACATGCGCCCGGCGTGAGTTTTAAGCCACCAGGTCCGGGACGCGAACCGCGGTCGACTATGTGGGAGTCCAGCAACATAGCCATTATGCTAACTGCTGGTTCCCGCCCCTGGGGTGATTTTCAAGGTGCTGGATCGGAACTCAAATCATAGTCAACCATATGAGAATCCATACCTTAACCACCAAGTCACCTGTTATCCTCTCATGCATTATTCATTCATGACTAGCTTTATTTATTGACCATAATGTCTTCAAAGTCCATCTATAATGTTGCATGTGACAGGATTTCCTATCTTTTTAAGGCCAAATAATATTTTATTTGTGTTATATTTTATATTTATTATAATATATATTTATTATTTATATTTATTATGTTTTATTGGTATTATATTGTGCATATACCACATTTTCTTTATTCATTCATCTGTCAGTGGACATTTATGATGTTTCCAACTCTCGGCTATTATGAACAGCACTGCAATGAACACGGCAGTGCAGTATTGCAGTGAGACCCTGATTCCTGCTCTTTTGGATAAATATCCAAAAGTAGGATTGCTGTATCTGTGATAATTCTACTTTTAATTTTGGAGGCTCTTCCATAATATTTTCCATGAAAGTTGCACCATTTTACAATCCCACCAACAGTACAGAGGATTCCAACTTCTTTATATTCTTAGCAACACTTATTTTTAAAATAGTGGTCATTATAACAGGTGTGAGGTAATACCTAATTGTGGTTTGGATTTGCATTTCCCTATTAGCAATATTGAATATCTTTTCATATACTTGGCCATTTTTATGTCCTCTGAGAAATGTCTGTTCAGGTCCTTTGTCTATTTTCAACAGATTATTTGTTTTCCTGCTATGTGATTATTTGAATCCCTCACATATTTTAGATATTAAGTCTTATCAGATATATGGTTTGCAATTTTTTCCTCCCATTTAGGAGGTTGCTTTGTCCCTTTATTTCGTTTTCTCTTTGCTGTGCCTAAATTCTAGGTTTGAAATAGTCTTACTCATCTATTTCTATTTTTTTTTTATTTTGTTGCCTGAGAATTTCATGTCACATTCAAAAAATCATTGCCAAGACTAGTGTTGTCTTATTATATTTGTGTTACTGTAACAAAATGCATGCAACCAAGATATTTGGAAAAAACTAAAAATAAATTTATTCGTAGTTCTAGAAACTGGAAAGTCCAAGATCAAGGCCCAAACAAGACTCTGGTGTCTGCTGAGGACCGCTATCTGCTTCCAAGAGGGTGCCTTTTTGCTGCATCTTCAGGAGGGGAAGAATGCTTTTCCCTTACAAGGCAGGAGGGACCAAAGGGCAAAAGAATGAATGTTGTGTGAAGCCTCTTTTGTAAAGGGTTTAACATTTACAAGGGAGGAGCCTTAATAACCTAAACATCTTTTGAAAGCCTCACCTTTAGGCTTTCCTGGATCCATTTTGCAAATTACAGACCATGAGACTCTTCAACTTCCATTATCATTTGAACCAATTTCTTATAATAAATAAGTAAATATTCCTTAATCTATATATACCTCATATAATCATCACTGATCCTGAGCCCTAATCATGTGGAGCTATGCTGTGTTTTAGTTCACTTTAAACTTTAATCCTCAAACTAATCTCAAGTAATGTAGATGCTATAGTACTCTTATTTTTTTAATGGGAAAATTGAGGCTTAGAATGTCTTTTTCCAAGGTAACAGTGTACACACACATAAAACAAATCCAACATCATTTAAAATATGCCTACTGAGCCTCTAAAATATCTTAGGTGCTCTTCAAGGTAGCAGACAATACAACAGAACTTACATCCCAGTAAGTGGGACAGACAAACAGTAAACATAGCTCTGGTAATGCCAGCTATGGCAGAAAAAGGAGGGAAAGATACCTTGGAACCAATTGTTTCTATGAGGTTTGACATATCACAAGGTCATATAGATCTTTTAGGAAGAGTTATAATGAGAAGATACCTTTGAGGAAAGGTCTGATGGTTTGATTGTTCCAGACTAATGGAAGAATAGGTTTAAATCTCTGTGGTGGGACAGACTTCATTTACTTAAAGGAGAGCAAAGTATTACTATGGCTTAGCCTGGTGGGAGCCAAGGGGAAATTTTTAAGTGGTGAATCAGAGAGGAACTGTAAGATTCTATGTAGGTTTTCCTGTATGTTTTCCAGGACTTCGTAAGGACTTTGGCTTTTACTGGGGAAAAAACATCCAGAAAATTACAGAGAGTTTGAGCAGAGGATTGTCACAGTTAAGCTTATACTTTAAAAAATATTGTTCTGGGAATGTGTCTCATATAGACTATAGAAGCAATGCTAGAAGATTTGGCATCTGTAGCCTTCAACAGTTTATAGGCTATTGTAATATTCCTAGAGATTGTTACTATATAATGTCTTGATATGAGGTTAGTATGAAACAGGTACTATGAGTTATTATTTTTGAATAATAAATGTATATACTTCTAAGGTAGAGTTCAAGGGATTTACTGATAAATAAGATGTGGAATATTATAGACAAAATATCTGTGTTGCCTAAAAAATTATATATAGGAGCCCTTATCCCCAATCTGATGGTATTAGGAGATGAGGTACCTGAGAGATGATTAGGTCATGAAGGTGGAACTTCCATAAATATTCATAGAATTAGTGCCCTTATAAAAGATACAACTGGGAGCTTCCTCTCCCTCTTTCTGCCTCATGAGGACATGATGAGTAGCTAACAGTCTGTGTTCCAGAAGGGGGACCTCACCACAATCTTACCATGTTGACACTAATATCAGACTTCCAGACTCCAGAACTGTGAGAAATAAATTTCTGTATTTTATAAGCCACCTAATCTGTGAAACTATTCTGTAACAGCCTGAAGTAAGACATGGGGAGAAAAAATAAACACTGAAAGATCACAGCCAGTTTTTGTCTTGAGTGACTGAAAGGTTGCCGTTGCTATTAATGAGATAGAGAAGGCTTCAGAGTGAAGAGGTTGAGGCTGGGGATAGAGGAAAGTCAAAAATCCAGCTTCGACCTAAGTCTGAGACCTCTATTCAGTAAGTGGAGATGTTGAATGGGCAGTTAGATAAATAAGTCCATTGGGACTGGACAGAACAATCAGGGAACCTTCACTATATGGGTTACTGACATCTGCTGATGAAGCTCAGCAGAAGAGTGAGTGTAAATGTTTCAAAGGACTCCCCCACAAGATGGGGTACTGAGACACTGTCCAATGTACAGTAAGAAAGATGGTTCAGAAGACATCAGGTGGTATAGTGGTTAAGGCACTAGACTCCACATGACTGACCACAGTGTGAGACCCCAACGCAGCAGATTGGAAATCTCACCAGGTGCATGTATGCATGTGCCCAAAATCCTGAGAGGAGAATGGAGGGGAAGTGATTGCAGCTTGGCCATCCCTCCAAGAGCATGATTTCTTACTTTCCTTCTCACTATCTCATTAAGTTTCTCTCTGGCAAGAGCACACACCTTATGGCAAAAGCCTTCAAAGTAAAAGAAAAAGAAGAAGAAAAGAAAAAGAAAAAGAAAGACTAGCTACAGTAACACAAGACATAGAGCACTGCCATGTGATAGTGGAGACATGTGGAAAGACCGTGAGTTTGGTTCTCAGGTGGGTAGGAACACATTGAACACGTCTCCACATGCCTATGATCTCAGTTGGCTGAAACACTGTGTGGAAGACCCATCCCTTGTTTTTCTCATTAAATAAACAAATAAACAAGCAAGTGAAAAATGACAAAAAGAAAAAAATAGAAGAAAGAGTCAGCAATGAAGAAAGTAGGAGAAGCCAGTCATGGAGGAGAAAGATGAGGAGAGTCCACTCCTGCAACTCGAGTGAAGAATGAGTTCCCAGAAAGAGGACATAATCAGTGTGTGAGATGCTGGCGTGAAGCTAAGGCAGCATAGGCTGAAAAACTGGCATTGGGTCCAGCCCGGTCTGGTCTCAGAGAATGACAAGACTGGCTCCAGCTGGGTGAGAAGTACCATGAAGATTTATTGGCCGTTCTGATGAAGTGTCCCAGTGTATTGGGGGTCTTTAATTTTCGTCCAACTGTTAGTACCACAGATAGAGCTTACTATTGGGAAAGATCAATCTTTTAATTGCAAATTTTTGTTCACAGTGAAAGAAGTTCACTTGGTTTTAGTTATTGTTCCTTTTTTAAAATTAGATGTTTGTTTTTGCGTTCATGAGTGAGTGTGTATACATACATATGTGTGTTTTAATTTCTAAACCAGAGCTCCTTTGATCCCAGGAAACAGAATACTCAGCATTCCACCCAGATGAGTTCTGCTGCTGAAGCCCATATTTGTTTTCCTTCTCCCTTGCTCGCTGAAATTCTATGGAGGCCAATTAAACTGCCTACACCGGCATCAAACACAACATGCACTATCTCGACATGTAGGTGATTATAAACATCCAACTACATTTTAGAATAAGTACTGAGCTGTGCGTGGGGTGTTTCACTTTCCCTGAACTGTCTGCTGAGTAGAAACACATTGTAACTTGCCATGCACTCATGGTCTCAGGAGTATTGCCCCTCACTACAGGAAGACACCTGCACTGAGCTTCCCCCTCAAAATTAGCAAGGTCAAATCATTCCTGTCATATGTGTTTTTCAGTTCTTGTCCATTTTCTGAGGCTTGATGATTAAGTTTGATGTATGACTCCCTCACTAAAGGCATTATAAGAAAAGTAAATAAAACATTTTAGCAATGTCTGAAAACTCAGAGGAAAGTAATTCCTGCTAGGAGGAAAGAGAAGGAGGCCAAAATGAAGAGTTTGAAAATGGAGAAGTTTGTATACCTCACAGGAATACTTGTCTCAACCTACTCTGAACAAACATATGGGGAAATTATGTTTTTGTTGAAAAATGGCCTCTATTTAAAATACTGGAAATGGCTAGTATGTTAAATAAGGAAATCATATTATCCCAAGTTACATCTGAATCTGCATTACTTTTCCCCTTTGTTATTTAGGGAAAAAAATTGTGTTAACTTTTATATATACGCAAAAATTGGCATGAAGGAATTCGAAAAGCACTTAAGTCACTAACCAGAAGACACTAACAAACTGCAGGGTTGTGGCATGTTTTCTTAAGCAGGTAATATATTTAGTCGGTCATGATAATGGTGTGCTGCTGGCCACAAAGAAAGTCCAACAGTCTTATTGTCCTTACTTTCTGTGAGTGAAAATTAGATCATCTTATAAATTAGGAAGAGAAGTTGTGATGACAGATTGTTACTGGGTGATAATATGCGCTTGGAAAATAATATCTGTTTCCAGAACCTGGAAACCTCAGGTACTTCCTCTGCTTCCAAGCAATGCAGTCCTTTGAACCTGTAGTTTCTTGAAGAATATGCATTTGTTTATTGAGTCACTGATTTATTTACTTTCTCAACTCCTGTGTATTAAACTCAGCTGTGAGCCAGGAGCTTCATTTGTTCACCTCCAACAGTGAGATTCTACTGGAGACAATTCCAGACCAGATAGAATGGTAGGTAGATGCCAGGATGGGGATACTTTTTTCCATTTCTACTATTTGCTCAAACACTCAGTGTGGAGACTCACAAGGAAGGATGCAATTGCACACAAGCCCAATTTCACCAGTTCTTACCCCAAATGTCACTTATTCCTTGATCTAAGTCATTTCCCTGCTCCTTCTTCTCTGTTCTCTATTGTACTCTTTGTAGTATGACCACAAAGTACATTTATGTAACATCTGTGTGTAAATTTGGTAAAGCGGCATCTGTTCTCCTGGAGGCTAGCATCTTGGAGGACACAGAGGGCCTGAATTTTGTACCCTCTATTCTCCGCAAAGCACAAAACCTACACAGGAGTACAATTAATTATATATTCTTAATAATCATTAATAACGAATACAACAGCATTGCTTTCCAAGCATCACCCCTTATTTGCAGGGAAATTTTCAGTGTCTTTTTCCACTAGGGTTTCAACAATATATTTTCTATTCATTTGGCTTTGATTCCAAATAATTCACATCACGATATAATTTTTTCCAGCATTCTATCTAAATTGTCAGTGTTTTCCCCAATGTAGATGTCTGGAGTTGTTTCTTCTACTTCTTTCATTTTATTGTAGTTCCAGGTACAAAGTCATTTAAATGCCTGCATTAAAAAAATATGGAGTGAGGGTATCTTTATTTAAATTACCCAGATCTGTTAGTTAAAACCTCATGCCATTGAGCATCTGCTCAGAGCAGAGGGTTCAGCCTAATCACATCATTCCCTCTGATGTGTCTTTCAGTTTCCCTCTACTCTAACAGCTTCAAGGCCCAGATTTACTTCCTTATCCAAGGTTATACTGCAACACCCTCCACTTTCCCTCCACCTCCTGCTTTACTTTCTTTTAAAATATACAACACCCAGATGCCTCATTTCCAATTATTCTCATCAGCAATTCCCATCGTAAACCAACACATCCTAACAGTAAAATTCTCATGACTAAGGAAAAAGAATATAGACCCAAATCTCTGTATGTTTGAATTCTGTTAATAGGGAAATTGAATTTTCAGACAATTGATATTTACATGCAATATTTTTTTTTAAAAAAATGGCCTTATTACATTGAAGTAGGCAAAGACTTCTTAAATAAGACTCTCAAAGCATAGGCAATAATCCCTAAAATAGACAAGTGGGACTATATTAGACTAAGAAGTTTCTGCACAGCGAAGGACACAGTAACAAGTGTGAACCGACAACCCTCAGAATGGGAAAATATTTTTGTTAAATACGCCTCAGACAAGGGACTGATAACCAGAATACACAGGGAACTCAAGTGCCTTATGCGAAAAAAAAAATATTATTAACCCAATTAAAAGATGGAAAAATGATCTGGACAAAAATCTCTCTAAGGAAGACAGACAAGCAGTCAAAAAGCATATGAGGAAATGCTCAACATCCCTCATCATAAGGGAGATGCAGATAAAAACCACAATGAGATACCACCTAACCCCTGTCAGAATGGCAAAGATGAAGAATATGAAAAGTGATAAGTGTTGGCGGGGATGTGGTGAAAAGGGAACCCTCCTACACTGTTGGTGGGAATGTAAACTAGTTCAGCCACTGTGGAGAACAATATGGAGGTTCCTCAAAGATCTACAAATAGAACTACCATTTGACACAGCAATCCTGCTTCTGGGTATTTACCCGAAAGACAGGAGAACGCTCAGTCAGAAAAGTGCTTGCACATCAATGTTTATTGCAGCATTATTCGCAATTGCCAAGACATGGAACCAACCTAAATGTCCACAAACTGATGAATGGATTGGGAAAGTGTGGTATATATACTCTATGGAATATTACTCAGCCATAAAAGATAACAAGACCCTGGCATTTGATAGAAAGTGGTCAGATATGGAGGATCTATTGCTGAGTGAAGTAAGCCAGGCTAGGAAAGAAAGATATTGTATGTATCCACTCAATATATACCGACTATCCGCACTCTATGGTAGAGAGCAAAAAACTGGAGGACATAAAAGCAGTGAAGGTACTTAACAAGAATAGGACAGTGTGGAATGTGGGGGGGTGAGGACAAGAGGATAGAGAAAGATAGCAAGAGAACAATAGAAAGGCAGGATGTTAGTGAGAAACAGATATGGCTTATTACCTGTTGATGATATGTATAGTATTCTCAACTGGATTGGTCTGAGAAGTATTTCATGATGGGTAAAGTCTCTTTACAAGCAAAATGAGAAATAGTGATTGACTGTTTTAAAAAATAATTAGAATAATAATAATGATGATTGGGAAAAACATAGAAAAGATATTGAACGATGAAGTGGGGAGATTAATGTCTCTGTATTGATTGACATGCATGGCATTCCATTTTGAAAAAGCAATGTAATACACTGTAAAATGATATGTAATCCAATGTAATATAAAGAAGATTATGAAGATAATAAAAGTAAAAATTTTAAAAAAAGGCCTTATTCTGCGTCCAATCAAAATTGCTAGTTTTTCTTACTGTTTATTTGGAGTGTCACAATGTATCATCATGCCCCCCATGGAGTACCCAGCAGGCTCAGGCACTGTGGAAGACACTTTCCAGTTGATCCGTTGGTGGACATCCATCTTCAGTTTTCTTGGTGCTGCACTGTTCTGGTTTTCCTCCTGCCAGTTGCTGTTTTCTATCTCTTTTCATTGACTTCAAAATGTTGAGTGATTGAGAGAGTGGTTCTTAGCCCTCTTCTCGAGTCTCTTTTTCTCAATGATTTCCATTCAGACCGATGACTTTAAATACAACATACGGCGATCTATATGTATTTAACTCATGAATCCAGATACTAAATTCCAACCGCCTAGAATATTCCCCCAACCAGATATCCAATAGGCATTTTGAAGTTATCATGACCAAATTGTCCTTCCTCCACTATCTGCCATCTCCCCCAAGGGATCACGCATTACCCAGTTGTTCAAACATAAAATCTCCAACCCATCATTGATTCTCTCCTTCCCTTCTCATATCTAATCATTAGCAAGCTTATTTCATGTTGTGTCCTGAATCTACCTACCACCTCCAATTTGCACCAGACTATGCACTGCCTTACCTGTAACATGGTAAGGTTCACTTCCCTAGATTCCTGCCTCCATTATCAAGGTCCCTAATCTATTCTCCATACAAGCAACTAGTGAAATTGGGCTTGTGTGCAATTGCATCCTTGTGAGTCTCCACATTGAGTGTTTGAGCAAATGGTAGAAATGGAAAAAAGTATCCCTACCCTGGCTCACAGAGCAGGAGGTACAGTGCTGCCTCCACGTCTCACCTCACTGCCGCGGCTCATGCCAGACCTCACTGTGCTCCAGCTCACTGAGCTCTCTTCGTTTTCTTTAGAGTGCCAAGGTCCAGTCTGCCTCAGGACTTGCAAGATGCTGAGGGTGAACAATTCTGCCTCTCTATAACAAAACGCCTCAAGGATTAAAACACCCTTAAACTTAGTATTGAAACTGAAGCTCCATTTCCTATTCCTGTGTCTTGTGTAATAACAGATTCTATGCCTCTGACACTGGAGCTTGAGTCAGGAGATGGGTCCTGTTCTCAGTTCCCCCAGGGCACCTGGGAAGTTTTCTAGTTGAATAAATAAACAAATAAAGAGTGAAAAAATGCAGAATGCCTAAGACCTTTCACACCTTGAAAAGACAGATGAGTATCGCGTGCTCTCCTTTTCCTAACACTCTCTTACTTAGTTGAGGTAATGCTGAGAGGAAAATCACGGGGTCTGGATTCTATCTTCCTACTATCTTCACAATCATAAAAATCACCTCTCCAGAAGCCTGAATCAAATACCCCAAATCAAATTGTAAGGCGAAGAATTTGGAGTCAATTGGTTGTTTGCCAGCTTTCCAAATTAAAGAAAAAAAATGTAGATAAAAATTATACAATGAGTTTTAACACATGAATCATTTAAAAATGATTCTACTCTGGTTGAATGGGGTGGTTCTCTTGGAACTGTGCCCATCAGTAAACCCGTCTGTCCCTGCCTATGGGGACCCCAGAGGCACCTTCATAGACTTCCATGGCTCAGCAAAGCCGAGTTCAGAAACCACTGGATGAAAAAGTCTCTAAGGCTCCTGGTAGATCTAACATTTCATGATTCCAGCCCTGAAATAAACAACAGATGTTGCCAACTAAAGCCGAATGAAATTTATTCATGTACTCCTTTAAAAATTAAATGGAGACTTTGCTCCCCCTAAAAACCAAGCAAAATTCATTGCTTGGAATTCTGACAGAGTATACAAAGAGCCTTTTAAATGCTAAAGAACATTCATAAATGACTTTGTCACAAAGTGTTATAAGATTTTGTAAAATTGAGCTTATGTAGGTTTTTGCTGACTTGAAGTGTTATTGATTAGAAAATACCTTCTCCCCTCCAGGCCATGCGTGCCTCAGAAGGCTTCAGGTCCAGGAACTCGAGTTGAGTCACCTATGTACTGGAAAGGTCACCCCACCATGGAAACCCATTAAAACACACACGCACACTCACTCGCCTTGGAGGTTGAGAGTGGCAGATCCAATCTCACCCAGAGCCACATTACAGCCTCCAAGAGGCTGATGTAATTCTCCTGCGGGTCTGTGGTTTAAATGGAATTGATTATTTTAAAATATTAGATATGGCATTGCTTGCTTTTTCACATTGCATTAAGCACTCTCATACACGGAGCTAGAAACTAAGCAGACAAACACATAGAGTTGTACATACCGTCTCCTGCTCTCATACATATGTATGTGCGCACACCTGCACACGGGTCCACACATACCAAGGGGAAATACTCATATTAATAGCTTGCATGTGTATAAGGATTCACATGTATATAATACTTTACTATATGACAGTTCATTCAGCCATCCTAAAAACTCTATGAACTAGATAATTTTAAAGAATTACTAAATACAATTTGTAAAGGCCTAAGTAATTTTTAAATATTTATCTCATTTAATCGGTCTCATATTTCAAATGAAAAGATGGAGGTGCTGAGAATTCAAGTGGCTTATTCAGTGTCACAATGCCAAAAGATGGAGACTTTGGGAATAAAAACTAGCACGACTGAGGGCAGCATTAGTCCTTTTCAGAACTTCAACTAATCCCAAAATAAGATGTAAGCTGTTTTTAATGTAAAAATTAGTTCTGCCAGAGCAACTTTTGGTACAACATTTGTTCTGGATTACTTTTCTAATGTTGGAGCTAGATTTTTATAGATCCATTCATTTTCATGAGCCAGAATCATTCTTGGGTAGTAAGGAACCATTTCTGACAACCTGGATAAAGTCAAAGCTGTGTGCATTGGGTCATCTAATGTTTGACCTGTGACTTTCACCTCATTCATCCTAGCACTCTCCAATAATAAGCTGCTTCTGATTAGAAGAGCAACACCGAGGGGCCACTACACACCTTCCCCTAAGCACCCCCTTCCCATTGGTGGTAGCTTCAATCCCCTGCTTTCCATTTCCTCTATTCCCATTGACACTGTGTTTTCTCTTCAATGTGATAAGACATATGATCTTCCTTGTCTCCTTCATTTTCAGCTGGTGGAATTAGCAGACCAGTCTTGTAAGAACAAGAGAAATGTGATGATTCACTTTAGTGGTTTAGGAACTTGATACTGCTGGGTATCATTAACAGGACATCAGCCAAGAAATCTCATTCACATAGAGTGTAAGCATGTTGTGCAAAACCTCGAGAGCCTGCCACAGCCAGGAAGTTGTGAAAACAATCCTGGATTAAGCTGTTCTGTAAGGAAGGAATAAGAATCACCCAAGATAAACTACCAGTCCTGTAACTAAATGGTACAGAGTCTCTAGGGAGGAAGAAAGATAAATGATTTCCTTGATTACAAATCTCTCACTCTTGTGGAAAACCTATTCTCCAACTCTGAGACCACGTTATTGGAGGAGCACCATCTGCCACTGGCTCAACACTAATGAAGAAGGAGTTCACTACAGTCGTGATGGATCCTCTCCGGAGACCCATTCATCCTGGGTGAGCCATTCTGACCACGGCAGGCAGCAGCGTGCCTCTCCCCTGCTGCCGCTGTTGCTCTGTGAGGATGGTGATTTTTCCTAGGAAACAGGGCAAGGGAAGGTGTGCAAAGAGTTGTTCCACAGTCTATCTGTTGGCCCTGCAACCCACCACGTAGCTGCTGACATACCTGCTGCTATGGTCTAAATGTGCCCCCAAATTCATGTGCTGGAAGCTTAAATCTCAATGCAACGTTGTTTGGACCTGGGGCCATTTGAGAGGTGTTTGTGTCATGGGAGTTTCACCCGCATCAATGGGTTAATGCTACTATAAAAAGCTTTTGTAGACTGGAGGTCACTTTCTCTCACCCTTCCACTTCCCACCATGTGAAGATATGGCAGGAAGTCTGCCCAGACCAGAGGCTAGTGCTTTGATACTGAATTTTTCCACTCCTAGAACTGTGAGAAATAACCTTCTGTTCTATAAATTATTCAGTATTAGTTAATCTGTTGTAACAGAACAAAACAGACAAAAACACCTAACAGTTACCCTGTGCCTTAGTTTATCTATCCATAATGTTTAACACAAGTCATTCAGTGTTCCTTACTGCAAAGTTGAATGTACAGTGGCTGAAAACATCTGCACATTCCTAGAACATGATGCTGTCACTGAGGTCCTCCCCAAGGATGATACCTTTTGTTTTCAATTATTTTTTGCTGAAGAAGAATTGATGCAGTCTTAACTTCTAAGATAAATTTGAACTCTATAACCATTACTGAGGCAGGGACTCTGCTGTCCGGTGTACTAAATGGGACATTCTTTCTAGATGAAGTTAATGCATTGCACACATTGTGAATTACGGATGTTTACATGGTAGGTCTCTATCCTTTTTAGGAACTCTCAAATTTATATTTCTCAACCTAATTCATTAATATATCTACTCAATTTCCAGCCATTATTTCAAAGGAGATCAAAAAAGTCTCTCTAGAAAATAAAAGTGGTAACCAGGAAATGCAAAAGCAGAGAAGAAGAGAAGGGAAAGTCAAGAGGATGAAGATTAAAAATGCAGTAAAAATAGCAAAAACACCTTGAGAAAGAAAATTATGATTTGTTTCCTCTGTTGGCCTGGAAACAAGTACACTCAATCATGGTTATGGTGAACATATATTCCATACCAAAAACTGTTGAAACAAATACCCTACCAGGAACCTTTGTGCCACTTCTGAGGGTGAAATATGGTATTAGAGATATAATTTGAGTCCTGAAATATGAGTGTCCAGAACACATCAATAGATTTAGAGTCAACAGTAAAGTAGATTTAAAAATGACACTGCCCAGGAAAATCAAAGATATATGTTTGCTGAAGTCATACTCTCAGCATAAAATTACTACTTTATATCAGTGCATTAGAGGGTAGAACTGAGTAAAAGGCCTTGAACACTCAATCTCTCCAGGCATCAGTTTCCTCAACTGTAAATTGAAGAGGTTGTACTAGGTGATCTCAAAGGTCCTTTCGTCCACTAACAATCTATAATTCTATAACTTAGTCTCTGCACTGTAATTGTCCCACTTCAAAAACATTATTATATGTGCACATATGCACATGTGTGCAAAAGCAGCACAGGGGCACTCACTCACAAGCTTGGCATTTACCATGATTAACTTCCACAATGGGAAATACACATTGAATTTTTTATCCCTATTACCTTTTTTTTTTTAATTTTGCTAGTGGGTACTTGTGCTTTCCAGAAAGAGAGAGAGAAGAGAGAGAGAGAGAGACAGAAGACAAACAGAGAGAGAGGGGGGGGAGAGTGAGAAGCACCCTCCATGGGGAATGGTCTTGCCATAAGCCCTTCTCCCTTTGGTATTTGGCATGCTTGTCAATCTACCTGTTCCAGGAATTTAACCATGCAGCAGACCATGTGCAGTAGACCACTTGCCTTAACCACCATGCTACCAACTTGCCCCTTCTCACTATTATCTCAGTCAGAAACACACCATCTGTGTCTTTTTCCAATTAGATAATGGAACAATGCCTAAGTATTTGAAAAATAATCAGAATGCACATTTCCTCATACTGCCATACTCTTTGGCCTTCACTATCTTAGTCTTCCATACCTGTTTCGAATCCCACCATAAAATGACAACCATCAGTCTCAGGATTCTCAAGCTCCCATGCATTTAACCAACATCCAGTTACATCACTCTCCCTCCACTTTATGTCAAATCTGAAAAATATATTTGAATATTAGTCCCTGGACCAGTCTGTGGTCTGGCAGTTAAAGCAGCTGGATCTTACATGGCCAACAGTATGGTTCAGGTCTTAGACCCTGCAGCATGAGAAACATGCTGAGTATGTGTGTATGTGTGACCAAAATCCTGAAAGGAGGGAGAAGCAGAGAAGGGATTGCCATGTGACCATGCCCCAGGGGAGGTTCTTACTGCTATGTAGTCGCCATTTTATTAACACCTTTGTGAAAGCAAAAAGTTTCAGGAATGTGAGAATTGTGAGACTGACATCCGTTGCATGTTGCTTAGAACCAGCTGCACACTGATAACAAATGGAGTATGATCCTGATGTACCCTCAGAAAGTAAAGGCAGCAGGGGCTGGCTTCCTCAAACTCACTTGGTTTGGTTTGGGTTGGTTTGGGTTGGTTTTCTAAACAAAACAATCCCCCCAGACCAGTGTGAAGAAAGACAAATACTACTTTCAACAGAACACTTAAAGGTAAGTAATTTTTGCTATTTTTTGTAACAGGTTAGGGTATTGCATCAATAATAGAAAGTATGTGTTTGAGTTTCAAAATTACCATAATTTCTCTATAATGATAAAAGTACTTTGGGATTTTCCTGCTTAGTAGATACTTCTGCCAACAGCTATGGCTATCTTTTGTGTATGACAATAATCATGATTCTGAGAGGTTATGAGAATTGATCAAATGATTTGGCCGGGGAGTCCTTTTGTAGGCAGGCATAATTCCTTCTAGCATCTGTTCAGTGCCCCTTCCTCCCTCCTCGCTAATGCATGAAGCCATCAGGTGAAGTCCCTTACACATCGGCGTTGCATAGCATGAAAGGATTGCACTCACGCCCCTCTGCAGTGCTCTCCATTGTCCTTGAACTTGGCTGTGAGATGCTTCTATCGGTGGGACAGCAGCAAATGTGATACAAGCAGAGACTTACATATCTTGGCTTTCTCTCTTCTACTCCTCTGACCTCACCTTGAGATCATACTTAGAATACCTGCTGAAGGAGACACGGGGAGCAGGCAAGAGTATCCTTTCACCTAGCACAGGTCCAGACATGGGAAAAAGAACAGAGAACATCAGCAAAAACATCTAACCACCTATAGGCTTGAGTGCAGAAATAAGTATCTATTTTTGGTTCCCACTGAAGTATTGTGGTTTTTTACTATGCAGCATTATTGTGGCCTTAGAAAACAGATATATCCAGGTCTAGATAAAGACTATACTCTCGTCTTTAGTTTCTTACTTCTCAACAAACTTACCAGTTTTGAGTCTTATTCCATTGAAATCCCATTTGATGCTGGGTAATTTATATGATTTTTTTGGTCTGTGTTATAAAAATGAATTAAAATTATGCCATGTTTGGCTGTTTTATTAGAAACTTCAACATCATCATGAGAATAGAATGCTTACATTTCCCAGTTGTGGCATAGTAATACAGGACAGACTGAAAGAAGATAAAACTTGAAACTAACCCTATAGTACTGGAATTGGTGGGTCGGAGAAACTCCCAGAAGAGAAGTAGCTCAGCCAAGCCTGAAGGATGGGCATCATCAGGTAAGAGCTGCTCTCAGGGACATCAGCCTATTGAGGAGATGTCCTGAGAGTTGAGCAGGTACCATTCAGGGAGCAGGTCTACAACCACAGACCTGGGAAGGTTGATGATATCACAGAGAAAGAGAATGAGTGACAATATTGACTTTTCAGGAGTGCTGGCCCAAGAAGCCATTCTAATCTTCAACCTCAAAAGGGTCAGAGCCAGAAACTCAGTGTTTTGTTTGGTTTTATGAAGAGATTTTTGCTATAGGGTGCATGTCCTCACCAGAGAGACAGAAAGCAGGAAATCACCCTTAGAGGGGATGGCCTTGCCACAGTCCCTTCTCCTCCATTCTCCTCTTGAGTTTTTAGGCATGCACTCACATGTACCTAGCATGAGTGTCAAGCCACTTGGTCCAGGACTGTGGTCGACCATGTGGGAGTCCAGTGCCTCAACCACTACACCACCCACTGGCCCCTTAAACTCAGTTTTAAGACAGCAATGAAAGTACACTTCATTTGAATTTGCATCTTATTGTAATAAAAGCAGAAAGTGAATTATTAGAATGAGAAACAAGAGCCTGGTGAGAGAAAGGAAAGAAGTATGGAAGGGAGTGTGGAAAGAAGGAGGTATGAGTCCCAAGTGGAACATGTCCTTTGGCAGCACTCTTCTGCACTGACCTTGGACTTGGCCTTCAGGAGAGGAAGGAGGAAAGGAAGGAGAAGGTGGATTTGATGCTGAGTTCCCTGAGTATTGAAATCAAGGAACTTTCCCTCTTTTGCCTTTACAGGTTCTAAAACATGAGCTTCAAAATGTGAATTAGTAGACCAGTCTAGTATGATTTAGGTCACTTTATGCATTGGAAAAAAGGTATTGATTTTACATGTCTATCAGGTTTATAAGAAAAATAAAATCTCGGTGAGAATTAAAAGATTTTCCAAATTGTATGTTACTTGAAGTGGTACTTACCCAGGCACAGACAAGACAGTTAAATAATTATTCGGAAAAGTCAAATTCTTGAAAAATTTAATTAACTAAAAAAAAAAAAAACTATGCTTTAACCTATATTATTTCGCTTGCCTACCTAAATTGATCAAATTTGTCAACCACTGCTGAACGTTATATCTCACTTTGCCTGTGTACAAACAACATCCTCCTAATGGTTATTCTAATTGCAGGCAGTGGTCTCCAAGAGCCAGCTCTAGTGTCCTGACATACAGACCTTCAACATTTAATACCCTCAAGCCTTCCAAGAGTGGAGGCAAATTTAAGTCTAAGGTAGAAGCTTAGCTCCCTATATACCCCAGTGGCTAGATGTGTGTGTGTGTGTGTGTGTGTGTGTGTGTGTACGCATGTGCACTTCAAATGTGATTTATTACAATAAGTACATACAGTGTAGCATGCATAAAAATTCCCTGAAAACTATACATCTGACTCATAATTAGTTTTTCCTTCATGAATCGCACTGAAGATGAATCTAATTACATCATGTAGATTTGAATATTAGCTTTTATTTGCCACGGGTTTTTTTGCTCCATGGTCCCAAACACATCCATCAGCTTTACCTGCTGCAGACAGGTAGAGCTTGAGGCAACCACTGAGAAGTTTGGAATGTACAGGAGGCCAAGCCTGCGTATACGGTGTATATACATGAGGGTATCAAAATCAGAGAAAATTCCCTCCATTCCATAACAAGAAATTTACTTCAACTTTCTTGGTACTGTAGAAATTAATATTTTTTTTCTCTTAAATGATAGGAAGGCTCAAGGAAAAATCTAATGCAACATGTTTTCTCAAATAGACAATGTAGAAGCCAAAGAACCATGTTGTCTTCAATTGGAGTTCTTGGTAAAAGATTTCTTTTTATCCTTACCTTTCTATAGGCAGATTGAGTCTACGGAAATCCTACCCCAGGAAATACTAGGGGAACTGGGTGAATTAAATTCAATTGCAATTAAATATAACTTCCCTGGTGACTCACAATACTCTTGCTCAGACAGGCAGAACTAGCCTCTTCCTTGGCTGTATTCTTGCTCCCAATGCCCTTTGTCCTTTAAGAAGTCACACTTGTGATAAACTTCCAAGTTATTGATGATCTTGACTCTTTTTGCAGCCTATATGTCCAACGGCATGGCCTGGCCAGCTTTCTGCAGCACAAGCTTCTTCATTGCCTGCCTGGATGGGACTGAATGAGTTCCCACCTCTGTCCTAGTTGTTTCACTGCCAACACTCAAAGCCTATGCTAGAAACATTAAAGTTTCTGTTCTCCATTGCTTTCTTCCTTTTACCTACCAGCATATGATGCTACCAATATGACACGGGGCTATTCTCATTGCTTTACCACAACCAAAGCTAACAGTGCCTGGAAATTTGAGCAAGACACATTTCAAAACACTCTACTTCATCAAAGCATTTACAATCATGAAACTAAGTTTGAGTAGAGTGAAGGAAAGTAGAAAAGATGTGACAAAATGATGATAAGCTACCAGGAAAGTCAAGCATAATTTTTTGTCAAATAGGATGGAGTAAGACACTTTGGCCCTAGAGACCTCAGCATATAAAAATATCTATTTATGAATGTAGAGACTCTATAACACTCAATGAGCCACTCACGTCCTTGAGCAATTGGTCATATCATTTTGATGCTCTCAGGGAGAGCATCCCAGCATCCTGCATGAAGTATCACATAGTAGGAGCCCAATAAATATTTGTTGAATTGCCCTTTCTTTTAATGTACAATAAATTAGCATAACCACTGTGGAGAACAATATAGAGGTTCCTCAGAAACTTACAAATAGTAATAGAACCATAAGACCCAGTAATTCCATTATTCAGCATCTACTCAAAGGATATGAAAACAGTCAGAAAAACACCTACACACCCATGTTTATTGCAGCATTATCTACAAGTGCTAGGACATAGAATCAACTCAAATGTCCAAGAACAGATAAGCATATTGGAAAAATGTTGCACATATACTCTATGGAATACTACTCAGCAATAAAAAAATAATGAGACTCTGAGATTTGAAACAAAGTAGATGAATATGGAAGACTTAATGCTAAGCAAAGCAAGCCAGACTATGAAAGAGAGATACAGCATGTCCCTGCCCAATATATACTGAATGTCTGCACTCTCTAGCAAAAACGGAAATATAGGAAGATGTAATACCAGGGAGGCCAACTGTAGATACTACGGGCAGCACAAAAGGGAGTAAGTTATTGGAGTGGGTATAAAAGGTAGGAGGGAGGGTGTAAGGGATAAAACAAAATATTTAATAGAACAAAAATGAAAAGATCTGTCTTTTAATGTATGTGGTAATATCTTTGACTTGACTAATACGCACTGTATTAATACTGGAAAAAGCCATTTTGCCTGTAAAGACATTCAGTGACTAAATGTAAAGTTTAAAAAAAATGAAAAAAATCCATCATCATCACCTGATACAGACATGGATATTCAGCTTCATAGATTATCTGTTATTTGGAAATAATGGTTTTTATTAGAAAAGTAATATGAATTCATTATATCACACTTAAAATAGAGATAAACAGCAAAGATATATTACTGCATATTACTTTTATCATCAATGTATCATCGATATCTTATAGTCTCATCGATTATTCTTCTAGAGCTCTCTAAATGGCTGTATCATATTCCATTTCAGACCCATCATTACTATTTTACTCACTCCATCACTGACTAGCAAGTCGAAAAGGATTTGGCTCAGAGCAGTGGCTCAATGTGAATATTTAGATGAATAAGTAAACTGAATAGACATTTAGTTTTTCTTCATTTTTCTCTATTAAAAGTAATACTGCCATGAACATGGTTGTGGTTAAATCTTTGTGCACATACATAGTTCATAGTTTAGATGAAGTTCTAAAAGTTAAAATGCTGGTCAAAGAGTACAAATTTGCTGAATTTTAATCCCATCACTATAAAAATTCTCTAGAGACTGCTAAGGCACCACACAGAGAAATGATTTGCATTACTCAAAGCTGACAACTATTTCCTTCCCCAAGTTTAGCCTTGCAACTAAACAAAAAATATCTAGTTTTCTCTCGTTTTGCACCACGAGATCCTAGATCTAAAGAACTAGGTTATATGCATTACAAGGACTTCCATCTATTGGTTGTGAAATAAAATGGGTCAGGAAAAAATACCCTTAAGCGTGATTCACTGGGGACCCAGTAGGAACGATTATAAGGTGTGCAGTCCTGTCTGGACACACAAATGGCTAAATTGATGCTAATGAATGTTTCACTTCAGTCCAATTTGGCCATCTGGCCAGGATTTGTTTCAGCTCCTGCCACAAAAGACTGACTCTTAACTGCATCCTCAGCATCATCCTCTGACCCACAGGCTGCCAGGAACCAGAGAATATCATCGACTTTATCTGCCTGCCTTCCGACAGGACTGCATTTAAATTTACTGAACAAGATCAATTCTGCTGCAAAATGCTTTCTTGAAAGGAATTTCAGGGGACCTCTTCCTATATTCAACAACTAACAGACAATATACAGAGTAACACTTAACATTGCATAAATATTATTAAGTTGTGTTTGCAGACATGATATTTAATTACAAGCTTTTACTTTTGCATGATATTCACATAATTCAAAAATAAAACCTAAATACCTGGAAATACCATTAGCAAAGTATCTCCTAACACCATGAAAAATCTCTGTTATGATTTAACTCAAATTCAGCTGCAATTTTTTATATTTGTGTAAAGTCTTTCAAGTGAGTATTAGAGCTATGCCTTAACATCCTTGTTTTCTAAACTTTAACATGACTGCTAAAATTATTCAGTCAATTTAGACACAGTTTGCAAAATGGACTCTGTAGTACACATGAACAGTGGTCATTTTCAACTTACATCACTGATGCTGTGCAATTCGTGCAGTGAAGTATGGCTCTCAGTGTCCAGAACCAGATGTAATTTAACACATTCTCAGTCCTCCCCACTTTTATCATGCTGCTACTTCAGCATACAGTGACTTATTGACCTAGAATTTCTTTTAGTACAAAAATCTTAAAAATCAAAATAATGACTCTAAAATGATTAAATGCAATTATGAGAATTATTTGATCTTACCTTGAAGAGACACATCAAAGGACCACAAGTCTGGACTTGATGGTGTAATGACTTCTGGGAACAATTATTTCAGTTGTTCAAAATGGAGAGAGGGAAACTCAAAATGGAATTATCTATGTTTCTCTTTCAATTATGCTTATTTCATAATTACATATATGCATTGAAAAATATTTTTAAATGTGCAAAACTTTATATCTGTAAGAACATTCTGTTATTTAATTAATCAATTGGATGTCATAAATATGGTCTGACCATTAAAAATATCTTTGACTGCAGTAAAAAGCAACAGGGCTAGAAGAGAGATTTGGAAGGTCTCACAAAAAAAGTGATGAATTTTTATGGCAATGAATACGCTAATTACTATGACTTGATCATTGTTCAGTATATACATGGATGTAAAATAGTACTCACATTAGTATGTACAATTATTGTGTCAATTACATAAATAAGAAATCTTAAAAAAATAAGTTGCTATTGAGATGCTGCAAGATGGCCATTATAGAGTACACATTTTTACTTAGGAAATAGACACATTGCCAATAGAAATGTGACCTTCATTTCTTAAATTCTTAAAAATGTCCTCTTCCAACCTATAAATGTGCCATCAGACAAACGGGCTCAGAAAACAGGATAAATTAAAAGTCAATCAAGATTTATATTGCTTTTCAGATTTTTTTGTAAACTTACTTAGTTAAGTAGTATTGTCTGCCATCTTTTATAAGTAGGAAAGAGAGGCATGGAAAAGCTAAATAAATTGTATAAAGTGGAGGAGAAAGATTTGAACCTAGGCTATCAGATTTCTAACTACTCAAAACTGATACCAAAAACAACTTGTAAGGGAACCAGCAGTTAGCGTAATGGCTATGTCGCTGGACTCCCACGTAGTCAACCGCGGTTCGTGTCCCAGACCCAGTGGCTTAAAACTCACGTCAGGCGCATGTGCGTGCGTGCCCAAGATCCCAAGAGGAGAATGGAGGAGAAGGGATTGTGGCGTGACCATCCCCTCTGGGGGGTGGGTGATTTCTCGCTTTCTGTCTCTCTGTCTCTCTCTGTCTGGAGAGCGCACGCACCCTATAGTAAAAACCTCTCCAAAAAAAAAAAAAAAAAAAAAAAACTTGTAATACTGGACAAATTTTTTTTTTTCCATTAGTCAATTGCTAAATAAACTCATTTCTATTACTGCAAAGATGAAAACTGCCAGTGTTGAAATCTGAGGTGTGTCCTGCCATGTTCTGGGACCACGGCAACTGAATCTCTGCTCTAAACCCCATCTTCCAGACTCTGAGAAAGCGTAGCCAGATAGGGCAACCTCCATCTTCTCTCTGTCTCTGTCTCTTTGTCTCTGTTTAATTTTCTTTTTTAGTTTTTAAAACACTCTTCTCACCTCTGACCTATCTTTTCTCTTGCTAATTTCAGAAGCCATTTAAATCTGAGGTGTGTCCTGCTGTGCTTGCATGGTACACTTAGACACCATGCAGTTTTCATTTTTTAATTAAAAAAATTTTTTTTCTTTCCTTTTTAGGTAGTTTTTGTCTCCCCCCCCCCCTTTGTTTTCTTTTTCTTTATTTTTTTACCTTACTTTCTCACTCTGCTGTTTAGCCTCCACACATTAAGTGTCTAGACAGGTCGAGGTGCATAGTAGCCAAGCATCTGAATACGTTTAGGGTCATAGAAATCCTCAACCCTTACTGAACCTGCTGCCAGAAGAAAAAAAACTCCTCTTTATAAATCTAAACTCAAAACCTCTTTCCGTGTTCACCACATTGCAAAACACAGTAGAGGAGAGAAATTGTCTCAGAAGTACGGTACAGTAAAGGGAAGCAAATGATCTTACAGTTGCAGAAACCTTCTCTAAGCAACTAGACAGAAGTGAATACACCACCAAATGACTAAAATTCATAGAAGAGATACTGCAGAATTAAAAGCAGGGAGAAGTACAAAACTGTAGGGAGTGTAGCTCATCTCCCACACACCTCAGAACTCTTGGTTGAAGCCCCAAAGCTCAGCCCAGGTTCACCTATTCTCTAAAAATAGTGAGGCCTCTCTGAAATCCAGTTCCAAGGTCAAAAGCACAGGTTGTTTGATGAGCATCAGGGAAACAGAACTTCAGAGAGATTGCAGATCACCTCCTCTCAACACACATCTGAATGCTTAAAACTAACTCCAAGAAATTAGGAAAAATTGTATAATCGATCAGATGGCCAGAAACAACTGCAGAGGACTGAGAAATATGAGAAACCAAGAAAATATCTTTCTCCCAAGGGAAAAGAAGAATCCTCCATCATTCAAAGGCAGTACATTGGAGCATGTCGTAATGTACAATAAAGAATTCAAAATATTCACAGTGACAAAACTAAATGAGACGCAAATATGAGAAATAATGAACTCCAGAAGGTACAAGAGAAAAGAGACAATGATTTCCAGGAGGTAAGGAAGTTCTTTCACAATTATAAGAAAGAAATACATGCCAACTACTCTTTTTTATGGCATGTATTTCTTTCTTATAATTTTATGGAACTATTAGAGATGAAGGCTATAACACAGGAAATTAAAACCTCCCTTGAAAGTATTAAAAGCAGATTACACCATGCAGAAGATTGAATCTCAGATGTTGAAGACAAAACCTCTGACCTAGAAAAAAATTCACCAAAAATACTGAGAAAGCAACCCAAAACATGAGCATAATATACAAGAAATACCAGATACCATTAAGTACCCAGACATCCAGATATTAAGTATCCCAGAGAGAAGAAACAAATAAGGGCACCGATAATCTATTCCATGAAATCAGAGGCATTCAAATATCCAGATCCATGAAATTCAAAGGAACCCTAATAGAATCAACCCAAGAAGATCTTCTCCAAGGCACATTATAGCAAGACTGGTGAAATACACAAAGACAAGATACTAAAATTGGCAAGAGAGAAATGTCAGGTTACTTACAAAGATTATCCCATCAGGCTAAGATCAGACCTCTCACTGGAAACAAAGCGAGCAAGAAAAGAATCGAAAAATTTAATCAAGGTGCTAAATGAAAAGCAATTTCAACCAAGATTACTATACCCTGCAAAATTATCCTTCCCATGGGAAGAAAAGATAAAACATTCTTAGATAAGAAAAACCTGAAAGAATTTACCAACACCAGACCAGCTTTCCAAGAAATTCTGAAGGCAGTGCCTTACCAGGAAAACTAAAGTCACACAGACAGAAATAAGAGAACAAAAAGCAGCCAAGAAAACGCTAGAGACAAGTCTGGAAATATCAATAATAATGTTGAATGTTAATTTCCAGGATTTAAATGGAAAGATTAGACCACAGTAACACTGCAAATTCAACAGAAAAGAGATGAATTACATTAGACTGAACTGGTGAAATAGAATTTTATGGCTTTTGACTAAAACAGTACTGATTTTTTTACTATGCTTCCTTTTCCAGATTTAAGGATTTTTCTTTCTATTGAGCTGTTGGTAGGTTCAGCAATTTGTGAAAATGTTTGGTTTCTTTTTGTTTTTTTGTTTGTTTGTTTGTTTTGTTTTTGCTTGATTTTTTTTAATTGAAACATAAACTTTTCTCCCTTCCTGACCCCTCTGGAATTGGAAAATATTTGTGAGTATTCTTATTTTGTGGCAGAAGGATTGTCTGCATAAGTTCAATAATACCTGTTGCCTTGCATCAAAAATTGGAAATACTCATTATTGTCAGGGCTTTGACTGAAATGTCATAGCTGAAGAAATGACCAGAAAACTATGGAACTAAGGTAGATCTCAAGAAAGCCAACAGAAGCTCTTAGAAAGATTGCCTGGCACCATAAACAATTCTGCCTGGCAAAGAGGATTAGAGAAGCCACATGAAAGAATTAATACTGTAAAATAACCTGAACTTTTCCAACCCAGCATTGTAATCAATAAGTAGAGATTGCAATAGAGCAACCACAACTAGAAAATTACCTGGAGAAAAACTTTGAAGGAAGAAAAAGAGGCTGGCTGATCTTTCCTAGCAGGTGGTAAACTACAGAGTACTACGTAAAGAGAACTGAGTTGGGAAGGTTCATGTGTGAATTGTGTACTGGGTGTTTGCTTCTCAACAGTTTGAGCAGTTGACATGTAAATATTTTCTCAAAACTATTTAAAACCATACTGTCTTAGTTATAGAGTCACAAACAAAATTATAACAAATATTTTGAAAGTTATCTTTAAAATTCAGGGTTTTTTGGGAAATTTTGAAATTTGGTTATTAACTCTCAAGAACTGGAGCATGAGCAAAAAATTTTTTATATATAAAGTGAATGTTTGTGAGAAAGTATAAATTAATTAATTAATTAAAATAAATAAATACAAAAAAAGGAAATAAAAACCTTCCAGTGTTTTAAAAGATAAAAGATACCAATTATTTTAATATTCATTTTTTTAAATTTGCTATAGGACACACGTCCTTTCTGGAGAAAGACAGAGAGAGAATGAGAAAACACACCAGGGGACTGGACATACCACAATCCCTTCTCCTTCTCCTCCATTCTCCTCTTAAGATTTTAGGTGCACACATACACACACACACAGACACACACACACATACACACAGTGTTTTTCAAGTTACCAGTCCAGGACTCAAACTGTCCAGTTGGCCAGGTGGGATCTAGCTGCCTTAACTACCATGCCACTGGCCAACCCTTAATATTTACTGTACACACCTGAGTGTTGAACCTGTCTGCATATTGTTTGCTCATCAGGCTAGGCCATGATTTTAGATAATAAAAAAGCTTTACAGGCTAGCATTAGCTATTATTACAACAAAGTAATGTATTGGCTTATGGAGATAATTAACTTTATAAAATGAATTTGAGCCACAATGAAAAGAGTCATTAAACATAGATAGCCTAAAATACAACTCAGAGATTATACATTTTGCCAGTAGGTGATTTGTTTCAAAAAGAAACCATGAAATTTATAAGACTCCATAAACTCACCTTTAAAATATGATGGAAAGATTTCTTTTTCCAGAATTGTCTTGTAAAATATTTTCTAATTAAGGAAATTATTGGATTAGCCTGTTTCAAATGAATCATTTTTCTACTAAAGTTTATGAAACTAAGGGAAAAATGCTATCTGTTCTTCTGAAGTTCATCTCTTGCAAACACACCCAAATAATGTTTGGCCTGCTCTCTGGGTATTCCTTTGCCCTGTCAAGTTAACACATAAAATTAACTGTCTGAAATCCATCTTAAGACCAGACCAAGCTTTGAATCCTTGCTTCTCACTCTCCCACTGTAGGCAAGATTATTTTTTTTTTTTTGAGAGGTCTTTGCTATAGGGTGCATGCACTCTCCAGAAAGACAGAGAGAGAGAGAGAGAGAGAGAAAGTGAGAAATCACCCCCGGGGAGATGACCACACCACAATCTCTTCTCCATTCTCCTCTTGGGATCTTGGGCACACATGCGCAAGCGCCTGGCGTGAGTTTAAGCCACTGGGTCCAGCACTCAAACCGAGGTCGACTATATGGGAGTCCAAGGACATAGCCATTACGCCATCTGCTGGTCCTTGTAGGCAAGATTTTTAACTTTTCTAAGCCTCAGCTTCCTCCTTTATGAAAAAGGGATAGTTTCAGGGCCCTTATAGTTTTGGTCTAAGAATAAATTAAAACAGTATGTTTAAAATCTAGCACAATGTCCATACATAAGCTATAGATAATACTGAAAAAGTATTTTTCATTACTGTGGGTGCTCTGAGTCATTGTCCATTTGATTCCTTTTGATTGTACACCATGATTTAGATTGAAGAGGTTTGTTCAGAAGAGTAGTACCAGGCCCAGCAGATGGTGTAATGGTTACATCACTAGACTCATACATGGCCGACGAAGGTTCAAGGCCTGGACCTGGTGTGTGCACAAGCATGCCCAAAATCCTGAGAGGAGAATGAAGGAAAAAGGACTATGACGTGGCCATCCACCCTGGAGGAGTGATGTCTCACTTTCTGTCTCTCCAGTGAGCACACATACTTAATAAAATGAATTTGAGCCATGATGAAAGGAATCATTAAACATAGATAGCCTGAAATACAACTCAGAGATTATACATTTTGCCAGTAGGTGATTTGTTTCAAAAAGAAACCATGAAATTTATAAGACTCAATAAACTCACCTTTAAAATATGATGGAAAGATTTCTTTTTCCAGAATTGTCTTGTAAAATATTTTCTAATTAAGGAAATTATTGGATTAGCCTGTTTCAAATGAATCATTTTTCTACTAAAGTAATATGAAACTAAGGGAAAAATACTATCTGTTCTTCTGAAGTTCATCTCTTGCGAAAATATCTCTAGCAAAAATATCTCTAAAAAATAATAAAAATAAATAGAAGAGCAGGCCCTCGGTGAAGACTTACTATTAAAGGTTTGCCCTTTCTAATATCATATCTATATTAGTTTCCTAGAGCTGCTGAAATGAAGTACCACAAACTGAGTCTGAAACCTGGAGCCAGAAGACAGTTTCTTCTTACTGAGTAGAACACTTCCTTGCCTCCTCGAACTTTCATGGTTCTGCCCAGTCTGACGTTCCTCGGCCTGCAGCTGCGTCCTGAATAGCTATTCTCCCTGTGTCTTCCCTCCGCCTTCTTTTAAGAATCCCAAGGGCCAGCAGGTGGGTGGTGGTTAAGGTGCTGAATTCCACATGTCTGACAGTGCATTTTGACCAGACCTAGAGAACTGAAAAAAACATGCTGGGCACATGTGTGTACATGCCCAGAATCCCAAGAGGAGAATGAAAGAGAAGGGATTGCAGTGTGACCATCCTCCAGGGGAGAGAGGTGGTTACTCACTTTTCCTCCTTCTCTCTCTGTCTCTCTCCAGAAAGTCACATCACCTATGACAAACAATTTAAAAGAGAAATAAGAAAAGAAAGAGAAAAAAGTAAAGGAAGAGAGCAAGAAAGGAAAGAAAGTAAAAGAAAGAAGAAAAGAAGAAAGAAAAACAAAGATAGAAAGAGAAAGAAAGAAAAGAAAGAAAGAAAGAAAGGAAGGAAGGAAGGAAGGAAGGAAGGAAGGAAGGAAGGAAGGAAGGAGAGAAAGTAAGACAGAAAGAAAGAAGAAGAAAGAAGGTGAAAGAAAGAAGGTGAAAGAAGAAATAGAGAAAGGAAGAAAGAGAAAGAAAGAAAGAAAGAAAGAAAGAAAGAAAGAAAGAAAGAAAGAAAGAAAGAAAGAAGGAAGGAAGGAAGGAAGGAAGGAAGGAAGGAAGGAAGGAAGGAAGGAAGGAAGGAAGGAGGGAAGGAAGAAAGAGAGAGAGAGAGAGAGAGAGAGAGAGAGAGAAAGAAAGAAAGAAAGAAAGAAAGAAAGAAAGAAAGAAAGAAAGAAAGAAAGAAAGAAAGAAAGAAAGGAAGGAAGGAAGGAAGGAAGGAAGGAAGGAAGGAAGGAAGGAAGGAAGGAAGGAAGGAAGGAAGGAGAGAAAGTAAGACAGAAAGAAAGAAGAAGAAAGAAGGTGAAAGAAAGAAGGTGAAAGAAGAAATAGAGAAAGGAAGAAAGAGAAAGAAAGAAAGAAAGAGAGAGAGAGAGAGAGAGAGAGAGAGAGAGAAAGAAAGAAAGAAAGAAAGAAAGAAAGAAAGAAAGAAAGAAAGAAAGAAAGAAAGAAAGAAAGAAAGAAGAGAGAGAAAGAAAAAGAAAGAAAGAAAGTGACAGGGAAAGAAAAAAGAGGAACCCCTATCATATCAAACTGGATCAGGGCCCACTGTACTTCAGCGAGACCTCATCACAAGTCATTACTAATACAATGATATTTGCTCGAAATGAAGTCTCATTCTGGAAATACTGGGTGTTAGGTCTTCAATTTGTCTTTTTGATGACAATATCTCCCACCTGCTCACTTGGCCTACAGCAATGGCTTCTTCAAAGATGTTCCTGCTTCACATGCCCCCACCCCCCAAAATATATATGTGAGCATGCATTCCTTAGTGTAAACGTAACAGCAGGAAAGGGATCTTTACAATGAAAACTCCACAGTTAGTCTTGAATCCTTTTTTATTCACACTCAACTTTCGACCTATTAGCACATTTGTTCAGTTCTCCCTTTTTTATTAATTTAAATATTTTTATTTCATTTTCTTTTATACATTTAATCACATTATTTAGCTTATAAAGTGAATATTTCAACATGTGAACATTTCTCCCTAGTCCAGCTGATAAAACTATAAAATACCTTCAACAGATAATACCACACTTCTTTGTCCCATTAATGCTTTGCACCCCATTGCTATCGCCTTGATTCACGTCTCTGCCATTTTCACCTGGACCTTTACTGTGGCCTCTGCTAAGGTCCTTCTGTTCTTCCCCAGACACACCCAGAACGTGTGCAAGCACACATCAGCTGAACCATGCACACGGCAAGAGACAGAGTGGCCGACTTCGGCTAAAACCACCAAAGTGCCCTTCCCGTCTCAGAGAGCAGCGTCTCTGTGCCCCAGTGAATGGCAAACCTGCCCTTCTCCCTGGATCCCATTTTTCTCCACTCACTCAGAGGTCTTGCTTCCATGATTGCCCTCCCTCACAAATCACTGTCATTTCATCCTCATTATATTAAACGCTGTGTCCTCGTGACTCTAACTTTTGGTTCTTTCCTTTATTTTCATGGGCCATGTAACTACCCAAATTTAATTACATAGATACTATTTACCAGCTTGTTTTTTGTTTATCTCCTTTCTAGTGTATAAATCTCATGAAACAAGAATTCTGTTGCTCAGTTATTTCCTGAGCATCTAGAGCAGTGTCTTGTAGATACAGAATAATATATTTGAATGAATTAATGAATGAAAAATTAAATGGATAGATCCCACTATGCTTTCAGTATCTTTTCTATTCTATAAAGTGAATTACCTGAACTAAGGGCCTGGACAATACCAAATGCATTTCTTAGACCTTGCTTATAACATTCTTATTTTAATGTACATTAGTACATCCTATTAGTTTGTTAGGCATTGTTATAACAGTTTATGTGCCTCCTACTATTTAGCATAAACTCACCATCAAGTGGGAATGTATCACTCTACTTGTTCCATAAACTATTCACTTTATCTTGTTGTCTCCAATTTCTCCTGCAACTAATTGATCAACAACCTACGTTTGTTGTACTGTCTTCATCATCTTTTGAAAGCATTTAAAGCTCAAATTTTATTACTGATATTGATGCAAACCTTTTGGCAAAGATTTGCAATACACAAATTCATATATTTAAATCTAAATATGTTATTATTAATATATATATATAAATATATTAAATCTAAGTACTATCCCTTTTTTTAACTGAATATTTTATTTGCACTTTCATAGTTTCATATCTTCATCGTCTCAGTGTTCTTAAACTTTCATTTGCTCAGCACCTACATGTTACTCACTGGCATACTTAAGAAAGGCAAGTACATGGCAATTTATTGATAACTTTGAGAATGAAAGATTTTGGAAATAAAGTACAATTATTACAGTAAAGAATATTTTTACATGTTTTTACAAATTTTACAGATTACATTTTAAAATATGATATAACTATATTTTTTTTTAAGAATATACCTAAATTAGGAAACTGGGATAATGTAATGTAATGTATATATTTTGGTTTCATCCAAGGTTCTTAGTTCAAAACTTCCATAGTATTTATTTTTATTACATTTTAAAATTATTTTTATATTATATTTAATCACATATATCTTCACAGTGTATAACATTTCTTTTTCCAGCACGATTACCATGCATATCAGTCAAGACAAAGACATCACTTTTCACATCATCATTATCAAATAACTTTTCTCTTTTTTTCAAATTATCATTAATTTTATTCTCATTTTTTTAAACATTCAATCACTATACATCATTTGGCTTGTAAAGATAATTTACCTAACATGAAATACTTCTCAAGCAGTCCAGTAGAGATACTGTCCGTGCTGTCATCAAGTACTATCTACTTTTTTTTTTTTTTTCTTTTTTTGGAGAGGTTTTTGCTATAGGGCGCGTCTCGCCAGACAGACAGAGAGAGACAGAGAGATAGAAAGCTTGAAATCACCCCCCCAGGGGGGATGGCCACGCCGCAATCCCTTCTCCTCCATTCTCCTCCTGGGATCTTGGGCACTCACACACACGCGCCCGGCGTGAGTTTAAGCCGCCGGGTCCGGGACTCGAACCACGGTCGACCACGTGGGATCCAGCGACATAGCCATTACACCAACTGCTGTCCCAAGTACTATCTATTTTTAAAAGTCACTATTTTTAATCTCCTAAACTTGTTTATATGATTGTATATATATATATATATATATATATATATATATATATATATATATATGCCTTATATTCTTCCATTCTTCCCTGGGTCCCATTTTCTTCACTCACTCAGAGGTTGTTACACATTTATACACACACACACGCACACACGCACACACACATATAGGTAGCTTCACTCACTCAGAGGTCTATATACATTATATATATAATGTATATAAATGTAGCTTAGATCACCTTTCCCCTTCAGACTACAAAAGTAATTATACTTTTAAAACTCTATGCAAAACAAACAAACAAACAAACAAAAAGTAATCACAATAAAAGGAATGAAATGTCATCCTGAATGGCAGGTTCTTCCAAAGCTGCCAGGACAGAGCTCTCTGAAACATCAGTATTCACAAGACAAATCCCAATTTGCCAAGTCTACCAACAGGTTGCAGGTTATCCCTGCAGTGTTGACAAATACAATTGCCGAGACTGCTGTAAAATAATAATGAGAGCTCGAAAAGGGGCTGGGAGAAGGCCTGTAATGATAGTATTTGGAGGTGACTGCCTTTCAATAAAAATAATCTGCTCTGCCGGCAAAGTTGCCACTGACAGAGCCATGCTGCCCCACACAGCTTCCTCTGTGAAGCGTCATTGAGCATCTCCCCGAGAGCAGTGGAGAGTTCTGCTTTTCTTTCCTGAGAGAAATCATGTCACTCAGTATAAGGAGAGACGTGCCTGTCTATTAGGATCTGCACAAGAGTCACTTGAAAAACATCAGGACAACATTTCTGTGCTAGACAGAACTTTCTGGACTCTTCCTTTTAAACATGAGATCCCGCGTGAGTGGAACACATTGTTTCTGTACCAACTTTCTCTCTACTACAAGTTAGTGACCCATCCTGATACTGAATGTCGGCTCCCTTGGAGCCCAGCAAGGAGAAACAGTTCTGCCCAGCCCAGCAGGTTCTGGACCAAAATTATACAACAAGGCTAGTGAGACACGTGAAGAACCGGGACTCATCTGTCCCTTCGTTAAATGGCTAGTGAACTGCTGGAGAGGAACTCAGGCTGCTTATAGCATTGGGCTTGCTCTCCGCTCCCTGGAAGTGTTCCCAATACTGAATTGGGGAATTAGTTTGCAGAAAGATCTGTCTTTAATACAAGGTGTCAACTTGCATACTCTGGAAGAGGAAGAAACAAGCTTCCTATTACTCAGGCAGTGACCTGGCAGAGTCAAGTCTCTGAAGCATTAGTAGTTAAAATACCAGGGACTAGTGCAGCAATTTCCAACCTATGTGCTCCATAGATCAAGGAACCTTCTTCATAGGCTGCTTGGAGAGAGGAGGTGATGACAGAGATAAAGCTCCAAGCCTCCCTCCTTCCCTCCAACCTCTCCCTCTGAGCAGCCCCATTTATATGGTTTAGATATTATAGTACAGTGATTTGTTATTTTTTCTTTAAATGTGGAAATTGCTATCCAGTGATTTGTTCAGGTATGAGCAAAGTCTTAGCCCTTTCTCTGCACATTACCTTATTTACCTCAGGGAGCTCTGTGGAGCGGAATACATTTAAATTTATAAACGGTGCGCTATCTTAAGAGGCACAACATTATTGGAAATACTTATATAATTTTTGTCACATAGCATGCTGTGTTTTGTTCTTATGCTCAGTGTATAGTTAGACTAGAACAGACAGCCAGAATTCTTGGGACAAACTGCGTTACCTTATACATCAACTTTGTACACAAAAGACAAATTCAGATTGCAGGTTGTGATCTTTTGGCAAATTGGTGACCTGGTTAATAAACTGAAATGAGCTAATGGCCTTTCCGTCATTCCCAGGCCGGGAAGGTAGTGCTCACACTGCAAGCAGGGAGCACTAAGGACCATAGTCTTGACTCCTGGCTTGCCCAGGGGTGTTTCCCAGGCAGACTGGCCACACCTTCCTGGGGTAGATAGTGCCCTCCTCTGTTTCTCTCCCTACCTGTTCCTCTACTTCTGTTCAGACTCCTCTGACTCTCTTCTTTGCCTGCCCTGGAAAAATTGATATCGACATCCAGGTAGAATGTGTCAGGGTCCTGAGGGAAAGCATCAAGACCTGAACCATCCTGATGAGGATTAAGGTTTGGCTGCAGGGCCAGGGAAGGAGGGTGAGCAAACTGAGCTTGGAGAAAGACAGGGACAGTGAAACCTGTGTGAACAGGTATATCTGTCAGAGTTCTCCAGAGGAGCAGATTCCCTAAGATCTCAATCTCTCCCCACAAAACTCTTCCCTCCTGCCCACCCCTCGTCAGTAAGTTAGACACCTGAAGTTCCTTTCCCATGTCTTCCACTCTCTTACAACCCAAATTAAATTGATCACTAAATCCTATTTATTTTATCCTCCAACTATTTCCAGTCCTACCATTCTTCTGGAGGGCTTTTATAAGTAGATGAGTCTGGTTCCTTATTTCTTGCCTCAGCTGTTATCATAACCTCCTAACTTATTTCACACCTTTTCCTGTAATGTATCATTTTGTCTCCCACTAAATGCCTCATGTAACTTTCATAGTATAGTATTGCTTCAACTCATATTGGCCAGTGATTTTTTTGTAGCCTACAGGATAAACTCCAAACCCTTTACATGGCCCAGTGAGCCCTTAAGAATCAGGATCTTTGGTCACAACCCCGACACTCGCCACACCACATGGTGCATTTCGTCTATGTGAAGACGGTCTTCAACCCACCCTGCTGACGCCCATGCCTGCCTTTGCCTGGACTATCCATGTCATTCCCTCTACTAGCATCGTCCTGCGTTCCCCTAGTTAAGTCCTATTCTCTCTTCAAGAGCACCATCCTGCATGGAAAATGTAGATAACCATCCTTAGAAAATTCATATAACCAAAGTTATAGTCTTGGGAATCAGAAGTACGTAGTAGGTATTTTAACCAAGAAAGTAGATAAAATGATCCAGAAAAAGGGCATAAGAGAAATAAAAGGATCAATAGGTAGAAAGGCAATTTCAGCAGGGCCTGTGGAGGACTCTGCGGTTGGCCTGATCATGCAAGGCGTCACCTCGAACGCCCTGAGATGGCCATGGGGTAACAGCTTGCTCCCAACCTTAGGAAATTCTCACCAGTCCCAAAGCCCTTCTGTATGTCCCTAAAGAGCTGGCAGGGAAAGAAAGCTCAAGGTAAGAACATAACCATATGACGTTCCTTTATCTAAATTTCCTCAGTATTTAAGGAAGCTGAATGAAATTTTCTCTGTGGGCACCAATTTCAGAAAAATTTCAACCTATGTGACCAGAATGTCACTGGTTAAATAATTATTCAGTTTTGTGGTCCACACATTAGGAATCTGTCAAAAAATAGCCATGCACACAACAAATACGACAAGCAGTCACTGAATGAAGACATGACTACTGCTTCCTCTGGTATTGGTTCCCCTCTTTTGTTTTCATCTTTATTTTTTTATTTTTGTTTCCTTTGTTTGTTTGTTTATTTTCCAACCACATAAAAATGCAACAGGTAGTCTTTCTACTTAGATTCTTTTACACAGTTGTTTCTTTTATGGCCAAGTCATGTTCTTCATTATTGCATGTTTAGTGACTGTTCATTTTGCTTTGTGGTGTTCTCTAGCATTAGATGCTAGCTTTGAAAAGTTAATAGGTCTGGTTTAAAAATACAGATTACAAAGAATATTTTGCAAAACCTATCTGAACAGCTTTTTCTGTAATTGCTAAACTCACACTGTCTAGACCAACAGTGTATGTTACTCAGTCCTAAAAGGATACTTTAGGTTAAAACTGAATGAAAACGTGCAAGGTGATGAGATTCATGATCGTCTTTGGCCAAACCCGACAATTTCAGAATTAAAATTTGAATCTGTCTCCATTCTCAAGTTTGGTCCCGATACTGAATAATTTCATGGACTAGCTTTCCCCTACCTTTCAAACTACAAAATGGAATGTTGGCATGCAAAGGTCACCTCAGCCAGCCAGTTTTTCACAAAACATGGTGTGGTGACATTTGAATTCAACCTTATGTCTACTGAACTGCTCACTAGACTTACTTTGACAGATCTGAGTATGATGGATGCAGATTTCCATCCAAAAGGTTTGGCTAGGCCTCAGCAGTAATATAACCTTTCTTAAAGGTTATTTTTAACCACTTGCTAAAAAATCCTACAGGAAAAAAGTGACGTGCCCTTTAGTAAAATGAATACAATAATATACCTACAATTGATACCACTGCAGTCAAGTTTGGCCAATTGCCCAAGTGAGAACCCACTCCTTAATAGGCAAGGGCTGTTCAGTACTAGCCCAGGACTTTGAGTGGGGGCCTCAACTATGGATTACCCAGAAACTGACCTAATGCTAATTCTTAAACAAGGAGAAAGGGGAGAGGGGAAAGAAAACCTAAGGTACTTGCGAATTCTTCATGATATTGTCAGTTAGTTCTAATGTTGTTTTTCTAGTGTCAAACCAAATATAATGCAGTGGATTTATTCATTAGAAATCTCATTGACTCAGTGAAGGTTAATCTAACAGTTAAACAATGTTTGGTTTTATTTTCAAAAGATTTTAATATGATTCCGTCTCCAAGAGATAAAGTAGAATTACAAAGTATTTCAATTGGCACGTCGACTGGACCAACAAAATTAGTGGCACTCCATTTCAGATAATAACCCCAAATTATTTCCCAAATAAGACTCCATGTACTTTAACAGTGTGTTAGTGACTGTTTAAGAAAAAGGTTGTACAAATATAATTAATCTTCATGCTCACAGAAGTTTACTAATGCAGATTTCATTCTGACAGCATCAAAGCCAATGCATTGCCATGATTAATTTATAACTAGAAGATGTATTATTTCAGGGTCCTCCAGTTATTAAGGTAATAAGAGTCCTTAGCTGTGCCACGTTGGCTGCACATGGCCTAGACTGTGAGTCTCTAAGTTGGGGAAAATGGAGCAAAGCCTCCTCCATGAACCCCTGTTCTCTCACAATACAGCAGCTACGGGTACGAGAATACCCAGGACTGCTCCAAGGAAGACAGAAATATCCTGCCGAGAGTTTCCCCACTCCGTCCTACAGAATTAGAAATTGAAGATGCAGCCCTGTGGCAATGCTCACAAAGAGAAGTAAACATTGTTTAAAAAGGGGGGAGGGGGGAGAGAGAGAGAGAGAGAGAGAGAGAGAGAGAGAAAGGAAGGAAGGAAGGAAGGAAGGAAGGAAGGAAGGAAGGAAGGAAGGAAGGAAGGAAGGAAGAATACCAAACAGTATTATTTTTCTCAGAGGTCAAGGAAATGCTTTCGTTTAAGTCATTTAATTTTTTTCAACATTTCTCTGCCAAAAAAATAAATAAACACTTCCACTGTATTCATTTTTTTTTTGTAAGACATTAGGTGCATTTTATCATTATTTCAGCAAAATAGGGTTTTTCAAGCCAATTTAACTAGTGTAAAAAGCTAGGCAAAATGATGCCCATGTTTTGAGATGCCTGCTACTCAAAGAAGCCCTACTGTATCCTTTTACTCACGATGCAAAAATTAATATTGGCTTTTTAAAAAAGTAAATCCATTTATTTTTGGCCTCTGTGAAGACTCTAAGCTTAGTTCCACCTTAGGAAAATTAGTATTGTGAAACACATGATACGAAAGAACCTAGTTAAAATTCCATTTTTAAAATCGGAGCTCTCGGCTTTACTAATTAAACAATGATGTCTAAAAGAGAAAATGTATACACAGAAACAACTCATTAGAGTCTGCAAGTCAGTTTCTTGTCTCATTCTTTAAATAAGATGAAATCATCAGGATAGGGTTTCTGACACATTTTAACATGTAGAGATAAAGTATGAGGAACTTTCTCGTGGTATGGATTTTTCTAAACATCACTGAGTACGTCTTTATGTGCATTGAACTCTGTCAGCACAGCTCTGTGGTGACAACCCAATGGGCACATACCTTCACTTCGGATGTAGCCACTGAGCTTAGGGCTCTGTGCGAGTCTCCATATTCCCGGCACTAGCAGAGGGCAGAAATACCCAAATATCCAAATTGCTCCATTCTAACTGTATAGGTCCTATGTCTTCCAGTTATGAAAAGTATGGTAGGTACATGGGCCCCAGGCTCTGGACCGTTAGGTTGGCTGGAAACAAAGCTAAGAAGTAACATTTTAGGACCAGTCATGGAGGCACACAGACAGCACCATCACTGGGGAGGCTGGCAGCTGCATGGGAGGCCCACGTTTGGTTCTGGACCCACGCTGGACATGAGAGGCATGGTTGTGTGTACCTGTAGTCCTAACTACCCCGGAGGCTGTAGAAGGAGGATTGCAACGCAGACAGGCCCTCCCCTCCAGATATCTATTTCTGTTTCTATTCGCTAACTCTCCTTTTCAAAGTATAAAAAGGTAATATTTTGGTAAATATTTTAAATCTTTTGGGTATAATTTTATAGATTTTGATGTTTAGTACATTTAAATTACTCCATTTTGCTTTGGGTCAAATAGGATTTATGAGAGATATGGACAGGTAGTTGGAAGGACATATGGATGGATGACTGGAGAGATGATAGATACCTCACATACGCAAGGCCAGGTGTAAGAAAACTATATTAAGCCAAGATGCCAAGGCCTTTCTTCTCAGAAGTCAGACATGAGATAACAGGAGGAAGCAGAAGGTAGAAATCCTTTATCTGGAGGGATAATCTTAGAAATTTAACTATTTTTAAGAAGAGATCCTTCTGGATCATAGATGTCAGCTAATGATTCAGCTAATTCCAGACAAAAGGGTCTAGGGTACTAGATGATACAAAAAGTTAAAATGTGTCGAGAACAGCTAGGAAATGAATTTATGGAAGGAGGATGGGTCTAAATTGCCAAGTGCCTTGTAGAACTAGTTTGAACTTGGTAAAGCAGCAATCTGGAGAAAATAGAATTTGTGATGGGGCGTTATGTTTGCATTTTAGGGAGATAATTTCAGGATATACAGATAAGAAATGCAGAAATGCTCTTCAAAGTTGCTACCAGTGGGAGTGGAGAGAGGGCCAGATTAAAGGGACTTTTCTTAAGTCCACCAAGTCTCAGTAAACAATTAAAGGAATGAGATGGAAGGAGGGAAGTTCCAAAGGTTTGCATGTCTGGCTTGGAAGACGTGTGGACAGGAAGATCGTCAGCTGAGAATTCAGGAGCAAGTGAACTATTTAATTAGGGATGGGGAGACGTTAGCATAATTTTAAAAGTGCTGATCTTGAAATACCTGTAAAACATTGAGGAAAGAAATGCCTTATAAACGTCTAGAAATATAGGTCTGCCATTTCCAAGAGTAGCTGCTACCGTGTATTTATGAGGTGCTAGCAAAGTCAGCAGCCTGGACAACGGACAAAGGGGGAAGGGGATCATTATTGAGAGTACTGGCGAAGGAAGAGCCAAAGAAAGGGAATAAAAAGAATTGTCAGAATCCGATTTAAAAAATCTGGATAGGTTGAGATTCTAGAAGCCAAATAAAAAGTGAAGTTTTAAGAAATAATAGCTAAACCATTGAGACGAATTAAAAATTCATAGTGTCAGTTTAGCAGGTGGTGTGTGGTGGCACTGGACTCCCACATGGCCAACTGCGGTTCAAGTTCCAGACCTGGTTTCTTGCTTTCTCACTTTGTCTCTCTTTCTCTCTCTCTCTGGTCAAATTAAATCAATAATAAATAAAATAAAATATTCTTTAAATAAAAATATTTTAAAATAATAGTGTCATCCAAAAGTAGCATACAATTTGCTAAATACAAAGTCCGTTCTATTTAACCAAAGGTAACTTCAGTATGTTTAGGAGAAAATGTTAAATTAGGACATAGAACATAGTGAATGAGAAAAGAAGTGGAGAGAATGACTTATTTTATTTATTCATTCCACAGATATTTACTCGTCAGCATCTATTTCACACCACGCACTGTTTTCTGCATTTTCTTATTTTTTTTAATCATTGTACCCCTTTACAGCAAGCAAAATAATTTTCCCAGCATGAATTCATTATACTACATATTAGTCTAGTCAAAGATATTGCCATTCACATTATCTTCATCAGATAATTTTCCACTTTTGTGTCTGTCAAATGTTTTGCCCCTTTTTTTTTTTTTTTTTTGACATTGGAGATATTGAGACATAAAGCTGACTTCCTCTTCAACACATTCTGGTGGGGAAAATTCTAAATAAGGTGTGTGGAGTAAATAACCTTTCATGAGAGGTACCATAGGTAGCAAAAAGAAGACCAACTTAGTAGTGTTTGAATTAGCTGGCATAATGGAAGAGAGGATGGTAGGTGAAGAGAAGCATATTTAAAGGCTTTCATGGTAAAAAAAAAAAAAAAAAAAAAAAAAAAAAACACAGACACAAAAACAACATCAGTGGCCTAAAGTAACAGACAGAAAGAACATAGAGTAGATAGGTGTCAAGTACTGAGAGAGACAGTTACCCTCTCTGCCCTTAATAAGACCCAGGTGGCTAGCAATATTCCTCTACCTGTGGGTATGGAAATTTTAAAAGCTAAACGGTCAAGATGGCTGGAAACTCAAAGAGGACGTTTTATTTATTTATTTTATTTCATTTTCTTCCATACATTCAATTAAAGAGGACGTTTTAAATGTCTTATGATCCTAGCATTGCTGACTGTGCAACCAGCCGGGTAAGATACCAGGATCTGTGTGATGGGCAGCCACACGAAACTCAAGGAAGAGAGAATACCTTATACTCGGGGAGAACTCACAGGTCCTACCCATGTTGACTGGTCTCCAGGATCAGACACCATCACTGGGCCTAGAAGCTCATGTTGATGGAACCACATTCCAGAATCATCTATATTTTATGTTGAAGCTTTTAACTGTAATTAATATTTTCTTTCTTTCTTTTTTTTTTTTCAAGGAAAGATTTTTCTTATAGGGCACATGTGCTCACCAGAGAGACAGAAATTACCCCCAAGGGCGAATGGCTATGCCACAATCCCTTCTCTTTCAGTCTCCTCTCAGGATTTTGGGCCCACATGCACAGATGCCCAGCATGAGTTTTAAGCCATCAGCCCAGGACTCAAACAATAGTGGACGACATGGTAGTCCAGCAATTACACCATCTGCTGGTCCTTTCATTGGAATTTCTAGCAGAGTTTAGCACATGGGAGCCAGTGAAATCACGAAGTGATTTGAATGGAGTAGGAAACTCCTATTAGTGATAACCACTACGAGCAGGAGATGAGGGAATTAGACACAACACAGGTAAACTAACTTCCTTCAGTACCTTACTGAAGGTAAGTCTAGTCCTCAGGTGGAGCAGTTGAGTAGCTATGCTCCGAACGCGCGGTGTGCTGTGTTCATTAATGGGTGTTTGAGTCCTGCTTTCTTGTTTCACTTTGTTTTTACTCTCTTGTCTACTTCCTCAGCTCAATTCCTTTCTCTCCCAATAGACACATACCTCCTCTAATATGTTTGAAATAGATCCTTAAATATGTGTGTATCTTTGTAATATCTGTAGTGCTCTGTTTATATTTTTTTTTAATTTACATAAGCAATATTGTGTGATAAATTCCCTGTTTTGTTTCTCACCTTTTTATCTCAGCATTATGTTTTAAAATCCACTCCTGTTGCCGAATGTACAGGCTGTCACTATGATGGAAATTAGCTCGTATACAAATGGTAAAAAGGGGAATAAGGTCAAGACAACAAAGCAGTTAACATTGCTTCATGAACAATTTTCCCAGCTGTCACATGTCCATGACCACCAGTAAGCACTGCTGAACACAAATCTGGCTGAAAGAATCAGGCCCAGAGGACACAGCAGTGCTCGCAGTGCCCACTGACCCACCAGCTTCCTCTCGTCTTGGCTTAACGACCCATCCTCATGGAAGCCTCTACATAGGCCTCTCTTCAGTCGTCTGCCTTTCATTCTTATTTCCAAATTCAGCAAGTTAAACACTTCCTATGCTTTCTTCCATCTTTCATCTATTGATACATTTAATTGTAAGATAAAATCTTATGTGTTCTTTAGTATTTTGGTATGTATTAGAAATTTGTTGTTTCTTTTTATTTGTGACTATGTCTAGTAAAATACTTATTGTTCCTTCTAGTATTTTTAATTGGGATAGTGCGTAAATCTAGAGTTATTTGCTCAAATCCTAATTTGCCCTAAACTCTGTTATGTATAGGGCATAATTTTGCTGGACATGTGATTGTGTAGAGTCAACTATCATTTAAAACAGAAAAATCTGTTCATCTGAACCATTGTTTCTGGGTTATATAGTACAGTGAGCTACCTGTACATTTTCACATGCATCTTCAGTACTTACCCATTGTGCTAGTAATGGATATTTAAGTGATCTCCAAATTTCTAAACACTCAGTAACTGCCTAAGTACAAATTCTAATAGGAGACAGCCCTTGGTCTCAAGAAACATATTTAATTGAGGAGAGAATGCATTCATAAAAGGAAGAATAATAATAATGCAAAATGACATGAGCCAGTTCCAGATAAGTGCTATAGCAAATTGGCGAAAGCTACGGAAGCCTTACACTAATGGTGTTAGGAAAGTTAGGTGTTAGGGTAGATGTCATTATTGTTGAGATATTCACTGCCCCTTCTGAAGGCATTTCTGCCAGGTCGTCTCTAAGGAAGAGTAATACTTTCCACTCAGAGTTGTTAGTTTGGGTCATATAATTTGCTTTGTGCAATAGACTATAAATGGAAGTGATTGGGTCACATCTGAACAGAACACTAATAGCCATGGTGCTGCCATCCTCCACTGGCATGTCCCAGAGAAAGGTTAATGCTTTAATGCTTTAAAATAAAGAAGACCTGGAACACAGCCTAAACTAATTTGAGAAGTTGTAAGCCACTGAGTTTTGAGGACATTTGTTACTGCTGCTTAAACTAGGCTAAACTGATAGAGCTATTCTTTTGGGACACAGAGGAAGGAGGTTAAATTCCTACTTTACACTGAAAAATAATAAATTGGAAGAAAGTTATAAAAGCATTGGGAAAAAAATAGAATGTTTTTATATCTACTATAATTTATGATTTATATATAATCATTGCACATTTTGTAGGGTACAGAATGGTCTTTAAAAGCCTGTATACAGTGTATAATAAAAGGTTATAAACATATTCTCCACCTTCAATATTTATATTAGGTTATAAACATCAAAACCCAGAGACCAGCATATGGCATAATGGCTGCATCGCTGGGCTCCCATGTAGTTGAACATCGTTCGAGTCCCAGACATGGTGGCTTAAACTCACACCGGGTGCATATGCGTGTGCGTGTGTACCCAAGATCCTGAGAGGAGAATTAAAGAGAAGGGATTGTGGTGTGGCCGTCTCCGCCAGGGGATGATTTCTTGCTTTCTGTCTCTCTGTCTCTCTCTGTCTTTCTGGCAAATGCATGCAACCTATAGCAAAAATGTCTCTTAAAAAAAAAAAAAAAAAAAAAAAAAAGGGACCAGCAGTTAGCGTAATAGCTATGTCTCTGGACTCCCATGTAGTCAATCGTGGTTCGAGTCCCAGATCCAGTGACTTAAACTCACATCAGGCGCATGTGCGTGTGTGCCCAAGATCCTGAGAGGAGAATGGAGGAGAAGGGATTGCAGTGTGGTCATCCCTCCTGGGGGGATGATTTCTCGCTTTCTGTCTCTCTGGCTCTCTGTGTCTGCCTGGTGAGCCCCCGTGCCCTTCACCAAAAAAAAAAACAAAAAAAAAAAAAACAAAAAAAAAAACAAAAAAAAAAAAAAAAACCACCTCACAGGTTATTCTGAAAGTATGTACTGCATTGTCTATGATGCTCTTTACTGTGAGACACAGTTCTAAATAAAACAAATTAATGAAAAATCAGATAACAAAAAGTCTTATAAATTAGTGAGAAAGGATTTTTTTTAAAAAAAAAAAAAGATAATCTTAATATAGCCAATGAAAGAAGAATTTATAATTTCCATGTAGAGGATTATCAGAGAGAAGAATTTATATTCTGAAAAGATCTGTGTCATAGCATTGCTCAAGTTAGAGATAAGTAAAAATTGTACATAGAAATAGCTCATTAGGAAGAGATAAAAAAAAAAAATTTTACTTACTCACTGTGATTTATTGTAAGACGATAGTACTGTACTGTGCATAAAGAAATAAGTTATCAAAAAAGTGAAAAAAAAACGGAAAGAGATGTTCAAAAGCAAAGACATAGTAAAGCCAGTGATTTGGACACTTATAGGCTTTACTAAGTTCTTGATTTTAGCTTTTTTTAAATTCATTTCAAAGAAAGATTCAGGTACTTGGAACATATTGGACTTTTCTTCTGTTATCTCATTTTATACAATGTGTAATGGTTATTATACATATATAAATTGAAACTTGTGGAGACAGCTGTCTTAATTAATTGGTCAATTTTTACTTAAACCTGCTTGTGTATAAGATAGTTGAATCTGTTTTTTTAGCCTTTTCGTTGAAAAATTTAATCCTGATATCCAATGTTATTATTAATGTATATGGATTTACCCTTTTTTCTAGTTATTTTGTGTCCTCTTACTTCTATTTTTCTCCCTTTAGTATTCCTGATGTAGAGCTTTCTTAAGTATTTCCTTAAGAGCTTGTTTAATTTTGGTGAATTCTTTCAGCATTCATTTACCTGGGAATTCTTTTTTATTATTTTTTTTTATTTTTACTTTTTTACATTCAATTACTTTGTATCATTATAGCATACCAAATGAACTTCCCCATCGTAAGTATGCTGCATATTGGTTCAGTCAAAGATATTAACAGATACACTATCACCAATAGATAATTTTCCAATTTTGTGTTTCTTAAATATTTCACTTCATTGTTTTTTCCCTTGGTTCCCTCCCTCTCATTGTCCCCCGTTTCCAACTCTCCTCCTGCACTGTCTCCACTATCACCATTGCTCTCCTTCCAATCTTTAAGTTTCTGCCAAAAATTGCATACATTTGGTATATATTGAGTGGGGACATACAATGCCTCTCTTTCATAGTCTGACTTGCTTCACTTAGCAGCAAATCTTCCATATTTGTCCACTTTCTATCAAATGCAAGAATCTTTAAAGGATAATCTTGCTGGGTATAACATTCTTGACTGAAATTGTTTTTCTTTCAGAGTTTTAAATATGTCTTCCCATTCTTTCCTTGCCTGCCTTGCTTCAGTTGAGAGATCTAATGTTAGTCTAATGGGGTTGTATGTAACTTGGTGTTTCTTTCTTACCATCTTTAGAATATTGTCTTCCTCTTTGATTTTTACCAATGTAGCTATGATATGCCTTGGAGAGGATCTTATATCTATTTGGTTTCCTTTTTATTTCCTCGATTTGGATATCTGCATTCCTCTCTAAATTTGGAAAGTTTTCAGCTAATATATCATGAAAATTATTTCTATGTTTTTGCCTATCTTTTCACTTCTGGAATACCTATTATTTGGTGATTTGGCCATGTAATGGTGTCTAGGCTTTCCAGTATATTATCCTGAATTTTAGTAGTTATTCTTCTTTTCTTTTTGGTTGCTTAACAAATTAGAGATTTTGTCTTCAAGGTCAATGATTTTTCTGCATGGTGTTATCTGCTGTTAATACTTTCAAGGGAAGTTTTGACTTCTTGCATCATATTCTTTATCTCCAGGAATTATGTTCAATTCTTTTTCTTTCTTTTTGGAGAGATTTTTTGCTATAGGGTGCTCATGCTCACCAAGGAGGCAGAGAGAGACAGAGAGACCATAAGTAAGAAATAACTCCCCAGGGGATATGACCACGCCATATCCCTTCTGTTCCATCCTCCTCTTGATATTTTAGGCATGCACACACATGTGCCTGGCATGAGTTTTAAGCCTCCAGGTCCGGACTCAAACCACAATCGACTACGTGGGAGTCCAGCAATGTAATTATTATCGCATCTGCTAGTCTCTGTTTGATTTTTTTCAGTGTTTTCTATTTCTTTATGGAGTTCCTCCATCAAGTCATGGAAGTATTTTCTTATCTACAGGAATTGGTTATCTGTTTTCTCTTGTATCTCACTGAGTTTTGTTACGATGAATATTCTGAATTCATTTTCTGATATTTTTGTGATCTCTTATATTTTATCCATCACTGATGAAGAGTTATTATGTGGTCCTGATGGGGAGCTATTTCCTGCTTTTCTATTTCTTGAAGCTCTGCTTTGATTTTTAGTCATCTGGTAATATATTTAATTCTTCCTACTTCTACGGAGTATATTTCCATAACTGTGTGTGTGTGTGCCCTTCCTTATGGTATGCATTAGTTCTGTGCAGGTTTGCCTCCTCTACTATGAATGGGAGTGTGAAATCCGCAGCAGGAGCTTGGGGTTCAGGTTTTCAGAGGGGAGTTTCTCTCCTTTTGCTACTAGAGAGACTGCGGGGAGATAATTCCTCTAGGGTCTGCTGTCTTCAGGTATGTGGTTCCTATTTACCCAAATCTTTCTGCTCTCAGTGTGGCTGGAGGTTGAGCTTCTATGTCTGTCTCAGAAATCACAGGAACTAGGTATTAGTTTTTGAAGGCTGGAGCAAGGCCAAAGCAGCCCCTCCTGTCCCACAGCAGGCTGGGCAGGGATCCCTGTTGAGCTCAAGTGAAGTCACTTGGGTCTCCCTGTTAGTGCTGCTTTTATCTCTTCTATCCTCATTAGAATGCTTCTAAAATATATTCACTATAAAGGATTTTCTAAATAAAGTATAAAACCAATAGCCATAAAGGAAAAGTTTGACATTTGGGGGCTATATAAAAATTTAATACACAAAAAACAAAGTATTTATAACTAGAATGTAAATATGTACTTTAATTAAAATTAATATAAAAAATAATAAATTTGTAAAGTGTGGTAGAATAACTAACAAGCTATACAAAAAAAGGAAAATAAAGATGTTCAGAGACCATGAAAACCTGCTCAAATTCACTAGCAATGGAAAGGAAGCAAAATAAAATAGGAAGTACTTTCTAGCCTTTAGATGGCCTAAAAATGTCTGGAAAGGCGCCCGCTAAAATATTAATAGTTATCTGGGACCAGCAGTTGGCGTAATGGATATGTCACTGGAATCCCATGTAATCAACCACAGTTCGAGTCCCAGACCCAGTGGCTTAAACTCACGCCAGGCACATGTGCGTGAGTGTCCAAGATCCCGAGAGGAGAATGGAGGGGAAGGGATTGCAGCATGGCCTTCCTCCTGGGGGGTGATTTCTCTCTTTTTGTCTCTTTGTCTCTCTCTGTCTTTCTGGAGAGCGTAAGTGCCCTATAGCAAAAAGCTCCCAAAAATATTAATAGTTAATATTTCTAACAAAGAGAAGGGAGTTAGGAAAGAGATAAGTGCAGACTATAATTCTCATAGTCTCTCTAAGTTCTATATTGTTTCTCTTTTTTTTTTTACCATGAGTATATTGTTTAGACAATTAAATTTTTCTGTAAGTTTAATAGAAAAAGTTATAATGGACTAATATGGATGATTAAGAAAGGCTTTATAGAGATCAGCTTTAACACAACACTCTTTGATGTTAGATCCACATGCAAAGGACAAGGTTTATATACCTGCCTCCCTATGCATGTGTGCCTATGATCTGGGCTGGCTGCAGCTGAGTGTGGATTGTGGCGTGGAGACATTGTTAGGGCACCTCTTTCTCTGTATCTCTCTCATGAAAAAAATTTTAAAAAATAAACATTTAAAGAGACTTCATAGTATAAGTGATCCTTAGACTCATGAGAACTTAGTGTGATCATTCTCAAAGTGGTTTCATTGCTCCCTAGGGTCATGCTGACAGCAAGTTCGCCTATCACAAGATGAAACATGCTATTGTCATCAAGTAGGTAGAAAGGCCAGGGATGCTTACAAACATCCTGCAATGCTCAGGACCGTCAACCACACCAGTCATCATCTGGTCTAAACTATCAATAGTCCCAGAGTTGAGAACCTTCATTTAAAAGGAAAGGGATGCCCATTGGAAAGGAACAGGGCCTGAGCAGAGGCAGCAAGGAAAGATGTCGACAGTGTGAACAGTCGACACCAATTACACAGTCAGGCTGGAGAGGAGGCTTGGGAGTTCTCAGGGGGCCACTCAGCACTCCACTAATACACTCCTAAGCATTTTATATTCTCCAGGGGCTGTAGCAGAGGGAAATGAGAAAAACAGCATTTGAGCTGTTTTGGTTGACTTGCATTACTTCAGACTTATTCCGTTTAATTTTATACCCTATGATTATTTAAAAGGTTTCCATATTAATCAAATCTATATACTGCATTTTAGAAGTATGTTCTGCATAAAATAATACCATATGTATATAATGACACTTTGAATGTCAAATTTGATGCTGATTTTTTTTAAAATGGGTTCCAAAAAACAGGATTAGTCAATGCCCAGACTGATAAACCAGATTAGTGGGGTCTGGGAGGGAGGAAAAAATGATTAGAAAAATAAAACCTTAATTTCCAGGGAAATCCCTGCCACAGACTATCAAAATATACCTGAGCAGGTGATTTCCAGGCAGAAGGTGAACACTGGGAACTACTAAATCCAAAATTGTTGATCAGGATGATAAAATGCCCTGCTCTTCAAATCCAAATTGATATTCATTATCGTAGCAGAATGAGGTTTTTGTCCAGACACCTCTACTAGGTACATGTGAAAAGGAGATGAATGCGGCTTCCTTGGTCACTTTTTTTTTATTTTTTTGCAGATCCTGTTCCACGTGGATGACTTCGTAGTATAAAAGTACCTTTTGACTACATTCACTTGTTTTTTTTTTTTTTTTCAATGATTTAACTTTGGTTGTCAATATACAGAGTAAGGGACACAAGTGTCTAGTTTTACAAAAATATTTATGGGCTATTGTATGACCCCTCCAAGATTTCAGTCCTCAATTACCTAGCATCCTTGCACTGCAATTTTAAAAGCCTCTTTGATTTACCAAGGTAAGTTTGTACTTTGACAAAACATACCAACAAATCGCAAAGTCTGGGCTAACCTGGCAGCTACAGTAAGCAAATGCATCTCGATAGTCCAATGGGACCATTTGAAACATCTTCAGTAACTGGAGAAAGAAGGCAGAGACATTCATCTCCCTTAGTCTGGGCAGCTACAAATGTGTGGGTTGTTAGCCCAGATGAACAGAGCATTCTGTTAATGAGACCAAGGTCATTGGCCTGCTTCCTGTGTGGTCCATTTAATTATCTCTGCTACATGGCCATCAATATCTATGTAAGTAAAACTACTTGGGCTCAGAAAGATCCAATGGGAAATTGTGGACGAAACAAAGCCAAAACAGGACAAGGAAGACTATAATCTCTTCAGATGGGTTAGGAATACTGTATGCACAGAACTCCATTAACTAAGCATTTTTTATATGCCATTTCTCTGAATCGGCATTCAAATATTAACAGTAATCAGTTTGTCAAAAAGGACATTTTTGTGAAAATAGACAATTGAGTAAAAATTTAATACCCAATTTATATGTTGTCAAATAAATTAAGAACTTTACATTTTTTTCTTACTTCTTATTTGCTTTTTATGTTTTCATAGACAGCCTAAAATTCAAAGTCAGATTAGAAAGTAAGAAATTCTAAAAAATAGACCTTATTGGTCACATTCATTTATCCATTTCTTGATAACAAAATGGCTAATCCACATATCTTACCCACCACAGAGCCACTACCAGAAAAAGCCCTAAATAGCACTCTAATACCTTTATTCTCAAAGCATGGCCCATGAACTTGTTAGTAATACAGGGCCTCATGCTCCACCACAGACAAACTTAAAAAACCTTCATATTGACATGATGCCCAGGTGGCCCAGTTACATTAAAGCTGCAAAAGTGCTACTGTAATAAAGATCTCCATGTCGAGTCTATGGGGTCACCTGTCCTTGCAAGTATTCCTTTTTTTGCAAGTATTTCTTGATGTGCTAGTCATTGCTTTGCAAGGTTGACAACACCCTGGTGTTGTTTGTTTGTTTGTTTGTTTGTTTTGGTTTTTGACATAGTATGTGTGTGCTCATCAGAGAGAGACTGTAAAAGGGAAAGTAAGAGTCGCCACCATCGCTTCTCCTCCATTCTCCTCTTGGGATTTTGAGCACACATGCACATGTATCCAGTGTGATTTTTCAAGCCTCCAGGCCTGGGTCCAGAGCGCAAACCATGGTCAGCCATGTAGGAGTCCAGTGCCTTAACCACCACACATTGCCTGCTGGCCCCTACCCTGGTGTTGTTTTTTGGTTGGCTTCTTAGATGAGAATTTTTTTCACGGATTATCAACATTTCGTGTGATAGTACAGTCCTTAAGATATCCAAATGATCGGCCTAAGAGAGTAAACCACAAAGATTTTGCAGTTTGATAGGTACCTTCCCCTGTGAGTGAAGATGGACGGCTGCCACTGAACACAAATAAAACATACTATGCATTTGTTGGCTAACCAAGAAAACTTTAATAATTTACTTGTACTTAAAACATGCTCACAGCATGACTGAACATCATTTTGTGAATATACTTGTTAGCTAATAAAAATGGTAAATATTGAATACCACAGTTTTGATATTTTTATAAAGAAGGAGCCTTTTTCAAAAGTTTAAAACCAGCAATTTCGTATGAGCCAGGACCTGTTGAATACATTAGCTTTTTAATAAACTATTTCAAGAATGGGTAAAAGAATAATGTACCAAATATTTCTACATCGTAAGCTCCCATCTCTTATTCAAAATTAAATAACTCCTGGGACCAGCAGTTAGCGTAATGGCTATATAGCTGGACTCCCATGTAGTCGACCGCGGTTCGCGTTCCAGATCCAGTGGCTTAAAACTCACACCAGGAGCGTGTGCATGCGTGCCCAAGATCCCAAGAGGAGAATGGAGGAGAAGGGATTGCAGTGTGGCCATCCCCCTGGGGGATCATTTCTCACGTTCTGTCTTTCTGTTTCTCTCTGTCTGTCTGGCGAGCGCACGCTCTCTATAGCAAAAACCTCTCCAAATAAATAAATAAATAACTCCTAAGGAAAAGGAGTAGAGGTCTTAGTTCAAGACACCAAGAGTCATAAACATAGATTGAGTACAGCTTAGTATCATTGTTTAAATAGCTAATTAAATCAATGCACAAGGGCTAGAATGTCACTTATGTTCATTTGAGACTTGCATTTTTTATTTGACATGCTGAATGTCTAGAACCCATTTCTAATCTAAATTCTAACTCTCGTTGATCTGGTGCATGGCTTTTAAAAATTACCTCGTAGGCTTAACAGTATAGTGCTGTGTTATGTCTTCTCAGAGGCTAACAAAATATAGAAAAAAATCATAAAAATAAACAGAATATTTTTTGTTTGTGTGTGTGGTAAAAAATCAATCAGGCTGATACTTGTGTTTCTTCTTGAGTGGCTGTTTACTGCAATTAGTCCTTCGTTAGGAAGACTCCTCCTTGACCTCCCTTCAATGGCCATGCTCAACCATGTCCTTTGTCCAGACCCCTCACTACCTGTGTACCAGAATATTCATATGTGTATGCTAATGCCGCCATCTTCCACATCATGGGAAGGGGGCCTCTATGGTGGTAGGGCAGGAGTACTTAGAGAATAAAGAAGCAAGTAAGATACCATTTAGTCAGGTTAACAATTTAGCTGGCAGGCTAACAGTTCAGACCAGCCAGCCACACCCCACCACCTTTTTCTTTGCCACAGGCCACCACCACACATTCCATGTCATTTACAAAAGCATAGTTAAAGCAGGTTATTCCTATGCTGATTTGGCAGACACACTCTATGTTTACTGCAATGAAAGAACATTGTCATTAAACCCACAAACAGCTGACAGTTGAAAAGAGAATTCCATAGTGTAAAGGTATTACCCTTTTTTATCACAAACTCAAGAACTTGGACCAGGTCTTTTAGGAGAACAAAGGATACAAAGGTAAATCTGAACTCAACTTCTATGCTGACTTCGGCAAACTATAAAACAAAACGTCCCTGTAGATAGAAATCCTGAAAACTTCCAGCAGATTCTGACTTTGTAGAGAAAAATGCATTTATATAACTTGAAATGGCTGATTTCCAGTTTTGGATCTCTAATAGTATTTGACTATCAATTTTCATAAATCAAAGGTTTTTCTACACATCCTGGTGTAGACTCCCTATCAGAAACTTGAAGGGCAAGTTTACGTTTGCTCTCATTTTGATATACATACAAAAAAACTACTCTTTGTATGCCATTGAAATTCATCATAACTGTTTACAATTGTAATAGCTACCAAATTACGTATAACAGAAGTTAGCAGTTTTAAAATCACTTTTCAGTATGCTTTCAAAGTGCATTTACAAACTGGACTAATAAAATTGTTAAAGATAAACTTATTCCTCTCCTGTACTTTTCTCTCGAGACTAAGTATAGAAACATTCCAAGAGTTCACCCTTAAAAAGTGTACTGATGGGTTGGGACCAGCAGTTAGCATAATGGCTGTATTGCTGGACTCCCACGTAGTCGACTGCGATTCGCGTCCCGGACACGGTGGCTTGAAACTCACGCTGGGCGCATGTGCGTGCGTGCCCAAGATCCCGAGAGGAGAACGGAGGAAAAGGGATTGCGGCATGGCCATCCCCCCTGGGGGGTGATTTTTTGCTTTCTGTCTCTCTGTCTCTCTGGTGAGCGCACACGCCCTATAGCAAAAAAACTTCTCAAAAAAAAAAAAAAAGTGTACTGATGGGGACCAGCCATTGGCGTAATGGCTATGTCACTCCACTCCCATGTAGTCAACTGCAGTTTGAATACCAGACCTGGTGGCTTAAATTCACGCTGGGCACGTGTGTGTGTGTGCCCAAGATTCCGAGAGGAGAATGGAGGAGAAGGGGATGATTTCTGTCTCTCTGTCTCTCTCTGTCTTCCTGGCGAATGCATGCACCCTATAGCAAAAACATCTCAAAAAAAAAAAAAAAAAAAGTCTACCCATGGTGAAAAAAAAAGTCAAGATAAATTTGTTAATATGCATTGATTGCAATATTGAAATGGAATTTATACTTCCTTCTTTATCATTGTTGTTTTAGTCTCACCTTGTGAAGAAAGAAAAAGCGCTTTAAGATGTTTAATAATGTCTCTCACTCATGTCCACCATAAACAAAAATGAAACTTGGCTAGAAAACAAATTCAAATCTTGTGTGGCCTCCTGCTATGCAGAGTTAATACCACCTCATCGAATTACCGTCAGCCAATGGATCCTTTGTATACCTCTCATTCAAGGGTGACAGTACAACTTTTACACACACAGGTGTTTTTTTTAGATTTATATCTCCGGAGCCTCTGGGCAAATGTACAAAGGCTCATGCGTGGTTTATCTAAGTACTTTCTCAGTGACATTCCAGAAAGTACTGTGGCAAAGCAGAACCTGTCAACAGGCTGGAACTTCAATGTTTAATTTTTATCAGAACCAACCATTTTCACTTGGCTTAACACAATATCATTTGCTAATCTCAATAGTAGATATCAACACAGAATTCTAACAACTGTGAGAAAAAAATCTATCCATTACGAAACAGTGCAGAAATCTAACATTTACCATTATACACATTTAAGCACAGGGATTATGTCAAACTACAGAATCAAACAAAGTCTTTCCATTCTACTATTGATATTTAAACCAATAATTATTTTAAAATACCTGCATATTTAGAAATTTGTATGTTATAGGAATATAATGGAGAAAACTTAGTAAATACCTTAGTATACCATTCTCTTTAGCTTAGCTTAACTGAAAGCTAGATATTTAATGTTAGTTTATGAATTCAGCTATATGGAATACAACATTTTTGACTTGTTGGTATTAAGCAATTCTCTTACTTTAACCAAAATTTTAAAATAAATTATCTTTCAATTATAAACTTTGAAGACGATGCTTCATTGAACAGATGTTTATAAAATGAAGCTTTATCTTCTTGACAATAATAAAAAGAAAATTTAAGGCCTTACTATATTTGTAATGCCTCAAAACTATGGAATCATAAAATTTTAGAGCTGGAAGAAATACTTGAGCTTCATGGCCCAATCTCATCATTTTAAAATGAGGCATCTGAGAGTTAGAGAGGTTAATTGACCTTCATAGTCTCAAGGTCACAGGTGTAGTTAATGGCAGGGTTGAAGCACCTCAGCCAGTCCACATGTTCTTCCCTTCACAAGGGGCTTTGCGTTTGGTCTGCTACGGTGAGAGCCTTAAAGATGCACACACCTGGCTCCAATTCCGTCATCCTTTTGAGAAGAAAATCAATTACAGCAGATTCTTTCATTGTTCCAGGTTCATACTTTTCTCAGGCAACCTGGTATCCTATAAATCAGGTAAACTACATCTGCCCTAAAGCAAACTTCAAGTCAATCTATTAAGGTTGACATGGAATCATTTTAGTGGAATATTGAAATATGGTTATCTTCCCAGTTAAGTGTCAAAGGACTAGCACTCTTAAGGTCCTCTAGTCCTATGGTGTCTTGGGAAATATTTCAGAATCTGGGTAGAGAAACAAGGTTTTCTGATAATACAATTAGTAAATAAATAGGGACAATTAATTAAAAATTAATTAGTGAGCCAAGAGCTCTAAATAAAGAGAAATTTCTCTAGAACTTCCTTTGGATATTTTCTCTGTATTTCCAGAACATAAAGAATATCTGGGGGTTGATGATGACGTGTATGGTATTCTCAACTGGACAGGTTAGAGAAGTATTTCATGTTGAGTAAAGTCTTTTTACAAGAAAAAAAAATTTATGAGACAGAAATGGATTATTATCTGTGCTGAAAATGTTATTGTATCCCCAAGTGGACTTGTGTGAAATGTTTTCATGTTGAAAAATTCACTTTACTAGATAACTGATGTATAATAATTGAATGTATAAAATAAATTAAAATATATTTAAAAAAAAAAAAAGAATACCTGGGGGGAACCAGCAGTTAGCGTAATGGCTATGTCGCTGGACTCCCACGTAGTCGACTGCAGTTCACGTCCCGGACCCGGTGGCTTAAAACTCATGCCAGGCGCGTGTGCATGCGTGCCCAAGATCCCAAGAGGAGAATGGAGGAGAAGGGATTGCGGCATGACCATCCCCCCTGGGGGGTGATTTCTCGCTTTCTGTCTCTATGTCTCTCTCTGTCTGTCTGGCGAGCGCACGTGCCCTGTAGCGAAAAGCTCTCAAAAAAAAAAAAAAAAAAAAAATACCTGGGGGAGCCAGCAAGTGGTATGGCAGGTAAGGTGCTGGACTTCCACAAGACCAACTGCAATTCAAGTCCTGGACCTGATGATTTGAAACTCATGCTGGACTCATGTGCATACATGCCCAAAATCCTGAAAGGAGAGTAGAGGAGAAGGGATTGTGGCCATGCCCCATGGGGGGGGTGATTTCTCACTTTCTCTCTCTCCATCTCTTTCTGTCTCTCTGGCGAGCACACACACCCTACAGCAAAAATCTCTATAAGAGGGAAAAAAAAAAGAATACCTGGTATTTAGTAGGTATATTAAACCACTTAATGATGTTCATTAATAAATTAGTAACCCTACAATGAAAAGAAAATAGATGCACACAGTTACTGACTGAACCCAATGTGACTTCGGGCAAGGGCTGGAGTTTTCTGAAATCTGCAGTTTGGTTTATGTCTGGTAATTGTGAACCCAGATGAGAAAGCCCAGATCCAGGAGCAAGTCAGCAGGACTGGAAGATGACTGGGATGTTTACACGTAGAAATCAACTGAAATGGAGCACCATTAATAATCTGAAGACAACCCAGAACCAGAGTAAAAGAAAGAACCTTCAGCCAATTGGTACTGGCCTATAGAAAATGAAAAGGTTCCTGGAGATCTTGACTGGTAGGACACAAAATCATAATCTCTTTCAATGCCCTGCAGAAGTGCAAGTGTTTAGACATAATAGATGTGCTAAATAGTCTAGATGCTGCATTTGGTCCTCCTTTTTTGCCACTAACCTCATGCCGCTACTACAGCTAAATGATCATTTGAGTAAATCGTTAGAGCTCTACATCCAGGCATGGCATAGAAACAAGATGACAGAATCTCGTAATGAGTATGAGTGAAGCTTTAGTACAGGTCTTCGAGGGTTTTGGCCATAGATCCTTTTAACAATCTAATAGCCTCCATTGGGAATAATGCATTCATTTAGGGCTGGCTCTGTGACACATTGGTATGTGCTACCCACAGAGAAATTAAATTCCACACGGCAACCGGTAGCTCAAATCCACAGTCCCTGTTGGCCTGAAATATGAGGCATGGATGCAAGTGACCAAGACATGATAGACTGGAGGGCTGGAGGAAGAGGAGTGTGGTGTGCCCAGACTCTGCAGAGGATGCATCTCTTTTTTTCTTTTTTTTTTTTTTTTTTTTGGAGAGGTTTCTGCTATAGGGCACGTGCACTCGCCACACAGACAGAGACGGAGAGACAAAAAGTGAGAAATCACCCCCCAGGGGGGATGGCCACACCGCAATCCCTTCTCCTCTGTTCTCCTCTCGGGATCTTGGGCACGCACGCACATGTGCTCGGCGTGAGTTTTAAGCCACCAGGTCTGGGACGCGAACCACGGTCGACCACATGGGAGTCCAGTGATATAGCCATTACACTAACTGCTGGTCCCACATCTCTTTCTCTTTTATGCACACTTTTGCATGTGTTTTTATGTGTTCATCATAAATAATACAAAAGAATAATGCTTTTAAGTGCAGAAAGTGAAAATACGAAATATTCTGTATAAACCTAATAATAAAGACAAATGTAATAATATTAGGTCATTGGGAAAGTCACGACATATTTTTCTGTTTTTCTATGCAAAAATGTGTTGTGATTTTCCTGACAACCCAATATATGTACAGAAATGAAATATGCAGGGCTACAAAAAAATAACAATTACCTTGAAACATGCATGTCAAAATGTGTGAGAAAAATCGGTATTAACATTTTAAACAGTAGCTATTAGTTTCTCAAAATACGTAAACAGTATTTTTTTAGAAGATTTTTGCCTTAGGGCATGTGTGCTTACCAGAGAGAGAGAGACAAAGACAGTGAGAGGGAAAGTGAGAAATCACCCCACCCCAGTGGGGAGATGGCCACACCACAATCCCATCTCCATTCTCCTGCCGGAATCTTGTGTATGCACGCATGATTTTCAAGCCACTGGGTCCAGGATTCAAACTGCAGTCAGCCATGTGGAACTCCAGTGACATAACCACTGCGTCATCGGCTGGCTCCTATAAGTAATATTTTAAAATACGTGAAACCACTAAATTTGGTAAGAAAAGTTGTGTAAACAATCAAGCGCACAGATATTGCCAACATCTCTGTGGTGTGTCTGCATTTATAACTAAAGAAAATGCTCAGTTTTGGTTAGAATGAAAACGAAATACAACTTTGTTTTCTGTCCAAGTTCATGGAATCCTGTAATGCCATCTACAGTCTCCGTGAGAAGAGTGACTCCAGGTTAACCATTGACTTGAAGTAAGACAGACTCCTCGTTTGAAATTCTAGCTCTGTCATGGCTAATCTGTGACCTTGAATAAGTCACTTACTTTCTGTGAGCTCTGAAAAAATGGGGGCATAAGTGCATATCATGCGAAATTATTGAAAAGAATAATCTGTGTGGCACGGTTAGCCTCCTTTCTGACATATTAAATTCTCAACGCATTACATCTTAATTTCAAGCGGCAAGACTTTCTCCTCCTTGATATTTTAGCCTTTTATTGTAATTTGTCTAACTTTCAAGGGAGCATGTAATACTCCCTCTCTTTTGTTGAGAATTAAGTTCCTTTTTATTTTAGCAGTTAAATTCACAAAAATGCTAAGGGACTCAAGGTCACACATGGTTCTATAAGGGCCCTGATAGAAATTTTTCTGACACAAAAATTAAATGATAATTTCATGGAGTAAACAGAATATCCAAGTGTTTTTATTTGTAAAGAGATGGGCATTGAGTTGAAGACCCTAAATCCATTAGATCAATGTAAAGACATGTCCCTCCACCAGCAAATATCAAATGTGACACTTTTTCATATTAATAAAGCATTTGTAGTTAGTCAATACAAAACTACTGAGTATTAGAAATACTAACTGAAAAAAAAAAACTATGAGTATGTGATTTAATTTCAGAAAAAAAAAATCGGATCAGACATATCCATCTCTCCTATACCTCTGCTGAGAGATTTGATGAGTACATCCTCATTCCACCCAAGAACTTTAGTAAGATTTTCAAGTAACCCCTGTCCCTGAGAAAAGGAGAAGAAATAGAAAATCAGGTGTTTCACTGGTTGGAAGAGGAATCAGAGACTAAGAAAATGTAATTTGCTGGCTTTTAGCCCATTTAAAATGTTACCAAACATCTAATTTCCCAGACTAACTGGTATTTGTCATCAATACTTCCATTTAGCTATTATCTTAGCCTTTAGCTACACAAGACTGATTCAGTTCATTTAATCAAGCACAGTTTGAAGACTATTATTTCAGTCATTCATATTCAACAATCACTTATTGGTGTCAATGACAGCACTAGATTCTGGAGGCTACAGGCATGAATGAAAATTGCTCTCCATTTTAGGGAGCTTATAGTTTAATGTGCAAGACACGAAGCATATTCAGTATTCTAAAAATGAACACAGGCTTATGAACACTGGAAAGTAGCCTTCAGGAGGTGGGAAGAGGAGGGGGGGAGGATATGGAGATCTTGATTAACACGTACAAAATTGCAGTGAGATAAGATGAATGAGTTCTAGAGTACTAAGCAGTGTAATTATAGTTAATAATGTAATGTATATGTTCAAATAAGACTTTGTTCACAACACACACACAAAATTGTTTGAGATGATTGATTTGTTTATTGTCATGATTTGATTATTACACATTGTATGTATATATTTAAAAATCACACTGTACACCATAAATATGTACAACTGTCAATTAAAAATTATAAAAAATTTAAAATTAAGATACTCTATAATACCATATTGGTTTACAGTTTTGCTTTAGTAACTTGTTCTTTTAACTTTTTCCTCAATGTAGGATTTATTTGCGTAAGTATAAAAGTTTTATTGACCTAGGTTTGCTTGTTGGAACTCTAGAGACATTTTCTGCCAGGTTCTATATGTATATAAAGAGACAGACAGATAGATATTAGATATTAGAGAGAGATTGTTGCTATAGGGCATGTGCACTAGCTGGAGAGACAGAAAGAAAAAGTGAGAAATCACTCCCAAGAGGAGATGGTCACACCACAATCCCTTCTTCTTCATTCTCCTCTCTGGATTTTGGGCATGCATGTACACAAGCCTGACATGTGTTTCAAGTTTCCAGGTCTGGGACTCAAACCTCGGTCAGCCATGTGGGAGTCCAGCATTTTAACCACTACACAACTTGCTGGCTCCTGGGTTTCCTGTATATTAAAGCTTGTCTAGACCTGGTCATGATGTGCAATGACCCTGCCCTACCAGTTCCTGCTCTGCATCTACTCTCTCTCCTTCTCCTCAGCTGTTGGATATGCCTGAGTTATATGGCCTCTCCTGAACCCTTCATTTATTTTACTCATTTTCCCAGTAGGTCTCAGCTTACCCTGAGTGTGGAGAGGTCTTGATGAGACAGAGCTTCCATCCTCCAAGTTGGCTCAGAATAAGACAGAGTTTTGCGGTATTTATGGGTTTGAGTCAGTGATATTTCCTAAGATGGTCTTTCCTATCCGGTCCAAATGTCTACAGGAATATTTTTATGTTAAGTCACATCCTGCATCATAGCTATCTAAATTCCATTTGGAATTTTCTCAAGAGAACTCAATAATAGTGAGACGTACAGTTTTAGTGAGACATACAGTTTACTCTGAAGTAGGGTAGCCTTGTCATTTGGATCTGACATCTCATCCCTACACCACATCACGTCCTCTGTTCTGCCCACACTCCGTTGGCCTAGAAGTGCTGGACAGACACTTCGTTCCTTGCCTCTATATATTGGGTCATCGGAAAAGTCATAATGTATTTTTTCTGTTTTTCTATCCAAAAATGCTTAATAACTTTTCTTATGACCGAGTAATTGTTACTCTGTGCTACTGCACAAAGATTTATTGGTATAAAACACATGTCAACAGATTTCTTTCCAACATATTCACTTCTATTTCTCATATGCACATTACAAAAACAACAGCAATAGTTCTTTGCATTATGATTTTTTAAAAAAAATTTTTAGAGATTTTTGCTATATGACATGTGTGCTTGCTAGAGATACAAAGAGAAACAGAGACAAAAAGTAAGAAATCACACCCCATCAAGGGGTATGGCCAAGCCACAGTCCCTTCACCTCCATGCTTCTCTTGGGATTTTGGGCACACATGCACACACTCCTGGCATGAGTTTCAAGCTGCTGGCTCCAGGACTTGAACCACGGCTGGCCGTGTGAGAGGCCAACGCCTTAACCACTATGCCACCTGCTGGCCCATGGTCTGCATTATTAAAACAGTTTCCCAACTGGTTCCTGTTGCCTCTATGTCTATTGGGGTTTGCAAACTTGTTCTCTACACTGTGGCTAGAGTGATCTTTCTAGAAGGCAGCATGATCTTCTCTAATTAAAGTAATGCAAGAAACCCATATGTCCATCAGAATAGGAGAGACTTCATGTTTTGGTTCCTTTTTGCTCAAAAATACACCTATTTTACTGACATTTTTCATTTTCTTGTTTGCCAGCCTCCTGTGCCCTGTACTATATTGTTCTGTCTAGAATATTCTTCCACTCTCCCTCCATTCACTTTGTTATAATTTTCATTTATTCTTTAGGCCTCCATTTATAACTTATTTCTTTTAAGAACTATTTTAACTATTTTCTGGGACCAGACAGTGGTGGGTTAGTTAAAGTGGCTGGATCCCATTTGACCAATTGAGCAGTTCAAGTCTAGGACCCAGAGGCTTGAAAAACATGCTGGGCATATGTGTGTACATGCCCAAAATCCTGAGAAGAGACTGAAATACAAGGGACTGGGGCATGACCATCCTCCTAGGGTGGTGCTTTCTCATATTCCCCCTCCTTTTCTCTCTTTGTTTCTCTGGAGAATGCACATGTTCCATAACAAAATTAGATGTGTTTTCTCAAAGTTCCCTGTATGTAGTCTAATCAAAGATTTATTCTTAATATCACATGGTTATTTTTCAGTGTCTGTCTTGTTCATTGTTCCTGGTCCCGTGCCCAATAAGAGCTCAGTATTTTTAAGTTGCTGCCTAACACCCCATTATCAAGCGTTTTACCATGTATAACTAGGCAATGTATTTATTAAACCCTCACTACAAACTATGAAGGAGTTATTCATTTTATTTAATGAATAATGAAAGTTAGAGATTGGAGAGGTTAAATAATTTACCATTTTTACTCTTACATGGCCCAAACTGGGATTTCATATTGATTTTTTCTACTTCCAAAGCCTATAGTGTTAATCACAATAGAACAATTTATTTAGATCCAAGTTACATAATCCATCTTTTAAAATTTCATTCAACTGAATCATAATGCAGTTGTTCTTGAATACATTTCCTATTGCTCCTATAACAAATTATCTTAAACACAGTAGCTTAAAATTGTTCAATCTTATTATTTTCCAGTAAGTTAAAAGGCCACTTAGTGTGTTAAAACCAAAGTGTGTACAGGGTCATATGCTTTCTGGAGATTCTTGGGGAGAATTCTATTTCTTGCTTGTTCCAACTTCTAGAAGACTCCACATTCCTTACCTGTGACCCTTCCCGTACATCTTCAAAGTTAGCAAGGTGCTATTTCTCTGATCCCGTTTTCTTCATCCCATCTCCTAATTCTCTTCCCATGCTACCCACGTCCACTTTTAAGGATTTTTATGATTCCCTTGGGCCACATGGATCATCCAGGCCCATCTCCCTATTTTAGGTTATCCGACTGGTAACCCTAATTCCAGCCTTAATTTCCCTCGTCTTGTCATCTAAAGCATTCACAGCTCCTGAAGATTAAACAGTGACATGACGGAGGAGCAGCATCCGGCTTACCACACACGCATACAACACTGATAGACTGCCTCCCAAGCCTTTGCCGGAGTTAAAGATCTGTATTACAGAGACGTAGAGACTGGAGTGGACGTGTGACCTAGACCAACCTTGTAGAGGGAAAGTCACTTAGTTCCACCCCCACCTCGAACTTTTAGGTCGGTCAGCTTCTACGGATGGAAACTTTTGATGAGAAAGCAGTGAATACACTAGAATCCAAACTGACTATGTTCACTGAGAATCTTTGCAAATTGATGCTGTCATTCTCAATCCAGGTATCCAGGTATTAAGGAAGCTAAATTAAATTAGAGAAGTTAACTAGAGTTGAAATCTGAGCCAGGAAGAGGTAAAAAATCGCAAACATACTCCCTCCTGACCAGGATATTTAAATTGAATTATCTCTGCCCTAGGGCTTAAGTTGCCCTACTGGGCAAAAGACTCAACAGCTCCCTTCTTTAGCCCACAGAAGACGAAATCTGCCAAACTCCAACTACTCCTTTTCTCAGTCATATAAAGTAATGTTTCCTCTGCTCACATTGCTCCAGTGTCATTTCTTTTCACCGTCCACTCATACATTCATTCCTTCTTACCCAATAATCAGTATTGGGTCATTGCCATTACTGAAATCACGCTTTCTACAGACTTTACTCTAGATTACACTTTAAGGTAAGCAGTACTTCCTGATTTGTTTGTTTGGCTTTCTTTTTTTCCTTGATAATTCTACTTTAACTTTTAGAGAGAAAATCACCTTCCTACTTCCATAAGGCATTTTCTTTTTAGAGTACTTATTTTGACTTATAACGCTCTCGCTATGGAGATCATGTGCTTTTTTATAATGTCTCCCATCAAACACTATGGTACCCTATGCTCAGAGTACCATTACAGGCTTATTCTCCTTTATCAGGGAAGCCTATTATTTTTCCTTGAATCTGCTTTGAGCATTCAACTGGTGGCTTATCCTTTATATTTTTTCACTATATTCTTTTTTTGACTAGAGGACATGTGTACTCACTGGAGATACAGAGAGATGGAAAGAGAGAGACCACTCCTATGGGGAATGGTCATGCCACTACCCCTTCTTCTGCATTTCAGGATTTGGGACATGCATACACATACACACAGCATGTTTCCCAAGCTGTCAGGTCTGGGACTCAGATCATGTGGTTGGCCATGTGGAATCTGGCTTCCATATCTGCTGTCCATAGAGCTGACCATCACTATATTCTTCAGATCAGTGTGAATTCATTTCTCGTACTCCGTGTATGTAGGACCTAAGATACTGGACTTCCTTACCCAGGGACCTCCCTAGAAAAACTTCTGCTTGTTTTCCAGATGTAAATTCCTTGTCTTTGCACCCATCTGACAGTTTTTACCACATTCCTTAATATATTGATGGGAATTTATATAGTTTTTGATGAAGAATCACTTCTTTAAAATCTAGTAGAAGATCAGGCAATTGAAAACGCACACAATGTACAAAATTTGTTTGTCAATGCTACTTGCACATCTACCCAAATCTCCTTCATAGCATAAATACTATGTCTATGCCTAGAAGCTTTATTATACTTTAAAACAAAGGACTTTCACAGATAATGAAAACACTTAAAAACTTTTATCTATCTTCCTTCTTTATTTAAAATCTTTTCTCTTTATTCTCAAAGAAGGTAAAGGGTAGTAATTGGTATTTCATTATCAGTAGCTTATCAAAGTCATAAACTGTTGAGTCCTTTTATGTAGCTTGCTTAAAAATAAAAGAATGTCTCAGAGATGAAGTCTTTAGTATCAGACAGAAGGACCATCAGACCCTGGGAAAAAGCAGGGAGAGAAAGATTTGGGCAAGTAGTCTCTGTGTCATTCGTATGAGTAATGCCATGGGAAAGATCACAATTCTGTGTGGGTGATCGAGAAGAATGGTGCATCACCATGCCTTCCATACAGGATAATCTGCTATTGTCATAATAAATGTTTCCAAACATTATAGGATTCGGAGAAATAGAAGAAATTATAATAACCAAGGATATTGTCATCTTCATTGGGTATATTCCAGGCTCTGAATTATCTCTAAATGGTTGAAAAAAGTTTGGCTTTTGCTAAGAAATATAATAAACAGCCAGAAACGGATTCAGAGGCAACATAAAAAGAAACCCCGAAATCAGAGGTGCCTTGATGTTCACTTCCAGTAGTTTAATGTTAATGTTCTTGGTCCTGATACAACTGCATTAAAGTGAACTTAGAGTAATAAAATTAGAGAAAAGAAAATAAATGATGGAAGTTTATAAGGAAATAGGGGTTTCTATGCTACTCAGCTGAAACGCAAAGCCTGTCTCTTCTCACAGAATTTATGATGTTAATTTCGCAAGTGTTGATCTTTCTTAAGGAAACTTGAATTCTTGATGAAAATGAAGTACAAGTCCTAAAACATAAAAGATCCATTTTCCAAAGAAAATTTCTACAAGGAATACAGTGTTCTTGCTAGAACGAATGATTTTATCAGAGGATAAATAAACTTCATATTTGGAGTCCCCAGGAAAGAAAAATAAAAGTGTTAACTCCCTACGTCTAATTCCATTCCTGAAGGAAATACCTAGACAATAGACAGTGACAAAAACCAGAATTGTTGGCATCCTTGCCAGTTCTTTAGTCACAAAGCTCTGGTTTATTGCATTAGTTCGAGCCAGTCCATTCAGGGAGCACGAAACTTTCCCAGATGGCAACTTACAACACACACAGGGAGTGTGTGTAAGTTAACAAGAAACTGATTAAATGAACATTTCTGGAACTGGTCTTCATCATTACAATTCTAGTTCCTCTGGACCAACGGATCTATAGTTCAGATCCCAGTAGGAGTGAATTTCTCAAGCAAAGGGAAGACATTTATTGGACTAGTTACAAGTGTGGTGTGAATTACTGTGTGCTGCAGGGGGATACACAAACCCTTTGTTGGGAGCCAGTGGTATGGGGACTGGACTCTTGGACAATTTGTCCCTGGCGTGCTTCTGGGCATAATCAGAACCAGGGCTGCTCTGCACCCCTAAAATAGCTTTCATCAGACCAGGTTATAAGCCATTCCCCTTGCAGTACTAGTTAGGCAATGATTTTCTTGACTTTACAGAGGTGTTTTCGAAGAGGGGACTAGGTTGACTTTGGCATTTGATATTTGGGAGACAAGTTCTTCCTGTTCTCTCTCCACCTTTTTTCCCTTTACCTTGTTCCTGAGTCTCTTTCCTCTCTTGATTTCATTCTGTGTTCTCATCCTGGTTTTGTTTGTTTGTTTGTTTGTTTTGTTCTTAAGTGATCTATTCTTATAACTTAAGACCTTTCTCGTACTGGAATGAACCTCAAATGGTCAATGTCACCTACCCCGAACCCATAAATCAAAGCCCCAAAATGAGCAGTGGGTCTCCTCAAAATCATCATTGTTTCAATGCTTTCAAAAATGAGATTTGGAACAGCTGATGGAGTGGTGGTTGAAGTAGCCGGATTCCACATGTCAGATCCAGCCATTCAAGTCTCAGATTTGGTGGGTGCACGTGCATGAGCACGTGTGCCAAAATTCAGAGAGGAGAATGAAGGAGAAGGGATTGTGGCATAGCTATGCTCCCTGGGGCCTGTTTTTCACTTTCTCTCTCTGGTGAGCTCATGAACCCTAGAGAAAAAAAAAAAAAAGAGAGAGAGAGAGACAAAGAGAGAGAAGAGAGATAGATTTATTATTACATCATAAAGCAGTTTGCTTTTGCTTTTGTTTGTTTTTTTTTGGGGGGGGAGGTCATCACATATCTTCCTTCTTTTTCTAGTATCTCTTCTCATGTTCTGATTTCTGTTTATTTTTCCACCTCTTTGACAAAAGTCTGCTGAAACAATGGGACTTTCTTTTCTCAGCTTTTTGCTCCCCAAGTTTTAATCTATTCTGTTTCCACACATAGGTGTCAGTTGGTAGGTTACCTACATTCTACCCTCTATTTCCCTCTTCATTAGTATTTACAACTTATTTTAACTCTCTCTCTTTTTCTTTTAAGCTATTTATTTCCTTCTTTAGTTTCTCTAACTAAAATTAATGTTTCTTTTGGGGGAATTTTAATTACTGAGGCTCTTCTAAATAAAAAAATGAATAGAGGGCCAGCCAATGAAAGGTAGCTAATGTGCTAATTCCCACCTGGCTGACCAGGGTTCAAGTTCCAGACTTGGTGATTTAAAAATCATGCTGGGTGCATTTGTGCTCGCACACTCAAAATTGCAAGAGGAGAAAGGAGAAAAAGGGATTGTAGCATGGCCATCCTCCCTGGAGGATGATTTATCACTTTCTCTCTCTCTGTTTCTCTCAGGTGAGTACATGCACCCTATGGCAAAAACCTAAAAAAATTAAAGTTTTTTTTTAAAATATAATACTTCTCATCTACTATTTTGTGTTCTCCTGACAGTTAATCAATTATCAATTTATTATCTTTCTTTGGTCTTCAATGATCACTGATGTTAGAAACACTTCTTTGGGGAAAAGATCCTTGCATACATTCATCAGGAATTCGGTATAAACACAAGGGGTCTTCCAAAAGGTTCTGGAAATGCATATTATGAAAAAAAGAATACATAATTTTTTTAAGGGAGATTTTTACTATAGGGCACATGTGCTTGCCAGAGAAACAGAGAAAGACAGAAAGCAAGAAATCACCCACTCCCCACCCCCCTGAGGAGATGGCCATGCCACAATTCCTTTACCTCTATCCTCCTCTTGGGATCCTGGGCATGCACACACACATGCCCAGCATAAGTTTGAAGTTACCAGGTCCAGGACTTGAGACATGGTTGACTATGTGGGAGCCCAGTGATGTCACCATTACGCCATCTGCTGGTTCCAATACACGAATTTCAAAATTATTTTTGCACCAAAATAAACTCATACTTTTTTTTTAAGAGAGAGATTTTTCTATAGAGCATGTATGCTCTCCAGACAGAGAGAAACAGAAAGACAGAAAGTGAGAAATCATCCCCACAAGGGGATGGCCAGCTACAATCTTTTCTCCTCCATTCTCCTCTTGAGATTCTGGGCACACATGCACATGCACCCGGTATGAGTTTCAAGCTACTGGGTCTGGGACTTGAACCACATTTGGGGGGGGGGGGTGTGGGTGAAGGAATTATTTAACTTTATTATTTTTTTTCAATTAATCAGAAAGAGAGAGAGGGAAAATGAGAAAGCAAGTCACCAGGTCTGAGACTCAAACCACATTCACAATTGGCCACTCTGCCACCTGCTGGCCCATGAACTCATACTTTAATTCTATTTTTTCTTGAATATTGTTTGTTGTCAGAGAGTACACCTGTATGAGAGAGAAGAAGAGATAGAAAGATAATCAGTGTTGACAGAGTTTCATCATACCCTTTCAGTTCCCCAGGATCATGGTTTCCTGTGTGGGCACCAAGCTATTTTTAAGCTGCCAAGGATCTGAACCCATGGCTGCAAATAAGAGGTCCATCCTCACAGGGCACTTGTGCTATATCACTGCAGCTGGGCCTGCACAAACCTTGAAGTTTTGTCTATTCAAGCCACACACATCTCTGAGGATACTCTATTTGCATTCATTCATTCACTCAGGCACAATTATTTTAAGTCCCAGAAGGCATTTTTTTTTAACTGTAGGCATTGTGTTTAATTAGATTTTATTTTGTTTTCTGTCTTCCACAGGTCTTTGGTCAGGGTTGTTTAACTTATTCTAAATGCTATTCCTTAAAATAGTGTTCTGTAACTTTTGAATTTAGATAAAGGATAACTTTCATTCAGAGGGTAAAATTGTGACTCCCGTACTACACAGATATAGAAATAAGCACATTAAAGATTGTATTTAACTAACGAATGAAGAAAGTAGTAAGATGTTATCACCAATTCAAAAGAGAGGGACCAGCAGTTAGTGTAATGGCTATGTCACTGGACTCCCATGTAGTCCATCGCGGTTCACGTCCCGGACCTGGTGGCTTAAACTCACACCGGGCGCGTGTGCGTGCATGCCCAAAATCCCGAGAGGAGAAAGGTGGAGAAGGGATTACGGTGTGGCCATCCCCCCTGGGGGGTGATTTCTCACTTTCTATCTCTCTGTCTCTCTGTCTGGCGAGCACATGCACCCTACAAAAAAAAAAAAAAAAAAAAAAAAAAAAAAAAAAAAAAACTCTCAGAACAAAAGCTCTCAAAAAGAGAAAGGAAAAAATAAATATTATTATAGATCATTCATATAGATTTTATAGGACTATTAATATAAATGTGCAAATAGAGGTAAAACTGGCCTTTTCACCATTAGGAGATGAAGGCAATTGAATTGTCGACCCTGGGCAGAAATTTTATGTCTGCAGATGAGCTGAGATTTTTGCCTTGCTACCAGCAATGGCCATCCTACAGAGAGGCAGAGAGCCTCCCGTGGTATCCCATCATGTGCAGTGCAATATATAGTTTTCCACTGAGACCCAGCTTGTTACTGAGAACACTTTGGTGTTTGTACACAGGGACTTACCAAAAGCATATTTGCAGAAGGCCAGAGCATTCTAAACCAGAAGTCAGTCCCAGCCAAATGCCGAGGGCAGTGAAGATACTGAGGCAAAAGTAGGACCTAGTGATGCCAGGCAGAGGGTCTTGCTGTTGCACCTTTCAGAGCAGCTTGCTCCCATGTCACTTTTCAGATCTGTCCCTTAGTATTTGATCATAGAGGCCACAGTGCAAAGGCCTTGTTTCTCAACCTGCTACTTCCCCATTCACCTATAAAGCAGGCCTAACCCTGAGGAAATCTGAATCAGGCCTCCAGACCTGACATCATGGAAATAGTAAAACTGGGTTTAGGAGGTGCCCAAACACAGAGATGAAATGTAAAAAAAAAAAAAAAAAAAAAAAAATCCAACCCTCAGCTGGTTTATCTACAATGTCCAGTGCTGGACCGATTCCTGAAGTGTTTCCAGGGACAAGCCCCGAGCCTGCCTGATTTTACCAAGATTTCTGATGCTAGCAAGATTAGCATTTGAGGATCTGCTCATGGAGGAACAGTCAATGCCTAGAAGGTTTCAGCCGAGAGTAACTGGACCGCCTGCAGCTGTGAGCAGGGACTCCTGGAACAGCAAGAAGTGTTTAGGGAGAGGAGATAAAACAGTAACTTCCACAGGAGGCTTCTGAGCAAAAGTACATTTTAAAACTCCAGGGAACTCTCAGATCTTCAGATAAGAACAAACAATCTGTCAATATGTTGTTTCAAAGGCAGAGATGAAAAAAATGTAAGTCTAGGTTGAGAGGAAATGTTGCCTCTAGATGCCAAAAGTAATCGTAACACAATATGGGATAAACATTGGGAAGCTCCCAGAAGCAATTTTACATATGCACGGTGGTCATTGCAAAGCGCGTAGATGGAATGACAATGAGAAACGGCTGCAAGGATGAAAATAAAAACTATCTAGACCAAGAGTTTAGTATTCTCAGATGTTGATGGTTACAGATGATTCAAAAAAAAAAAAAGCATTTTTCTTATTTATGTGAAATCTGTCTTTCAGCTAATGTCAAACAAAATAAAGACAAAAGTAATCTATTTTTTGCAACCTCACAACAAAGGAATAGCTACTTGTCTTTTAGGTTGGAGTCAGACTGCCCTGTTAATGGAAAATCCATTATGGCATTTTGGGATAATGCGTTTTGTTAAAACAAATGAGAATTTTTCCCATCTCACTGACATCACAGTTAGTCTAGAAATTTTACAAATATCAACGGTGGTGCATTATAAGCTGCCATGTCATTAAGTCATACAGAGGAAGAGAAATAAATGTTTGCCATCGCTGAGTGTCTGGCATTGAGTTACATATTCTATTTTATATTTTTTAAAAAACTCATGCTGGAGAGAGCGTGTGCATTTCTGAGAGAGAAGGTGCCTTCAAGAAGGTCTCATCACAATGTGATCTCCTTCCCCTGGCTGTGCAGTTTGTCGGGATCCCGGGCACACACAACCCCACCTGGGTTTCCAAACCTGTGGTCAGCCGTGTGACTTCCAGCTCTGCTGCTCAGCACGCTATGAACCTGACTGAGCAAGGCTCTTTCTTTTCTTATTAAATTGAGTCACCGCGTTTCCCACTACAGTTCTCGGCACAAACAGAGGGAGACAGAAAATGAAGATGAAACTCAGAATTGAACCTAAATAATCACCTAAGCAAACCATGGAGTTTAGATATGAACCTGAGTATGTTTTGAGAAACGCTCACTGCCTTCGATGATGGCTGGAATGCATTTGGCTTTTTTTGTGGGATTTCTTCATGTCATACTTTTCTATGATTAAAACAAGATTAGATTCCAAACTATTTTTAATGTGTGTTTAGATAACATCCTTTAGTCATTTTTATTTTTTAAAAGAATTTTTTATTTAATTTTATTTATTATTATTAACAATAATTTATTCACCAGAAAGAGACAGAGACAAAGAGAGAGGGAAAGTGAAAAAGCAAGCCACCAGGTCCGGGACTCGAACAGCAATCAAACGTGTGGGAATCCAATGCCCTTAATCATCATACTACTGTCTGACCCCCCCCCAAACTATTCTTTTCTACATTCATTAAAAAATATTTTTCAGCACCTACTATGTTCCAGAAAATGTTCTAAGCTCTGGGAATACATCAGCAAACTGAAAGGAACAAAAGAAAAAATATATCTAATCCTTGTGGATTTATGTTAATTTAGGCATAGACTTGCTATCGTTGGAGAAGCATAAAACATTTTATTCTATTTTTAAGGTTCCTAAAATCTCCCTGAGAGATAAACTGGACCCAATAATAATTTGGTTAAATTAACAATAGCATGATTAAACTCCAAACATAGTAAGATGTCCTTACCCCTGGTAACACTATTGTCCCAGTATGAGTGAGGTTCCTTACGTGACTAAGTGTGCGTGACGCAGTTCCAGTGCCACGTTGTAATATAACATATAGAAGGTGGCTCTGGAGTCCTACAGGATTCCTTTCAGCCCCAACTCTGCCACCTGCTAGTCCAAGACAAATCACTCCAGTTCACTAGAGCCCATTTTCCATCCTGAGATAACATTACCTCCTCCTAGGGTGCATGAGAGAACTGTTGAGTTTATAATGAGATAGCACATGGCATACTGCAAAACCCTTTTAAAGTTTTAGTAAATACTTTCAGGATGGAAATGAGACCATGAGTTGCTGCTACTCTTCCATTCAGTTGTTTTTAAAGAGCAACACTGTGAGTGCTCACGGTATCGCCAATTCTATTAGCCATGCTGGACGGTGGAAATGGAACTCTCTGCAATGCACACACCGACATACACACATAAAAGAAAAATAAGATAATGTGTCAGCCTGTTCACATCTCTGATTTCTAATACCCACACTTTCCATGCTTGGCCTATATTCTTCCTGCATTTCACAAAACAGGAGACTGAGAACAGAGTAAATGACTTATATAGCCAAAGTCACACAGCACCCTAAATAGCTAAATGTGAACCCCAGTCTTCTACACTGAGGCCCTTCCAGCTGGGCCATGCTTCTCTCCTATATAAATAGTTAACATTTTGTTCTGTAGTATTCTCCTATCACTCTATTTGAAAAATATTTGTTCCCATTATATTCTAAAACTACTGAAAGCCTCCATCTAAAAGCATGGAGTGCTCCATGAAGATTATTCTTGTTCTTTGTAGTCCCTTACTGGCTAAGAGTCCCCAAATCCTCATTCATTTAGATCATATACGACATCATCTCTGAGTGCAGGATAAAATGTGCTATCCTGTTTTCTAAATAGTGGGACTCATCTATAACGATCCAAAACTAGTGCATGGGTGTGTAACTGGATGAATCCATGGATAAATTACACGAGTTTAGTTTAGAAGCCATTTTTCAGCAATTATTCCAGATACGCATGTTCCCCCACTCTCCACACTCTTGTTGCTTTCCCATCCCAACAGCTCGGTCATCATCTGTACTCTGCACCAACAGAATTTACTATTTTAAATAAAATAAGAAAAGAAAGGTGTTGTATTTATGCATCTTCAAACATGTTATTGTTTCAATGACTCTAGTATAACCATGTGTAAACATATTTTTTACATCAAGTTGTAATTCAAGAAAGCTTTGTACACCAACAAATCAATGATTTGCATTGAGAACTTTCATGCCAACCTCCAGAAGTGGGCAGTGACAAAACGACCCACATTCTTCACAGTGTGTGTGCTTAGGATTCCCCGGCCCACCTAGAGAAATATGCCCAGGGGACACTGGGTGCCCTCCCATGCTCTTAACACATGTGACCTTAGTCTTACTTAAGTCTCAAATATCTTATAGACTTTTTATTTTCTCCATTCTGTTTATAACCAGTTTCAATTTTTAATTTGATTTTGAAGTTGTAGTTAATCAAAAGATATTTTTCTTTTAGTACCACATTCTCATTTCCTTCCAGCCAAATCTGCAATAACTAGAGTTTCAGCAACTTATTCCTCATTAAATGCCCATTAGAAACACCTTGTCCTCTGTATGTTTTGGATGATAGTTGTATTTCAGATGGCTTTTTTATAGTGCTTACACTTTTTTGCTGATAATCATACTTTGATTCCTTTTTGTATGATTGTTGAAATTTTTTTAATTTTGTTTTCATTGTCAGCATTCCAGATTAAGCTTTATGTAAATGTTTCTTGGAAAATATATAAATATTATATCAATATCCACAAGTAGGAAAAAATTTATTCAAATAAAATAGTACCAATATATGCAACATTCCAATTCACTTTTATTAGGCCTCTTGGCATGCCAGGAAAAAAAAAAAAAAATCGCACTCCAAAGTTGCCATGTCTATATTGGTTTAAAATATTAATAATTAATTTAGCCCAAAGGTCAACTTTTTAATAGGAAATACTTAATCATTCTTAATAAAATATTTACAGAGTGAAAAATACCTAGATTGAAACATTTCAAAAGAATTTGTGATAAGTTTCAGTAATCAGCATGCTCTTCTCCTTAGGGGCCAATATTCGAGAAAAGCAGTTCATTTGATTTTATTGACAATATTTGGCAGGTTGAGTATTTTTCCCCTTTTTAAATTTTTAAAAATTTAGTATTAAAGACCTGCCAGATTGGCAGCACTGACCATCTACGTTACTCCAAGGAACTGGCCCCATAAAACCGTGTTCTTCAGGTCAGCTGTGTGTGTGTGTGTGTGTGTGTGTGTGTGTGTGTGTGAGTTTTCTACCTTAATTACTTTCCTCCTAAAGCACAGCCATTAATGAGTCATAGAAACCACTGGAAAAGTGATTGACCCACTTTGTCCCCGGTGGGAAATAATACTGACTCCTTAGTATTACCGGAGAAGAATTTGAACTGAGAAGAACTGAGATGAGGTTAAAAAAAAAGAGATTCTTCTCTCTTTAGTAATGGTTATAGACGATGTAGCCCTGGTTGTTAATATCATTTAATGGGCTGTCTACATAGTTTCTAACCCCATTTGAGTAAGACACAGGAAGTACCTGCACCTCACAGAAGTTGTGCTTATTCCCATATGTGGAACTACAGAACCTTTGGTTGTGACGGTTAAAGGTACCCTCGAGCTGCACTACAACTCACAGCTGATGTTTGCATCCCTTCTAATACATGCTTCCCGGGAGACCAACTTTTCTTTCAGGGACAAGAAACTTTATATCCCCTAAGGAAGCTCATTGGAGAGATAAATATTCTTTTTATTGGGTTGAATTGTCTCTTCTTCCTAACTCAGACCTTAAGTGGCCTGGTAGTCACTAAACTAATTCTGTGCCTTGGGCCCGGCCCTTGGAAACCTGTTTGTGTTCAGTTTAGACTGTCTCTTTCAGTCAACTCCAAGTTATTAAGACAGCAATCACTCTTGTAAATTATTGTTACTTCTGTCTCTAGGCTTTTCTTCATGCAGCCTCCAAACTAAAAGACAGTTTTTAATTTTTTCTTTACCAATACCAGGAATTTGGAGGTGGTTATGAAGCTGAGGAACCCACTCGGACTGCCTCTCTTTGATGCAGAAGTTCGATGCACTATACTTGTACATCCTGGGGCATATTTTATATTCCATTTTAAAACAGGAATAAAATATTTCTCAGTACTTTATTGTGAAAAGAACAACATTGAAAAATGTAAGATCCTGCATTTTGCAAGCAAATGAGAATTTTTAAATTTACCATTTTAAAGGTATAAAATGCCAAAATAACTTTGCTCTAGAAAGTGCTGACCACAACAAAGCATGAAAAAGCCTTTGTTCTGAACAGTAAACCCCCTTGTCCCAAGACTCAAATAGGAAAAATATCACACAGAAACCAAGCCAGATGACTGTTTTTCTTCTAGACTCATGGTTAAACCAAAACAAGCACACATATTAGCCAAGTAGAAATTAACAAAAATGATTGAAAATTGACTTCTGTTTGCACTCAGGGGAGTTCACTGAAGGACAAGGTACACTTATTTTCTGGTGTCTAAATTGTTAACATTTACACCCTTTATATAAAGTGTCATAATCAGTAAACTATTGCAAAATGATATGCATGACAGTTGCACATTTTTGCTCTGTAATACACACTGTTGGTGATTTAAAAATGCAGAGTGACACACGTCAATGAATTCTGTATGACATGAATAGTGAATTACCTTTTCTAGAGTAAATGCCTAAGAGAGTCATGACCAAGAGGCTATGAGCTAAGAATGGCACATTTAGAGAATGTATACATTAGGCCCTCTCTGTAGACTGATTCAGACGCCAGTTGAAACCCGTTGGTTAAATGCAATCCTAGGTGTCTTCCGTCCTCTGAAATTCACATTGTCCACTGAAGAAACTTGTCATCACAAAATCTATTTCTCTCCACTGAGAGTGACTGACTCTCTTGGAAAATAAAGTAAAAGTTAGAAGGGAGGCAGCCCAACTGGAGGAGGCAATTTCTGCAGCTCCTTCTGCAGGTAATGGTGCATAATCCCTCTGTCCCTCTGCCTAAGGATTTTGGCAAATATCTATGACATTAGTTCTCCTGAAGTAGCAGGAATTCTATTACACACATCAGAGATCCAAAGGAGGTTACACTATTCAGGTTTTCTAAACATGGTGTCAAAATAAGTCCTGTATCTGAGAGACCACATATTTTCAGTGTTGTTCTGAACCCTCATTTTGCAGAAGCAAACAAACCAGAATGGACAACAGCGTCCTTTTTTATATTAAAGCATGTCGTGTTCATTTAGCCAAAACTTAAAGTTGTAGCTAAGTGTGACCAATTTAATATTTTTAATTTTATTTATTGATTTTTAAAGAATTATTTTTATTTTAACTTTATTCGTTATTATTATTATTTTCCAATTTGATCAAAGAGAGACAGAGAGAGAGGGAAAGTGAGAAAGCAAGCCACTAAGTCTGGGACTTGAACCATGGTCAGCCATGTGAGAATCCAGCACCTTTAACTACCACGCCACTTGCTGGCCCCTTTATATTTTTTATTTTTTATATTATATTTAATCACATATATCTTTACAGTGTGTAACATTTCTTTTTTCCAAGATGATTACCATCCACAGTCAAGACAAAGACATTACTATAGACATTATCAGCAGCAAATAGCTATTTTTAGATTATTATTATTATTTATTAATTTTTTTTTAACATTCAATCACTATACATCATTTGGCTTGTAAGGAGAATTTATCTAACATTAAATACTTCTCAGATCAGCCCAATTGAGAATGCTATGCATGTTATTATCAATAGGTAATAAACCATTTCTGTGTCCCACAAATGTCATGCTTTTCTATTTTTCCTCCTGCTTTCCTTCTCTGTACTCTTCCCTCCCACCCCATGTCACACTGCCTTCAGCTACCATAACTACTTTCACTGCTTTTATGCCCTCCAATATTTCAATCTCTACCATAGAGTGCAGATAGTCAGTTTAATATTAAGTGGATACGCACAATATCTTTCCTTCATACCTGACTTGCTTCATTAAGTAATAAACCTTCTATATTCAACTACTTTCTATCAAATGCCAGGGTCTTGTTTTTTTGTTTGTTTGTTTTTTGGGGGTTTTTTTTTGAATAGTTTCTATAGAGTATATGAGCCAGACTTTTTCCATCCATTCATCTGTTTGTGGACATTTGGGTTGGTTCCATGTCTTAGCTATCGTGAATAATGCTGGAAGAAACATTAATGTGTAAGGGCTTTTCTGGCTGAGCATTCTCCTGTCCTGGGGTAGCTATCCAGAAGTGGGATTGTTGGATCAGATGGCAGTTCTATTTGTGGCTCTTTGAGGAACCTCCATATTGTTTTCCACAGTATTTGGACCAGCTTTCATTCCTACCAACAGTGTAGGAGAGTTCCCCTTTCACCCCAACCCTGCCAACACTAATCACTTTTTGTATTTTTAATCTTTGCCATCCTGAAGAGTTAGGTGGTATCTCATTGTGGTTTTTTATCTGCATCTCTTATGATGAGAAATGTTGAGCATTTCCTCAAATGCTTTTTGGCTATTCATGTGTCTTCCTTAGAGAGATATTTGTTCAGCTCATTTTCCCATCCTTTAATTGCATTCATCATGTTTTTTTTCAGGTAAGCCGTTTGAGTTCCCTGTGTATTCTGGTTATCACTCCCTTATCTGAGACATATTTTACAAAAAATATTCTCCCATTCCAAGGGTTGTCGATTCACACTAATGAGTGTGTCCTTTTATTTGCAGAAATTTCTTAATCTGATATAGTCCCACTTGTCTATTTTAGAGATTATTGCTCATGCTTCAGAGTCTTATTTAAGAAGTTTTTGCCTAACCCAATGTCTCGCAGAGTTTCCCCAGTGTTTTCCACCAGTAGTTTTATAGTTTGAAGTCTTAGATTCAGATCTTTGATCCATTTTGAGTTGATTCTTGTTAATGGTGAAATATAGGGATTCAGTTTCATCTTTCTGCAGGTGGATACCCAGTCTTTCCAGCATCATTTGCTAAAGAGGTTTTCCTTTTCCCACTGGATTTACTGGTATTCTTTGTGAAAAATCAGTTGGCTATAAGTTTTGGGGTTTATTTCTAGGGTCTCTGTTCTTTTCCATTGGTCCACTCTCTGTTTTTGTGCCAATTCCATGCTGTTGTGATGATCACAGCTGCTTTATAGGATATTTTGGGGGACAGGGAGTGTTATGCCATCCACTTCACTCTTCTTTCACAGGATTGTTTTGGCAATATGAGGTCTTTTATGATTCCAGACAAATTCTATGATTGTCTTTTCTAGATCTGTGAAGACTATCTCTGGTATTTTGGTTGGAATTTCATTAAATATGTAGATTAATTTAGGTAAAATTGCCATTTTGATTATCTTAATTCTTCCAGTCCAGGAACCTGGGATGTCCTTCACTTTTTTGAGTCCTTTTCAATATCTTTTTTGAGGTTTTTATACTTTTCTTTATAAAGGTCTTTGACTTCCTTAGTTAGGTTTATCCCAACATATCTTATTTTGTGGCTATGGTAAAAGGGATTCTTTTCTTCAGATCTACCTTGCTCAACTTGTTCTTATATAGAAATGCTATAGATTTTTGGATGTTGATTTTGGTATCCTGACACTTTACTGTATTCATTGATTACTTCGAGAAGTTTTTTAATGGAAACCTTTGGGTCTTCTAAGTATACCATCCTGTCATATGTAAATAAAGATATTTTCAACTCTTCTTTACCTCTTTGAATGCCTTTTATATTATTCTCTTTTCTGATTGCATTGGCTAGTATTTCCAGCACTATATTGAAAAGAAGTGGAAAAAAATGGGTAGACTTATCTAGTAGCAGTTTTTAATGGAAAAGCTAAAAGGTTTAATCTTTCCACATTCAGTATAATGTTAGCTATAGGTTTTTCATATATGGATTTTATTATTTTTATAGACCAATTAATTTTCCTAAGTTCATAAATCTTTTAATTCAGCTGCATCCAAAAATACTAAACAAAAGAAATATAAAGCCTTTTTCTGAAATTAAGAACTTTCCTCTTCTCTTATATTATACTCAGTAAAGGTTTATATGAAGGTAACTATTCCTAATCTGTTACATAAAATGATGCATATGGGGGACTAGCAAATGACACAATGGTTAAGGTGCTGGACTCTCGCATAGCCCACTACAGTTCAAGTCCTGGACTTGGTGGCTTGCTTTTTCACTCTCTCTCCCTCTCTCTTCCTATCTCTCTATGGTGAACACGCATGCCTGTAACAATTTTAAATAATAATAGTGATTAATAAAATTAATTAAATAATTCCAAAAATGAGGCAATTGGGAGATTTTTAAATTAAAAAAATAAATGCAATCATTTTTCATAGTAGTTTCTCTCTTTGGAGTATTCAAAACCTGGCTCATTTAGAAGAGGATATTTTTTTAAGATTCAGTTTGATTTAGGTGTAGAAAGTCCTCTCTAAAGAGGAAATGAAGAATCGTGGTTTAAAATGTAATGTCTGTGCTACTTTAAGAACGTCTTCTTTTTCCTCAATAAGGATGTTAATTCAAGCTCACAGACAATAAGTGAAAATAAATTCCCATCTACTGAGGACCTCTGTGAGAAAACCACTTCAACTGCCCTTTTCTATGAGTAGTATTTTAACTAAAGTAAACTGAATAGTTTCGTGTTTTTTTCCTATACCCACGTGTCCTATTTTTCTGACAAGAAAAAGCATCGTAAATATAAGTCAGAGAGAAAACCAGGCTCACAGTCGACCAATTCGAAACATTTTAATATGACCGTGGTACAGATGACTTACTATGAGCTGGTCAAAATCTTTTCTTGAAAAAGGAAAATAAGACAAAACAAATGCATAGAAGTCAAATGAAAGTAAACATGGTAAAAGTAAAGAAATGAGTTTCCATGAAAATTCAATCAACCCCAGTTGTGTATAAGCCAGTCCCTTGCATCGTCTGGAGGCCATGCTTGCTTGTCCTAGGAAAGCTGCCTAAGCATACAGATCATTACTCCAGCATGCCAAGGTTTCTTTCCTAAACTGGATCTTCTAAGTTTCCATCACAACTGAAAGAAGCATGCTTAACGTTAGAATTTACTTCTAAAAGGAAACTGAGTTTAATATGCCATTTTAGGGACTGTGTAAATCATATGAAATGCAAGGTCTTATAAATAAGTCAAGTTTATTCCCAAGGAAAGGTAAAATATAATACTGTCTTTAGGGAAGGCTCTTACCTGATCCAGACAACTTTACCACAGTCTTCACATCACTGTACCTTCACTGTCATCCCCTAAGTCCCTCAGTTTATGTTCAAAAAGCCATCTGTTTTTCAAGTAACCAAGCAAACATAACCTATTCATGTGGAAGCTATTGACTTACATAGTTAATAAATATTACACAAACTAAGGAACAGTGGAAAGGTTATGACAAATGGCATTTTGTTCTTTTAGATGTGTTATAGTACACTAAAATAATAGTCAATACTTTATAAACACAACAATTGAGAAGTTTCCAAAGACTACATTTGACTATAGATATAATGCACATATATGCACGCACATATATATCATGTGGTAAATTGATTCAATTTGAACATTGATTTCCCTTACAAAAACTAGAGCAAAGAAAAAAGCACCCCACCAAAATTAAGAACTTGAGAAAGAAAAAATAAAACAGTAAATGACTCTGGATTACAGTAAAAAAAAAAATTTTAAAAAAAAAGTGTTCAGTAAGAAATTCCTGGTTGGATTTGGAAATATGCTCTGAAAAAACTATGCAGATGATCTTAAGAGTGCCTGAATGATAACTAGAAAGTTTACAGCTCAGATCAAGTATGAATAATTGCTTCTTTCAGTGGCCCTGGCCAATGTGTGCATGAGTTCATTGCCTGCAATATAAATAGCATGGTCTCTGTTTCTAACACAGACTAAAAGCAGCTCCTTAGACAGACCCACTAGAGGGACTATGCATGTTGGCGCAGTACAGTGAAGAGTCTTACAGACTACCCAGCATTTTAACAGGTCAGAGTTTTTGTTTGTTTGTTTGTTTGTTTGGGATTCCTCTGAAGGATGGGGTTGTTGATAGGGGCAGGGCCTCATGACTGAGCTCTAGTCATATGTTGACTGAACTGCTGACGAGACACCTTGGCCAAAGTGTCATATCCCATTCACTTGGCCTTTCCCAAATTCCCAAATTCATTTCTCTCTCTCCCAGAGGGATCCACTGAGCAGTTAAAGATCATGCTTAATAGCCCTCTGATAGAAGGAAAAGATTATATTTAATGGATTTGAATATCCTTTTCCTTGTCATGCTTAGCATTTCACAATTCAGGAACTTAATTGGTTTGCAAAGGTACAGGGGGGAAAAAAAAAAAGAAGACTTCTGGATTTTATATATAGTACTTTCTTGCCCCCTACTGGAAAATATAAACCTGACATATGAAGAATTTTCATTTTAAAGTATTTTCTGATTGATCTTTTCTGTAAATCAGCTCACAAACCTACATCTACTTCAAACAAAATAAAAGGCAGTAGGTGGAGAAAAAAATTTAATGTCATTAACTCTGCATTTTATTGAAAAATAGTAAATTTAAGAAATCCAATTTGTTTAAAAAAATACCCTCAGGAGTACAAAAGTCTATTTTCCAATTGCATACTAAAAGTAAATCCACCATATCAAGTTGAAAACTGGTACAATTCTTTGTAAATAGAGCTTAAGGGGAGCTTAACGTTCAACTGCATTTGCAAAGATATTAAAGGGAATATGTTTTCTGCTTTTTAAATATTATTCATGACTTCTTGGGCATCAAAAAATGATTCCATTACAAAGAGTGCTTCAATAATATCTTTATTTTTTGACAGCACACATGTAGTTTCTCTTCGGAAAGATTTTTCAAAAGAGAGTACCAGGCCCTCAGATTATTTTTTGATCTTTTTTTTTTTTTTTTTTTTCCAGCACTACATTACTAACATCCTCTATTAGGATCATGATCATCATTATTTCTTTTTTTTTTTTTTCTTTTTGAGAGATTTTTTCTATAGGGCCTGTGCGCTCGCCAGACAGACAGAGAGAGACAGAGAGACAGAAAGCAAGAAATCACCCCCCAGGGGAGATGGCCACACAGCAATCCCTTCTCCTCCATTCTCCTCTTGGGATCTTGGGCACGCACGCACACGCGCCCGGTGTGAGTTTTAAGCCACTGGGTCCGGGACTCAAACCGCTGTTGACTACGTGGGAGTCCAGCAACATAGCCATTATGCTAACTGCTGGTCCCATCATCATTATTTCTTAGGTATACATTTTCATTTGTGTGGCTCAAGACCTCTAAACAGTTTTATACAAATAAAGCTAATCGTGAATTGCAACCCATGAGATGAATTACAGTCTCCTTAGTCCAACATTCTTTTGTCATCAAATCCTAGTTATTGTGAGGTTGGCAGTAAGTGTAACTGACCCTCCAACAGAAGAGAGGTCACCCTCTGTGCAGGGCATGGTGCTGGGGTATGACTTTCTGATTCTTAATGCCTTTCTTAGTCTTGGAGTCCAGCAGTCCTTCCTCTGTGGGTGTTGGAGACCTCTGTGGAGATACTCTCAGTCACAGGCAACACGCAGCTTCTGACACCCACAGTGAAGTGGGCACGTCTCACAAAGCCAGCAAGTGTACACAACGAAGCGGATGGGACTGTCTTCCCTGACATCTCTTCTCTGACGCTGAATGTCTTCAAAAGCCAGTTCTTCGCTTGAAACCAAGATGAACGTTGCTCTCCAAAGGCCCTAAGAAGAGACACCTGTGACCAGACCTTCCTTCCATTTCTCTTGGCCTCAGTATACAGAGGATTTCTGACACTGGGTATGGGAATTGTACAGATACCATTAGTGCTTAATGCTCTTCCTCTGTCTCAATTCTTTTCTTACAGAGACAGAGCTCCAGGTGGGCAGAGGCGTGCTGTTATCTTTGATAACAGTCTTTGAAAACCAGGATAACAAACATCTGCACCAGTCAACTATCTCTTCCTGGTTAATGGCATCCCTTTGGGGGCAGGGTGAGGGCAGAAATTGAAAGCTTTCGCCTCGTAGAATGCCTGAGCAGGGTCTTGAACCTGTTAGTGCTAAGTTATTCACTTCAGTTCTGTGAGCCAGGGATGCTTCCACAGAAAAATTACCTGCTCTGTAAATAGCAAGTGCCAAATCTCCTGACCGACGTTCCTGTGGCCCATATGAAATGACCATCATCCAACAAATTTCCTAGCAAACTAAATGCAGAATATCATGCGTGGCTGAATAATTCTGCACTTTCCCCAAAGTATTAAGGCTTGGAAACAGAGCACACTCAGAAAGGGAATATCTCAAGTTGAACTGAAGGATGAACAAACTCAGTTCAGCGATCATCCTGCCCTATATCCTGCTGCAGAAGTTTCAGTTGTACGCCAATTTTGAAAGCATCAAAAGAGCAGCCTGTCTCAAAAATGTATCTCACAGTCTCACTCCATCCCAAAGGGAACTGACTATCAGGACAACTTCTGAAAATACCATCAATAGTCTCCAAGGTCATACAAGTTTTCCCAATCTTTTTCCTCCTGATTTGTCTACATGGGTGTCTCCTTAATATTTGTTGGTTCTGTTTTAAGAGTAAGCAAAGTATGGTTCAAAGCCATTAGATAAAATCATTTATACACCATGAGTGCAATTGAAATAAGTTTATTAATACATCTGGAGTTAATTTTTATAATATCTCTATAGAGAGAAGGGTCAGAAAAGTCATAATACATTTTTGTGTAGGAAAATGTAGAAAAAAAATATGTCATGACTTTTATTACAACCCAGTAGTTCAACAGATTTCATCAGAGGGAAATTTTATAGTTCACTGTTTCTCCTCAGGATCTCCCACGCCTACATTGTAAAATGTAAGACGTAGAACTGTCAAGTCTTCAGTCAAAAATTTTCTCAGAGGACCACTAGGTGGCGTGAAGGTTATGTCGTTGGACTCCCACGCAGTCAATTGCCCTTCCAGTCCTGGATCTGGCAGCTTAAAACTCACACCAGGCACCTGTGAATGCATGCCCAAGATCCCAAGAGGAGAATGGAGAAGAGATTGTGGTGTGGCTATCCCCCCATGGGGTGATTTCTCACTTTCCGTCTCTTTGTCTCTCTCCATCTTTCCAGCAAGTGCACGTTCCCTATAGCAAAAATCTCTCAAAATTGTTAAAAAAAATTTTTTTTCTCAGCTGCTAAATTGTTTCCTGAAAAAAAGTTTTAGCCTACCTGAAAATAGAGAAAGAATCTTCCTACAGAATCTTCCTACAGAAAAAAAAAAAAAAAAAAAAAAAAAAAAAAGTCTTCATTATTTTCTTCAAGGTTTATTTATTTTTGTCTGAGAGAAAGAAAGACAGAGACACTGGCATCCCCAACAGGGTCTTGATACTATGATCTCCCACAACCTCAGCCATCCCCAGATCACGGGCATGTGTACGTCTGGTGTGTTCAGGGAACTCTCTGGACATGAACCTGTAACCTTCCATTTAAATCAGCCTCACAAAGCATTGCATTATCTACGCACCACTCCCTGGCCCGACTCTGCATTACTCTCCATAAAAACACACCAAGAGAGCCATGTTCATCCCTGCTATCCAAGTGCATATGACCGTAAAGGATTGCCTGAGATACCAACGCGTGAACATTCACAGCTGTCAGGGAAAAGGCATGTATAACCCCCTCCCCACCATGCTACTACACTGCTTTGGGATATTTAATATAGAAAACACATGCAAAAGCTTTGGAGGAGTCAGTTTTCAATGTTATTGCTTCGCTTTATGTGGTGTCTTTACAGTGGCAACACAGAAACTTTCAATTCGAGTTACCTCCAAAGATTTCATCTCAAGTTCTCAGCTCTCCAACCTGTGTGTGAGGAACTCAACTGAGACAGTCGATTTTCCCAGCTATAGTCTTTCTTTACACAGTAATTTGAGTTCTGCATCTCCAAAAAGTCACACTGTGGGATCATTATTCAATTAATAATTCAATTTAATTGGTATATAGAGAATTTCATACAACCCATATTTAATACTTATATACACAGCTTTTATACACAACTTGGTGAAATGATGAAATGAGTATTTCTGTATCTTTGTAGAAAGTCTACTTCTGTAAATGAAATAATGACTGCAGCGTAACATGGTTTCTTTGTTTGATTTTGCCTTGGCTTACAGGTAATTTAGTGTAAAAAAAATTTGTCCCCAGTGGTGACTAATTTTTCTAGTACAGGAGTTCTGGTACAAACACCCTCTGACATCTCTCTTTTACCTTACCCTCCACTGCATAAAATTAGAAGAAGCAGGTAATTAATTTAAAGAGAACCCATTTCTTCACTTAGTAGCTCAATTTTATCTTAGAAAAAGGCACTCTGTTGTCATGCTTTCTAGATGTTTCCTACCTCTTCAGGAGAATCAGCTCTGTAGTTAGGCCTTCCCCGAAGGAAAAAAAAAAAAAAAAAAAAAAAGAAGAAAAGATAAAACAACTATGTCTTATTTCAAAAATAAAATATGAATAACTGAAATGAATTTTGATTTTTTTTGACTGCACAAATTATTTTGAAAGCTAACAGCTCTGCATATTTTTAAAATAGATTCAATCATTCAAACTCAATCACAAATTTTCTACCCCATAATAATTTCTAATCATTTCACAGTGCACACACACCGGCGTCTAAATGCCTTCTTCCACATGTCAAAATAAAATTCATATCCATTACCACACCTCTGAACCATCAAATTGTTCGAAATGAAGAGCATAAAGTGAAGATATATAGAAATGCTGGTAAGGCCACAGGAGAACATCCTCTGCAGCGTGAGCTCGCCCAGCTCCAACGCCACACTGCAAAAACCGCAGCATTTGGTCTTTGACGTAATTTGTCTTTAGCTTTCTAAATCCTTTGTAATACTTACAACTTAAACCAAACTTTGCTGAAAAGAAAACATCCCAGAGTTGTAGCTAAGACAATATCATTTTTGGAAACACTTAATATCGTTATTACTGTCCCTCGTCCCATTAATAAGACATGACAATGATGCATGCAATGACTCAGATTATAGAAAAAATAAAAACTTCTCTATCACAAATAGAATTCATTAATAGACAATTAAAAAACATTAAGACAGAATCATATACATACATTTCCTTTCCTCTAAGAAATGACAGAAACAATAAGCAGAAAGATTCTCTTCACATTTCTCCTCATCCTCAACTCTTTTACACATGAAACTACATAGAAAGGTCTCACACACATGCACTTGGACTCCTGTCACACACACACACACGTGCACACACCCCTACACATACACTTGCTAGTGAGGACAACTGGGACCATTTAATCAGAACATTGATGCCACAAGACTGTCTTCAAATACAGCTGTATTCCAGGACCCAACTTAGTAAACAAAAATGCAGCTTCTGAGCCTGGCACACTCCCACGCATGAGCTGCTGGACGGCAGGAACTCTCATGACTCGAACCCTGTCTGAGGCTGAAAGCGGGTACACGTGTGGTGTGCTTGACCCAGTTGTGATCATTGCTGCCTCAATTGAGCAATTGCTCCAGGTGATACTTTAATACCCTCTCTTATCAGAGGCTAGCATGTGCCTGAAGAAGACACGTCTATTTTTCCCAAATCACGATGTTCCAATGTTTTTTCCCATTATTTGGGCTACCCATTTCCAAATATATTCTCCCCTGTCTTTCCCTTGTTAACTAAACACACCCTGAGGCACGTTGGAGACTAAAGCAGTTCTTCACCTGGAAGCTTCAGTCAGGTATTGGGAAATGACACACAAACGGAGTCATCTGGCCTGCAGTGTGGCTAACTCATGCTCATAGACCACTTAGAGACAGCTCTCACTGTGGAGGCCTTCAGAGAGAGCCCGGCATGGACATGTCCTGATCCCCTCCCTCAGCTATTCCCCATTGGTCTACACCTATCTTCAGTTAGTCCTGCCCCCCTCCAAAGCATGGCCACCACTCTATGGATACAAGTGACCCCTCTCTAGTTTTTTCCTGTGTCTCGTAGACCTGGCTCCCGCTGTGTCAGTAGGGACTCAGTGGTGTCTGCAGCTGGCTTGAACAACTCTGGGTGGCTCTATCAAGGGAATGCTGAGCGTGATTTCCTTTATCATATTTAACTTCATGTTGCTTAGCCTATTTGCTAAGTTGGATCTTTTTCCATCCAGTCATATCAGAATGCCCTTGAACTTACACATATTATTATTAATTTGGATTCTTAAATTAATACAACTCCCCAAATCATCCTATTTGGCACCATCTGTGAATTCCTCTTCTTTTACATGGACATAGTATGATCTGAGGAATCATTTGTGTTGTTGGTAAAGAAAATATTACTCCTGATTTGTTCAATAACATGATGTAATGTTCATCTACAATTTGCTCTTTCCTGTGCCTTCTCTTTATATTGCCAGAGGGTGTGTGTGTGTGTGTGTGTGTGTGTGTAAGAGAGAGAGAGAGAGAAGGAGAAGGAGAAAACACTCCCCATGGGGTATGGCCACACCATATTCTCTTCTCCTCCATTCTCCACCATGTTAGAATTTGGGGCATGCACACACAGGTGCCCAGTGTGTTTTTCATGTCTCCAGAGCCAGGATTCAATCTGTGATTGGTCATGTGGGATCCTGTTCCCATTACCATTAAGCTACTAGGCTGGCCCACTCTTCCTGTTTTAAACTCTCCCAAGCTCCAAACTCCAGAAAGGATATGACACAGTTCTCATCATGTTGCATGCTCCTCTCCAAAGCCCAGGAAAGGCTCACGTTCAGAAAACATCAACAAAAAAGAGCTAGAATGCTGTGTGTCCACAGTGATGCAGGGACATTGAAGGAATTGTAAAATCAGCTTAAAGAATTCTCAGTTCTTGCTGAGAAAATGTCAGTATTTGGCAATCAGGGATGATCACTTTTCTGGCAAATTAGGTAAGGGCATAAGCAAAAACAAAAGGAAATAACATTAGCCAAAACATGTAGCCGTAAGGAATTACATGCAGAATGTATGCCTGCTGGCCCAGTCTGCTGAAATAATATTTCCAAAATAATAAACTCCATAGCTTGCATTAATCTTCTGTATGAATTATCAAGCTATCATTACCTTTCCAGAAGGCATTTCAGCAAATAACTTCCTCTCAAATCAAACTATTCAGAAATACAAGTTCAGCTTTTCTTTCAACTTCTAAATCTAACACAAACATCCTGCAGTTTTGTTTGTTTGCATCTTTTACAGTTCTAGAAAGTACTGAGCCCATCATGTGCACAGAAAACTTCTATGCATAAGAAATGTGAATAGTGATGTTTCTAGTCAAGTATTTATAAGAATAGATATTTATTATTTCATTTATATATTAATTTATTCAAATAATTCTTGTACATGATCTATTGTCGATACACTGTATTAAGAGTGAGGCTTGGGTGATATCTGTCATTTCCTCTCCCTGTATCTCTGTCTCTCTCTCTGATGAGTACACACGCCCTATGGCAAAAGCCTGGTTAAAAAAAAAAAAGAGTGAGGCAGCTATAAAAATCAGAGTATAGTCTTAACTGTAATGATGTTTCAGTCCTACAAGTGACTACAAAGCATAGACACCGCAAAACAAGTTGACTATAATACCCTGGAGTTCAGTGAAAATAGAGATTAATTCCAGTCTAGCTATTAAGACAAGGGATGACTTCACAGAGAATGTGGCATTTTAATTGGAGAACAGATAGGATTTGTAATCTAGACACATACAGGTAGAGCTAAAAGGAGGATGTCATGGTGGAGGGACGAGGACCGAGAAGGTAAGAAAATGTGAGGCACAGAAATGGAGACCTGCAATTTCCTTGATTTGCCTGCAGCAATAGCTCATGAGGAAGTGATGGGAAACATATGTATTAAAACATTTTGAAACTAGAGCAAAGAGAGCCCTGGCTGCCCCCTGAGGAATTTCATTTTATTCTAAAGGGAAAATCACTGGAAGGTTTGGATCATATGAGTGCATAATCAATGTTTGCATTGAGAAATGTCAGCAGTGTGTAAGGAGCAGAGCAGAGCACAGCTGGAGACTAGTCCTTTAGGAAATGACTGTAATAGACCCCGCAGGAGAGGAAAGGAGGAAGTCAAAGGATATGAGAAGTACCTCAAAGACAGACTGTAGGGTCTGGCTGAGGGTCTTGAGGACTCAGAAGAGCCTGAGGACATGTCCCGTAGCCTTGTGGTTAAAGGAGCCAGATCCCACATGGCCTGCTGTGGTTTGATTCTGAGCTCTGGAAGCTTGAAAAGCACACTGCATGCTTGTACGTGATGCCCCGAATCCAGAAGAGATCGAGAAATGGAAGAGAAGGGACTGTAGTGAGACCATGCCCTATTGGGGTTTGCTTTCTCTCCCTCTCTCTGTCTCTGTATATCTCTGGTAAGCACATGTGTCCTCTTACAATTAAAAAAGAAAGAAAGAGATCCTTGAATAATGGGGAAACATGATGACATTCAGAGGCAACATAATAGAAGAAAACAGAAAATAGTAAGTTTATTTCTATATATACAAATTTGTTTAGCATTTCTATTAATTTCAAGTATGTCCTCAGTCCAGCAAAGTGTGCCAGTTTATCTACAGAAGATATCTGTGTTGAGTAAACATCACTCAAATTAATCTTAAAGTAGTATTTTCCCTTTTATACCCCAACATGGTGTCTACCTAATTGGTTTCAACTACTCCTCTCCTCTTCACTTCCCAGCTGGCTTGCCGCCACTCCCATCTGCCCATGCCTCCTGCCTTCCATGTCAAAAGTCATCCACTGACTTTTGAATCTCTTGGATATGAACCTCGTCAGCTCACACCCTCCAGCCTCGTGCCAGGACATTTGGGCAGAATCACCCACTGGACAGAGAAGGCCCAGGGACTTTCTTTACTTGAGTCCTAGATTGCTGGGCTCAGGTGGAATCTGAGCTAAGATGAGGGTGATGATGGCCAGTTGGAAATGGAAGACTGGCATCAAGTGTTCAGAAGTGTAGGGAGAGCTTATGACGACTGCGCTCAGTTTCCGCCACATTGAATGTGACAGTGAAATGTACAAAGTGTCTGTCCATTTGAGGGACAGCTGGGGTCCCTGAGAAGAAGGAGCCGACTGAGGATGGGAGGGCAGGGAAGCTGGAACACCTGGTCTCATACATACCAGGGGTATCTGAATCATGAGGAGAAAGGATGGAAGGTGAGAATGCTTGGTGACATTGGTCCTGATGTGTGTCCTGGCAGCTATGGGTGCTTAGGGACCATTGGTGGTCTACACTGGCCACAACAGGCTGGCCTCTTGACTGGAGACCCATCAACCCTGGAAGCTTAGAGGAGTTGAAGTGGAATGAAGAAGGGCTAAATGCTCTTTTATTTACTTCTAAGTGACAAGTTCTGATTAAATATAGTTCACACCCAATTGATCCCATTGGTTCCTGCTGTGACAGACTTAGAAGCTTTCAAGGAAGGACTTGTGCAGAGAGCAGACCTTGCTTGCCTGTGGATGGAGTGTAGGTTGTGCACTTATGTACTCTCATCAGCATTAAGAGAGGAGGGGAAATATACTCACAGGTGCATACTGAAGATCAATATGGTTTCATTGTGCTCAGAGTGGTGATCTTGTTTCACTCTCCTAAAAGAGTCACTAAATAATATGTCTTTGTGAAAAAGAACTTTGTATCCCATGTCTTTTTATGAGTTTTCAGTATTAAAGAAAGATATTTTCTAGCAATAGGATAGATTTAAGTGTTCCATTATATAGATTCAAACCCTGACGCTGAGAGAACGAGACATGCACCAGGTTCTGTGTAGTACAGAGTCCAAGGAACAACAGAATCTTCAGGTTCTCAAAAGTAGACCCCATCCTGGTCGTACAAGGTGAGGATCTGACAACATTAGAGACTTTTGCAATTCATCTTTCCCCTTTTGTTTGCCAAAGCTAAAAAATTAGAGATACGAGAAAAATTATTCTTGCTAAGATGCTATTTCTGGGGTCACAGCTGCAGAGGCAGGATTAACATATGCTCAAGCTAGAACCACTGAAGGTCGATGGTGCACATCTTTTCAAGTGCAGCTAATCGCCCAGGAATGCAGAATCAAATTGCAGATGTATTTAAAGCGTGAAAAATATTTATATCATTATGGCCTCACCAGATAAATATTAAAATCCTGAACTGCTTCGCTTAAAGTTCCTGAATCTTGGCGTTGGCTCTCACCTCCGTATTAAACAGCCCTTCCATGCTTAGCAAAATCTTAGCCATCCACACAGGTCCTGCTCAAATTCCACATCCTCCATGAATCCTCCCACCCTGCCATGCCCTAACATGAATTAACTCTCACCTCTGCAAAACCCCATAGCACTTTGTCTCTCTAATGTGGCACTTACGGACCACGGATGGCAGTTATCTGGACAGGCAACATCTTATTTCCCCTGCTTCCCTATTGCATTCTTCAGTCCCCAAGGGAGGGAGCCATAAAGTTACACATCAGCATATCTGCTCTAACCGCCTAGTGAAATACATCCTGCTTAGGAGGTGTTAAGTATATTTTTTAAATGAATGATGACTGCATATAAATTCTCCTGAGTACTCAGGTTTTCCCTTTCAAGTTTTGTCTTAGAATATGGAAAGCAAGATTCTGTCGGTTGCACCTTGCCTGCAGCTACTTCTTCACCGCTCAATCACAAACGAATACCATCTGCTGCTCCTTTCTGCTCACTCCCTCTGGAGACGGCCTTTAGGTTAATTGGGCACTCTCTGTTCTAGCCCTGCTTTTCTCACCATTCTTACTTCTGGGGATACTACATTTGGGCCAGAGGTTTAAGATGGTAGTTTCTATGTTATATGGTCCACACCATCTGCTTTTTCTCTTTAAGCTCCTAATTATTACTTTCTCTTTGGTTATCTTCATTTCCTCCCTCCTGAAATGTTTCTTTTCCAGGTATCTCCTGAAACTACCTCCTTTGAGCCATCTACAGAACATAAGGCGAGCAGATGGTACTCCGATTACATCGGTAATCTCCCCCTGAGAAAAGCATCCTTGTTCCCAAAGCAGGTAATTTGCACCAAAATAGAACTTTTGCCAGAATAACCCAGGTAAGTGGGGTGTAGAGCTATGTACATCTATGATCATACCAGGACCCACCATCATTAGTTTCTGACAAAACGAGGCTGCTCCTTTCTGCAGTGAAGGCTGGCCATATCTAAAGGGTAAAATTAACTATTTCTTTTCTAACAAGAACTCTCGCAGGGTCCATCCACTTCCACATCCAACTCTACCTCCAATGATGGGTTTGGGGCACCTGAATCACAGTAGAGAAAACTGGGAATCTGCTCTTGTGAGTGCGAAATTTTTCTGAATCAAAATGGAGTCATTTGTGTCAACTTGTGTTAAACCCTAACTCATGGAGTGGGGAAGGCCGTGCAAGTGGTGGTCTTCACACAGGTATTCCTGATAACAAGAACTGTCCTTGTAAGAACACAACTCCAACATCTGCATAGGAATTGCCTGTCCAAACTTGGAGTGACATTACCTTTGTCATTGATCATGGTATCCAAGGATAATGATCCCAAACAACCTATGTAATCCCCTTTCATTTTTCTTTCTAAAAAAATCCTTGTTTGGGGGCCAGCAGGTGGTATGTTAGTTAAGGTTACTGGATCCTACGTGGTAAGCTGAGGGGTTCGAGTCTCAGACCTGGCAGCCCCAAGAATACACAAAACATATGTACCCAAAATCCCAAGAGGAGAATGGAAGAGAAGGGATGGTAGTGTGGCCATCTCCCTGGAGGGTGCTCTCTCATTTTCCCTATTTCTCTCTCTCTTTCTGGTGAGTGCACACTCCCTGAAGCAAGGGAGAAAAAAAATCTTGTGTTCCTCTACCTCCCTGGCTATGCCTACAATTTACTTTAGCTAGCATATTTCATGTTTCTATGCCTATTCTAAAAGAAAACTCATTTTTCTTTTAGCAAGACTTTCATGTATACTACTTCTCATGTCTAGTTTTTTGTTTATTTGTTTTAAGAGAGACTTTTGCTATAGGATGCATGCACTTATGGGAGAGAGAGAGGGAGATAGAAAGAAGGTGAGAAATCACCCCCCAGGGGGAATGGCCAACTGCAACCCCTTCTCCTCCATTCTCCTCTCAGAATCTTGGGCAAGCACACACATGCACCCGTTGTGATTTTTGTTTTGTTGTTGTTTTTTTTTTTTTTTATATACATTCAATCACATTATTAGCTTACAAAGTGAACATTTCAATATGTGAACATTTCTCCCCATTCCAGTTGATCAAAATATCTTCAACTGCTCTGAGTTTTAAGCTGCCAGGTCCAGGACTTGTACCACAGTCAACTATATGAGAGCCCAGCAACATAACCATTCCACCATCTGCTGGTCCCCTCATATCTAGTTTTTAAGCACCATAATTTTATTTTATTTTTGCCACAGTATATATACACTCATGACACAGCAAGAGAGAAAAAACTACCTTCCAATGGGGTGCATGTATGCTACAATTCCTTCTCCTATTTCTCCTTCCCATCAGGATTTTCGGCAAGTGCACACTCATATTTTACATGTTTTCAAGCTGCAAATCCTGAGATTTGAACTAGTGTCAACCACATGGGATCCAGCTACCAATGCACAGTGCTGAACCACTGCACTATATTTATTTTAAAGAAAATTTTTGAAATGCAGTTGCCATTACTATATAAATTATTTTGACTTTTTGGCACCATCAGTATTAAAGGCTTAAACCAAGGCTTGGACACAATGAGACAAACAAAAATCTCTTTTTTCTTGAAAGTAAACAAAATTTTGCCTTCACTGTCACTGATCTCTGATTGTAACTGCAAAGCATGGTAGCTGAGATCCTTCGCTGACAAGACTAACTCACATACTTTTAGCCAAAGAACAGGGCACTCTATGTCAGCAGGCAAAAATGGCAAAAGGTCGTCCAAATGAACTCACATATGAAGATGAGAAGCAGTGGGAAATGATAATTGCCTTTTTCTATCCAGACCAGGTCCAATTACCATCAATTCTTTGTAGTGGTGTTTCTCTCTCTGTTGTTGTAGTATGATAATACAAAGACTGCAATTTTGTTGTAGGGCTAATTAAAAAGAAGACCTAGATTTTAATGTGTATCTCTAACACAAAAGCAAGATATTTATTGCACTTGGCACATAACAGAAGTTAAAATTGCATTATTGCATTGAAAAGGCTTTTTTTCAGAAATGAGTGCAACTATATGTACTTGCTGTTATCTTCTCTCTTCTAGAGATCCAAAGTAGAATAGGAAGAACACTATAAAAGCTTATTCTAAGTATGTCAGCCGCATCAATGTCATGGATAGATGACAACCGATTTTATAAGAAACTGTTCATGTTTTCTCATTCTGTGGTTTGGTTCTTTAATTACAAGACTGTACTATTTGGTAATCTCTTCCTTCATTTTTTTTCTTCTTCTTTTTCTTTTTCTTTCTTTTTTTTTTTTTTTTTTTTAGTGTGTGACATAGCAAATCATCCAGACTGTGCTTTTTGTTGCCAACTTTCTAAAGTCCCATCATTCACTCTATGATAAACTCACTGGGAGCAACAAAAGGTGGCAGGGAACAGGCAGTGGTGCAGTGTTAAAGCAACTTTGGAAAGTCCCAAGTTCACGTCCTAGGGCCTCCCTGTACATGCGGGACACGTGTGTGTGCCCATGATCTAGGCTGCCTGAGGTTCGGGGTAAATCATGCCTCTCTGTCTTTCTCTTTCTGTCTCTCTTTTTCTCTCTTGCATGGAAAAAATAAACAAAGAAACATTTTTTAAATGTGAAAAGTGAGCAGGTGTTTTATTTTTTATTATTCTACAACATGAGTTCTCCTAAGGAATACTTTGCTGTTTAAGATCCTTCACCTTTATTTGCATGAGACGAAATATGTGTCACAATGCAGCATTAAACAGCAACAGAATCTCTTAAATATTAGCATTTTAAATAATCCACAGGTCTCTAAGGCTGGTGACTAGGAGAAATAACTCCTAGTCCTTTGTAAAAGTAAACTTAAAGCAAATAACCATGGTTAATATCAGAAGAGCTGGTTTGCGCAGTAGTGAAACTATCACAATAATTCCTTATCTAAAGTAATTAGTTGATCAATAAAGATGAATTGATTGATATTTAAAAAATAAAATAAAGATGAATTGATGAATATTATGGTCGATACCCAATAACTGATTAATATCCAGTATTAATGGTCTCTGCCTATGTAAATAGCTTCATTTTCAACCAAACTAATAGTTGATAAATTCTTCACAGTAAGTCTCTTCGGCATCATAAAGCAGTACTCACTAGGCTTTGTGTAACTGCACCGTCTGTTTAAGGTAAATGTTATTTATTTAAACAATTAACGTAAGTTCAAGTCCTCTGTTGACAGGCTGTGTTGACAGTGGCACAGTCTATGTGTTAGACAGAACCTTCTGCAGAAACTTGAAAACCTGTACCTTCAAAATTAGCAATTCATTTGATGAGGATCCTTTTTGAAGTTCTGTTATAAACTATAATAATTTATTACCTAAAAGAGGAGCCTGCGTCTTGTATGAATTATCGGTCGACAAACCACGGGCCAAGCACACAGTGCTCTTGGCCGTCGGATGAGGAGTGCGGTATTTGGTTCTTCTCAAAGTCTGTTTCTTGACCAACAGGTGGCCACGACCGGAAGCCTGGGGGCAGCGCTTCTCAAAGTGGGGCCCCCGAAGAGCAGCATCGGAGTCACTGGGAACTTGCTGGAAAGGGAAAAAGCCCTGCCGACACCTGCTCAGTCGGAAGCTCCATGATTCCTGTTGAACAAACAAGCCCTGGCTGAGCTGATTCACACTCAAGTTGGAGAGTCACTGCCCTAGAAAGATATTTCCCCAAAAGTGGTGTGAGCGTCTGGCCCCTCACCGGGTCTAGCTAAGGCTGGGACAGATCGTGGCATAAGAACCCTTTTGGGAGTCTCTCTCTCTCTCTCTCTGAAGAAGTTAACTTTTTTAAAAAATGCAGTATGAAGACCATCAACTTTGGAATATCCTGATTGCTGATATAGTTCCTGGAGCCCATCTTGACCTACTGAATTTCGATGTCTAGAAATACACATTTTGTCATAAGCTCATTGGGCCATTTTATTCACCCACAAGTTTGAGAACCATTCAGTCAGACTTAAAAGAATAGAATATTCTCCCCTGAAACACAAAAAAAAGAAATGAACCCAATTAATGGTCTTCCTGAAATGTTTGGTATGTGTAGACCTTGGCCTAAATGTCTCCTTGAACTTGGGTAAAGGAAGGGAGTCTGTTTGAATCACTGAAAATCAGGACTAAAGTATTTTTTCTCACTGTCTCTTTGAAAAGCCTTTAGTCAACAAAAACGACCATTATTTTCTAATTGAAAAATATAAAGCTGAAATGGAACTAACTTCTTATTGTCCCCAGATCACTACGTAATTAACATTAGGCTACAAATAGCTTAAGGATTAGGCATTGTTTGTGACTATTTTGTCATCTAGAAACGGTACTGGTCATTCCCACATGGTCCATTGAGCAGCCACACCATCCATCGGTAGAGTAATTAAAGATTCTCTCTCTTCATCAAAACAGTCAGAATTAGTTCAATGCTTGCCAATACTAACAAAAGAACTTCATGTATGAGAAGGTGCAGCAGATGTTGAGACGGGGAAGGGAGGGAAAAAGGAAAAGAAAAGTGAAAAATGTAAGAGACAGATTAAAAGATGAAAGCCAATCTCCATATTTGCCTTAATATAAATCAATCACCTCCTCCTTTATCATGCCGAGTGAAAATAAAAATATCTGCAAGATCATTAAACATTCCTGTAGCAGCAATTACAATCATGGAACCAGCCACAAAAATCTCAAGCTCTCCCTCTGAGATCTCTGAAAACAAAAACCCAGAAAAAAAACATTACATAATTTAAATTCTGCACTTTATAACTGTAGACATATCAGGCTTTCCTGGCATCTTCATATATCATAGAAAATTTATCAAGGTAACTCTTGTATTTTGCTAAATTAATCCCTTTTTGGCCTTTTCATTATAAATGTTTGTGTCTATTCCCTGACATTACCATCAACAATAAGAAACAGATTAATCTTTCAGATATTGTAGAAATTACTTTCTCACAAAGTGAATGTAATAGTTTGAAGAAAGCAGGGACCAGCAGCTAGCATAACGGCTATGTCACTGGACTCCCACGTAGTCGAAAGTGGTTTGAGTCCCGGACCCGGTGGCTTAAACTCACGCTGGGCACGTGTGCGTGCGTGCCCAAGATCCCGAGAGGAGAAAGGAGGAGAAGGGATTGCGGCATGGCCATCCCCCCTGGGGGGTGATTTCTCACTTTCTGTCTCTCTGTCTCTCTCTGTCTGTCTGGCGAGTGCACAGGCCCTATAGCAAAAACCTCTCAAAAAAAAAAAAAAATAGTTTGAAGAAAGCAAGGCATTTGCAATAAGAGCACCTGAGTTCAAATATCTGTGCTCCCGTTAATTGCTTTGTTAAGGGGAGCAAGTTGTCAAAATAATCTTGAGTTTCAATTTCAGTTCTCCCTTCTACAATGAGTCCTCTGTAGGATTGTATAGTAAATAACATCCATGAAAAGTCTTTAAGTGTAATGGGCTTTTATACATTTCAGTAGCTTCTAAGTTTCCTGATGTTTAGATTGTATATTTTTATCCTTTTATCTATCTCTACCATATATAGTAATATATAACATAATTAACAGATTAATTAATTAGATGTTGTCTGATATTAGATGTTGTCTGATCCTGTCATGGGGACTAGAATTGGCCCCAGGGAAGAGTCAGTGAAGCAGCTCCAAGCTGGGAATGGATCCCTTGGTCCAGAGTCAAACCAAGGATGGCAGTTATCCAGAGGGGTGCTACCAGATAACACCAACCCATGTAGCCAGAGAGTGGGAGAATACAACAGTAGATAATCTGTCTTGTAGCCCAAGAGGCCAGCGTAAGACCTGAAATGCAAGGCCAGGTCCAAATATCTAGAAATGAGAAAATTCAGGAATATGCAAGGGAAGAGAAGAGAAGGTAAAAAGTGTCAAGAAAGGCAGATCAATAATAAACAACCCAAGAATTGTGCAATTTGGCATAAGCTGAAGTCCTTAGATCACACAAAAAGTTGTTTAATTGTTTAATTTTTATTTAGTGCTATTTGAAGGAGTGCTATTGCTTAATGTTGTTGTTTACTTTTTGTTCAATGTTAATTTCATTTAATGTTTTTGTTTAGTGTTGTTTAATTCTTTTAGTGTTATATGTCCTTTCATTTTTATGCAGTGTTATTTGATGGAGTCAACATAACATATCTGAAAGAACACAGATGGGTTTTAAGTCAGAGAGCCCCAAGTTCAAGTCCCATTCTACAGTGCACTGGCTGTTTGACCTTACATATGTTACCAAGCCCTTCAGAGAATATTACCCATCTTCCCATAATACACAGATGATAATACCTCCCCACAGAGCTTCGAAGGAATTAAAGGAAATCAGGAGTCATGAAGGACCTGAAACAATGACTGGCACCTGGAAATCACTCAACAGATGTCCAGTTCCTTCTGCTATAATGTCTAGCCTCCTCTCCTGGCTACATTCCTTTTCTTATTAGCAATTTATTATCTCTGTTAAAGTCAGTAAGCGCTTATGGGGGGAGGGGGTCTATTCTTTTGACCTTGCTTCATTATCTCATCCTAACTTTAACTATACCCCACAAGTGAGCACTTCCTGATTCTGACCACACAGGGAAACAATAGAATGCTGGAAAACCATCCTGAGCAGTAGCCTCTTCCAATAAAGAAAACAGCTGGCTTTGTGCTGACCAAATATGTCTCAAAAGCCTTTCCACTATATAGAAATTTCCTATGCAATTTTTTTGTCAGAATGTGAAATCTTTATTTATTTATTTATTTATTTATTTATTTATTTATTGAGAGGATTTTGTTATAGGGCGCGTGCACTCGCCAAAAAGACAGAGAGAGACAGAGAGACAGAAAGCAAGAAATCGCCCCCAGGGGGGATGGCCACACCGCAATCCGTTCTCCTCCATTCTCTTCTCAGGACCTTGGGCACACACGCACACATGCCCATCGTGAGTTTAAGCCACCAGGTCTGGGGTTCAAACTGCAGTCTACTATATGGGAATCCAGCAACGTAGCCATTACACCAACTGCTGGTCTCGGAATGTGAAATCTTGAGCTTGGCCTTCATGGGTGAAATACGGAGATTGTGAGAGTCAACAAGTAGTTATTTATTTATTCAGCACATACAAGGGGACTTCAAAAAGTTCATGGAAAGTGGAATTAAAGTATGATTTTATTTTGGTGCAAAACCTTTTTAATTCACGAATAATATTTTTATAATATGCATGTTCCGTGAACTTTTTAAAAATCCGTATATTTATTGAGATCATACTGTTCCCTGGACTTTAAGTTATTGGAGCAGACATTGTCCTGGTCCCCCAGGACCCCAGGATAGTTTAATCAAGGCTACAAAATAAACACATTTTAAAATCTTAGTTACTTAACAAAACAAATATATTTCTCATTCATGTCTAATCTGATGAGTATCTGGCTGCTCTCTTTCCAGTGCTAACACAGATTCAAGTTCCTTCTATGCTTTCATGTGGACCTCTCGAACATGTGTCCTGGATCGTCTTTACAGGAGAAGAAGGCAGATAGTCGATAACCGGCCTGGAGGTGGTTTACAGTGCTCTGACCCCTTCTCCCGTCAGGACTCAACCTTACTGCCACGGAGGCTGACAATGTAGTTTCTATATGCTGGAAAAGAAAAATTGACAATGGGATTCAGTGAACATACAACATTACATTGGACATCTACTTTGCGAGCTGCTGAACTGGCTAATCAGGAAAATGCACACGTTCTCCAGAGCCCTTCCCCGGAGGTTTAGTCTAATGAATGGGGACAAATACATACCTAAATAACCGAGTAGAGGAAGATCTAACCTGTGGTACAATACTGGGGCAGGCTCTAGAAATATCACTAGAGGACGAGGAAGAAAAAAACTAATGTGAAAATCATTTGGAGAACATGGCATTTGAGCTGCAGCTTGAGAAATGGATGATTTTCATAAGTAAATGTGAAGGAAAAAGTAGAAGGAGTTTGAAAAAAGGAAACACTCAAAAACTGACAAGGAACCTGTTATTGAACACAAACTGGGTTCACTCACCCTTTGCCAGAAAGCCAAGCAGAATCCCAGGGTTATAGCAGAAAAAGTTCAGCTTTATCGCCTTGCACAAAGCAAGCAGTGGGAGCAGCCACTGCCAAAATAATCCTGTGCCCTCTAAGGCCTACAGGCATGCTTTTGTTGTTGTTGTTCATAGAGAGATTCTTTTGCTATAGGGCACGTGCATACCCCGGAGAGACAGAAAGCTAGAATTCACCCCCCAAAGGGGATGGCCACACCACAATCCCTTCTCCTCCATTCTCCTCTTGGGATTTTGGGCATGAATGCATACATATCACTGGGTCGGAAGCTCAAACCTTGGTCAACTACATAGGAGTCCAGTGATGTAACCATCGTGCTAACTGCTGGTTTCCAGGCATGAATTTTTCATGACAGAGTTAAAGATAAGCGTTCCAATGCATGATCAGCTCAACGATGGTTCAAGAGGGCATGATTATCTTGTGGGCTTTCTCATTGGTGATATGTTAAGCAATCAACTTCTGTTCTTGGAAGGGACAGTTGTCAAGTCTTCTGGCATCATCCACTCTGGGGTCTGTGTGTTCTTTATCAGAATTTTCTATCTACACATTCCTTATCCTGGAAGGCATCTTAAGAATTTGACTTAAAATCTTACCTTTTCCTTTAAGTGAGGGTTTTGGAACTTTTTGTCTTCAATTTACTTACTTTACTTAATTTACTATTATCTCATCTATTCCTTATTAGCTAATGATGATTTACTCCTCATTTAAGCTAATTGTTGTTAATATCCATTTTGCCTCTCAATAAAAAAGAGAAACTGAGGGCCAGGCCTTTTTAGAGGAACTCTGCCTGATTTCAAGTTCAGTGGGACTAGGAAATAATTCACATACGTGTGATAAGCTTTGAGAGCACAGGCACAGGTCAAGCTGCACACCTTTGAATACGCACCCCAGAGTTCAGAATTGCCCATACCCAGAGCAGCAGAAGTGGCAGAAAGGCATTGTAAGAATGTGAGCAAGAGGGATGGGTTCTAAACCAGGCAAGATCCCAGTCCACCTCGCAATTCCATGTCCCTTGAAACTAAGTGGTATGTTTCAGTCAACTTTTTATTATTATTATTTTGGTTTTGTTTTTAATTTCTCTTGGAACCTCCTAGGGCATGGAGTACTCAATTGGTTGACATTGCTGAACAAAATAGCTGCCTAAATAATGTATGACTGGCGCCTCAGACAAAGGGAAATGCCACAAGTCTGAAAACTGCCTAATAGCTGCAGGATTCATGTGAAAATACTGGGTCATCAGAAAAGTCATGGCATAATGTTCTGTTTCTTTATGTAAAAATGCATCATGACTTTTCCGACAACCCAAAACACTGTTTTAAAGGAGCAAAGAGCAAATGAACCATGGCATGTTCTTATTTAGGGTTCAGAAAGCATGTCCCAAGTTCTGTCAAGGAAGAATGCAACTGAGCCAGCTGAAAATGTGGTTGATAAGGTGGCCGGATTCCACATGGCAACTGCACAGTTCAAGTTCCGGACTCAGCAGGTTCAAAAACTTGTTGGGCGTATGTGCGTGTGTGCTCAATATTCTGAGAGGAGGATGGAGGAGAAGGGATTGAGGTGCGACTATCTCCAATGGGGAGGCCTTTTCCATTTTCCTTCTCTCCTGCTCATGAGCATACATGATCTCTAGCAGAAAAAAAAAAAAAAAAAAGAGAAAAAGGTCCAAGGCCCACATTACAGACATGGAAATATAGCACTTCATTGTTTTCATCTATATTCTCTTTTGGTGGTGACCCAGGGAATACAGGGCTGCAGGGCTGATCAGGCCCAGAACCCATGATGGGTCACAAGTTCTTGTCTCACACTCAGGAAGAATCAGAGATTTGGACACAGAGAGGAGAAAGCCGAAAGATTATTGAAGGAGAGGGAAAGGAAAATCATCTCCTACAAGGAAGGGAAAAGTCAAGGAAAATGGGCTGCAAAGGAAGAACTGAAGTGAGTGGATTTTATCTTGGTCAGGAAGAGCTTTGTCCAGGCTTGTTGTAGGTGGGGCTTACACACGCGTTTTCCTCGGGGCGGTGGTGAGGTGGGTGCATGCTGCATGGATCCTGTTACGCTTCTCCTAATTTGGGAGGGGGTGAAAAGGTCAGGAGATTCTTTGTCTAGAAGCTTTGGGCCATAAAATGCATTATCTTCTCTTTTTTCCAGAACATGGTGGAGCCTGTAAATAAGCCGTGGAACATGGGAAAAAGCCTTGTTTTAGGTCCAGGTCTTGCTGCCGGGATCAGTCACTGAGCCCCAGCTGCAAGCCACCCCTCCTGAGCAGGCAGCTGAGCTGCTTGGTCTCCATCTCCACACTTAGCTATTTTACAATCCCATTTGGAGCCTTTGCCCTACTATATTTTTAGGGGCCCTGTCTCCTACCTCAGTGATAAGAGCTCCAAGCTGGTTTTGGGAGTGTTGAGCTCAAATCCTACTTCTACTGTTCTCTAGCTGGGGAGCCCAATGCCCTTCAAGTTTTTTGATCCAAACACAATGGTGTTGACCATTACCTCACCCAGATTTAACAAAAGAAAACAGATGTAAAAATACCTCAAAAAAAAAAAAAACCCTAACAGTCTAGAAAATATGATGTGCCCATTCTGATGAAAAGTGTGATCTGAATACAGAGGGCAACAGGGAACAGGATGCAGGCCAGGCACTGGTGAGACAAGGAGTGGAATCCAATGCTTCATTCTCAGCAGCTTAAAAAATACACCAAGACATTTGGCCAGGTCATGGCGCAAATTCTAGCTGATTCCCATAGGTAACATTCGCATCTGCAATAGAACCAATTTCATGCCCAAAGCAGCTTCTGCCTTGGGCATAGCAACTGTGATTAGCTTCTCTTATTTAGCACCCAGAGGGACTTGTTTCAACCACACTGTAGGGTGACTTAATTAAAGAATTAGATAAACAAAGAAATGCCTCTCTCTCTGAATCAAACCAAAGTGTCATGAAAAATAAAACAATTAAGCAGACACAAAGGCACCAATAAAGTATTCAAGCAGAACAAGTTTATACAAAAACATAATGAGGGTTCATTATCACAAATCAAAAGGCCGAGAGGCAGCATGCCGGGTTCTCCATGGCTACCTTTATCAGACTCACCTATAAGCAACAGCGCTGACAGAGGAATGCCAATGATAACGTGGAAATAACAATATGCCCAACTCTGTTACACATGCAGATCTGCAGGGTGCTTTGATAGGCAACATCTCATTTAATTCTTAAGGCAACCTCTCTGAAGTGAGTACCAGCTTCATTTTCCAGATAATGAAACAGAGATGCAGAGTATTTATGTAACTTGCCCAAGTTCATATAATGATGAAGTAACAGAACCAGAACCCCAGCCCAGATGAGTCACCTGAAGACCCAGGCATTTCCTATTATGTGACAATTAAATTCTAAACTAAGCTGCACGTATTTCATGGGACTTATGGAAGGAAGCCATTCTTTCATTCTACTGCAAGAACCTGTTTTCCCTAAGCATCAGCTGTGTTCAAAACATACAGCTCAGTCTTAGTGGCATAGGGGTAGGGTGACTGTAATGCTGGAGCCATGTGGAAGGCTCAGATTTGAACCCCAGACCAAGCTGAACATGCTGCATACAGGGGAATGTTCCTGTGGTCCTAGCTAAAGGGAGGCTGCAGAGAGAGGAGAGCAACATGGCGAGGCCCTGTCAAAAATGCCTGTCTTAGTTTTTCTTGTCTTTTTTTTTTTTCTTTTTTTCTTTTTTTTTTTTGGTTGGGGGGAGGGTTTTTGTTAAAAAAAAAAAAAAAAAAAAAAAGACAAAAATGCCTGTCTTTGTCTCTCTCCTTCTCTTCCTTTTCCTCTCTCTCTAGGAAAAAAAGAGAGAGAAATAGACAGAGAAACTGTTTCGGTGATGGTGATGACAGACACAGTCCTTTATCTCAGAGAGCATGCATTTCTTCTTAGGAAAATGCAAACGATTAACAGTTTCTAATTAGTCATTTTAAAGAGGTTTTTCAGGCCCTATATACTCACCAGGGAGAGAGAGACAGAGACAGTGAGAGGGAAAGTAAGAAATCACTCCCCATAAGGGATGGCCACACCACAATCCCTTCTCCTCCATTCTCCTCCTGGATTTTGGGCATGCACACACATGTGCCTGGCATGATTTTCAAGCCACAGGTCTAGCACTTGAACCATGTTCAGCCATGTGGAATCCAGCAATGTAACCGCTATGCCATCTGCTGGCCCCTGTAATATAGTTATTCTTAAAATTATGCCTGGGAATATTTATTCTAAGAAGTAAAATGTCAATGCCCCCTCCACTTCACAATGGCAAAAAGGGTTTTTTAGAATTTTTAGATCATTATTACTACCCTATTTAATAAAATGGCAAGAAAACACCAGGATAGAATAGTAGGAAGATCATAAACAGATTCTGACCAAAAGGCCTCAATCGAATTCTCTTTATCTTACTAAACTTTCCAGTGCTTCTTTCTGACTATAGACAACTAGACTTCATTTTCTTGGAATATTGACTTCAGAAAACTTGTAATTTTCAATTCTTCTTTTGCCTACCAGGAGTGTCTTTTTCAGAGTTGTGGGAGCTACCCCTATAAAATGGAATCAGGAAAGATAGGGGCCTCTTTCTCCCAGTTTCTGCACAAAGGCAGGAGCTAACCTCCATCAGCTCCAGTTAGCAAAGAAGATGCCCAATCACACTGGCCAGCCTCCTCACTATTGCCCCAGTCCTTCCCCACCAGCTCATTCCAGATTTTAAAGGCTCTCCCACCTTTTGTGTCAGTGCAGTTGAGTTTCCATCTCTCTCCCTTCTTGCAAAAGTCTTGAATAACCTGCCTTACCCATTTAACTGATCTGGTGCAATTTTTCTTGTACAGTTTTTCTGTATCAAAAGTGTGTCAGCTACCAGTCATATGAATCTGAATGGCACCAGCTTCTACTCCAAAGAACTCAAGATATAGATCCTGCAGAAGTGCCGCAAAGATTCCCAGAAATGTTGCCTATAGGGAACCAGCGGTTAGTGTAATGGCTATGTCGCTGGACTCCCATGTAGTCGACAGCGGTTCGCGAACCGGACCCGGTGGCTTAAAACTCATGCCGGGCGTGTGTGTGTGCATGCCCAAGATCCCAAGGGGAGAATGGAGGAGAAGGGATTGCGGCGTGACCATCCCCCCTGGGGGGTGATTTCTCGCTTTCTGTCTCTGTCTCTGTCTGTCTGGCGAGCGCACGCGCCCTATAGCGAAAATCTCTCTCTCAAAAAAAAAGAAAGAAATGTTGCCTATAAACATCAAGTCTTGAGTTTGAGTAATGTACCGGGTTAAATTAGTTATTTTCAGAAGAGAACATAGAGACAGAAATGGGGGGAGAGGGACAAATGCAGTGAAAGAAATGGGGAGAGAGGGACAAATGCAGTGAAAGTCAAAGAAAATCAACAGAAACATCAACATCTTTATTCCTCTTCCTTTTAAGAGATTTGACTTACAAAGTTGTTTCATGTGTTTAACACCAAGAATGAGGCGACACTCAGAAGGGGCGTTTTCCTCCAGCCCTGTGTTCTGGTTGTAGTTCAGTCTCCCTTTCTCCCTGCTTTCTGTCCACACTGGGCCCCACGCTGCCCCAGTGATGTATTCCATGCCTACGACTCATTCACAAAGACTAAAATTTGTATTTGAAGGATAAGGCATGAGATATGCCAATATTGTCACCTATCAAATGGCAGATTCCCATACTTTGAGCCGAAAAAAATGTTTCATTGTGAGAAGTCTTGTGCATTCACCAAGGAGAGACAGAGGGAGAGAGAAACTACCCCTCGATAGAGTGTGGTCACGCCACAATCCCTTATCCTTCTCCATCTTGTTGGAGTTTGGGGCACTCATGTGCACATACCTGCAGTGTTTTCCAAGCCACCAGGGACAGGATTCAAACCATAGTCCATCATGTGGAATCCAACTTCCTTAACCACTAGTCTATGGGACTGGCTGAAAGCATTAATTATTCTTAAAAAGGAAATGATAGAACTGGTAGCAGACACGACTGGAAAATATTTGTAAGCAAGCAGGGTATTAAATCATGCTACAGGTCAAGTTTGCTCATTTCTGTTATTCTCCCAACACGGCCCCTTCCTCTGAGGCTCCCTCTACTCTGAACATTGTGGTGTGAGGAGGACTTCATTTAATAACAACAGATGTGAATGAGGATGAATGTCAATAAACATCAACTTCAAAGATAGTATAATTTGTGAGCTTAAAATATGCTCCAGACTTCTAGACTACATATTTTTTTATTAGAAAAAATGGACAGGAAATGACACCAAATTTAAATTGATAATAATAATCACCATAATCATAATAATAAAAGCAGAATATAAGATGGGAGAGAGGTTGGTGGTAAAAATAAATTCTCATAAATGTGTGTACTGATGCCGGTCAGGATACAAGCCTCATAACCAGGAACACAATGGGCTTGATGACAATCAACGGAAACACTCAAGTGAATTTATAGCTTAAGTTATGTTTTAGTCCATTTTCTGTAAATTGATAACTGGATACCTAAATACAGGCAATTCGTGAAGAATGCAGGTTTATTTAGCTCATGGTTTTGGAGGTCCGAGTAAAGGGGTCACATCCAGAGAAGGTCTTTTTGATGCTATCTTCTCAGGTGGTGCAGGGCATCACATGGCAAGACAGAGCACATGACTTATTACCTCTCCTCATAAGCCCACCATAATTCAGTAACACCCTTTGTCCCAAGGATCTCATATCACCATATTCTCCTCTGAATGGCTCTACCACTAAATCCCAAAGTTAGAAGTTTTCACTCTCTTAATTCCATCACAATCAAGTTTCATCACCTAAATTTTGGGAATTGCACACTCAAACCATAGCATGTGGGAAGAGCCCGAAGATTTCTAGATACCTGTAACATGAGAGTCCTGAAATGTTTGTGGCAACTGACATGATGGAGAGAATAAAGGTGTAGTCAGAAAAATAAGAAGAAAGAACCAAGTTCAGAATTATAGGGAGAACATTGATAATCCACAGGCAAGGACAGAAAAGATGATGAAAGTTAACAGGATTGAAAAGAGAGAGATGGAGAAACAAAACAAAATCAAGGATCTAAATATCTTAAAACTTGTATCATTCCCTATTCCAGTAGAAGTCAAAGATACACTCAGACCAGGCTAATTTAAGAGGGGTTTAATAGAAAAAGCTCTTACAAATATGGAGGCAGGGTATTGGGAAATTCCACTAAAAAGTGCAGAGTCTTTGGATCAGCAAGAGCTTAAAAAATGATTCATGCACAAAGGCTGACAGGACACAAGAAGAGAGTAGTGTGCCAATCCTGGAAGGCAAGAGTTACACAGAGAAGGCCATAATGAAGTAACCCATATCTTTGTTTAAGGGACAGGATCAGCCTGAGGTTATCCTGTAGGCAGGGTTCCTGAAGACTAAGGACTCCAAATGTATCCCCTTCCCCTTTCTAATCTCTTCCTGGGGCTCCCATTAGCCAAATCCAACCAGAAAGAAGTTGGCAAGGGTGCCATTGATATAATTTGTGAATCAGCCTCCCTCAGCCACAGAGTCAAGAGAAGAAAGATGAAAGGCACCAACAAATGTTCACAGAGAAGTTGGGAGGCAAGAAACCATACCTCCAACCCCAGGTCTAAACCTGGTACGGAAGACTCCATTCTTTCCAGCTATAGAATCTGAATGGAAAGAACTCTGGAGTTCACAGTTCATTTGGAAGTTCTGTGTGCAAAACCACAAAACTTATTTCATCTATAAATCATCTACTTGTCAAATAAATAAGTAGTCTAGGCTCAATTGTGTCGGTGGTAGTAGGGATGCTGTACAATCCTGGAGCCACATGAGCAGATTCAGGGTTCCGATCTCTACTTGACCTGAGCACGTTTGTGATCTTGGCTGGCTGGGCAGGGCCAGGAAGATGATCACAGAGTGACAAGACCCTGGCAGAGATCTCTTTATCAAAAAAACAATGTACTTTATATACTTTATATTTATTTGTGTGTGTTTATATATATATGTGTGTGTGTGTATATATATATATATATATATATATATATATATATATATGCATATTGTGTGTGTGTGTGTGTGTGTAGGTTTATACAGAATTTAACTTTGTTATCTATTATAAAGAATATTAACACCACGAATAGAATGTACTCTAATGAGCTGTTGAGGAAGGCAACAGCATACCACCAGGCTGAAAGCCTATTCCTTAATAAGTAGTTACAAAAATGGCCCTAATATGTCTTTTCCACCATGAGTTTCAGAGACTTCATTCAACGTGTATCCAAATTAAAAAGTCGGATCTCAGCTGCCAGACTCCCCGCTCCAGGGCTCGGCCACTCTGCGTGGCCTTCCTGTGTTCGCGGCACCAGCTCGTTAGCCGTCTCTCTCCGAACACTGAACTTTCCCAGTCCATCTCTATTAGTCAATTGAGACTTCTCTTTGGAACTTGGTCTGCCGAGGTTCAGAAAATAAATACCATCACTTTGTGTGTGTGTCAGAGACTTAAGGATGCCATAATTGCCGTCCCACATGGCCACGGTTAGTCTCTGATGGCCGTGTACCTCTCATCTATTAAAGACTATTTGATTTAGAATGTAATAATAAAAAAATGCTTCTCTACCTATGACATCAATTATGCAGATGGGCTTTTCTTGGGGGGAAAGTAACAAGACATCATCAGTATTCTTTGAATTTCTAACTTAATTCACACGGTTACCACGATAGTATAACTTATTATTTGGTTCCCGGGGTTGATGAATTCTCCACAGGCTGTCAGTAATTATTCTCAAGTATCTATTATGAGGACACAGAAAATTGCTATTATGTGCTGACTCAGGAGTACGTGTGAAATGGTCCCTCCCTGTTCCTTCTCCAGGCTCTGAGATTTCACCATGATATATCTGAGTTGATTCACACAGGAAAGTTCTATTAAATTTCAAATTATCTAATCACACTACTGATGTTATATTAAGATATAAATAAAAGGAAATATCCATATGATGTATACGTGCATGTCACCCTTTATGAAGAAAATGCAAAGTGAAACCTTAGGATAATGTCAGAACAACCACCAAAAGATGTTTCAGGGGATCTCTGTGACCTCCTGCTCAAGTTTCAGTGGAGCGTGAGAGTCCAAGCACAGACAGCCCTTCCTGTAGTCCTGCTAAGTGTGGACCGTTCGGCTGTGAGTGATCACAACCTGGTTGGTACTTGACAAGGCAAAAGGGAAGTGACTGGATCTGGCAACTGAGAAGTCTGAGTCTCAGGAAGAGCAGAAACTCAAGTGATCTTGTCAGGTTTTTCTCCCATCATGGTTTGACACTCTTTTTCCCTGCACGCTGGTTTTTTTGTTTTGGTTTGGTTTTGGTTTGTTTGCTTCTTTGGCCTATTGCAGTCTTGTTTCTCCCTGAAGCATGAAGAGAAACGCCAGGAGAGCTCTCGGTGTGGCCATCTGAGTTTGGGAGCTGTAGAACATGAGAAGGACTGTGCGGCCATCGTGGTGGCCTGTGAGCAGGGGAGGAGGCACACTGTATCAGTGTGATGAGTTCAACATATGCCAGGACCATGTAAAATAGGAAATGGTCAGTTCCTCAAAAAAAGAAAGTGTAGTGCTGCCCAGTGTGCAGTGATAAGACAACGGGACCCACGTGGGATAGGGGTTACCTCGTGATGGCCTTCTCTGCGTAAGTCCTGCTCCCTGTGCAAACAAGGTGTGTGTGTGCACACCCACAACCTAGGCTGGCTGAGGCTAGAGGTGGTTTGTGGTATAAGGACTCTGCAGGGGGTGCTTGTCTGTTTGTCTACCTGTTTCTTTCTCTTTGTCTCTAAAGAAAAATTTAATAAACTTTTAAAATGGGGGAGGAATGTAATTACCAACAGGTGAGCAGGAAGGAATATGATAGACACAATTGGGAGTGTCTGATGCGGATTCTACCACCACCGGCCCTGAAGCCTTCACCCCAGATGGAGGCATCAGATTTCCTTGGGAGTTCAAAGAGGCAAAGACAGGATCTTGTGAGGCCGTGACCAATGGCCTTCAAGACAAAGTGATTGCCCATTATTTTATCCCTTCCTTTTCAATCTCAGAAGAGAAAAATTAAAGAATTAGGTCCTTCAGGCAGTGGAGGGGGAATGAAACCTCATGGAACTATGTGAAAGAGCATAGGATACTTTCATTGGGGTAGTTTGTAATAGATTGCAATCCTTGGCAATTTCTGGGGTATTTCTTAAATTATTAACAAGGTTGTTGAAGCAAGTTGTATATTTTAAAAGTGATTATCTGTTAATGATAATGTGTATAGGATCTTCAACCGAACTGGTTTGAAGTGTATTCATGTTGGGCAAATTCACCTTACAAGCTGTAGTGATGTACAGTGATTGAGTGTATAAAAGAAATTAACATAATAATAAGAATGTGGTATCTGATAGGAAGTCTCCCTTTCCTTACTTCTTCTCATTGTCAGACAAGGTAGGTCCCATGAGATCAAAAAGCACAGGAGCCCCTCCATGCTGGAAAGCAGAAAAACAGAAAGCACTCTATGGGGCCTGCCTGTGGCCTAATGGTTAAGGCAACTGGATCCCGCATCGCCAACCGTGGGATCCAAACCCAGCCCCAGCACATGAGAGTGCCTGCCCAAAATCCCAGCAAGAGGGTGAGGTAGAGGAGAACGGATTGCAGAGTGACCACATCCCATTTGAAGGGTGCTTTCTCCTTCTCTCCCTGTCTCTGTCTCTCTTTGGTGAGCACACAGATCCTCTGACAAAAGCAAATAAACAACACAGAAGCATTTCCTTACGGACTTCATTGACCAGGGTCATTCATTGACTAAATATTTCTGAATATGCACTGAGCAGGCAGGGCCACTCTCCTCAAAGACAATGAGTCAAGGCCACCTTTCTCCAGAATCTAGGGAAAGAGAGTAGCTCCAATCAATAAATGCTAACCTAAGGGGAAACATACACAAGAATGACTGTGCTACCCTGGAGCCAACACACTCTGCCTGAGAGATCAGCAGAAGGCTCCAGAGAAAGTTATATTTACACTAAGCCTCGAAAGGCAAGAAGGACTTTGCAAAGTAGACATGGCAGTCAGGACTCAGGCAAAGCCAGGCAGATAGTTTTATATGGGAAAGAGATAGAAGTGGAAAATGCATGGTGTAGAAATTAAGATATAAGCACAAGAGCTAACGAGAAGTGTTAGGAGATGAAGTCACCATAGGAGCTAGAGCTGGCAATGAAAGTCTCTGTATCCCAAGTGTGTTCATTTTGTAAGGTAATTGTGACAAAATACTGTACCTAGGGCTGGTTGACTTTGAACAATAGAAATGTATTCTTTCACAGTTCTGGAAGTTAGAGGCCAAAATCAAGGTGTCAGGCCCTGGGGAAGAATCTTTTTTTGGCTTCCAATAGCCCTAGGCATTGCTCGGATTGCAGTTATATAGCTCCCTGCCTTTGCTGTCATATGACCATCTCCCTGAATGCATGTCTGTCTCTGAGTCTCTTCTCTGTTTACGAGGACACATAAATCACTTTAGATCAAGGACCCATCCTCCTCAAAGTGACCTCATCTTAACCTACATCCTAATGATATCTACAAGGCCCTACGTCAAAATAAAGTTATATTCACAGGTACCAGATTTAGGACTTCAACATATCATTTCTGGAGACAATTCAATTCACAACACAAAGGTAAATGATCAAGAAAAAATGTACAGGAGAAATTAAACAGGAAGACTATTCAAGATCATTGCAGTAGGGGTCAAGATTATTACAAGAAAGGAGAGAGACTGAACTCAACACCGTTGAGACAATAGGTAGAAAAGCTTTTAAGCTCTGGAGTAAGCTTTAAAAAGTGCTGGAGGGAAACAAGTTTAGTTATTTAAGTTGTTTTCCTTTGGAAAAAAAAAATCTAAGCTAGCCCTACATCAGCTAGTCTCATCTCATTTTATCCAAAGATTAAAATACTAGACACAAGAGATTTCCCCAATGTTTTCCAAATTTTTCTGGAAAAAAAAAAGTAAAATATTTAATAGACACAAAAATAAGACATTATCTGTTGATGATAATGTATATGATAATGTCTTTGTCTTTACTAATATACACTATATTTATGCTGGGGAAAGCCATGTTGTACACTATAAAGATGTACAGTGATCAAATGTAAATTTAAAAATAAAACAATAATAATTTTTTAAAGTGTTGGAGGACATTAGGGAAAAGGCTGTTTGATGTAATGAGGCATTGTCTTTGCTAACTGGTGCTGATTAGCAAACAGGGACTGAAAGACAGAGTCCCTATCGTTCTTGATGATTAGATTTCTCAGGGACAGGGATGGCTCTCCTACTTGAGAAAAGTATCCTTGAGTTGTAAAGAATCTACATTATAAGCAGGTGACGTGGTGGTTAAGGGACATTCCCTCAGAGCCAACCACGTTTCGAGTCCTGGACCTGGTGGCTGCTTTCTCACTTTCCCTCTCTCTCTTTCTCTCTCTCTCTCTCTCAATGTCTCTCTCTGGTCAAATTAAAATAAGTAAATAAATAAATAAAATTAAATGAATAATCCTAAAAAAATATTTAAAACCATTAAAAACAAAAGATTGCAAGTTTTCTAAAGTAAATGTTCTAAGAAAAAGAAGTCCAGGTAATGATAGTCAGTCAGGAAGAGGCCTGTCTAAGGTCTAGTGGAACTAAATGGAATACAGTTCTCTTCGTCTGTGGTTAGTGCTGAAACAGAGCGACTCACTGGTGTAAAGTGGTTAGAAGTGCCTCTAGATACTGACTCCCACCCCAGCCTGAGTCTATGTTCCTTTCATTTCACCATGCTGAGACATGAAAACATCTAGGTAGCTGCTGCAATTTGCTTTTATAGAAGAAATCCTAAAGACCATGGAAAGGAGACTCTAGAGGGAGACAGGAGTGAAGTCAGAATTAGTTATGAGTGGCTGAAATATTCCAAAGCAGTGTTAGAGGAGATGAGAAAAGAGACCAGAAGCAATTCTAAAATGACTGAAATGGTTTCAGAAATTGAGATTTATTTGAAGTAAGCCAGGATATGAAAGAAAGATATTGTATGTATCCACTCAATATATACAGACTATCAGCATTCTATGATAGTGAAAAAAAATTGGAGGACATAAAAGCAGTGAAGGTACTTAATGAGAATAGGACAGTGTGGAATGGGGGAAGTGAAGAGAAGAGGATAGAGAAAGATAACAAATGAACAATAGAGAGGCAGGACATTAGTGAGAAACAGATATGGCTTATTAACTGTTGATGTTGACATGTATAGTATTCTCAACTGGATTTGTCTGAGAAGTATTTCATGATGGGCAAAGTATTTGTACAAGCAACATGAGAAATAGCGATGGACTGTCTTAAAAAATAATTAGAATAATAATAATGATTGGGGAAAACATAGAAAAGATATTGAATGTTGAAGCGGGGAGATTAATGTCTCTGTACTGACTGACATGCATGGCATTCCCTTTTGAAAAAGTAATGTAATACAATGTAAAGTTATATGTAATTTAATGTAATATAAAGAAGAATATGATGATAATAAAAAAAAAAGATAAAGAAAAAAAAAAAAAAAGAAATTGAGATTTATTCAATGCAACGACTGTAGGTTCACTCTGCTCTGCAGACAAGAGGCTGAATTCTCCAGTGTTCTTGAAGTGTTTGGAAAGATGCTCTGAAAAGTGACCATGTACAACTTATAAACCACAGCACAACATATAATCACTTCTTGTTTTTCACTACCCCTGCATGGCACAGGAGATGAAAGAGTGGATGGAGAAAGGAGAGGAGAGATTGCTGTCTAAAACCAAATGACAATCGAGGTGCTTGTCTTTCTAAGTTAAAAAGCAGCACTTGAAAATGTCTTCAGCAATTATAAATAAACGCGAGATCCCTCAAGGACCATGGGTTTGTGAACTATGTGCTATGTTTTCTTCATAGATGTAATGTTTGCCGATTTAAAAAAGAAGGAAAAAGGAAAGAAGGAGAAAGGAAGAAAAAAAAAAGAGGTGAAACAGTAAGTCTTACGACGAGTTCACTGGGACCTGAATAAGATAGCAATAATCTGTCCTTTTCTGCTGGGGAAATATTCTTCTGGAAAGCATCGAAGAAAATCTAGAGATATCAAATTTGTCAATATTAATGTATAACTACCCTCTTTTGGACCCAGAGTTGGGCTCCCCAAGGCCCGCTGGAGCCCACAATTGCACCACAAAAGATGGCAACTCCATCATTGCCTTTGAGACTTGCTGAATCCTGACACAACTGAATTGCTCACTCAGTCCAGTACTGACAAAAAACAACAACAACAAGGAAACCTGCCTCTGTGTTGGCCATGCTCAGCCAAGTAGAGCCTGCACACAGATAGCCTCAGCTCTGGGATACTGCTCACAGGCTTGGCTGCGTTACTTGTAGAACAAAACGCCTTCATCTTTGATGGTTATCCTTTAGAAAGTTCTGAGAACTTTCTGGTACCTGTGCCTCCCCCCAACATATGAGCTCACCATTCAGATTGGAAAAGTAACTGAACAGATGAGCAAATTTTACCCTGACCCGAAGTTAGCTTACGCTGAGGCAAAAAATTGGAAAAAGGTCATAAGATCAGTGAGTAGGTTATCATTGGCCGTAAAACTTCTAGACTGGGACTCCAAGCTCAAGTTCATTGACATCTGGAAGATCAAGGTGTTTTCTATGGATGAGGCTGTGATAATAGGTACTCAGGGCTGCAAAGATTACAACATCCACTTTCCCAGGAACTGCCACTCACTACTTTTCTGGGTCAGCTTTTAAGACCCTGTTGAGAATTTTGCCCAAAAGGTGATCCAGACCCAAAGTGAAGCATGAGGAGGAGACATTGGACAATATCAAGTAGTAGTATGTCCTGTGTAATAATTTTTTTTCATTCCGTCTACTGTGGGTTTTTTTTCACTTTTTTATTTTAAATTTTTATATAAATTCAATCATATTATTTAGCTTACAAAGTGAACATTTCAGTATGTGTGTGAACATTTCTCCCCAGTCCAGGTGATCAGAGTATCTTCCACCAATAACAACACACCTCCCCATCCCGTCAATGCTCTCTCTCCGTATCCCTCTTCCACATATTGAGACAAAATTTTTAGGCTTCTTGTAGCTTTATGAGGTCATCACATTTGTTCAAGCCATGTTCTGACATATCTGCAGAACAGTTAGTTGACTGGCAGCAAAACTCCCAAAAGAAGGTCACCAGATGGCTCTTCTGAGTAACAAAAGGATGGTTTGGTATGGGCTGTGGTGCTTGAGTACTTCTGAGAGACCAAATCAAAGGTTCTGACCACCAACCTGTATCGATATTGAAAATGGGTCTGTCATCATCAAATTTGATCTTCCCATGTACAAGGATGAGAACTCAGACAATAAGACCTTTCTGTACCAGACTGGGCATACCAGCCACATTGGCAAGAAACACTTGGCAGTAAACATGGTCAACAAACAGCTTGTGCTGCATGAATATCCTGAACAGAATCCAGCAGCATTTTGTAAGAAGATAGAAAGATCAGACACAGGCGATTTAAGAAAGATTGAAAAAATAGCCAACTGAGAAGCTCCACTAGCCATGGTGCTCACCCTTGGCACGGACTCTGCACAAAGACTAGCACTTTGACTTTACAGGCCTTGACAAACACCACAAAGATGAAGACACAAGTAGAGAGACACCTCATTTAAACTATGTCTAGGTTCAGCATAAATTTATGCAAATGAGAGAGGATGATAAGGAAAAACTGTTTATAAACTTTAGAAGATTGGGCATAAGTACATACAAATTCACTTTTTGGAGCAATCAGTGTATTATGGGGAAAATTCCCACGCCAAGTGAGGGATCGATCAGTGGGCTTGCCATAAAGGGTCAGATAACAAATATTTTTGACTTTACAGGCCATCAAGTCTCTGTTCAGCTACTCAGTTCCATCAATATAGCACAAAAGTAGCCATACACAATATGAAAATGGATGGGCATAGAATGAAAATAAATGGACATGGGTGTGTTCCAATACAACTTTACCTGAAAATACTAAAATTTGAGTTTCACATATATTATTTTTCTTTTGATCCATTTTTAATTCAATAGCTGTACAAAAAATGGTGATGCACCAAGTTTGTCCTGAAGGCCATAGTTTGTCTACCCCTGGCCTAAATGATAAAATAATTTACAAATTCTTTATATTCCCAATCTACCTCACTTTCTGGTCTTTCATCAAATATGAGCCAGTCATGGGGGAAATATTACTGACATCCATGTTGACAACAAGAGTCTTCAGTTGTTTTGTAAGTGCTTAAAGGTTAGTACAAAATTAATTGTGGTTTCAGACCATGAATTTTAAATCATTATAAATAGGCTCAAACATATCTCTATTAATCAAAATAGGAACCATTATAATCAACACATGTTTGCCAATGAAAAATAAGTTTGTTTACTCCCGTAGTGTAAAAATCTATGCTTCAGCATTCCACAAACTTTTGGAAAGCATCTTCTGTATCCTGTTGGTTGTGGAAACTTTTTTCCTGCAAAAAGTTGTTGTGATGCTTGAAGTAGTGATAGTTGGCTGGCAAGAGGTCAGGTAAATATGGCAGAGGAGCTAAAACTTCATAGCCCAATTCATTCAACTTCTGAAGCACTGGTTATGTGATGTGCAGATGGACCTTGTTGTGAAGAATCAGGCCCTCAGTGTGACCAATGCCAGCTGCAGGGGTTGCAGTTTTCAGCGCATCTCGTCAATTTGCTGAGCACACTTCTCAGATGTAATGGTTTCACCAGGATTCAGAAAGCTATAGTGGACCAGACCCCACCAAACAGTGATCACGACCTTTCGGGGTACATGTTTTGCTTCGGGAAGAGCTTTGGAGCTTCTTTTTGGTCCAACCACTGAGCTGGTCATCACTGGTTGTCCTATAAAGTCTACTTTTTGTCACACATCACAATATGATTAAAAAATGGTTCATTCTTGTTGCACACAATAAGAGAAAACAATATTTCAAAACTACTTTTTGTTTGTTTGTTTGTTTACTTTAGGTCAGCTCCTGAGGCATCCAATTATTGAGTTTTTTTTTCACCTTTTTCAAATGCTGAATGACCAACTGTAGAATGGCTGATGTTGAGTTTTTTGGTAACTTCTCATGTAGTAAAAGGTTCAGTTTCAATGATTATTTTTGTTAATTGGTTGTTGTCAACTTCTGGTGGCCAGCCACTGTGCTCTTTACCTTCAAGGTTCTGGTCGCCTTTGCAAAACATCTTTTTTTTAAGAATTATTTTATTGAACATTATTTATTATTATTATTTTCCAATTTGATCAGAGAGAGACAGAGAAAGAGAGAGAGGGTAAGTGAGAAAGCAAGCCACTAGGTCCAGGACTTGGACCACAGTCGGCCATGTAGGAGTCCAGAGTTTTTAACCATCATGCCACCTGCCAGCCCCTCCTTTGCAAAACTTCTTGAACCACCACTGCCCTATAGATTCCTTAGCAGTTCCCGGGTCAATGCATTGCTGAGGTTCAAGTTGTCTCAGCTGCTGTATGACTTATTCTGAATTCAAATTTTAAAATCGCTTGAATTTGCTTTTTGTCTAATATATTTACATAGTCTAAAATACATAGAAAATAAATAAGTAATAAATCAATAGCAAAAAATAGTAAAGTGAGAAATGCATATTAAAATAATATATAATATAACCACATGTATCTAAAAATGTATTCTAATATCAAACAGCAAATTTCAACAATGCATTAACTGCAATTACCTTTGCACCAATCTAAATACTACACAAGACAATTGTTAAGGTATTCAACATGTTTTTATTGGAGAACTATTCTGTGCCAGGAACTGTGCCATACACATCAAAAATTATAAACAGCAGAGACCAGAAACCTTGGCCCGAGGTAGAGTATCCCCATGCAGCTGTTCTCTGCCCTGAGTGCACATTAGAATCCTCTACATCAATTTCAGTAACTACACATGGTAGGTATTTTTCAGAATATTCCCCAGACCAATTGATTCATAATCTCTGAGGAGGTCCTCGCCAGCCTCAGAGCAATGTGTTCTGAAAATGCTCACTTGCCCACACTGCAGCCTCAGAAGTTGATTTAATTGCTTTGGGGTGGGCCTGGGCACAGGTAGCTTTTAAAGCTCTCCAGATGGTTCTAAAATACAGCCAGGACTGTGAACGCCAGCCCACAGCTTCTAAGTAGGCAAGTTTGATGTATGAGCCTCACGGGACCCATTAATTATGTCCACACCAACCCTGAAAGCAGTTTGGGAAGGAACCTTCCTCTAGCCAGCCCATGACTGTATTTCCACGGGATCAGTGTTCAAACCTTGGCCAGACCCTCAGATTCCTAGGCCCTCCATGGCCAAGTTCAAGTCTTCACAGCTTCTCACCTTGAAATCCACTTTTCTCAGTTACTTCTCTTGTTCTACCAGTTCATATCTCAATTCTTCTTCCCCCTAAAAATTATAATCATTAAGATAAAATCTTCTTTCTATCAAGATACGTGTAGAACAGCTCTCAAGGTATGGCCTGAGCCAGGACATCAGGATCACCTGGAAATGTGTGTTCTCCAGCCTTCTCACTGACTTCCAGAGCTTTGGCTCAGACACTCTAAGGGTGGGTCCCAATGGGCTATGTTTTAATAATTATCTCCGGGTTATTCGGAAGCACATTTGCATCTTGAAAAACAATGGTGTGAAGAAATGAAAAGTAGAATTGATTTCGAAGATATTACTAAATTCATCATCAATTGGTCAAAAGAAATTTAGCAATGGTCTAAATTTGGAAAGCTAAATTTTTGGAATTTTAGTTCTTGATCTCTTAGTATACTCTAACTTAAAAGATAATGAGGCTCTTTCAGACAAAACCTACTGCTCTTGGGGGTTTGTTATCTTCTGAATGTTCTCTTGAACTAGATTTTATAAATCATATCAGAAGAACATTTTTGTCATTTCTAGGTCACTAACATAGAGCCTAATTTGAAAATGAAAGAAGGGATAGTCTATCTCTTGCTGGAAAACTAAAGCTCCTATGAGGTTTGAGGCTAGGAGGATAGGGTGGGCATTGGTTGATAACACTATATGTAAAGCTTTAAAAGCTGGGCCAGCATAGAGCCGGTAAGCTGTGGGCTAACTCACCAGCCCCTATGCATTGGCTACTTTTCAAAGGTTGTGCTTTCTTTCTGTTCAAAGACGTCCGCTTTCATTGGCTACCTTGTCACCAAAACTGGAGATTTCTGAGATCATAAAGATACATGAGCATTTTGTCTGTGTAAAACAGCTCTAAACAAAATCTCCTTCTAATTGTTTTCAGCTCTAATCCCTGATGTGTTTGTAGACAAGAATGATACTTCTTCTTTTTTTTTTTTTTTTTTTCTTTTTTTGGAGAGGTTTTTGCTATAGGGCGCGTGCGCTCGCCAGACAGACAGAGAGAGACAGAGAGACAGAAAGCAGGAAATCACCCCCCAGGGGGGATGGCCACGCCGCAATCCCTTCTCCTCCATTCTCCTCCCGGGATCCTGGGCACGCACGCACACGCGCCCGGCGTGAGTTTAAGCCGCCGGGTCCGGGACTCGAACCGCGGTCGACCACGTGGGAGTCCAGCGACATAGCCATTACGCTAACTGCTGGTCCCGAAAGATACTTGTTCTTGACACAATGCACTGAAAGTTCTCCTGGCCTATTACCACAATGCTTGTCTCCTTTGGCATACAATGAAATGCTTTCATAGGCTTACATTTTATTAACCAGAAACACTAAAGTTTAAAGAGCCCCTAGTTCTCAAAGTTCAAACATTTCTCAAGATTGAGGGTTTAAAATAATTTCCAGAAAGGAGAAAAGGGTATATATACATGCAAAGAGACCCTGTGTGATTCTTGTTTTCCACAATCTATCATCTTATTCCCCAAAGTCATTCATTTTCTCATCTCTGTTGTTTTTCTTTAATTGTTCTGTTTATTTCCTTTTCAACCAATTTGAGGAAACAATCTACTCAGTAACAGGGTCTCTGTTCCAACATTTTGGTACCAAACTCGACAGAAGTAACTATTTTAGTCTGGTTTTAACATGCCCATATATGGATGAAAAGAACACATCACAAATAATATTCTGATTCCAAAAAAATATGCAGATGTTATGATTTATGTAGAAGTGCACTTATTTATTAATGGGATTATATTGACCTGCTAGGTTCTCCTGTTTAAGCAGTGTACCCAAGAGTCCAAAAAATGTGCTGTTATATGTTTAACAACCAGCTGTGGGTAGAGAGAGTGGGCAGAGGGCAGAGCAGCCTGAGTGGGTGAGCCAGTTTCCAGAAAGACTCCCACCAAGGCCATTTTGGTCTATCAACAAGACATCACTGCATGCAGAGTTGGGTAAAATGGCACGATCACATAGTATTTTACCATATACAAGAAGATAGAAGTAGCCCTAAAACGTGAATAAGGCCAGGCAGTAGTGCAGCAATAGCACAACACTGTGTAAGGGTAACCCACATGGAAGGGTTCCAGGTTCACTTCTGGGGACCTCCCTGGCACGAGCTTGCCCGTGATTCAGGCTGGCTGAAGCTGGGGGACTCTTTTGGAGACATTGTTAATTTGTCTGTCTCTCTCTGTCTCGCAGAATATATAAATAAACCTTAAGAAATAGATAAGACTGCGAACCAGCAGTTAGCATAATGGCTATGTCGCTGGACTCCCACGTAGTCCACCGAGGTTCACGTCCTGGACCCGGTGGCTTAAAACTCACGCCGGGCGCGTGTGCGTGCGTGCCCAAGATCCCGAGAGGAGAATGGAAGAGAAGGGATTGCAGCGTGACCATCCCCCCTGGGGGTGATTTCTCACTTTCTGTCTCTCTGTCTCTCTCTGTCTGGCGAGCGCACGCGCCCTATAGCAAAAACCTCTCCAAAAAATAAAAGAAAAAAAGAAAAGAAAAAGAAATAGATAAGAGTAAAATGTAGTTCAACAATTAGAAAGTGATCCATTTTAAATATTACCTTTGTTTCTAATATCATTTATCTAATCATAAATTTATATAATTCAGTTTTTAATAATGTCTCTGACAACTGATTTACCAAATTCTTGAAAATTTAACTACTGCTTCTCCTGAGCTGGCAAAAGTTGGTTTCAGCGCATCACTCTGAGTCCCTTTCTCATGCTGCCTTCAGATTTTCACCATATCCCTCTGTGCAGCATCTGTCTAGAAGCTCCATACAGAGGTTATTCAACCAACCAAAGTAGTGACCCTCAGATGGTTTTCCCAAACCTACAGGATAGTGTCCTCACTGCCTTGTAAGTTATCTGCTTTATATGTCTCTCTCCCAAAGTGTAGGTTCTCTAAGGACTGAGACTTACTGCATATCTATGTATCCTAGTGATTTGGCATTAACACGGCAAATAAACAGGTATATCACAGTGAAATCACCCCACTGCTTGAAAGCATGAAATGCACATTCCAGTGGTCTTTGGGAAGCTATGTGTTACCCTGAATTATGACTTACGACTCAACCACCATGAAAACTGTTTAGTGACTCAGAACACTAACATATTTAAGGCAAAACTGCAATAGCTTTGATCCAGACACCAGAAGGTGTGGTACCTGGCATAGGAGTGAGGGAGGCCATTAGAACAAATGATCTTCAAAAAACGAGGTCACCCGTGCATGCGTTGGGGGCCAACCATTGCTATGTCACACTGCGTGTATGTAAAAAAACGATGCTGAAATCTCTCAAACCAACTGAAGCAATGTTTCAGGGGAAAATGCGCAGAGGAGAATTAAGAAGTCTCTTAAAGACTTTTTTATCTCAGAGAAAGTGGGGCACCACCCACAGCTGCCTCTACCCAGGAGAAAACCTGTTTGCAAAATGCTCATATACCATGAACCTTAAAATGAAGGTTCACAGAGACGTTTTCTTTTTAACTTCAGTAAGAAGAACACAATACCCAATATTCCAAACTGCTGCTCTAAATTTGTCAAAGAGACAAAAGAAACGGCAGATGAGTTAAAGGCACAGTCCTCTAAACACAGCAGACGGTAAAAAGCCTGTCTCCAGGGGGGAACGGATCTTGAAAAATAATCAGTGCACAACAAATATTATTAAGTGGCAAAAGCAAACACAATAAAATGCAAGTGAAAAATATATTTTAGGTTGTAACCAAGCTAGAAAAACAAGACAAATAGGGAGCTATAAAAGGTTTCAAGATATAATTAGAGGGTAATACGAAATAACTGCACCTGAAAAAGAAGGTAGAGCGTGAGAATGCACCCAGGACAAGCAATGAATGGGCTGGAAGGAGAGGGAGAAAGTATTTCAAAGAGTTTGATCCTCATTCTATTGTTCCTATTAAATTCCAATAGAAATCAAAGGTATACATGTAGAGGAACGTCAGCCTTAAGCTTACACAAATAAAATACATTCTTTACCCAAGAAATTAAATAGAATCAAGAATCTTTCTGCTTGCCCCCCATGCTCTATCTGGTGTTGTATCTGATCATCCCCTGCACTCAGAGAAACCCAGCGACAAGCAGAGACATGAAGCATGATAATTATTCAAGGCACCACCTATGAGGCTCAGAGATGCTATGGAGGTCCTAAGCAGCAAATACAGTTGTTCTACTTCTAAAGAAAAAAAAAATTCAGTATTCTGAAATTTTAAAAGTTGTTTATTAACTGTCAAGAACTATGGAGTATGAGCAAAGAATTTTTTGATATGTAAAGTAAATGTTTGGGGGAACATGTAAAAAATAAATAAATGAGAAAAAGAAAAAAAAAAATGTCCCACAGATTCTGTGGTTCCCAGGAGAAGAGGCAACCTCACAGTAGGAGTGTTGAAGATTTTCCTGACTCAAGTAAGAGAGTCCCCAGAGAGCTAGTATGACCAGTAGGAGGAGTATGCAGACAAAGGCACAGCTCTGCAAAGCAATGGATGAAGATGCCTGCAAAGCTCTGGAGGGCATGTGTGGGCCAGGGACGTTGGGCACTGTCTGAATACACTTTGGGTTCTTGTACTGAGAGGCGGTGCTACTGACATCTAATGGCTGGAGGTCAGGTCAGGGGTGCTGCCAAGCATTTTACAAGGCACAGGAATGATCCACCCAATATGTCATTAATGCTGAGACTGAGCAACCATGGTATAGACTAAGAGTGAAAACTCACTGAAGAGTGCAAAGGACTCAGCTTGTGGCAAAAAAAACCGTTAGTATACTAATGTCAGTATGGGCAGGTGTGTGATGAGAGAAGAGACAATCACTGAAGCAGTGTGAATAAGAAGTTACACCCTGGAACTAGCTGATGATGTAATGGTTAGATCATTGGAATCCCATGTAGTTGATTATGGTTCCAGTCCCGGATCCAGCGACTTAAACCTCATGCCAGGTGCATGTGCATGCATGCTCAAAATCCCAAGAGAAGAGTGGAAGAGAAGGGATTGAAGCAAGGCCATCCCCTCCCCCACCCCCTGCCCCTGCAGGAGAGTGATTTCTCACTTTCTGTCTCTCTGTCTCTCCAGCAAGCACACTTGCCCCATAGCAAAAATCTCTCTCTAAAAACAAGCAAACAAAAAAAGTTTCGCCCTGCCCTCTACACATTTACTACTTGGATAAGTTTTACTGAATGGAGGCTTGAGATGTCTTTGAGATAACAAATGCCAACAGTAGAGAGAGTGGTTGACCCTAACCCCTGTGTAAGTCGCATAAGCCAGTCTACAAGGGAGAAAGGAGAGGCTATTTGAGATGAAAGCACTTAAGTTGATGGCTGGCTGCAAAGAAGGAAGGTGTATGAGCCCTGTGTCAATCAGGGACCATGTATAGGACCCTTCGACTGCTGGTTCATAGATTCTCAAAATAAAGCATACCACAAGACTGGGGGAGTAGTTTGTTCCATAGGAGAAGGTTGAAAGGGGCAAGTATCATGCAAAAAATAAAAACGATGACAAGGCATCCAGAAAATCTTCTGAGAAATAATAGCAAAGAGAGGTAACTATATTAAAATAATTCTGAAGCTTCAATAACTAAAAAGTATGGAACTAGTGCATAAATAGATCAATCAAGTACAACGGGATGGTCCGAAATAGACAAAAGCATATGCAGGAATTTGTCATATTTTGAAAATGTCTGTTTAAATTACTAGTGGAAATGGGTTTCTACCAGAAATAAAAATAAAGTAAAAATGCCACCTTAAATACTTGGCATCAATAAAAGAATCAGATGGATAAAACTTTTAATATTAAAGATGAAACATTTGAGAGACAGTAAGGCACCAGGGCTCTTTGGCTGGGTCTTCTAATGCCAGCCAGGCCCTTTGCAGGTCCGAGAGCCTGGCTGGAAGGAGCAGGGTTGCAGACTCTCTCCCACATACTCCTGCAAGTACCTGTGCAGCTCCAGGGACAGTCAGACACTGTGGCTGTTTGGCTGTGTCTTCCACTGCTGGCCAGGCCTTTTCAGGTCCCAAAGCCAGAGAGGAACAAGTTCATCAGGCTTGTGTGTCACACACAATGCAAAGCTTTACCTACTGCCTTAAGATCAGCCTCTTCATTCAATGCTCAGCCATGTCAGAATTAGAAAATTTTGGAAACAAGAGGGAAATTCAGTGCTCTATTTGGTTCCATTGGTCTATATGCCTGTCTTTGTGCCAATACCATACCAATTTGATTGTAACAGCTTTGTAATATATATTGGGGTCAGGGAGTGAGATGCACAGAGAGCAACTATAGATACTAGAGACAGTGTGGAAGGGATGGTGGGAAATGAGGGGTTGGAGGGAGGGAATCGAGGGGCAAAAAGCAAAACACTGAACACAAAATGGAAAATTGATGTTAATGTGTATGCTAATGTCTTTGACTGAACTGATATGCAGTGTATTCATGCTGGGGAGATTCATTTTGTATGCTGTGGAGATGTACAGTGATTAAATGTAAATAAAAAAGTGAAAATTGAAATAATTAAAAGTGCTAAAGGAAAACACAGACGAAGGAAGGAAGGAAGGAAGGAAGGAAGGAAGGAAGGAAGGAAGGAAGGAAGGAAGGAAGGAAAGGTAAAAGTGGGGAAAACAGAAATTGCAGATTTAGTTATCCAGGAGTATCACACCAAGAACTTCTTCTTAGATATTTTTTTTTAACTGAAATATAGCATTACCCCCACCCTCAAAATTTTCTTAAGACCCTGGGACAGAAAGTTCAAAACAGACTCTAATAATTATGTATGGAATAACTGACCACATCAGACAGAAGTGATTCTTATGACCTTGGTTTCATCCTGCATCATGCTGACATGGAGTTACAAAGCCAAACCCAACATCAAATTTAATAAATCCCATGATTGTAGCACTTAGTCTAAATCTAGTGAGTTCTACCAGTGAATTGGTTTTTATTATGCCTTAGATAGTCTCTCTGGAATTCTCTGAGTCACTAATTTTTTTTTCTCTTAACAAACTTGTGTTCACTGATCCATAGATGTTGTGATACTATCATAAATCCCTACAATATTAGCCATGCTTTGAAAGATTTTATTTCTGATTTCTCTTTATATTTTCATCTTCTTTAATGTGCAGCAAAGTCTTTACACAAATTTCAAAAGGCTATGTTTAAAAAAAAAGTGTCAACAGTTGTGCACAATGAGCTGAGAAATGTTTCTGAAAACCACTTTTTATCGAGTGTACACATCTAGTTATTCTGAGTCTGAGCCAATATTCTCACAATGCTGTCTTTAAGATTTAGGGGTTTTTTTTATTGTTACTGTGTCAAAAACTATTTTAAATCATAGTTGGAAATAACACCTCTATAAGTGAATTAATAATAAAGTGGGGGGCTTTATACGGTTTGAGCATATCTAGAGTAATGTCATCCTTCAAATTCTGCTTACCTGAAGGTTTATTTAGATTAAACCACTAGAAAATGCAGTATTAGGGAACCAGCAGTTAGTGTAATGGCTATGTCGCTGGACTCCCACGTAGTCGACCGTGGTTCGCGTCCCGGACCTGGTGGCTTAAAACTCACGCCGGGCGCGTGTGCGTGCGTGCCCAAGATCCCAAGAGGAGAATAGAGGAGAAGGGATTGCGGCATGGCCATCCCCCCTGGGGGGTGATTTCTCGCTTTCTGTCTCTAATGTCTCTCTGTCTGTCTGGCGAACGCACGCACCCTATAGCGAAAACCTCTCAAAAAAAAAAAAAAAATGCAGTATTGAGATCACCTAAAGATGACCAGAGATATCCTAAAACTTTACACTAAAATAAAAAGTGTGTGGGGCCAGCAGGTAGTGTGGTGGTTAAGGTCACTGGACTCCTACATGGCTGACTGGTTTGAGTCCAGACATGGGGAATTGCTTCCTCACTTTCCCTCTCTCTCACTCTGTCCCTCTCTGGTCAAATTTTAAAAATAAATAAATAATTAAAGTTGAATAAAATAATTCTTTAAAAAAATTTAATAAAAAATGTGTTGCTTGAAAACTATACATAATTTATATAATTTTATATAATTTATATATGATATATAAAAATTTTATTTTTATTATCGATTCTTTTTCAATAGCTGCAAGATACTTATTTTGGAGATGTCTTTAATTTTCATCAAATGTTCATGAATGTCACTTCCTATTATCATTGACATCAATTTTCCTTTAAAATTCAGTTTTCACTGCAAATGACCAAAGTACATGAAAACCATAAAGCTTGCTACAACCTACAAAAGTTTGATTTTTAAGCAAGAGTGAAATTATTATCTGACCTACAACATACATTAAATAAATCTGAATATCATCCATTTCATATTCTGTTTCAAATTTGCATGTTATCCAAGTAATTAACATTAAGACAAATAATAATTCAAAAACACTCTGAATCTACCATTCAGGTTTTTGTTTCGATTTGTTTTGTTTTGTTGAGAGGTTTTCGCTATAGGGCACGTGTGCTGGCCAGAAAGAGAGAAAGACAGAGAGACAGAAAGCGAGAATCACCAACCAGGGGAGATGGACATGCCGCAATCCTTTCTCCATTCTCCTCTAAGGATCTTGGGCACACACACACATGCACCCAGTGTGAGTTTAAGCCACCAGGTCTGGGACTCGAACTGCGGTCAACCATGGGAGTCTAGCAACATAGCCATTACGCCAACTGCTAGTCCCTCTACCATTCACTTTTATGTAGAACTCTTTAAATATTTAAATACTAATAGCTACACAAGCAAATTCGTACAAAAACACCTTACAGGAAATAAACAGAAGCACTTGTATTAATCAAGTATGTGATAAGAAAGGATTAAAATATTTTCTACTTAAATAGTCAGAGGGTGGGTACACTTGCCAGGGAGAGAGAAAGTATCCCTTCCATAAGGCATGGTCACACTGCAATCCCTCTTCCTCCACCTCTCCATCCTGTGAGGATTCTGGGCACACACATGGGCCCACCAAGTTTTTCCAGCCACCAGGGCTGGATTCAATCCAGTCTCTATACATAGTGCTTGACCACTGTGACAGGGTTGGTCTTGGAGTTCTTTTTCTAAAAAGCAAAAGGAGAAAAACAAAGGGAGAAACACCAACATTCCAGAAGCACTCACCATGTTCCAGACACTATGCTTGGTGCTTATATCAATAATCTCATTTCCTGGGACCAGCAGTTAGTGTAATGGCTATGTCACTGAACTCCCATGTAGCCAACTGCTCTTCGAGTCCCGGACCCGGTGGCTTAAACTCAAGCCAGACACGTGTGCGTGCGTGCCCAAGATCCCAAGAGGAGAATAGAGGAGAAGGGATTGCAGCGTGGCCATCCCCCCAGGGGGTGATTTCTCGCTTTCCGTCTCTCTGTCTCTCTCTGTCTTTCTGGCAAGTGCACTTGCCCTATAGCAAAAACCTCTCAAAAATTAAAAAAAAAAAAAAAACAGTAATCTCATTTCCTCACAAGAGTAATCTGACAAGACAAGAGTTTATATATGAGGCTCTAAGCACACTCACAACTTACCCAATTTCTGATGGTTCCACTTATAGTAAATATCCATATGACTTAGTTCCCCTTGAACTTTCATACAAGCCCAGAATTTCACAAAAGCTTATAGGAAACTTTATTTAATTTTATTACCTCCATTTTTTTATTCAAATTGATTTGACCACAGAACCCTTTCCTTTTCCTACAGATAGCTGTTTTGGAAGATTGGGCTATCCCAGCCTTCCTGGTGTGGGCAAATTGAATGCATTACTGAAAAATACTAACTATATAATTTGTCAAGAACACCCAGAACAAACGTATCTGAGGAGGCCTTGATCTGCCATAATGCTACATATCAACCTTCTCATTTTAATGTTCCAAGACACTACTTACCCCAAACACTCACAATAAAAAATCATGACTTACGAAGTCCCCTCTCTTCCAGAAATACTTGCCCATAAAAGAAGAGAATGGCTAGTCCTTTCATGCAAAGGTAAGATCTGCTAGAGGAGTTTGAGGGTTCCATTGGAATAGCTAAGTTTAGCTGAACTTTTTTCCAAGACACCTTGAATTTCAGCATACCCAAGATTACCTGCTCAACACATCTGGATATCTGGGCATTTTCTTGACCCTACTGGTTTTAGAAAATGTGAGTAAAAAGAGGTCACTTTCTGCAAATGGACAGAAACAATAAATTAGCTGCTTATAAAGCAATCTGAGCTATCCATATGAAAAATGTTGAAGAGAAGGAGACTTAAAAATATAAGCTACTATCCCGTAAAGTAGGTAAAGTATAGGTTTCCATTATTTTTTAAATTAACATGAGCAGTGAAATGTGCAACTTAGTAAATCTAAAGCACCTGACAAGAAAACGACTTTTTGTTTAATAAAGAAGAAACTAAAAATGTCTTTGATTATGACTTAACTAAAATATAAAATTATTTCCATAATTCCCATATTTAAAAATAGAATAAACACCTAATTTTGGTTTGTCAAAGACATTATAAGATAATCTCCTATTTTTCTTGTTACTGCATTGTTTAAAAAGGTCAGCAGAATAAGCAAGCGTATTTTACAGAATTTCAACTGTAATATTTTTAACAGATTTCTCTATTCATTGGTACTTTTTTTCTGCTTTATTCTGTCAAAACTTTGTTAAAAATGTGATCCAGGGGCCAGCTGCTGGCATGGTTGTTAAGGTGGTGATCCCACATGACCAAGTGAGCAATTTGAATTCTGGACCCAACAGCTGGAAAAACATGCCACGCATGTGTGCATGTGTGCCCAAAATCCCAAAGGAAGAATGGAGAAGGGATTCCAACATGAACATTCCTCATGGGGGGATTTCTCATTCTCTCTCTCTCTCTCTCTCTCTCCTCTCTCTCTCTCTCTCTCTCTCTGTCTCGTACCCTCTAACAAATTATTTTTAAGCTTTGAGGATCTGGATAGTGGTACAGTAGCAACATGTGATGCTCTGTGAGACTGACTCACATGGGAATTTTCCTTCACACAAAGACCTCCCTGAATATGCTAGTCACATTTGTGCCCAAGATCCTGCATTAGCTGAGGCTGGTGGGGGGGGGGTGCGGATCGTGCTATAAAGACGCTGTTGGTATTGCTGTCTCTCTATCTCTATCTATCATCTTGGAATAAATAAAGAAACTTAAAAGAAATGTGAATCTGAAAAATTTAGTTCAAACTTTTGGAAACTGCAGGTATTCACATAGCTCCAAATACTTACTTGCTTGGCAGAATTTAAAATGTATTTTTCTTAAAAATTAATCCAGTTACTCTAATACTTCTATCTATAGATAATTCTTAAACATTAATTATGGGGGCCAGCAGGTAGTGTAGTGGTTACGTTGCTGGACTCCCACATGGCCAACTGCAATTCGGACCCTGTGGCTTGAAATTCAAGCTAGGCAAGTGTGCATGTGTGCCCAAGATCCAGGGAAGAGAATGGAGGAGAAAGGACTGTGGTGTGGCCATCCCCCTGGGGGGTGATTTCTCACTTTCTTTCCCTCTCATTGTCTTTGTCTTTCCCTCTGGCAACCACACATGTCCTAAGGCAAAAACCTCTACAGAAAAAAAAAGAAATTGATTATGGGCCCAATCTCTGCTAAAGAGATTGTAGGAGCATGCGTATATACACACACACATATCTGACTTGGTTTCTGTCATTGCAGAACTTACAGCTCAGTTATAATTATTTTAGATTATTTTAAACAAGAATGAAAGTGACATGCTGAGCATGTCACTCAGCATCGAGTCTTGATATTCATAAGAAAAGCATCTGGGGAGCTTTGTGGATCCCAAGCATCAGGCCTCCTGACATGTGATTGCTGCATGATGAGCCCAGCTTTCATGCCAGCTAAGTGACTTTCAAAAGGGAAACAGGGAGAAGAGAAATGATTAATGGTACCTCCATAGATGTCCAAGTCTTAAATCAATTAAAAAATTGTGTAAAGGATAGTACCACTAAAATAATTCAGGAAGAAAAGATATGTACAACCACATATTCACTAAATTATTATTGCACACCTACTATTCATCTGACCATTGTTCTTAGAATTGGGGAGATAGCAGTGAATAAACAAGGCAAATACTATTCCCTCATGAAATGTTCTATGGGTGGAGGGACACAAAATAAGTCAACAAGTATTTATGTACCAGTTTGAGAGGCATAGGCACTGCTGGGAATGGGTACTGGGGGCTGTTTACGCACGACAGTCAGGAACCATTTCTCTAATACTTTGACACCTGAAGATGTCAAGAACAAGCCAAACCAGGAGGAAAGCTCACACCACAGCCCCGAGGCCCTGAGGAACACCTAGGAGGCCAGTGCGGCAGAACTGAAGTACAAAGGGAGGAAATGGGAATGAGGTTCAAGAAAGATGTGCATAAGGTTGTGGGTAGTAAGTGCTCGCAGTGCTGGACCCGAAGCAAATGTGGGCAGGAGGTATCTCAAAAAGTGTCACGAGGTAGGACTTCAAGAACAGATTTGTCTATCCTGAAAGGAAGGAAATAAATGTGAGGTTCACATTTATTATCTATTAGCTGCCTAATTTTTTGACATTTCCAGTACTTCTGAAAACATTGAAAAGAAGACCAAAGTTACAACTCATACTTCACTTCAAAATGCACCTTCCATTTCTGGCCATTTCTCACCCAAGAGCATCTTCTTAGAGACCACTGACTTCATCTGACCAGTTCACTGGCCTTCTCACTTTCTACACTTTATTCTGAAAATGTCTCAAAAAATTAAAAGTAGTTACATAGGATTCCATGTGAAGGGAAAAGTTCTGTAAAACTATTTAACTGTCTGAGTAAATTTTTTTTAATCCACGGTGGCCTCAGTCTGCTACCAGCTTAAAGTAACGCAAAGTTTAAGAATGTAAAAAGGTGAATTTTCAGACACCTGTCTGATGAAGGTCTTCACGCATGGCTTGGAAAAGAGGCGAGAACTAATCAAGCAAGCTGATCTCATCCCAAATACATGTTAATTTATGAAGTGTTAACAGTATGGGAATTAACCTATGAAATAACTGCTCATTTTATTAAGTAAAAGGATCAAAATGTGTTGCTCTCATTATAACAGAAATATGAAATACAACATGCCAAGAGACAACCAAATAATGACTGAAATACCTACTAAGTGGTCCAGTCCCTTTCAAAGTTAAGATCCTGAATCAGGACTTAAACTTTCAAACTGGTTTCTATAGCCTTAATAGGCATACATGGGCAATTGATAGTTGTCTCTTCTCTTCAATTTCCTCAGCTACTTGCTGAGAAAAATGTTATTTCCCTACTTCCCAAGAGACATCTTTGGAGTTGTTCATGTCTTCCAACTGCTAAATATTATGGTTTTCTCTGAGTCTATAGACTTCAAAACAATCACTTGAAAATTCTAAGGCACACAAAAAAATCAATGCCCCCTAGTTTCATTTATTGGAAATCTCTTAAAAGGTCACTGAAGTGCACAGTCCATTATTCTGAATATCATTTCTTGAGGTCTTGGATTCATCATGTAGTTTTCTGTTGAACTTATAGAAAGGAGACCAACAGCAACAGAAAAATCTGAACCTTTCAGGGATGGGAGTTTAAAAATCTGCTACTTTCATGATCAACCACACAAAAATACTATCATACTCCTTTGAAATTCTCTAGCAATTGTGATCTGTATTATTCATTTGTCAATTTACTTTATATTGCTTCTTGACAGTGCTTCCATTTATTACAGTTAAGTGTTATTTTAATATTTTATTTTTACATTTCTCCATACTTAAGACTTATCTAGCCAGATTTTTAAGTCTTATGGAAATTGGACTAAGAATAAAATATTCATACAATTCCTTAACCACCCCCAGGTACCTAAAGCAGTGTTTGGAATATTTCAGTTCCTCCTGACAATTTCTTAGTTAGATGCTCTTTTGTTTTTAAGAATTATTTTAACTTAATTTATTTTTATTTTCCAATTTTTTTAAATATTTTTTCTTTCTTTTTTTTTTCTTTCTGATTTTGACCATAGAGAAAGAGAAAATGAGAAAGGAAGCCACCAGATCCAGGAATAGAATCACAATTGGCCAAGTGGGAGTCCAGTGCCTTTAACCACCATGTCACCTGCCAATCCTGAAATTTTCTTTACTTCAGGTGAATTGTTGGAAAAAAGTGAACAGTTGCCCAATATTAGACACAGGTACTGATAGCCAAGCAACTAAGTCTTTCATTAAACATTCACTCGCGCTTGAATAAATCAACTCACAAAGACATTTACAATCTTCACACAATGGAGGATATAAAAGCTGCTGCACATTAAAAAATGAAGTCATGTAGAAGGCAAAACATACACTTTGACCTCAGAAATTTGTGTTCTCAAATCTCTAGCCCATAGCTAGCCCATAGCTTGTAGCTTCTGTGACTTATTGTAAATTGCAAACACTCCCGAAGGTTTCATTTCCTCATCTATGTAAAGAAAATGATAATCACTCCTTTAAAAGTTATTGTGAGAATACAAAGAATACATTTAAAATACCTGATACAAGACAGAAGCTCAATAAGCCATTCATAGATGCTAGGATCTTACCTGACGCTAGTAGGTTATGTCTGTCATTAGCCAGCTGGTCTCAGGGACAGGAAGAATCTTGTACTTGAGAGTACTTTCTGGTTTATACTTCGTTTTTAAGTAATGCAGAGCTCTTGGCCCAATTTTATTAGACAGACAAGTTCTGCTGCATGTGTTTTTGTGAACTATTTTTCCTTATAAATTCATCTTACTCTTCTGCGTTTTTTTACTTTACTCAGAATATATATATATATATATATATATATATATATATATATATATATATATGAGATGTGTGTGTGTGTAACACATATTTTATATACATATATATAATATTATGATATATATTATATATTATATATATCATAATAAGTTGTGGTGGTATGCGTACAAATATTCTAAGAAGTTATCTATACACATGAGCAAGATACATTAGCTAAATGTTGAACATTCACTAATTTCTCAAAGTAGTACTCATTTCCCTTGTTTTTCAAGTTAACAAGCAAGAGAAGAAAATAAGCTAAAAGCACAACAGTGAATTGACCATGGTTTTCACTTTTCAGTGGATTATTGTGCCATTAAATAGAAAATAAAACTTACAGTTCTGGCAGTGGCTTATGAAGGAAAATCTCTTCATATATTAAGATCTCACAAGAGCTTTGCTACAATACAGTGATTAAAAAATCTTCAGAGAATTAGAAAAGATAAAGGTTTTCATTGTAACTTCTTCATTAATGTCACGGTTTTCTGATTTCACAAAGTTTACCAGGAAGCCAGCAATTCCTAGAAAAGCTGAGAGTCTCATCTTAGCCCTATCACTGTATAAATTCTCTTAAGAACTTGGACCATACAATTGTATACGCATTGGGAATATCCCCAAGTCATACAGGTTGCAATTTTGACCTAAGCCTCTTACTTCACAGATTCCCCACTGCACCTGGTGTACAAATTAATGTTTTTAAAGGCTTCATTTCTCAAATGCATTAAGTTTTAAAATCAGGACTGAGTCATTTCTTCAAGACTTTTTTAGAAAAAAATGCTGATTCTAACAGATTTGTATTCACAAATCTGGATATGATTTTCATAACATTTTGATGGCAAAATGCCAAATGCTCATAACTATTAAGATAGTGTAAATGACCAAGCAGACACATAGAAAGTATTATCAGCTAAAAAAAGTCATCAACTGGAAAAATTTCACAGTTAACTTACACATTTTCTAAGCTATAAATTTATCTGGATCAGCTTCCTCAGTAAATCTAATTTTCCTTTGATTCAAAATATAATCATGAGGAGGAGGATGGGATGAATAATTAGGATTCATAAAACCAGTGAAAATGCCCATATGATACTATAATGGTGGATATATATCATTACATATTTGCCCAAACCCATAGATTGTAAAACTTCGAAAACAATCCTTAATGTAAACTTTAGATTTGTGGCGACGGTGATATGTTCATTTATGTTCACCCTTGGTAATTAATAAACCACTCTAGTGACAGACTTTGACAAGGAGGCACATGTGTAGAGGCAGGGAACTCACAAGATATCTCTGTAACTTCCTCTGAATTTCTCTGTGACACTGAAACTACTCCAAAAAAGTAAAGTCTATTTGGGACCAGCAGATGGTATAATGGTTACATTGCTGGACTCCCACGTACTTAACCACAGTTCGAGTCCTGGCCCCTGTGGCTTAAAACTCAGGCCACACATGCCTACATGCATGCCCAAGACCCCAAGAAGAGAATCGAGGAGAAGGGATTGCAGCGTGGCCATCCCCTCTTGCGGGAGGGTAATTTCTCACTTTCTGTCTCTCTCTTTCTCTCATGAGCACATGCACCATATAGCAAAAAATCTCTCTTGGAACCAGCAGATGGCATAACAGCTATGTCACTAGACTCCCACCTAGTCGACTGCAGTTCGAGTCCTGGACCCTGTGGTTTAAACTCAAGCCAGGCGTATGTACATGTGTGCCCAAGATCCCGAGAGGAGAATGGAGGAGAAGGGATTGCGGTGTGGAGGAGAAGGGATTAGGGGTGATTTCTTGCTTTCTGTTTCTCAATCTCTCTGGCGAGCGTACACACCCTATAGCCAAAAACCTCTCCCCCCACAAAAAGAAAGAAAAAAAGAAAAAACAAACTCTCTAAAAAATGTAAAAAAAATAGTCTATTTTTTAAAAAATCACAGTGTCATTTAAAATAATAGAAAATTGGAATTACCCTTGCTGTGAAAGGTATCCTGTGACCTCTCCAGGTAAGGCTTCACCATCACGTGTTCTCACTAGAGTTCCTATTTCCCCATCCAGGGTGGGTGGGTACACTTGGTGACCATTTATCAATACATGTCATTAAGCTCTGTACACTGGGTGACCATTTATCAATTCATATCATTATGCTCTGTATACTTTTTGAAGTGTAAATGTCTTTATTTTCTATTGCAGAGGGTACAGAGAGAAAGAGAGAGAGAGAAAGCACTCTGAAAGGGTCTGGTCACATTGAACCCCTTTCCCTGCAATTCTCCATCTCATCAGGATCCTGGGCATTTTCATGTATGCCCAGAGTGTTTTAAAGCTCCTAGGGCCAAGCTTCAAATCCTGGTTTGGCCAGGCACAAACCAGCTTCATCTGCACAGCGCGTTATCACTGCATTATGGGGCCAGCCCCAGAGGTGCAAATATTTTTATTAAGTGATATTGATACAAAGCTTACGAGTTACTTCACTTCTCTAGCACATGTAGCTTTACCAAGACATGTGTTTTCTTCAAGGTTTATTCATCCATTTAACTTGATAAATGTTAAAATGGGCTAGAGCTATCCATGTTTTATGTACCTATAATCTGAGAGACGTAGCAAGTGTTGTATGATTTGAGTTCACATCAAACTAATTCGGGGTGGTAATGATCTAGTTATGATTTACTTGGGTATCTTTTTTCTCTTCCTCTTTCTTTTCTACCATGAAACTATTCACTCTTTAATATATCTTCTTCCTGACAGGGTATAAGAGAAGGGAAGAAAATGAGATGAAAGTAATCTAAGTGTTTGCCACTCTAATGAGTAGGCCAAAAGACTCTCATTTTAAAAAGGTAAGATTAAATTTCTCGAAGGGAAATTTGGTGATTATCAATAGGATTGCATGATTTTGTTCTAGTGCTTACTCATTTGCATGACACTTGATAATGTGGACAGAAAGTTTGTGGCCCTCTCCACCAACCCAAAATCACATGATGACATTCTAACCCCCAATTCGATGGTACTGAGAGGTAGTGTGTTTAAGAGGTGAGTAGGTCATGAAGAATGAGATTTATGCCCTTGTAAAGGGAATCCCAGAAGGCTCTCCAGCCCTCTTCCCACCATATGAGATACAGAAGTCAGCTGTGCATACACAAGGAAGTGGTCCCACATTGATCTCGGACTTCCCAGCCTCCAGAACTGTAAGAAATAAATTTATGTTGTTTATAAATTACCTAGGCCATGGTATCTTCATTGTTACAACCTGGACTAAGTAAACACTGGAGAAGTAGTTATAAATAAGGTAAGGAAAGTAATGGTTTCATATTCAAACATTCAGTCCTGTTATTATCATCCCACATGCTTCTCCTGATCCATATAGCTTAGAAATCTACTCAGTAGCCTAAAATAATACTGATTTTCTTCTATGCTTTTTTTGTCAGATTTAAGGACTTTTGTCTTCTCTTGAACTGTTAATAGGTTCATCTACTTACTATTTGAGCAGAATCCTAACCTTTTCCCTGCCTTTAAGTCTTAAGCAAATTTTTATTAACATTTTAAATTTTTTTATTTATTAAAGCTAAAACTGCCTTTCTTGAAATTAAAAATACATTTAAAAATACCTATTTAATGACTACAATAAGCTATGGAGCCTCAGTTAGGTACTACTTTATAGTATGTTCATTTTACTCACTGAGTTTTATGCCTGAAGTCATACATGTGCTCATAGATGTATATTTCAGCTGCACTTGCTAAGTATTCCTATTAATTAAGATCTTTTGTAAATGAATAAAACTTCAGGGAAAAAAATAAAGAGATCTACTAGGTAGCCAACTCAATGTCCATGTGTATAGTTTCCTTACACATTTTGTTTTTTGAGAAGTTTTTGCTTAAGTGAATGTGTGTTCATCAGAAAGACAGAGGGAGACAGAGAGACAGATAGTGAGAAATCACCCCCAGGGAGAATGACCATGCTGCAGTCCTTTCTCCTCCATTCTCCTCTGCATGCACATGCACCCGGCGACACCCCGGCATGAGTTTAAGCCACCGGATCCAGGACTTGAACTGCGGTCGACTACATGGGAGTCCAGCGATGTAGCCATTATGCTATCTGCTGGTCCCCATGTATATTGTTTCTAAACAAGAAATTCAGTGTATATGGAATTTAGGTCTTTTTATAGTAAATTCACATAAAAATGGCAAATCAGTAAAAATGTGTAGATGTGGGTATATGGGTGTGAGACAGACACAGAGGGAAACAAACAAAGGAGAGACAGAGACATAGGGAAACATACAGAAAGAAAGTAAGCCCTAGAATTCTGCTTACTAGATGTGTGGAAATCTACCATCCAAACATCTATTATAGCCTACAAAATTCCCTTCATAAATTATCAATTTTACAGACCATTTTTACTGATATCCAGCAAAAATAAATTACATACCTATCAAGCCTTTTGTGGCTATAAAGCACTTTCACGTATTACTTCATTTGATCATTAAAACCACTATCTCATAACATAGAAAGACACTCATTAACCTCTCAATTCTATGGGAAAAAAAAGGCAGTTACCATGGGCAGCATTACTAGTAGTACAGCTAAGAAAAATGGGCAAAGGTAGTGAGAACCCTGTTTTAAAAATTCCACTTTCCGTTACACTTGATTTTTAAAAACCTGGCAAATAACATGGATCAAAAGGTAAAAAATAACCATTAGACAAGGCTTTCAAATGATCTCCCACAGTCCAAAACGTTTTCTTCTCTTTTTTAAGATATGCAGTTCATGGAGAGAAGGCTGTCTGGATTATCTAGACTAACTACACTTACACTGCATTCACAGATTATTGATTTCTCCATTGTAGATTATAGTTCAAAGCAATAGCAAAAACATTCTACTCTTAATTTTTATGCAGGCAGTTTTTAAATCTATATAAAGGATCTATTTTAAAACATGATCTTTCTTTCCAGTATCATATAATATCAATTATCATAAAAATGTCCTATACTGCATGAAAATTTAAATTGTGATGAATTATGAGATTAGCCATTTTCTAGTATTAATGGACTAAATTAAAGGTCATACTTTTGTCACCACAAAGTGCCTTTCACGTATGTGATTAATAACAAAAGGGGCTACACGGGACTCAAATTTTTCCCTAGCTTTCTTGTGTTTCATTGTTACATCCATATCACAAACATGATAGATATTCTTAATCAGTGGTACTAGAGTTCTCATTAGGTTCTCATTAAACTTCTGCACCTTAGGATAACCTTGAGAGGTGCATTAGACACTAATGAGTATATGCTTTCATTTTATGAGCATAATTCTTATTAATGCTAATGGAATTTATATGCATGCTTTCTTTTATAGTATAGATAAACTATAAAAGTAACACCAATTCTAATTTCACATCCCAATAACAAAATAAAACTGTTCTGTCATTGTTAAAATAACTCTACATACTGTCACATCTGGCATCAAAATTACTTGAAAAAAAAATTTCAGACATTTGAATATATTTAACTTTTAAACAATAACAATTTAATATAAAAATAAATAAATATCTGTATTTTTTTTAAACACAAAATCTCTTTTGGGACCAGTGGATGGCGTAATGGCTACGTCGCTGGACTCTCACGTAGTCAACCACGATTCAAATCCTGGACCAGGTGGCTTAATCTCACACCAGGCACGTGTGCATGCTTGCCCAAGATCCTGAGAGGAAAATGGAGGAGAGGGGATTACAGCGTGGCCATCTTCCCTGGGGGGTGATTTCTTGCTTTCTGTCTCTCTGTCTCTCTCTGTCTCTCTGGTAAATGCACACGCCCTATGACAAAAAAAAAAAAAAAATTCCAAAAAATAAAGAAAAGAACTTTTTTAGAAGAAGCAACAGAACAGTCTTGGATTTGTTATATGTTATAGTCAAGTTCGTCAAATTATTTTGTTAGCAATATGGCTGATGAATTGATAAGACACTAATTTCCCTTCTTCTCTTTCTGTCTTGTTTATTGTAATTATCTTTCTTTAAAATACTTCCACGTTCAAAAATGATTTTGCTATAAGGAAAGACTTTATACAGGTCAAACAAAATCATGAGTTAAGGTATTAAGAAGTCCGCTTATTTACTTCCTCTTAATTTGGGACAAAAGTCACTACATTATTAACAAATGTCTGTCCAAACTATTTTAAATTAATCCACAATTGCTATCTCCTAAAGATTCTGATACATCTTTTCATGAATAGTATTATCTTTCAGGAATTTCTTTCCCCTGTTACCGAAATTGTCTTAAGGTACTTAAATTTCATTTCCTCCTGAATCCATTTTGGAGATGAGAATAACAAGGTATGGGAAAAGTAGAATCTTCTATCTGGCAATATTATCTACCAAATAGTAATGGCCTTCTGGTACCCTTCCAAGCATTGAGAAGCTCAGAAATATAAAAGGCAGACCATTCCAGTTGTCAAAGCATTCTTACTTAAAATTACCTGAAATATACTCTGAAAGTAATTTTTGTCCCAAAAGCCTAGCTCTGAAAGCTGACTGGAATAAACTTCATTCCTCACCCACGTAACAGACTTCAAATACACAGAGACTTGTTTCTGTGCTGATGTCTCTTTCTCTCACTGAACAATCGTGGTACCTTTAACTGTGGCTTATGTAAGATTGGGTTCATTACCCACTGACCTCTGCAGAGATGTCAGAGAGGTGCTCTCCTGCTTCAATAAGGCACCTAGAATTAATCACGGTCTTCCTGGTGTAGGGTTAGTAGTGCTGAGTGCAGGGAGCTTATTATCCTCTGTGAACCGGATACCATCCTTCTCTCTGTTAACGCAGCCTAGGATTGCATTAGATCTTTTGTCAGCTTCATCACCTTGGATAACCCTCCATACTCATGGATATATTACCAGGAGAGAATTGAGAAGAACTTTTAACAGACCATCTAATCTGACCTCCTGATCCCTTGATCAAATAGCAGTGCTTTTATAACAGGCTATCTGGAAGCCTATATAAATGGGTCATTAAAAACTCTGTCATTCGTGGACCTCTAAAAATAGAGAGAACAAAGATTGTTCAAACAGCCCTTCATTCATTCTTGTACCTGTGAATTCAGTATTTATTACTGAGCCACCAGCATGTGTCTGACTTGGACAAAGAGAGGAAGAACAGACCCCTGAATCTCAGTCCTCGGGTTTCTCACACAAGCAAATCAACCCTGGAGTACCGTGATGAGACAATTTGTGAGATACTGTGATGAATATTTGCAATAGCCAGGTGAGAGCAGGAAGAGAAGCACCCACTTGGCCTAGAGGAATGAGGGGCCACAGAGATATCACAGAGAACCCCGTTTTGAGCTGGACGTTAAAGGAAATATGAGAGTACCCCTACCTCCCTCTTTTCCAGTGCCAACAGCAATATTTTGGTAAAAAAAAATGTAAAAATAATACAAATACAAAAGCTATATAATTGATTAATTAATGGACCAATTAATCATTTAATTAAAAATAAATAGTATTTTAGATATGTGCTCATCATGGAGATGAGAGTTAAGATATTTAGAGACAGGTAAACAGTATGAGTAAGAGACAGTTTGTGTTTGTGGGGGAGGAAGAAATGAGACTAGAGAAGTAGGTAAGGAAGAAAATAATTTGGAGGAAGAGAAACTAGATACAGAAGCAGCAGCTAATGTTGCTGTTGCCAAAGTCCAGCAAGAGAGAAGACAAGGTAGGGACAGGCTTGAGTGATACCAAGGACCACAGAGATTCAGAAGTATGGAGAGAGATTACATCCCATCATTTCTCACTAGGGCAACTGTAAGGGAAAAGATTGCACTTACCAACCTTCAGGTCAGAAGTAGGGAAGATTTACAAAGTGGAGATCAACAAATCCAGTTGATCTGGCTTAAAGGCAAGAGGGAGCATTCACAAGAAATGTCTATGAGGTATGGCCACCTACTCCTAGACTCCCATTCAAAGAGAGGGATATGGATATCTGGGTCACCAGAGGACATAAGTGATCATTCACACATTGGTGTATATAAGATTGCCCAAGGGACCAGCAGTTAGTGTAATGGCTATGTCGCTGGACTCCCATGTAGTCGACCGCTGTTTGAGTCCCGGACCCGGTGGCTTAAACTCACACTGGGCGTGTGTGCATGCGTGCCCAAGATCCCAAGAGGAGAATGGAGGAGAAGGGATTGCGGAGTGGCTATCCCCCCTGGGGGGTGATTTCTCGCTTTCTATCTCTCTGTCTTTCTCTGTCTGTCTGGGGAGCGCACGCGCCCTATAGCAAAAAGAAAGAAAAAAAAGATTGCCCAAGAAAAGTGTGCAGTGTGGAAAGAAAAAATGTCAAGCAAAAAGTCCTGGGCAACACAGTTATCTAAGGTACACCTGAGGAAGAGAAGTCTACGAAAGCACCTGCAAGCGACTAACATAGTTGTATGCTGAGTAACAAAGACCAGCAGAGTGGAACTTGAAAACATAAGAAATAGAAGAATTAAAAGATCAAAAGATTCCTTTTTTAATTTAATTTTATTTTTAAGAGATTTTTTTGCTATAGTGAGCATGCATTTGCTAGAGAGACAGAGAGAGACAGAAAATGAGAAATCATCCACCAGGGGGATGGCCACACTGCAATCCCTTCTCCTCTCAAGACTTTGGGCATGCATGCACATGAACCCAGCATGAGTTTCAAGCTGCCAGGACCGGGACTTAAACCACAGTGTACTACGTGGGGTCTAGCAACATAACCATTATGCATCTACTGGTCTTGGATCAAGTCTTCCTATATTTATTTCTGAAAAGATCTACTACCTTACAGACTTTAATTATAAAATGTGAGTTCTATTTCCAAACAATATATTTTTCCATGAAATTAGGTAAAAGGGCATTTTCTTAATTATTAATCACTTTTCTTTTCATACCTTCCCCATATTTAGGATCTCCCTCTGAGCTACCCCTGATGCAAGCATGTTTCTCTAAATCCTTCAAGAAATGTGAAGGTTGAGAGGTGGCTGGGTCCGGACACAGCAATCTTGAGATAGAGATTGAATTTTATTCTTCATGAAGTTAGAGGTTCTGAACCATTGTCAGCATCTCAGGCCTGCAATGTCCAGGCTTCACCAGCATTTACTGATGTCTAACAAGAACTGTGTCTTAAGCCCTCAGTGATGCAGAAGCCCCGGAAAGTGGATCATTCTAGATAACTGGTGATTTACCATTTTAAGCAACCAACTGGCTCCCTACATTCCTTTACCTTTCTAATGGATTTTTCTCTAAAATCCATATACAAATGTTTCTTTTTTTAGATGTTTCTTTTTTTAATTTTTATTTTTTATTATCATCATAACCTTCTTTATATTACATTGGATTACATATAACTTTATTACATTGCTTTTTCAAAAGGGAATGCCATGCATGTCAGTCAGTACAGAGACATTAATCTCCCTGCTTCAACATTCAATATCTTTTCTATGTTTTCCCCAATCATTATTATTATTATTCTAATTATTTTTAAAGCAGTCAATCGCTATTTCTCATTTTGCTTGTACAAATACTTTGCACATCATGAAATACTTCTCAGATGAATCCAGTTGAGAATACTATCCATGTCAACATCAACAGTTAATAAGCCATATCTGTTTCTCACTAACGTCCTGCCTCTCTATTGTTCTCTTGCTATCTTTCTCTATCCTCTTCTCTTCTCTTCCCCCATTCCACACTGTCCTATTCTCATTAAGTACCTTCACTGCTTTTATGTCCTCCAATTTTTTGCTCTCTACCATAGAGTGCAGATAGTCGGTATATATTGAGTGGATACATACAATATCTTTCTTTCATAGCCTGGCTTACTTCACTCAGCAATAGATCCTCCATATCTGACCACTTTCTATCAAATGCCAGGGTCTTGTTATTTTTTATGGCTGAGTAGTATTCCACAGAGTATATATACCACACTTTTCCAATCCATTCATCAGTTTGTGGACATTTAGGTTGGTTCCATGTCTTGGCAATTGTGAATAATGCTGCAATAAACATTGATGTGCAAGCACTTTTCTAACTGAGCGTTCTCCTATCTTTTGGGTAAATATCCAGAAGTGGGATTGCTGGATCAAATGGTAGTTCTATTTGTAGATCTTTGAGGAACCTCCATATTGTTCTCCACAGTGGTTGAACTAGTTATGTTTCTTACCATGTGATATTGAGAAAATAGAAGCCGTAAGCGTTCTTTCATTTTAACATCACTAGGCTTATGAGCCTCTTCGTGCCTGTGCCTTTCCTCTTTATACCCAGAATCAACAACAGCAGATTGTGTCAAAGTCTACTCCCCTTTCGGGGCCCTGTAGTCCATCCAAATTCACCTTCATGAAGATTTTGCCAAGCTGTTAGGAAAGCTCTCATCTCCCATCTCTTCTGCATCTATACAGTCTCCCCCATTACTAGGACTTTGCCTTTAAATACGACTACATCTCTCACCTTTACAATGAGCAGGTCATTATCTTGGCCACCCAAGCCTATGCTTCCCTTCACAGCATAACCTCAGGTAAGGGTGAACTAGTCCCACTGTCCCTACTTTCTTGCCTCTCATCTTCTCTAGCATTGATTCCAATTACTTTTCTGTCTCCTCCATAAACTGACTGAATTAAGATTCTGATGAGGACCAGTAGATGGTGTAATGGTTATGTCACTGGACTCTCACATAGTTGACTGTGGTTTGAGTCCTAGACTCAGTGGCTTGAAACTCACAACAGGTATGTGTGCATGCATGCCTAAAATCCTGAAAGGAAAATTAAGGTGAAGGGATTGTGGCATGGTCACAATCTCTTGCGGGGGGGGGGGGGGGGGGGGGGGGGGGGGGGGGGGGGGGGGGGGGGGTAATTTCTCACTTTCTGTCTCTCTTTCTCACCCTAAAGCAAAAAGAAAAAAATAAAAAGACTCTCAAATGAAAAAAGAAGAAGAAGAAGATTCTGATGACCTCTTGTTGGAAGACTCAGTGGTCACTTTCACAGTCACAAGTTTCCGCTCTCCACAAGCACTGATTCAGACAGCCACTCTCTTCCCAGAATACATTCTCCTGTTGGTTTCTATGACAATACTCTTACGAGTTTTCCACTTCCCTTGCCAGTGCCTTCTCAGCTTCCTTTTGTTTATTTCTCCTCCTTCTTCTACAGTCACCTCTTTGATACGTAATATGAATCTCACAATCAAAACTGAAAAACAAAATTTGTGATTTACACTCCAAATCCTCACTTAGTGTTCCCTATTTTGGTAAACTTTACCCACAAAATTACTCAAGCCAGAAGCCCTGGAATCTTCCCTACTGCCCCCCTCTCTTCACATCATGCCCCACACACAATCCCTCAGCAATTCCTAACATTGCCATCTCTGAAATACACCCAGACTTTTCCAGCTTCTATCCACCTCTGCTGCTTCCTCTCTGGTCCGACGGTCATTCAAACCATTTGACAAGACTTTCTCCTTCTTTTACTGCCTTCTAACCCAGAGTAATCTGTTAACCTTTTTCAAATTGTGTCCCCTGAATACAATTTTACAATGACTTCTCACCCACACATACCAAAATTTAAATTTCATATGAAGGGCCCATATCCATGTTCAGCTCCTCCCCCCACCACCTATTTTAGCTTTTCCAAAACTACCTCTAGTCACCATGCTGTGTGTTAGCCACATGAATCCTGCTCTTCCTTGACATCATAAAGCCTGTTCCAAACTCAGGGCATTTGCTCTTACCATCGGTCTACCTGGAGCACTCTTCGCTCCAGTCGTCCCTCAGTCAACTTCTCTTCATTTGGGTCTCCACCTACAGGCCACTAAAGTCAACAGCCTCCAAAACCACCTTCTCAAACCACATCCCAAGTTGTAATTGAGTCTTTATCCCAACACTCGATTTTCTCCACATCATTTATCACTGTCTTAAATTAATCATGTTTAATTATTTTACACAGTTATCTGCCTCCTGCCACTAAAATAAATTCAGTAAAACAAGTTGTGTTGTCTCTTTTAGCCACTGCTGGTCTTCCCAGTGCCTGGTATAATGAAGTATTTAATAAATAATAAGTCAAGAATAAATCAGGGACAAATGCTGCCTGGCTCAGGTTATGGGATTTCTGATAAATTAAAATAACATTTATAGAGATAACCATTTTCTCACTTACTAAAACCCTCACAACCCCACTGAGGCATATGAAAACTTCTCATTAAAAAGTTGAACATGGAGAAAGAAGAAATTTGTTTTTACATGGAATCTACATAAGTGTATGTGAAGACATTTACACGTGCCCTTTCCCATTGAAATTAAGTAATTCCTAGACATTTTAAATACTGTTGACTGTTTTTCATAGTGAGGGTTCTTAACATTATGAATAGAGTCTAATTTCATTTTTAAACTAGAAAAACAACTTTGTGGGAATGACCCATGTATAATATTCCAGTGGGAGGTAAGGACATGGAAAAGTTATGAAATTCCCAATTGCTCACAAGTAAGCACCTAAATAACTATTTATTTTCACCTAGTATTATCACCCCACATATACGAGGCCCACAAACCGAGAAATAAAAGGCATTGAGGAGATGTAGCTGCCAGCAAAATCATTGAGAACGGCTCAGCCATTGTCTTAGTGAATCAGCCATGCCATTAGACTAGTACCCTCACCACGTAATGGGTTCCTGAGCTCCAGAGCTTCACAGGGCTGTTTGCGAGCCCCTCCATGCACATGTTCCCAAAGTGATTACAACTCCTAGGTTAGAATGCTAGGGTTTGAGCCGTTATCTTAAGGAGGCGAGTTGGAGATGCAGGAGGGAAGCTGATGAGTCTTCAGGGGATGCTACGCACTTTACAGAGGAAAGGAACCAGTGATAATCACTCAAGCCTCTAGCAAGAAAAGGGAGCGTAGGGATCCAATTTGGGACTAACAAGCAATATAAACTAGATTTCTGGGAAAAGGACTATGATTCTCTGCACTTCTGTGTGGGTGTTAACAGCTGTGCTGAGCATGGAAACACTCCCAGGAGCAGGGGGGTGTTGGGATCCCCACTACAGAGCAGCCACTCAAGAGCTCCCCACTGCTGCCCTCCTGCAGAGCTGGTGACCTTTCAGAACTTAGCTTTCTCTTCTGTCTATCCACTTAATTTCTTATAGTGGTGCTGGAAGAATTAATACTAATAAGCTCATAGTATGAGTTTATTAGAAGACAACTTATCAACAAAAGGGCTAGAACTTTAACTTTCGTGTCTGCTTTCTATAGTCCTTCTCCCATCATCTCCACTGCTGGGCATCATCTCTCTCCTTATAGTATCTTCTTTTCTTCCCATTAAACTCAATACTGCTTATCTATATAGGACCTGGTACTTCTCAAAATTGAAAATAAATGCATTGTTTCTTATTTACTTGGTGTCTATCTTCCTCATTGTGCTGTAAGCTCCAGAAATCAGGGACAGTCTATTCCTGTCTCACTATAGCCTTATAGACGACTGGTAGGTTTAAACAAAGTTCCACGTGACTCCTGACTCAATAAATAATTGCTGAATGTTGTTGCATGGATGCTAGAACTCTGATAACTGTGATGAATGAAGATAGCATGGACGTTGGGGCTCCTTCATGAGAAACATCTGTAAGTGTTAGCATAGGAGTTGTTAGACAATTTCTCTCAGAGGACTCTTTCCTTACTTTCACATGATTTAGTGGAGACATAGTCACTGGAAGGCCTTTACCAACTTTGTGACCCTCTGCAAGATGACTGCTCTGAGCTTCAGGTTTTTTCATCAACAAGATGGAAACCATGACAGCAAACCAAAGATAAAGTGTTATATAGAAACCATTTTCAAATTTATTTTTAAGCAAGACTAATCATTTTTAAAACAAATGTGACAGATAATCTCAAACTATAAAACAGATCCAGCAGAACTTCAGGAGGACCGACTACCTGCATGGCCCTGAATGGCCCCTCGGTAAGCCTCATCAGAAGTTGGAGTGTCAAAACCACAACACTCAGGATGTCATGCCAAACAGAGAAAATAATATATACTCGAAAGACATGCATTCTTTCTTCTTCATGTTTTTCTCCACTGCAGGGAACGGAGGCTGCTCACTACTAAGTTCTAGATCAATGGGCAGGGCAGGAAAGGGTGTGTGACTTTCCATCAATATGAAACGCAAGTTCTCACCCTGGAGCTGTAAGAATAAACTAGCTTCTGCATTGGCAGTTCTCTACATTTGAAAGGGTTGATATTATGTAAAAACAGAGATTCAAATACTCCACACAAACACCAGGCATGAAAGATAAGAACTCTTGCACACTATCCACCTTCTCTTAACTAAGCTTACCCAGGTAAGTAAAACTGAGACTCACCTGGGGATAAAGCACATATGTTTATTAGACAATCTTGGAAACACGAGATTGGTGCAGGGCAATTTCTCAACCAAAACATACTCATCAAAGGCAATTATTTTATTTAAAAATTCGTCCAGCTTTACTGAGGCATAATTGACAAATAAAGTTGTATATATTTATATACATGGTGATGTTTTGATTTTTGTATATACACCCTGAATTGACTACCACCTTCTGGCTAATCAACATATTCATCACCTCACTTAGCTCATAGGTGTGTACTGGTAAGAATATTGAAGATTAACTTCCTTAGTAAATTTCAAGTGTACAGTACAGTGTTATCAACTATGGTCATGATGTTGAGCATTAGATCTCCAGAACTTATTATAAATACTGTAAACATACATTTAAAATTATTTTAACACCTACAAATTCACTATGAAATGTACAGGTGATAGTCCATTTTGCTGCTGTTATTGTTGGTTTTTTAATTTTTCCTGCATTTTAAGAAGAGAAGAAAGGAGAGTTGGCTCATTGCACTTTCTGGTAACTGAGCCCTGTCTCCTGATGGGCAAGATTTTGCATCTCTCTTCCCCAGACAGAGACCACTCAGCTCTCTCTGGGGCTCAGGCCTCTGCCTAAGCTCATTGGCTTCTGTCTGTCACTCTCAGACCCTCAGTTTCTCTACCTCTATCTGAGGGTCTCCACCATCCACGATGAGTCTCTCAACCTCAAGATAAAACAGTTCAGCCCCACATGCGCCCAGGGCGCCACCTACTAACCTTTGCACTTTTTCACCTGTCGGTTGCTCTGACGGCTCTTGACTAACATGGAATGGAGGGTGGATGCCAGAGTGCGTTGTTTTTCTATTTTTTATACAGAAGGCCAGCTGTGGAGTTAAGAGTGGATGACCTCTACAGCCCAGTCAGAGAGCAAGGGTGCCTCTTCCCTCCTTTTCAGCTCATTAGACATGTTCCCTGCACCCCTCCACACAACTGCCCTGCTGTAGCACCGGCAGCTCAATACCAGAAGACATTTCTTAGGAATGCAGCACAAGGTCAAGCTAAAAATCTCCTCATATGAGGACACCACATCCAGGCTGAGCAAAAGCTCAAAATTTTACCCAGAAGTTGGGACCAGCAGTTGGCGTAATGACTATGTTGCTGGTCTCCCACGTAGTTGACCACAGTTTGAGTCCCAGACCCGGTGGCTTAAACTCACACCAGGCTCTGTCTCTGTCTTTCTGGCGAGCACATGCATCCTGTAGCAAAAACTACCAAGAATTATGCTGTCTTTTTTCCAAACCTGTCTGATCCTTATGAGCAAGTGTCCAAGGCTTACGACCACCAAATTTACATAATCTTCTGAGTTTCAAATTCTGAGAGAAACGGTGGCACAAACCCAGGTTTAGGTAAAGCTCGACAGTTGATCTTAACAAATTTAATTTTAAGGGAAGAAAAGAATAACAAGTGGTTGTAAGTTATTTGCTAAGGTTACTGTGGACAAGGCACCACAGAATACTATTACTTTAGTCTCTGCAATTCCTTTTATGTCAGCCAAGCACAAGGCAGAACAACGACTGTTCTCTTAGAAGGCAGGTCTTTAAAGGGATCTGACTGCTGCTTGCAGCTCCCCGTCTGCCTTTATCAGAGAAGCAGAGGAGCTGCCAGGACATTTTGCTCCCAACAGGCTCTCTAGGCTGCTGCAGACAGCAATGACCCTGGGGGTTAACACAGTGGAAGACAGAGTGAGAACTGACCAGTGATAACCAAGGGGATTCCAGGGCCTCAATCAGCCTCCCACTCAGAGGAGAGAGCCCTCCACATGCCATCAGAAGGGCTGAAAGGCAGTGTCTGGTAAGCCCCCTTTAAACTGGAGTCCACCGGCAATCATCAAGCCTGCCTGAGAACAAAGATGAGTGAGGGGGATCAGAAAAGGAAAGGTAAACCAGGACACAGGCTCTGTGACAAAGCAACAGAAGCAACATATGCTCAAGTCTTTGAAGTAAGCAGCTCTTAAGAAGATGAGTTCTCTAGTCCATTACAGCACTATTGGCCACATGCACACGGTCACAGGTGACCGCAGGCGGCTGCAGACAGCCTCGGGACCTCAGTGACCCCTCAGTTGAACACAGGGAATGGTAGTTGACCTGAGCTGGAGCACCAGCTTCTCAGATATTTGGAATTTGATAGCAAAAGAGACATTCACACTTCTCTTGGATGTCCGGATCTATGGCATGTGATTTAATAATCACTAAAGACCACCGCCCTAAGCACTTAAAGTGCAAGACCTAGGGTCAGGGTGGCAGAGCACTTCTCACCTACAAACTGCAAAAGCAGAGAGCGCCACATTGCAGAAAAACTAGGAAAGTGGAAAATGCTCAGGGCACAGGTGCCCAGAACAGTTGTCAGATGGGCAACCTTTGTTGGAAAATATTCCCACTCACAGATTGTTTAATTTTTCCTTCATTTAATAACCAAGTGGAAATCTGCCCCTTCATTGAACTCTAGGTTGGAACTGTCATTTACTCATTTATTCATTCGATGGTATTTATCAAACCAAATATTGTTCCAGGCACTAGACATAACAGAAGAACAAAAATGCAGCATTTGTAGAATGCTAGTGATATTCTAGTGAGGACTGACTAAGAATAGACAAGACAGGGGCCAGCAGGTGGCATGATAGTGAAGGTGCTGGATTCCCACATGGTCAACTCTGGTTCGAGTTCCGGACTCAGAAGCTTGAAAATCAGGCTAGGTGCATGCATGTGCATACATGCCCAAAATCCCAAGAGGAGAATGGAGGAGAAGGGATTACAGTGTGACTATTCCCCCTGGGGTGTGATTTCTCCTTTTCCCTCTCACTATCTCTCTCTGTCTTTCTCCAGGAAGTGCAAGCACCCTATGGCAAAAATCTAAAAAAAAAAAAAAAAAAAAAAAAAAAAAAAAAAAAGAATGAAAGAAAAGAAAGGAAGGAAGGAAAGAAGGAAGGAAGGGAAAGAAAGAAGAAAGGAAGAAAAAAGAAAGAAAGAAAGAAAGAAAGGAAAGAAAGAAAGAAAGAAAGAAAGAAAGAAAGAAAGAGAGAAAGAGAAAGAAAGAAAGAAAGAAAGAAAGAAAGAAGAAAATTGCAAATCTTGCTGTGATTATAGGATAAAGATAGTGCAGGAGAAGAGAAATTGTGAGTCTTGTCAGGGTAAGTGTTATACTTTTTTTTTTTTTTTTTTCTTTTTTTGGAGAGGTTTTTTTTTTTTTTTTTTTTTTTTTGCTATAGGGCGCGTGCGCTCGCCAGACAGACAGAGAGAGACAGAGAGATAGAAAGCAGGAAATCACCCCCCAGGGGGGATGGCCACGCCGCACTCCCTTCTCCTCCATTCTCCTCTCGGGATCTTGGGCACGCACGCACACGTGCCCGGCGTGAGTTTAAGCCGCCGGGTCCGGGACTCGAACCGCGGTCGACTACGTGGGAGTCCAGCGACATAGCCATTACGCTAACTGCTGGTCCCGGTAAGTGTTATACTTTTAAATGCGTGCTCAAAGCAGGCTTTTCTCAAATGAGAGAAAGTGTTAAGGAAGTGAGGGTCAGCCATATATATATATATATTAGGGAAAGTGTTCCCAGAAGAGAAGTGCAGAGGCCCTGAGTTACCGATCTGTGCATGTTCTCGGAACAGCGAGGAGACCAGCATGGTGGGGCAGAGTGAGGGAAGGGTAAAGTGGTGGGAATCACAATCAGCATGGAAAAGGGGCATTCACAGTGTAGACCTTTATAGAGCACTGCAAGGAGCTTGTCTTCTTTCTGGAGAGAATTCAGGAGCCACTGGTGTTCTCCTTTACGAGAGTGACATTTCAACAGGGACGTTCCCACTGTTTTATTGAGAACGCTGAAGAGAACCAATTGTATTAATAGGGAAACACTTTGGAGAAGACCTAGGAGACAGCGGTGACTGGGATCCAGATGATACGCAGCAAAGTTACCCGGAGCTGTTCCTCTCTTAGATACATTTCCCACAGAGAGCCCAAATTAGGTCTTGATGTTCATGTCCATGATTACCTCTACATCACCCTGTTCATTTATTCACTTTACCTCATTGAGCATCTACTTTGGGTGCATCCTTATACTCAACTTCTTACTTAAGCAGTGAAAGATGACCTAAAGCAAGGATTGCAGACTTAATGGGGTTTACAATCTCTTCAGGAGGTAAGAAAACTATTCAAATAATTATAATCCTTGAGGGCAGAAATGATTAATGTCACAAAGAAATAAAGCTTAGCATTGCAAGAATTCAGAATGTTTAGCTCCTGCTTCTGAAGGTACAGAATTTGCCTAGTGGCTGTGGGGGACTCCTGAGAACTGCCTCTCAGTACACTGGCCTGTGATGCCTCCAGCATTTATAGCATGTTAGACGTGAAAATGGCTCCTCCAAAGAAGCCTATAGATGGGGCCAGCAGATGGTGTAATGGTTACATTGCTTGACTCCCACATGGCTGACCACAGTTCGAATCCTGGACCTTGTGGCTTGAAACTTACACCAGGAATGTGTGCGTGTGTGACCAAGATCCCAGGAGGAAAATGGAGGAGAAGGGATTGTAGTGTGGCCATCCTCCCTGGTAGGGGTGGAGGTGGTGATTTCTCACTTTCTGTCTCTCTATCTCTCACTTTCTCTCCCAACTCTCTCTCTCTCTCTCTCTCTCTCTCTCTCTCTCTCTGATGAGTGCACATACCCTAAGGCAAACACCTCTTAAAAAAAAAAGAAGTCCATAGGTTTCTGTTTCGCTTTGTTCTTTTGCAAGCCTCTATATGACATTGTTGTTCTGTAGTGGATTCTATTATGAGCAGCACACAGCGCCTTCAAGAATGTCAGTCTTTTCCTGAAGGTGCCAGGAGAAGGCACCAGAAGACAGCCCTCAGATGCCAATCTTCGCTGGAGATTTCCATGCCTGGAGAGGGCAGTTTCACTAAGACATGCCTTGTTCCCAGAGGCCAGCTTCCTTCTCCAATTCAGGACAGCTCTGACCGCTAACCAGGCTGCAGGCACAGCACTATAGCGTTGCCCAAGACCTCACGCAGGTGCTCTGCAGTGGACTCCTCTCTGCCCAATCCTGCTTCCTTTCCTGGCCCTCTGTAGGTGGTCATCCCGAGAGCACACCCAAACAGACTCTGCATGCTACGCTCTTTCTGGAAGAATACAATGAGAAATACCTTTATGTAACTGAATCTAGTGAGCCAGACAGATGGACTTATAGCACATTCCCAACAGGATAGTTCGGATTACAGTTGTTTTTAAATGAATTTCTGTGACATTCTGTTTTGCCTATAGCTGCCACATAAAACTAAATTAATGATTAGTTATAAACTAGAACATGTTTCTGCTATCTGAAAATATGTACACCCTCTGATCACATTTGTCAAACCAGTTGTCCTTTTTCTCCACAACGTCCAATCTAATAAATCCCTGAAATCTTCATGGACTGAAAAAACTGGCAACTAGTCTTGGAAAAGATCCTTGCAGCAAGGGTTAATCATTTTTTAGGTTCTCTCATCTGGCTAAACTAGAGCCAGAGACTACTAACAGAAAACCCTTCATTTCTATGGCCTAACTATGCTTCTTGCTCCATCTTTAAAGATCATTCAGAAAAGATGCGAATCCAATTCCAAAACCTGAATGATAGCATAGATGTTTCTGAGGTTTCCTTCAGGATACCGTGAAGGTCATATTTTCTGCTCTATGTATTTGCTTATCTTTCTTTTGTTAACCATTTTCACTTCTCTCCAGTTCTCAAAAGCTTGCCTTTACCCATCACTAGGAACAGTGCAAGTGACTAGATGAGCAATATCTCCTTTTTCTTTAGAAGGCAGAGAAGGAAAAATGATTGCAAAGGATTGTGTGAGTAGGTGGAGTGGTGATTAAGGTGCTGGACTCCCACATGGCTGACCGTAGTTTGAGTCCCAGACCCGCGTTTAAAACTCATGTCAGGCATGCATGCATGCATGCCCAAAATTCTAGGAGGAGAATGTAGGAAAGAGGATTGTGGTGTGCCTGTCACCCCTGGGAGGGGGGAGGGTGATTTTCTCTTTCCTTTTCACTGCCTCTCTCTGTCTTTCCAGCAAACACATGCACCTTATGGCAAATAAAAACTTTTAATCAATGCAAAATTTATATTCTCACATATCTAGGAAGTTATGTGAAGGACAGACCCACTTCTCTCGCTGCTGAATCCAGAGGCTCTAGTGGCATCATTAGGACCCTGTCTCCCTCTATTCCTTGGTTCAGCTTATTTCTCTGGATTTTAGTCTCAGATAAGCTTTTGCTACAGAGTCACAAAGATGGCAGCCAGCTATTGCAAACTTACCTGGCCACTGTAGCTGCCAATCCCAGAGAATAGATAGTATTCCCTTTTCCAATAATTCCAGTAAATCCTGAACTGCTCTTTGATTGGTTCTTGCAATTCAGGAGAGATGATAGATGCATCCAGTTAACTCAAACCACGAAAAACAGGTGTCCTATAAAAAAGAAATTTCTAGAGCCAGTAGATGGCATAGCAGTTATGTCGCTGGACTCCCACATGGCTGAACATGGTTTGAGTCCCAGACCTGGTGGCTTGAAACTCATGCTGGGCATGTGTGGGTGTGTGCCCAAGATCCCAAGAGGAAAATGGAAGAAAAGGGATTGCAGGAAGAAAAGGCCATCCCCTCTGGTGGTTTCTCACTTTCCCTCTCATTGTCTCTATCTCTTTCTCTTTGGTGAGCACATGTGCCTTAAGGCAAAAACTTCTTTAAAAAAAAAAAAGAGTGGAAGAGAGAGCATTCTGACCCAGCCATGATGGCTTAGCATAATGCCACACTCTGTAATGCTAGAAATTTTGTAGACGTTCAGGCTTTAGTTCCCAGACTGACCTATGCATTCCACATGCTCATGCCCCCGTCCATGATCCTGGTTGGCTGGAAAGGCTGGGAGGAGGATTGCAAAATGAAGGTCCTATGGAGAGTCTCTGTTTTTCCCCCTTTTTTGTTCTCTCTTGATAAAATTTAAAAATTAAAGAAAAACAAAAACAAAAAAAGACTTCTGATGACAAAAGTGAAAAAAGAAAATGCATATTAGGCAGACAAAATTACCAAGCTGGTCACAGTCATCAATTTCCAACAACTCACAGAAATATTTTCTTAAAATTCTGGTCCCAGTTGTTTTCCTCCTCTCTCTTGTTGGGCTAATCTAAATCCTACCTACTCCAAGGCCATATTTTCTGCTCTATGTATGTGCTTAACTTTCTTTTGCTGACCATTTTTACTTCTCTCCAACTCTCAAAAGCTTGTCTTGACCCATCACAACGAACAGCACTAGTGACAAAAAGTGATATCAGCAATATCGCCTCTTTCTTTAGAAGGTGAAGAAGGACAAATTATTGTAAAGAGTTATATATTAATAGGATTGGTTTTTATCACAGCTCTAGCCCATAGTACTCATTTGTATCTGTTGATATGTTTGTCAATTGTTGCTTATGAGTGAAGGAGTTTTGTTTGGAGAAGGAGGACTTCAAGGAGAAATGAAGAATCTGGAACAGAAGTTTCATCCTCGGTTTTACTTACCTACCCAGACAGGCTTTGAGTCCATGGTCAAGAGAGTAAGGGTCAAAATCCAACGGGATGATCCAAGTAGAACTTGGGCCCCGTAAGCCTAGGAGCCAAGTGATAAAATGGGGAAAGAATGTTTTTACCCAACTCTGGAGCTAGCAATGCTTTACGTTTTAGGAACTTGTGAACACAGCGTTCTTCACATGGCCATTGGTACTCCCAAGACAGCTCCAGGAGGCCTTGTGGACATGAGCCAGATAGAACCCCAAAGTTGTGTATTTGCTCTACACTGTAGCAGACTGGACCAGGGCCCATGCAAGGTACTCCTTTGGAGATTCCTAAATGGAAGCACTGGAGAGTTGCTAATTCGGTCAATCTAGTCAAAATGGTCCCATTGATACAAGAATTATTTCATAATTAGATGGTCTTATTCTATAGCCATAGTTTAATAATAGTGAGAATATTCAAGGTTCAAACACATTTCTAAAAATAGTACTACGAACTGAATAGATAAGTAGATAAAAGAATAAAATTTCCAGGAGAAAGTATTGGAAACTTTTTTATTTTATTTTTATTATTAGTATTGGAAACATTTTTAAATGTTCAACATCAATAGCAATAAATATTTCCAATTACAAGGAAAGTTATTTTTAATACAGTAAAAAATTTTAATCCCAGGCATAAAAGTTTCTTGAAATGTTCAGTCTTTTGCTATAAAAGACCTCTGCTTTAGCTTAAAAGAATCTTAAATACATAAAAAGCATTATGCAAGGTAATGTTCACTCTAGAAATTTCATGTAATTATCAAACATCTTAGAGAAGAACAAAGTAAACTATGTATATGAGCTCAATTAAATTTTATTTAGTCATTAAAAGTAAGGATTATACAGGCTACAAGGTAAAGTGAAAATTGTATGGTCAGTATCATTAAAAATAGGCAAAATTACATGTTATAAAAAAGGTTATGTTTTTTTAAAAAGAAAATAACATTAAATACAGATCTGTAGGCAAAGTGAAACTGTGGAAAGGTTTATATTCTTCTTTCTATTTACCAAATTATATCATTTTTATTATAGGAAAATAGGTCCAGGGAAATTTTCTACTTAGAAATTAGCCAAAAAAAAATTAAAACAGAGATATTTTTGTCCTTATCTGTATTTATTTTTGCTAGCTTTTATGTAGAACTGAATTTTCTGTATTTTATAAGAAGCATGTTTGGGATCGGCAGGTGGCATGATAGCTAAAGGGGCTGGATTCTCACATGACCAATCGCGGTTTGAGTCCCAGGCCTGGCAGCTTACTTTTTCATTTTCTCTCTCTCAGTTTCCCTCTCTCTCATGAGTGTACATGTGCCCTATAGCAAACTGTAAATAATAATAATTTAAAAAATCAACTTAAATAAATTATTCTTTCAAACAAACAAGCATATTTATAACTGTATAATTAAACTATTGACTTCAAAATGCCCATGCTATTGTTTAGAATTTATACAATGATTTATTTAGAACAAGTTTGAAGAAGACAAGAATTTTGTGCTTGAGAGAGATATGAGATTTAATTTTTAAGAGATTTTAACAGAGCAACATAGGCATGTCGGTGTAACACATTCCATCCATTGCTACAGTCCTTATGAGGCCTCCCCTGACCTTTCAGCTCTCCATTCTCTCACACAAAAATACAGGCCCCAGGTCTTCCTCTCCCTGTCTCCTCTCAGGCAGACAGCAGGATCTCTCCTGACCTATGATTTAATGAGTCCTTAAATGAGCAAGTAGTTCCCAGGTCAATAGTAGATAGGATTTTTCTCTGTAGGAATAATAACAATGATGTCTTGCAATCCAGTGGTGAAAACAAAGTCTTGGCCAGCCTCTTTCAAGGAGAATATTGATGATACTCTCTGGCTTTTAATACCTTGGTCAGGGGCTATCTTAGCAACCATTATAATAGTTTATTCACTCAGAAAACATTTTTGAATCCTATTATTTCTGGGTGATGAGGGATAAGATATTTACAATGTCCTGGGCGAGCAGGTGGCATAGTGGTTAAGGTGCTCCACTCCCACATGGACAACCACAGTGCAGGACCCAGACACAGTGGCTTGACACTCATACAGGGCACATGTGCACGCAGGCCCAAAACCCTGAGAAGAGAATGGAGGAGAAAGGATTGTGACATGGCCATCTCTCTCTCTCCATCTCTCTGGCAAATGCATATGCCCTGTAGCAAAAATCTCTCTCTCAAAAAAAAAAAGATATTTAAAATGTCTAAATATATCTCCCCACAAATCATTTACTTATCACAAAAGGGAAGTAATAACTTTACAGTGGGAAAACATGGCAGAAACCTCATTAAGCAAATGATGAGATTTAACATTTTTGATGATGGGACATTAGTCTGTCACCACACTAGACTATGAGATTGTTGAGAACAAGATCTGAGTCATTTGTCTTTGTTCACCCAGACTCACACCACACGTGATACCAAAGACTGAGGAAACCAGACATGCATTCAGTATCAGGTATTGTATGTCCCCTTTCACGTGATATTTGTCTCCTTTTACAGTGAGAAGCTAGTGGTCAGAGACGAACAGCACTTGTGAAAGGTTATGAAATTGATCATTTACAGGGTCCAAATTTGAGCTCAGAGCTGCCTGACTCTAAAGGCCAAACTCTTTCCTCCTTTTCATGTTACTTTTAGTTTAAAATCTAGTCACTTGATAGTAGAATTGACCAACCATGTGATGAAAAATCATTTGTCACAAGGACAGAGAAGAGAAAATTTTGCATAAGCCAGGGTCACACATTCAAATACTAATAAAGGCTCTTTAATATGCAAAACACATGAATCAATCGAACCATGGAGAACAGCTCACGGTTGAGTCTGGGTGACATGAAGAACGACTGATTCGTCTGAGGCGAGGGCTGACTTCAGGTCCAATCCATTGTTGGCACTAGCAGCCAAGAGCCCCATGTTGCCAGGTCTTCGGATGTTTCTGAGAAAGAGAGGTGAATGTGTGTGAAACCTTCCCATTTTTAAACATTGCCAGCTAATTTTTAAAAAGTAAAACACTCAGTCAGCCAAGCTAAACACATTTATGCGCCATATTTGCCTGTGGTCGCCAGTTTACAGGCTCTGGCACAGACCGCTGTTATTATTCTTCACATTGTCAGTGTGGCTGTCTTCCCACACAGTGGGCTCAGCGCCTCACCATGCGTCCCCATCCCGGAGTGCTGCCAGGAGTACAAGCACAGCAGACGAGCTGAACTGGAGCTGAAGTTCAAGTAAAAGCCTAAGAAGCCGAGCTGTTGGCATTTCCTAACGGATGATCTGAGAGTGAGAAGGAGGAATACAGTAGGGCCCAAACTCGTAGTCAGTAACTTCCAGTCCCTTCATTGACACTACCTGCCACTAGACACGTTGGTTTCGATTCAGCAGCTCCTCATGCAGGCCGGTGTATGACAACACTCCTGTGAAATAACAGCATATGCCTTAGAATTATACACTCCAGGTATTCAAAAGGCTCTGAGTTTTTTGTTTTTAATTTCCTTTCTATTTGCCAGAAGGCCCGTGTGCTCCCCAAAGAGAGACAAAGAAAGAGGGAAAGTGAGAAAACACCCCCCATGGAGAATAGTCACACCATAATCCTCTCTCCTCCTTCTCTCTTTCCTTTTCAGATTTTGGACACACATGCACACACACCGGATAACATATTATTTTCACGTTGCCAAGTCCAGGACTTGAACTGCACAGTCGACCATGTGGGATCCAGCTGCCTTAACCACCATGCCACCAGCTGGTCTGCTCTGAACTTATTTAAAACTGGCAAATAAAGTAAAAAATAATAAAATTGTTTAAAATGTATTTGTACTGAGAAAAAGAATCTAGAGTTTTCCTCACTCATTAATTGAGGACACGCGAGATGATCTCTTTTTTAATGGGGGGAATCCACGGAGAAAGAGAGGGATATTGTTGACAGGCTAGCCATGTTGCAATACTCCTGCCTCAACCTCCCAACTAGCTAGGATTGCAGGTGTACCCTATACAAAGCAACTATGATGAGAAATTTATTTAAGATTTTTTTAGATTAGGAAGCTGAGAAGTCCCATAATAAACAATCTGCATCCTGGAGAACCAGGGTAGTTGAAATCATGACTCAATCCAAATCCAAAGTCCTCAGAACCAAGGAAGCCCAGGCCGAAGACCTGAGAGCCTGGGGGCCATTGTGTGAGTCCTGCAACCAAAGCCAGAAAAATGCTGTCAAATGGCCCAAGAAGGAGGATGCCCCACCTCTGTGAAAGAATTTTCCTTTCCCCTACATTTTGTTTTCATTTAGTGCCCCTGATGATTGGATGGTGCCCACCTATATTAAGGGCAATCTTCTCCCTCCAGTCTCAAGCCAACATCCTCTCGGAACACCATCACAGACACTCTTGGGACAGCCCAGTCATTCTACCTGAATGCCAAGACACCTAGACTTCCCTTTATGCAAAAAGGGGATGGACTTAGGCACTATGGAAGCATTGAATAATTAAATAATTGAGACTAAACAATGCTTTGCCAGCTATCTGGATATCTCTTAACCCAGTCAAGCTAACACCCAAAGTCAAGCATCATGTAGAGTATTCTTGTGAGTTTTAGGTGAAAATGTAATGGCAAGAAAGGAGTATGTTTTTCAGTTATCTATTATTATTATTATTATTATTATTATTAAGTTGATAGGAAAGTAACTTTTTATGAATAATGTAAGAAAATAACTAAAATTATGTCCATAAATATTAACATTAAAGTCTTAATTTAGTAGAATGGAAAATGGTTTGCAAGTTTGTTTTAACTACAATAATTTAGTAAGCATCTCTCCAGCAGTAATTGAATGATGATAGCTACCAAAGGCATTAGGATTCTGCATAATTTTAGAGCAAATACTTTTTGTAATATATAATGAAATAGAAGATGATGAAAATGGGTGATAGATATTAAATAGAGTATTTTTGCCAGCACAAAAAGTTGATGTAACCATGACTCTGTGCAAGGGTGACATGAAATATCAATTCAGGAAAAGGATGATAAAAACTTTTTTTAAAGCATTTTGTCAGATACCTTCTAGAACTGCTAAATTGCCTTTCTATTCTCAATAACATGAGTCAAAGGCCTCAGAGCCAGTATAAAAAATGTGAAACAATCCATCTCAGAAGCAGCACCTGATGGGAGAAAACAGGATCTCCAAATCAATTTGTCATGATCCAATATGGATTAAGCAGTTTATTTGTTTTGACATTTCTCATTTGCTAAGTGCCAGCATGCCAAACTAATCTCTCTGTGATACAGACACAGACCAGAACATTTATTATTATTTATTTAGGGGATTTATAGCCCCTTTTCTGCCAAACAAGTCATTTGAAAGCAGAAATATTTTAAAATTGGGACCACATGTGGTTTCACCTGATAATAGTTTAATCTCATCATTTCACCCCTGCAATGGAAAACCATGCTCTCCCACCTCAGACGTGGTAGCCAAGACTTCCAGGTTTATGAGAGCATACAACCACCCAGGGTGAGACTTGAACATCTACCCCTTATCAACCTAACAGACAGTAATTTATATTCCAGAAACTTCTTAGTCTAATACACTATTTTTAGAGTTTCTTCCAGGAGAAAGAGAGAAAGAGAGACTGAGAGACAGGCAATCCCCAAGAGGGTCCTCATGCATGAGCCACACCCATCTCGGTTTGCCCAGATGATGGGCACACACGTGTGAACCTGGCACACTCAGGGAAGTCCTGGAATGTGAACACGAGATATTTCCTATGTGGATCCAGTTGTCTTACCACCGTGCCATCATATGACCTCTGTCTGATGTACTACAGTCGTTTCCTTCTTTAGTCTTTTCCTATTTGTCTTACTGTTCAAATGGGGAATAGAGACTTAGTCTTGACAGAGACATTTAAATTAGAGACTAATTTACGTAAAACCGTAAGACACAGGGTGGGATAGTAAAGTAATTTATTGATTTAGAGTAAGATCAACTTGAGTCTTAATCCTAGAACTTCATTTATTAACTCTTTTTTATTAAGCAAGTTGTATAATCCACTGAGCTTCATTTCCTCATTATAAATCAGTATTAATACTTTTCTCATTGGATTATAATGACATTTAAGTCAGTTAATAGAAATAACTTGACTGGTGTTGTGCTTGGCCCTCAGTACCACTGTAAACGCTTCCCTTCCCCTCCAGCACTCTCAAGTTCCCTTGTGCTCTCGCTTTGTGAGTTTTACACGGTTAGAGAGCAGAGGAAGGTGAGTACACATACAAACAGAAATAAACGGATGTCTCTCTCTCTCTCGCTCTCTCTCGTGCGTGCGCACAGAATAGCAACTAAAGGGAGTCCCAGAGGCTTTATTCCAAAATGTCCTCTTTAGCCCATTTTAGGACACACTGTGAATAAACAGAAATAAGTAGTCCTGTATTCTAACGCTTGGAAGAAAATATAAAACATAAAAGCAAGGTGTGGAGGTGCCACCGTGGTAGTGGTAATGTGGCACTGTGAAGCTGACCCAGTGGGAGGGTTCTGGGTTCACTTCTGGAGATTTCCCTGAATAATCCAGGAGTGTGTTTGTGCTGGGTTGGCAGAGGCTGGGGGGTGGGTTATGGCATCAAAATCCTTTCAGGGCTATCTCTCTCTCTCTTGTTTCACTCATGAAAGAAAAAAAATAAATAAAGAGAAACAAGTGAAGGAGGGAGAGAAAGAAAGAAAATACAATACATAGAAGACGAGAAAGAATAAAAGGAATCATAGCAAGATGACTAGATGATTGAAGGGATTTTACTTGAACTTCATGATGATTGATGTCTTTACTGGAGAGGTAGGAATGTCAGTAGAAAACAGGCTTTTCCGGTATTCTGGGATGGCACTGCTTCGTCTAAGCACTGGCTTACATAGACTATTGCCATCTTTACTTGTGTGCATTTACTGGATTATCAGAAAAGTCATGACTTTTAAAAAAAAGGTATTGTTTTTTATGATTCTCTATGTAAAAATGTGTCTTAACTTTTCTGACAATCCAATATCTTCCCTTTGAACACTGCGTGCCTCAATTATGCTTGAGTGTATTACCATAGGTTCACATTAGAATGATTCATTATGGCCCACATTGAAAAGAATGGACTGACAACACCTAGTTAACCATGTAAAAGCTGATATCTGCTTAGTTACCAGACAGTGAAGTATAACCTAGGGCTTTATTAAATCCAGACAAGGCCCTTGTCTGGGTAGAAGGAGATCAGGGAAGAAATACATACACACACAAGAATGTAAAGTTCTCTTTTGAAAATAATATATATGGTAATGTCTTTATTTGATTGTCACATACTACATGCATACTTTGAAAAAATATGTTGTGTGCTAAAGAGAAGTACAACAGTTAAACACAAATTAAAAATCATAAAATAAAATAAAATAATTTAAAAAAATGCCCTTCTCTTACAAAATCTGCTCTACGAGAGCATCTATTTTAGGGAGAACCTGTGTTTACTGGGCTATTTCCCATACACAAGCTCGATCAGTTCTCACGGCAACACTGAGGCCATGCTGACACTGTGCCCCTCCTTAAGATTGGGCAGCCAGTCCTTGAAGGTTATTGACCCCTGCAATCACCAAAATCATGCACCTGGAAGGGAAAATGTTCCTAGTTCTGAAATGTATTCTCTCAATGTAAAGAATAGATTTCACTCTCTCATGTCATCCTGCATCCTGCAGAATAGATAAATATTGGGGGTCACTTATTCCCACAGAAAATTTGCAATATTTGGGCTTGGAAAACAAATAATAGATAGAGGCCTGAAATAAATACCGAAAACAATTCTAAGGAAAGCTATTGTCCCAAAAATTCCCATGCCCATTTCCATGCCCATTGAAAGGAACAATTTTATGCTTGTAGCACCTTGAAGTATATTTAGTTCTTCATTTTTCTTAGAACTGTTTAATTCTAAAACAACTCTATACTTGGAGACATTCCCGACCACTCTGGAAAGGAATCTAGTAGGTCTGGGAATTGAGGTTTCCTCAGATCCAGTGTAGACAACCTGGGGTGTGAGAAGCATAGGAAGCAATTTATACCTCCCACTTCAGCCTGTAGCCTGAACTCTTGCAACTTTCTGGAGTTTTGGGATGTGGTGAGAAGAACTTTCTGGGACTGCCCATGTAGCGTTTTAAGGTCATAGCAAATGGTGGAAAAGGAGACGATTCAACAGTGGACCTTTATTACTCCCTTTCACTGTGCAGCATTCAATTTCTCAGCCTATGCTTAGGGACTTTCCTACCTCTTGAGCTGTTTGTGGAGGTCAGCCAGCTTCTAACTGTAGAAGCAAAAATACCAGAAACAGACTGTCTCGATCCCGTTCTGCAGCAAGGAGTATTGAATCAGGACTCCATCCTGCATGCAGTCAGGGAACATGAAAGATTTTTTTTTTTTTTTTTTTTTTTTTTTTTTTTTTTTTTTTTTTTTTTTTTTATGTGAATTGAGGTTCCTGGGCCGGAAGGGCAGCCTAGTATGGTTTGCTTCCACTGGCAGGAAACATTTCTCCTGGCTAATTGAGTTGTGTGCCCTGTAGAAACCAGAAAATATTAGTGATCATTAAATCCAAATATCAACCACTTCATTCTGCACTCAAACAACTTCTGCTACAGAGGTGGTCTAATTTGAATCTCTAGTTAGAGTTCACCTCTGGCTCCCCGCTCTCCTCCTACCTCTCTCATATCACTCTTTTTGTCTGTGCTCTTTTGGTTCATGACTATAATCCTTTGTCTGAAACCCACTGTGTTGTCTCTCTTTTGTAAAACTCCCTCTCTTATTTTTTTGTTTTCAACTATGAATCCAAGCATATGTGGCCTCATTCCACAGTGCCTTTTATATTTAAGTGTATCTAAGTTTTAGCACCACCAGAAACGTTGGCTTACACAACTGTACTGTGATTTATAAATCAAGTCATAGTCAAGGATGTCTGCTTTAAAAACCCACTCTTTCCTAGATGTATGACCTTGGCCAATTATCTAACCGCTGAAGCCTTAGTTTTCTTATCTGTAAATTAGGGATGCTAACAGTCAGTCTCTGCCTTGTAATATTTTGGAAAGGATTAACAATAACACATAATAATGTTTATAAAAGCACATAGAATGGTTTCTAAAACATTTAATTCCTTGCCAAGCCTATTAGGAACCTCTTTTAATGACAAAATTGAGGTTTAAGAAGATTAAATAACTTGTCCAAGACTGTACAGTTATACTGAGGGATATTTTTTCTAAATTCATTCCAAATGATTGGCTGAGGATTTTAATGGGTTACAAAAAGATCATTGAAAACAAAGAGTAGAAGATATAATGGACAAGGAATCAAGAGATCTAAGCCCTAGTCTCTACAACTCTAAAATGGATGTGTTAGTCTTGATTTCCAGTTTGAGATGACATTTATGTATCAATTTCTGGTCTTTGAATGTCTCCATTAAAATAGTTATGAACACATGGAAATTTTTTAAATGTGTGATATTCCAAGTGATAAGGATAGCAGTAAATAATTCATGGAGTTTGAGAGGGATTTCTAGTACCTAGAAAATGGGTAGAGATGGACTAGCCAATAAAACTACTGGCTTAAGTCTGCTGTCTCTACAACAGAACAGTGTATCCTTTATAGATGGTGATAGGAAGATGTCAAACCCTATACATGCCATCCCACTGTCAGCTACTAGCCTGGAGTTAGAGAGCTTAAAGGAAACCAAAATAGTGCCTCCAATCCCAGCCACCTCGCTTGACCCTATCCTTTCACAGGCAGTAAAAATTGCATGCTGGGCATGAGGGTAACTGGGAGGCTGGGACTGGAAGGAGGGGATCGCCTTGTGACTGAGCTGTTTAGAAGGTGTCTCTCTCCCTTTTTCTCTCCCACCCTGTGATGCATGCACATGTGCTCTCTATGAATTTAAGAGAAAGAAAAGAAAAAAGAAAAGAAAGCTATGTTCTTCACACTTTCTTGTGGGCACCACCACCACTATATTCACCACATTCACCATGTACATATTAGCATACCCCTTTAACAGGCATTCTAAAATAATGAGAACTTCAAAATGTAATGACCAAGCAGACACTATAATTTGTGAAAATAAATGAAAACTCACCAAACAATCAAAACTTATTCAGAATTTGCTGTTCTGGGGGTGGGGACAGTGACCATATTGAGTTTTGACGAGGACTCAAAGACAGGCAGAGGAGTAGGAGAGTTCATAGTGGGAGAGGGACAGCATCAGGTGTGTCCTGGTGAAAGGCTATTGGCCTAAGGAAGCTGGGGGTGACTAACCAGGAGCAGGGTAGCCCAGAGGATCGGCTAGAGGGCATGTTTGACTATCTCGACTTGTTCTAAGGTGGAAGCAGGGGCAAAAATTGAATGAACTGGCAGTTATTAATTAAGTCCCAGCCATTTGGGTCTGACTGTTACCGGGATTGTTTGGCTTTTTTGGCTGGTTGCTAGATATAGTAGTCTGACTTCCTTCAGGTCTGACCTTTAGATACTAGTCTGGCTTCCTGGGCTAGCTACTGTTCATAATGGTTGACTTCCTGGGCTAGTTACTGTATATAATGGCAGTCACTACTTCCTGGGTTGGTTACTGCAGCTCTACGTTTATATACTGTCTGGTGATTGTCTGCCTATATATTCACTCCCTCAAATTCAGTAAATTTTGAGATGTACACATAAAGGCAGAGATAGATAAGATCTTGTGGTCAGAATAGGCTAGAAATTTCCACATTCCATATAAATGTTTCTGATTAGAAACGAATCACGACTGCTGCTGGTGACATAGGGATAAAATGTCTCAATTCCACAGCAAAGCACTTACGCCACAGAGTAGGAGAAGAGTTTACCCAAGCCTAAATTTTCCCAGAGAAGTTCTACTTTCAAGACACACACTGTTTTTGTTCTGAGGTAGGTTCTCCACAAGCCCCGAAGTGGACATCAGTAATGGCTGCATTCTCTGCGGGCACACACAGACTGAGATCGATGACTCTGCAGCCAAAGAATAACCAACAAATTTTCACTTTCTTTGGGAGGAAAAAAAGGAGAGTATCAACTACCTCGGAGGCTTTAAGGAATCACGTGTCTAAAAATTAGTTACTACACATGGTAAAGAATTCTTAGAAAAGGATCTGTCTTCTTCTCAAAGGTAGGTAAGACATCATTGTCGCAGTCTGAATAGAACTCAGGAGACATCATCTCAACAACAAAGGGAAGTTTATTGAGAAGAAGAGCAACCAGGGTCTGAAGCCAGAGGTGCCTCAGCATGCCCGGCAGGAGGGAGGAGTTTCTCTTACAGGGTAGCCAAGCTTTCCGGAGACCATATGCATGACGGATACGCAGGGGAGACAAGCACAGGACGGTAAGCATACATGGGACACTTGCTGGGTCTTCTTATGCATCTCTAGGAAGTTAGACTTCCTAGTTCTCATGTCAGGTCTCTATCTGCTACTTCCTGGGTTAGTGCAACCTGGCAGTAGCAACACCTGGAGTACAGGCTCTCCTCAAGACCAATTATGCAGAAGTTGGCCCTTGATTCCTTGTCAGTACTGGAGCAAAACCAAACGGTGCTCAAGAGCGTTTTACTGTTGAGACCTTGCAATCATAAACTCCTTTCAAAAAATTACAGAGTATGATAGAGTATGCTGCCCAAAAAAGAGATCACAAAAACATCCAAAGGTTGAGATTTAACCTGAAATCAGAAAAATGTGTGACCCTTTCTAAACCTGCAAGAGTAGAACTAAAATCCAAGATAGACATCTCTGAATAAAAGAATTTACATTTGTTTAATTCCTACTCAAAACAAACAAACAAATAGTCATACTGTCTCAGAATGCAATGGAAAAGATAAAATATTAGGAATCAATGGTAAAATGGAGGAAAAAGTAACAAAGAGAACAAAAGATGCATATCTATGCAGAAACACACACGAACATATACATATACATATATGACATGTATATTTTAAAAAATAAAAGAAAATTCTTTGAAATAAAAAATTAACTGTATCCGTAGATAAAACAGATTTCACTATATGCCTGGGAGAGAATATAGAACTTTACAAATATATTAAATTTCAAAATCAAGGAAAAGTCAGATTTATTTATAAAACTTGTTTTTAAAATCTTGCTTTTGCAAAAAAATTATATTAACCTCATATTTCTCTTCCATCAGAATAGGTTTTAGTTGAAAATGTAACAATATCCAAACAGATAAGAAATTGGAGAATTTCCTACACAAACTAGCTGTTTATTTACAAATGGGAGAAAAGTTTTTTTCAGCTATTCTAGAAAACTAATAATAATCATAATCATAATAATCATGCATATTGACTAAAAAAGATTTCAGAACATATTGCAAATGACCAAGAATTTAATGATTATGGAAAGGCCAACAATATGAAGGATGTGGCATAAAGAAGGTGAGGCTGAACACAGAATAAGGTAAACAAGTAGTTACACAAAAAAGTAATTCTTTTGTAAATAAGATAAAAATCAATACAAGTTTTTTTAAACTATCTTTTAAACAATAAGACAAATGGTAAAAAAAAAAAATCTGTATTTTACTATGACATGTGCCATAAAAATTCAGATTAACAAAATGGTAAAAATGTTGAACACTTCAAGAAATGTGCTTAAGAGATTAGCTTACCTTAGGGCAGAACAAGAAGTTATGCTGTTGTTCATTGATAATTACAAAAATTCAGATTGCACTGTGTTTTAGAAAAACTTCAAAGGTAATTGCCAGTGGAGTTAAAACAGGATGCACACCTGTTTTCCAAATCACTACAGAACAAAAAAGCAAGATGATTCAAGAATCTGCAAAGAATAAAAATAACTAATATTTATTTAACCGTCACTCTATGCCAGGTGCTATACATATTTATTCTCTCTTTCTTTTTTTCTTTTTATTTGTTATTCCCCAAAATGATCCTAATATGGCATAGGTGTTATTACTTGCCTCATTTCTGACATTGAAAGTCAGAAAGATTTAATAAATTAAAGAATAAAATTAAAATAGTGCAAGAAGAAAAAATTAATATAAAGTCAATACAGTGATTGTTTCTCAGGAAAGAAGTTAAATAACAGAAATACCAAATTGAGAAAAAATAATAAAAAGTAGAAAAAAGTTAAACCAACAAATATAGTGTTATGGTTTAAATGTATTTTTCCCTAAAATTCATGGATTGATATTTGATTGTGACAGGATTAAGAGGATGTAACTTTAATCTATGGTGTTAAAAAAATGGGGCCTTTGAGGGAGAGATTAAGATTATGATAATCAGGGTAGTGTCTCCATAATTGAAACCTGGTGGGAAGAGAAATGAGGAACAGAAATGAGACAGAGACGCATAGCCACACACATACGCCCTCCTTCTCTGCTCCACCTTGCATGTGATCCCCTAGCAAGAAGATCCTGACCGGATGAAGGCCCCGGATGTTGGACCTCCAAGTTGTAAATTAATTAAATGTCTATTCCTACAAATCACTCAGTTTCAAGTACTTTCTCTTATTAGCAATAGGACAGAATAGAACATATAGACTATTTTTTTCAGGTTTTTGCCAGAGGGCACATGCACTCACCAAAGAAGTGACAGAGAGAGACAGTGAGAAGGAAAGTAAGAAATCACTCTCCCAGGGAGATGGCCACCCCAAAACTCCTTCTCCATTCTCCTCCTGTGATTTTTGGGTTCCCATGCACATGCAGCCAACATGATTTTCAAGTCATCGAGGTCTGGGACTGGAAACACAGTTGGCCACGTGGGAGTCCAGCGCCTTAACATTCATGCCACCCACTGGCCCCCATATGGGCTATCTGATACAATTTCATGTTAAGAATTTGATAAAAGGAAGCCAGATGCTTGCAGAGTGGTAAAACTTAGGTCTCTGAGACACTAACCCCCATGAGAGGTTCTGAGTTTACACCGAGACATCTCCCTGAGTATACCAGGCTACACGTGCTCATGACCTGGGACTGGCTGAAGTAAGGGATGGATTGCAACATCAAGACCCTTTTCAGGTGCTGCCTCTCCATCATTTTCTGTGTATCTCTATAGACTTTGAAAGAAAGAAAATTTGGAGAAAAAGTAAATTTGGTCTATTTCAAATAAATGGAATGTTATACTTCAGCAATATTAAATGACTAAGCTCAATTAAAAAGTAAAAAACCTTATAGCACCTAAAACCTAAGAATGCATGGGGAAAAGATATTGATTCCTTGGAACTCAATATTTAGTTTAAACATAATTACAAGTAAATCTCAAATTTGTAATTAAACAACATCATTTTTTTTCTTTTTTTCTCAGCTTTATTGAGGTATAATTGACAGATACAGGTTTATTTCTTTAAGGTATATGAAGTGGTAGTGAATAGGTTTTTTTATTTCTTTTTTTTTTATACATTCAATCACATTATTTAGCTTACAATGTGAATATTCCAACAGGTGAACATTTCTCCCTAGTCAGTTGATAAACTATAAAACTGTTAAACAGATAATATCACATTTTTTGTCCCATTAATGCTTTACTTCTCTATTTTTCTTCTAAATGTCCTTCCTCAGACTATACTCTTTCACACACACTACATATGGTATTCACATCCATTTACTGTGCTTCTATATCCTTTAGTCAATCAGTTTGCTAAGATATGGAACCAACCCAAATGCCCACGAACAGATGAATGGCTTGAAAAACTGTGGCACATATACTCTATGGAATACTACTCAGCCATAAAAAACAACAGGACCCTGGATTTTGACAGAAAGTAGAAGAATATGGGAATTTTACTGCTTAGTGAAGCAAGTCAGGCAATGAAGGAGAGATATTGTATGCCCCCACTTAATATATACCAAGTGTCCATACTCTATGACAGAAACTGATTGACTAAATAAAATCATTTTTAAGAGTACAAATATTTAAGAAAATATAATATGGTAATTAGCACAATGTATTTTATAAAGAAGAAGAAAAAAGAACAGGATAACAATAAAATGTATTATCAGTGAAGATGTCACCCATGTTGGCAAAAGACATTCGATGTGTACGAAAATTACAAATGTAATTAGAAGAATACTAAGCTCCTAGCAGCCAACTGGAAAACAAACATAACCAAAAATTCATACAAGAGTAAATTCAAATGGCTAAACAGGTGCAAAACAAAGAATTATGACCAAACTTCTTTTTTTTTTTTTTTTAAATGTTTTTGCCATAGGGTCAGTGGACTCGTCGGAGAGAGAAAGTGATAGAGACAGTGAAAGGGAAAGTGAGAAATCACCACTCCACCCCACCTGCACCTGGAGAGATGGCTGCACCACAATCCCTCCATTCTCCGCTTAAGATTTTGAGCATGATTTTCAAGCCGCCAGTCCTAACTCAATTACAGTCAACCATGTCGAAGTCCAGTGCTTTAACCACAATGCCACCTGCTGGCACCCCAAAAACTTTTAAAGTGTGCATTAAATTATGAGATACTACTCCTAGCCCATTAAATTTATAAATATAATATTAATGATGTTAGAATTGTGATTAGATGATTCATTGACGGGAGTGGTAATAATTTTCTGAAACATTATTTGGAAATAAAGATATCAGTAGGAGAGAAAGAAATAGAAAGAAATACAGAAAATAGTGTTTCTCCAATTTTATATAAAGTGTTTGTTATAATTTGAATATGTCCCCCCAAAATGCACATGTTGAGATTTGGTCATGACAGTATTGAGAGAGGTAAACATTCTAACTATGGTGTTGAAAGGTGGGGCTTTTGGGAAGAGAATTAGTACTAAGGATGTCAGGGCAGGGCCCTATGATTGAAGCTGGGTGGGTCTATAAGGGGACAGAAGAGGAAAAAGAATGAGACAGAGACACACGGGCACAGACACTTGCGATCCTGCTCCATTGGTTGTGTGGTACCTTCCACCATGTTACTGAGACACAGCCCCTATGCCTTGAATATTCAAAACCATGAGTTAAATAATATTCTAGTCTTACAACCACCCAGCTTCAGGAATTCAGTTTTTAAGTAATGGGGAACAAATAGAACAGCCTTTATTAATACAAATGAAGAAACAACCATATAAATATTATTGTTGTTATTATTACTTTTAGGTTTTTGCCATAGGGCATGTGTGCTCAGTGGAAAGAGAATGACAGTGAGAGGAAAAGCAAGAAATCACCCCCCAGGAAGGATGGCCATGCTGCAATCCCCTCTCTTCTATTATCCTCCTAGGATCTGGGGCACACACATCTGGCATGATGTCCAAGCCATCAAGTCTGGGACTTGAACCACGGTTGGTCATGTGGGAGTCCAGCATTTCTGTAAAATAAGATTCATAAAATTTCTATTTTAAAATGTTAGGTCATCAGAAGTCATGATTTATTTTTTATGTAAAAATGTGTCATGACTTTTCTGACAACCGAATGGAATAAGTAGTTGAGAGCTGACTGCAATGGACAACAGTAAAGCAATGCTTTGTGATGCTCCACTCACATAGGAAAGTCTCAGGTTGGAATCCAGGTGTCACCTCATGCATGCCAGCGAATGTTTGTATGCCCGCAATCCAGGCTGCCTGAGGCTGGGGGTAGATCACAGTATGAACCCCAGTGGCAGTGCCTAGCTCTCTTTCTGTTTTTCTCTAATGGAAAAAATGGAAGGAAAGGAAAGGAAAGGAAAGGAAAGGAAAGGAAAGGAAAGGAAAGGAAAGGAAAGGAAAAGGAAAGGAAAACGAATGAAAAGTTAAGCCAGATAATCGCTAAGTGACTTCTAGTTAGAAATGGTTCTGTTGCTTTAATAGTGTTATCATTTAGTTTCCCTCAATTATTGTGAAGACAAGGGAGCCCTATGCATCTATGCAATTTTGAAGACTGTTGGTGTTCTACCATGAACTTTAGGAGAAAAAGCATTAATGGGACAAAGAAATGTGGTATTATCTGTTGAAGATAATTTTAAAGTATTATCAACTGGACTGGGGAGAAATGTACACATGTTGGAATATTCACTTTGTAAGCTAAATAACGGGATTGAATGTATAAAAGAACATGAAATAAAAAATAAAAAAATAAAAACTAAATCTCTATCCTTGGTCGAGCTTGATGGTATATATTTTAATTTTTTTGTTTCAGTAAACTGAATTATAAAGAAAATTCCTCTGTTTATTCCAAATTATATTAAGATGGAAGCAATGGGAATAACTGTTTGCTTAGAATGTTTGAAAGTTTCTAAAAATTATTTAGACTCTTCAATTAGGAAAGAAAATCTTACAAGTTATATTCAACAAATTTGAAAAAATCTATGAGATAGGGCTTTTGTGTATAGCCTGACTATATGAGCAACGTATGATACATTAACGAAGACCCATATCATTTGAGTCAAAAAAAGAGACAGATTTATAATTTTTCTTAAATTTTAGAAAGATCCTTGGGACCAGCAGTTGGCGTAATGGCTATGTGGCTGGACTCCCATGTAGTCGATCATGGTTAGAGGCTCAGACCTGGTGGCTCAAACTCACGCCGGGCGCGTGTGCATGCATGCTCAAGATCCCAAAAGGGGAATGGAGGAGGAGGGATTGTGGCGTGGCCATCCCCCCTTAGGGGAAGCTAATTTTTCACTTTTTGTCTCTCTGTCTCTCTCTTTCTGGCGAGCGCATGTGCCCTATAGTGAAAACCTCTCAAAAAAGAGAGAGTGCTGAGATACAGTTTTCCAACTAATTGTTCAGGGAGAGTAAATTAATTAATCAGTTATTTATTCATTCATGCTTATTATTGTAGAATATTATCATTAAGTTTGTCTCTTTTGAAATACAAGTAAAACAGTTTATTGTCATAATATATCTTTGAAGATACAGAGAAATAGAATTTAGAAAGGGAAAGTAAGCAGAAGATCTGCTAAATAACAGTCAAGTTAAACTGTGGCCTCATAAATGCTCTTTCAAATATATGACCTAAATAATTAACTTGATTTGTTTAATTTTCTTGTTAAGACATAGGTAATAAATCTTATTCCTCACTTTAGTAAAATAAAATCTAAAGTACAATCGATGGGTTTGAATTTCACCTCTAGCCCATTAGTCTCATCTCTTCCTTATTTGATAGTTTAATACTGAAATTTCTTCATTTTCATATGACTTCACTATTCTTTGGAAATCTGAAGGGAATATCATCAAAATTTTGCTTACCTAGTCCCAGTAAAGACAAGATTGCTTTGGGGAGAATGTTTCTTAGAATAGAAACTCCATTATTTCCATCTATTGTCAAGATAATCTTTTACTACAGAGACAAATTCCCAATCCAATTAATCTTTACTCTGACTTTCTGTACCTTAAAAATTAGAAGAATTTTACAATTTACTATATATTTGTAAAACCCGAGTGAGACCCATCTGGTTGATTCAGTGAAATAGTGTCTGCTGTCTTCTAACTAGTCTCTATAATATACTGGTGTTTGCTTCACTCACAGGTTTGAATCAATCAAAATACTGTGAATCATGCATTGTCAAAATAATTGATTAATCGTTTGAAATGTTGAAGGTAAATTCATAGTAAAATTCCTTTCTTATTTTTCTTCAACCATATGTACTCTTCTAATTTACTTTATCCCGTTTAAGCCGAGATGTCCATGACGCATATTAATGCATACTGTTTTCTCCAGTTCTCATTAGGTCATTCTGTCAACAGATGCTTTGAAATCTTTATACTACCTTAAACTTCCCTTCTTCAGGCTGAGTTTCAAGTCTTTGCATTTTCTTATATACCCCATTTTTTCCTTGCACATTTTTTGCTCTTCTTAAACACTCTCTGTTGTGTCCAATCTTTTTATAAATTCTAGGACATTTGTTTTCTCTCATGCATTAATTCATCCAGTGTTTCCAGATGAATTGAGCATATGACATGTACCAAGTTCTGTGGTTCCCGGTGGAGAAGAGTAAGTGCGTAACTATGAAAGGGGAGCAACGACCTCTGTTAGTGCTCGACCCCATACCTGAGCCACTGGTTTCTGAGCCGTGTGGTCAGTGCCAGATTCTGACCTGAGAATGTTCTACAGTTTGACTATCACCCTGCCATAGTTGTTGAAATAATTTATCTTTTAACAGTTTGGTTTTGGTCTCGTGTATGCGCTTACACTTCACAGTTTTTCTAATTATCAAAGCCACTGTGCAATTGCCAATGTCACGGTCCAAAACCTCAATGGCTAACTTCAATTTCGCTACTCACATGCTGGATCTAGTATGAAAATTAATTTCTGTTAATCTTCAGTCCTAATCCACTCAATTAATAATTTTGCTGTTTTCATACACTGTGCTCAGAAGCCATATGACAGGTGTGGGCCTCAGGAAGTGGTATCCGAGGGCCTTAAGAAGTAATTTTCCATACTTAAGGCAACAGATGTTTACCAGCTCTTCTGCCTGTTGGTTTTACTAACTTTGACTATATAATCCATTAAAATAGAAAGAGGAGCAAAAATATAACAAAACAGATTAGAGTGTGGATGAAGAATAGACTCTGAAAAAATAGTAACAGCATAGAGTTGACAGTCTTAAGGTCATGAATTTTTTTCAGAACACATTTATAGATGTAGCCAGACATCCTGTTCAGTATAGTACTCCCCTAATCAGTACTAATCAGTTATAAGTAATCAGTAATAATACAGAATGGGTGTTTTTGGTTTGGCTTAATGAGATAGAAAATATGAAATAAGTGACTGGAGAAATAAAAGATCTATTTTTATGCCAACTAGATATATTAAGTATGATGCCTTCACAATCATTAGGAAATCAGACCATCTCACCACATGGCAGCAACTTCCTTAACCAAGAAGGCTGCTTCAGCTCCAGTCCCCATGGAGTCAGAAAGCAAGACAAAAAGGCAGGCCATCAGATAGCAGAGAGGTTAAGGTAGCTGTAACCCACATGGCCAACAGCACCTTTCAAGTCCCAGACGTGGCAGCTTGAAAAACACGCTGGGGCAAAGTACACACAAGTCCAAAATTCCAAAAGGAGAATGGAGGAGAAGGGATTGCAGCATGACTATACTCCCTGGGGGGGTGACTTCTCTCTTTCCCTCTCCATCTCTCTGTCTCTCTCTGGAGAGTGTAAATGCCCTATAGCAAACAAAGATAAAGAAGATGAAGAATAGAAAGAAGAAGAAGAAAGGACAGAAGTGCATGCTCCAACTTTTTAATGATCCTTCCTGAAGATAACTAAACCATTTCTGCCAATATCACTCTGGCTACTATTTAATTACATGGCCATATCAAACTGTGAAAGAGGTTGGGGAATTTAGGGTTTTTTTCTGGGAAATTATGATCTCAGGGAGCATTTACATACCCTATAATTAAAGAAGGGCCTTGGGAAATAAAGCAGACACATAAAGGCCATCTCTAGTGAAGCAGTTATTGATTAGTTTTGTCCAAAAAAATACTTACAGTAAACAATGTTGGAGGAGAGTAGGTGGCATAGAGGTTAAGGCAGCTAGGTTCCACACAGCTAAATGCGTGGTATGAGTCCCAGACTCAGTGGCTTGCAAATCATGCCAGGTACATGTGTGTTTGTGACCAAAATCCTGAGAGGAGAATGGAAGAGGAATTGCAACATGGCCATCCCCCAGGGGGGTTGATTTCTTTCTCTCTCCAACAAGCGCACATATCCTATAACAAAACTTTTTAAAAATGCTGCAGCAGTGATATCATTGGACATAATATTTACATAGCTCATGGCTATCATAAGTATGTATTCACATAAATCACACTAAATTACTCATGGTAAACGTTTCACATAGAAAAATGTAATGTATCCTTATGTTCATGAAATCCAATTACTTAAGTAATGTTTTGATGAAAATGTTCATCTCTATCCTGCCTGCACTTTGGCGTCACCTGGAGAGTTCATCTTGCTAGTATTTGCTTCACTATCTTTTAATAATTTCAAGGCCCAGCACACACCTGAGACCAACTAATTCCAAATCTAGAGGTCCTAGGAAAAGGACATGGAATCCAGGTTTCTGTATTTTAGAAAGCACTTTGAACACGTAAGTCCCCATCCTGTAACAGCTAAGAAGCCTTAGAACATAAGCACAAAGGAGCAGCGCCATTGCTTTAATTGCACTCGAGAGTAAAGTGCAATTAAGAAAATCTGTGGTGTGATGGATCTCTCCGTATACGGAAGACTTCTGCACTAAATAAAGTAAGTCACTAAGGTGAATTAAATACATCTCTGCCTCTCCTTTGATATCAAACACTTTTTTCTCTTATAGTTAATTATATAAAGCAATTGCAGTGATACCATGTATAGTAACAAAATGCTTTTTAAGTACAAAAGGAGAGGAGGAGGGTACAGTACTCGATATGATAGAAAATGTAAGATTTAGAAGACTCTTCAGTGTCTTTACGAAGATTACTTCAATTCTCTCTGTTGGTACCGGGTGGCTCAGTATCTCAAACCATTCACTATTGTTCCTGCTAGTAAGGTTCTTGTAGTTCCATCCTCCCTAGGTGAAGGGGACAGATGCAGAAGGATAAAGCCTTTTCCCTAAAAATTAACAGAGGGCAAACCCCCTATGTCCAGGCATGCAAAAACTTAATTTCTAATTCTTGATCTCTCCCCGATTACCCATATAATCTCTAATAACTCACTCACGGAGGAAGCAAAGTGTCCTCATCTGTGAAACATGGCATTTGATCAGTGACATCCAGGGCCCATTCTAGCTACAGAACCTCAAGTTTCCACCCAGGAGTCATGCTACCTGGAGAGAAAATTACCGACGCAGATTTCCTGTCCAAATCATTGCACCAGTCTTCCCTTGACCACAGGTCATACCAGAATAGCACAATGCCTAGAGGGAAAATTCTCAATTTGAGCCTCTCTTGGGTCCCCCTGATAATTCAAATACATTAAGTTAAGGGAACGTGGTTAGAGTACATCCAGGGTTCACACACTTAACTCAGAAAACACCTGTCATGAGTAACTCCTTTCGTGATCTCCAGTGAAGGTCATTGCCTAAAGCTTTCGAGCCTTTCTAAGAGGTTTTGGTCATGGGGTGTATAGCTTTCCAATGGCCCAAAAAACAAAACTGGCTTCAGAATTGGTTCTGAAGTTCTAAGGGGGTGAATCTCACCAAAATGCAAATATTCAGAATTAATGAGAAAATACGGAATAAAAAACTAGGAAACTCATAGATACGAAGCAGACCTAGAACACATCCCAGTTGCCAGAATGAAGAACCATGGATATAGTTGGGGAGGAGAAGATAGAGTTTCAAAAGGGTGTCGGGATACTTGAGGATTTTGTGCTGAGTTGCTGAGTTACACGAAATGTGTTCATCGCTCTCATTGTGAGGTGACATGAAATTAAGTGGAAAAACACTAAGAGTCTGAAGACACATGTAGCAGAAACTAGACACCAAAACTACCCCCAAGGCAGGATCAGAAGAGAGAAAACTTGGTAACTAGACTCAGAATAAGATTAAGTGAAGATCGCTATCACAAGCAGATTCCACACCAGATTTCCACCCATTGCTTACAAAGTAAACCTAATGTTTAGGGCAACAGCAAGCTCTGTTCCAGGTGCTCAGATTCACTGCCAGCCTTGCATGGGCAGGAGTGTGGGGGTTGGAAACTGGATCACCAGATAGTGCTGGGCCACGGGAGGAAGGAACCCCTAAAAATGCCATCCTCTCCCAAACAGGAAAAAAAAAAAAAAAAATGCCTCTGGAAGGATGTCTGCTGGCTTGTCTTCTTGCTCCAAGCTGGGGAGTGAATGGGAAGCTGGAGCTGAAGCCTCCATTTTGCCACCATACGGTGGTGAGTGGGGAGACAAATGCTGAAAGTTAAGAATCGGGGGTGGAGTGAAGGGAGGAGTTGGGGACACGGGCTACCACAGGACCTCTATCCCATCCTGCCCTTGGTGATCTGAGGGGAGTAAACCAGTATGGGTCTGAGCCACCTTGAATGCACACTACACCATTCAATAGCCACTAGCTCATTAATTATGGGATATCCATCTTTCATGGCTCCATGATACTGAGGAATTGAAAGGCCTGGAAAACCTATATAATAGAACATTTGCTGTTCATCCAACATCTGTTTGTAGAAAGTAATCACATGCCTGTGAGTGATAACATAATCTCCCTCGAGATTTAAAAAAAAAAAAAATCAAACATCTTTAAGGAGGCTGATGAACTCGGAACTTTAAGACAAATGTGGCAAAATGCTTAGCACATTCTTACTGAGCAAGGGAGTGTTTACGCCATTTCTATAAACAATAGAGAAGAAGAAAGGAACTAAAATTAGAATCATGCCAGAGCCCTGACATTTCGGATGATATTAAAACTACAAACTGGCACTTATAAATGACGAGAAAAACACAGGAGACAAACACATCTGCCTCTGTAGCTGATTAAAGTTTGAAAGGAAGCATTAAGACTCAGCAGTTACAGATAATGCCTGAAGAATTTCAGATTAGTTGGAGAGAGACAAATAGGAAAATACTTTCCGGCTCATGAAGAGGTATTGAGGCACGAACACCTGGATGCTGGAATAAATAAATTCCCTCTGGGCTGCATTGAGTACATTCCTGAAGATGGAGAGCATTGGACATCTCTACAGAGCGGTCAGAGCAGCTCAGCAGTGTGACCCAGCAGGGCACTATGAGCACTGTCAGGCTGCTACAGGGACACAAGGACCACCTTGTACAGCTCAGAGAAAACCCCTCAGCCTGTTTTTATTAAGATAACCCAGGTCTACACAAGAGCTTCAGTGCAAATAGCTTTCAAGTGCACATTCACCCAAGAGCATACCTAAGTTATAGTTTTCCTTCCCATCAGTAGCATGACCTTTCCCTGCTCATAGATGCTAGGTGTCCACCAAAGGCCATCACCATTCTGAGAACGGCCTTACCATTGCTGACTGAGTGCAGAGCAACAGAGCCACATGGTATCAGAAAGCCCACACCCGAGCCCAAGCCCACGCTCATGAGCAAGCAGTCACCCCGGAACCCCCAAGACTTCTGATCCACCAAATGGACAAATGGAGCCAAACCACGGATGCATGGTTGGAGAGCAAACTGTGAGGGTGAGTCAGGACTTGGGAGATTTTTTTCTCAACCCACTAAAGCTCAATTGAGTGTCTCCAGCTAGAAGTTATTTCCAGAAACCTCTATTGCAACAAAAATAAAAAGCACTTGATGGAAAGAAACTTGAATTTTATTGTGCCTATAGTGAGTAGATTAAAAAAAAAATCCCAGCATCATGCAATTCTTTGGACAGAGGAACAGCATGTCGTGCAAGTGAGATCGACTTTGAAACTGTAGCTTTCCTCCAAACCAGCTGTGCAGCCTTAATGCATTCGCCAATATTGCAGAGCTTCATTCCCTCCCTGTCGAAAGGGCGTCACGATAACTGCCCTTGTAAGGAATCAGGTGGATTAAACATGGTGACATCTGCAAAGTACCTGGCAGTTTGGTTGTATGATCTGTGACAGTTGTGGTGTGGTTATCATTGCGATCTTTAAAATGTGATCCATACTTCCTTCATGAGAAAAATAGAGGTTCAAGATTAAATTGTAATCATAAAAAAATTGTTTAGCCCATTTAAAGAGGATTTCTGATCCTTGATCTGAGAATTACAAAATGCACTGACACAAGAAGATAGGAAGACATAATGAAGGGCAGGCTAGGATGACACAAACCCAATCGCCTGATGCAGACTCTGGCTTGAGAGTGCAGGAGGAATTGGTAACTTCACACTTCTGGGTCCTAAATACCACCAGGTCTCAGAACAATGATTAAAAAATAGGCTTACAAAAAGACCTATAAAGTCAAGAGGCAGGGATACAAGCTGGGGAAGTCATGATGACAGTAGTTTTAATTACAAGCACCTCCCCCATGCCAATCAAGTCATTATCTCACTTAACCCTCATAATAGAATTATCTCCATCCATAAGAGCAAACCATGTTCAAAAGAGTCCAGCCACTTAGGTCATGCAAATGTCTTCTGAGCAAAGATAAGCCTGTCTTGTGCATGAGAGTTTCTACTTTTCCCTCTCTCATAAGGAACCTGCTGCCTTTAGGGGAGTGCCTGGCTGTTTAGCGTTTCTGAACTGCATCAGGTCACTTAGAGCGAACCTTCTCCAAATCTTTCTGATTCCAAATTTCCAAATATAACCTGCCTATGTCTTTGTCTTGTTTCTCATGACAATAATACTCTGATAATTAGATCATTGATAAACATGGTTATACTAACAAATACAAAGGTTATTTTTTTCCATCTTTTTCTGGACATTAAATTATATTGTAAGTCAGAGGTTCTCAAAAAGTGGTCTATGACAACTGAGACGTTCCCAATAACTTTCAGCAATCCACAAAGCAGAATTGTTTTCATAATAATGCTAAGATATTATTTGTCTTCTTCACTGTTGATCGTTTTCCTTAAAGTGACCAGCTGATTTGGTTCATTTTTCAGGAAATATCTGCCAAATACCCAGGTCTAGTCTGAAAACTGTAGTTTGCCTCTCCACTATGCTTTCAAGTCGAAATGTGATTCCACGACCAGGCAGCGGGATAGCAGTGATGCAACTGCACTGACCTGGGAGAGGTCCTGGGAGCTCCCTGACCATCCCAGGCACAAGCATGTGCCCATGATCCTGGCTGGCTGAGACTGCGATGAAGTGTGGCATGAAGACCCCATGGACAGTCTATCTCTTTCTCTCTCTGAAAGAAATGGATAAGCTTAAAAAAATTTTTCCCGGGAACCAGCAGTTAGCGTAATGGCTATGTCGCTGGACTCCCACATAGTCAACCGCGGTTCGTGTCCCAGACCCGGTGGCTTCTCACGCTGGGCGCGTGTGCGTGCATGCCCAAGATCCCGAGAGGAGAATGGAGGAGAAGGGATTGCGGCGTGACCATGATTTCTCACTTTCTGTCTCTATGTCTCTCTCTCTCTGTCTGGCGAGCGCACGCGCCCTATAGCGAAAAACCTCTCCAAAAAAAAAAAAAATTTATCCCACAGAAAAGTGGTAATTCAGCTAGCAACTCAAGCAATAGCACATGGTCTTTCAGTGGAGATGACATCATACTTTGGAATATGGCAGAAGTATAATATACTTACTTGGCAGTTTGTCACGTAGAGTATTATTTAAATATACTAAAGAGTTGAAGAACCAGCAGATGGAATAATGGTTATGTCACTGGACCCCCGCATGGCTGACCACAGCTTGAGTGCCAGACCTGGAGGCTCGAAACTCATGCCAGGCGCTTGTGCATGTGTGCCCAAAATCTCAAGAGGAGAATGGAGAAGAATGGAAGAGAAGGGATTGCAGTATGGCCATACCTCCATGAAGGATGATTTTTTTGCTTTCTCTCTCTGTCCCTCCTCTCTCTCTCTGGTGAGTACACACACCCTATAGCAAAAACCTCTCTTTAAAAAAAAAAATGTACTAAAGTATTGAGATTTAACAAAATACTTTTTATTGCTTCATCATGGACTTATTTAAGAGTAACTAGGTTTTGTTGATTTCTTTGTTTTTACTAGGAGTTCATGGAGGTGAGGAATAAGGTGAATACTAGCACAGTTTGCCAGCAATGCCCAGATTCCAACAAAAGCAGCAGCAGTTTCACTGACCAGGGCTTCTACACTAATGCAACATCACCATGGAGGAAAAGGTCAATTTGTTGCCAGTAATAAAATCTGAGCTCTCAAGAGAAAAATGGAAAATGTGAAAACTCATATCACCACTTAGAGCTTTCCAAGATTTAAAGATTTTTCCAATGAAATTTGTAATTATATTATTAATTACATTTTTTTAATGTCAGAGAGCATATGTGCATGCACATGGGAGAGACAGAGAGCCCCTCATTGGGGCCTGGTCACACTGCAGTCATTTTTCCTCCAATTATCCATCCCATCAGGATCTTGAGTATGCATATCCAGCATGGTTTTCAAGTGCACAGGGCTAGAACTCAAACCCTGGGCAGCTGTGTGAGTTCCAGTTTCCTCTGCCCAGCACTAAACCTCTACTCTACAAGACCAGCCCAAATGTAATTTTTTGATATCTTCTATAAAATGTGACAGCAACCTGGAAGATCTTCATAATTCTGTGAACCAGTATTTCCTAAATCAACAGTGATGGTGTTCTAAAATCATGCATAAGTTAAAAGAACTATTCAAAGTGCAAGGCCAGTGGATTTTACAGTAAGAGACTACGAAAAAGCTCACTGATATATTTTCAGATTCCACATTGCAATTAACCTTTAAAAAACTGCCACTTTTCCCTCTTGCCAGATTTTGATACAGTATCGCAGTAAATCCACAATTATCTATAGAACTTATTGAAATATTTCCTCACTTTCCAGCTACAAATTTGTGTGAATCTGGATATTCTTTATATACTTCAACCAAAACAGCATGTTGTAACAAGCTGAATGTAAAATCAATATGAAATTGTGCTCTTCTCTATCAAACCAGACGTTCAATATGCTGTAACCTATATGCTACTTTATGCAGTGAAAAGGAATTAAGTTTGCTGTTGAGCCGTATCCTAGACAAGTCAGGTGACCTAGAATAATCACAAAGGTCCTAAATACAAATGAGCATGGAGAAGCATCACCCTCAGAGTAAAACATCGTATAAAAAACACTCTACCAGTCATGGCTCCCTTGCAGATGGGAAGGGGCCGCAAGTCAAGAAATGCAGCAGCCTCTAGAAGCTAAAAAAAAAAAAAAAAAAAAAAAAAAAAAAAAAGGCAAGAAAAGGGATCCTTCCCTGGAACCTCTAGAAAGAAGCACAGCCTGCCACCACCTTGATTTTGACCCAATAGTGCTCCAGAACTGCCAGGTAATGAATGTGTCTTGTTTTACGCCATTGACAATGGCAAATTTTACCTGAGCCCTTGAACAAAAGCTAATGTTTAAAAAAATCCTTTCATTTTTGTGCCCCATGAAATAACTTAGTGCAGAGAATCACTCTTTCTCAGGTGACTTAGATAAATCTGAAAGACAGCCTCTTGTCTATCTATGACAAGGTCAGGCACAGATCGTCCGAATTCCCATTCTGTGCCTCATAAAAATTTAGCTTATCTTCTCTGTCCACATTGCCAGTTGAAACAAAAAGCATGTTAACAAAATTTCAGCTAAGCTTCTCTCCTTCCACAGTACCCTGAACTTGAACCCATCCTCAGCTGGAGCCATCATTCTGCACCTCTGAGTGTCCTCACCTAAGAAGAGCATGACCTCAGGATAAAACATTCTCAGGTCCACTGATCTATAACCCCATCCTCCTCCACATCCCATTTCCTGTGCCTGGCTCCCTCTAGCCTGTCTACTCTTCCTTACAAAAGAAAAGTCTCACCCACCTTGCAGAAATCCTTTCCAATAATTATTTCATTTTATTTATCCATTCATTTATTTTCATTTGACCAGAGAAACACACAGAGAAAGAGAGAGAGAGAGAGAATCATTTACAATAAAGTGGCCCTCTATCTAAGTCTGGATTTGATTTTTATTTAGCACCACTAAGTTCTGGTAATTTGTTACTGCCCATAGGAAATGAATACATCAGCCTACCTCAGCTAAAAGCAGCACCTTTCCCAAGTCAGCTTCTGAAAGTAAACAAAGCAGAGGGAAGAGATCAAAGCATTAGTTCCACTCAGTAGCTAGTACGGTGACATTCATGCCAAAGGCCGGGAAGACGAGATTGAGGAAAGTTCACCAAGATGAGGATCTTTGGTCAATCAAACTGATGATCCTTCAATGCACACTTGCAGTATCGTAGCTGGAAGTCTCAAAGAAGCATTCTTAAGCTTCTCAGTAGCCCAAAGTACAACCCATCGTTAATCAGGGACTCGTCAGTAGCCCCAAACCAGGAATGCACTTCTTTCTTACAAGACAAGTCTGCATGTGAGAGCACTTATATTACTTAAAAGATGAAAAGGCACCAGACGATGGTGCAGTGGTGACACCACAGGCCCACATGGGAAAATCCCAGGCTGTATCCCAGGACCTCCTAGGCATGTCAGGCCTGCATGTGCCTGTTATCTGGTCCCGTTGAAACTTGGGTGGATAATGAGGAGTAGAGAGCATTTAGTCTGTCTGTGTGTCCCTCTTTCATGAAAGAAAGAAATAAATGAACCTTAAATACATAAAAAGTAAAAAGTAAAACTTGAAGAATGAACATAAATCATACCATGTGTTGGGGTGAAAACTGGGAAAAGACTCTCTGAATTGTAACTTGGTGAAGCCCTGAAGGAGGCCCTCAGGGTGTAGACCTCATGGACATTTGCAAGGATGTTCTTTTAATAGGAAGGAATTTGTTTTCCTGTTTGTGTTATTTTGAGCAGTAGGAGGTGCAATGCAAGCAATACTGACAGCTGATATGTTGAAGTTGCAAAACGAAACCCTTTACTTCTTAAGAAAGACATAGTTATCTCCTAAAAGTCGTCCTGATGAACCAGATGTTTGATAATGTTGGGAGCTATTTTGGTGTCTTCAGTTGTCATTTCTTACTTGAAGGTTTAAAAATGAAAAAGCTAAAGGGCTCACTGAATTTCCTCTCAGCAGCCTCTGTCAGCCGTACGCGCGTGCTCCTCGCCTCTGTCGCGCCGTATCACTCGGCCACAGCCTGCCTTGCGATCCTCCCTCTCCGCGTCCACAGGTGGCGGCTGTTAGCCCTGCAGAGCACTCCCTGTGTGTGGAGCACGGCTGCACCAAAGGCGGCACACGCAGCCGCCCTGGCTGTCTCCGACTTTTCCACTCAGGAGGTAGGACCTGAGGTTTCTGGCTTATCGTCCTGTAAAACGCAGAGCAGGCAATTTAGGCTGTCTCGTAAAATAAAACAGGTTTTCAATGGGAGACATACCCTTCGCTGCGTTTTATTACTATTCCGTTCCTCTCTAGTTGCCGCCAAGCTGGCCTGCATTTCCCCCGCAGCCTGACATCTGCAAATGCCTTTCCCAGCTGAGCAGCCCGAAGCAGGGCCATGGCCCTTCTCCAAGGAGCACACAGGACTGCACGTGGGCTGTTTCCAACTGGCCACCTGACAAAACTGCGACTGCACCCTTGTGAGGGTTGGAGGTAATGGAGAGGAGTTAGAAGAAAAAAAAAAAAAGAAAGAAAAAGGAGAAAAGACACGCCCGGTAACTCTCCATGTACAGCCAGCCTCTCATCCCGGCCCATCTTTAATTCCCTGTCAACTCCTCTAACCTCTGACCTGAGTGGCTTTGGGGAGAAGGTTGGTTTCCTGTCACTAGATGCAAAATCATGGAGGGTGAATGTGGGGTGGAGTGGAAATAACTTTTATCAGATCCAAAATAAAAGGTCAAAACCTATCTTAGAAAAGTTTAAAATTCAGTTGAGTCCGATAAGTTTTCTTTAAACACTCCAGCATACCTCAAACCTATTAAAAATGATCCTCCCCTTCCCTGTGCCTTAAATTCAGTTGTAACCACAGAGGGAAACGAAAGCCCAGCCTCGATGACACAGCTGTCGTGCCGTGCTCCGCGGTGACGGGGTTGGTTTCCAAATGGCCTGTACGTGCCAGGCTTGCACACACGTGTGTGGGGTCCCGGCGGCTGGGCAAGAAGCTTAGCATGCAACCTATTGAGTGTGCTTGTCGTTCTCTCTCTATCTCTCTCTCAAAAGACAGAAATTTAAGTATTTTTGAGAGATTTTTGGCTAAAGGGCACATGCCCTCGCAGGAGGGACAGAGACAGCGAGAAATCACCCCTCAGGGGGGTGACCATGCCACAATCCCTCCTCCTCCTTCTCCTCTCTGGATCTTGGGCACGTGTGCACATGCGCCCAGCGTTGAGTTTCAAGCCACTGTATCCGGGACTTGAAATGCAGTCAGCCATGTGAGAGTCCAGCGACCTAGCCGCTATGCCTTCTGCTGGTCCCAAACTTAAAATTAAAAAAAAAAAAAAAAAAAAAAAAAAAAAAAAAGGGACCGACAGATGGCGTGGTGGTTAAAGGCGCTGGATTCCCACATGGCTGACCATGGTTCAGGTCCTGGACCTGGTGGCTTGCTTTTGTGCTTTCCATTTCTCTCTCTCTCTCTCTCTCTCTCTCTCTCTCTCTCTGCCTCTGTCTGATCAAATGAAATAATAATAATCATAACAAATGGAAATAAATAAATAAATTCTTAAAAAAAAATTTTTTTAAAGGGGAAAACGAAGAAGGAGAGAGGAAAAAGCAAATATTGCAGTGTAAGAAAAATTCACTACCGAGATAAAAATAAAAGGTAAAGCACAGATAAAATGGCTATAGTACTAGAATGTGAAAGCTAGAAAGATCACTTATTCCAATATGCCCTCCTTTTTATTTCATTATTATAATTACCACTGCCCCACCGAGTCCCCAACATGCCCTTCTAATGGAAGGACCCCATGCGTGAGTTACCAAGGACTGTACAGCTAAACTGCTGCCTGGTCACTCCATTTTGCAGCTCAGCCAGAACCAGGACAGTGGAAGCGGGAGTGAGAAGTCTTTAGGCAAAGGTATCACCTGCCTCTTGCTGTCAGGCTCCTTACAAATGCTACCTCCCTTCAAGTTTGCCTCCAAATGCTATGAGCACGCAAAAGCATATGTGTCAACTGGATCGACATTGAACTAATGCACCTAATGATTTAACTCTGCATTTTGTGGTATAAATTTTGTTTTATTACTTTTATTTTTATCTACCACTGTGACTTGGGAATGGAGAGAGTTGGGTTCAAGAAACATATTCGCATTTCGCTTAATGTTAATTTAGGTGTTCCGTCCGTGTGCTTCTTTGGCATCTGGGTGGATACTATTGTTTAAGAAGACATTCATCTCAGCACTACATGACCTGATCAGAACATGCTGGAGTGTCGAGGCTACGGTTCACAGTTCCAGAATCCTCCAGTCCTTCCCCATGACCCACACCTAGTCTCTAACGTCAGTCTCTGACATCTCTGTAGCTGTGGCCACAAGGAATGCTGGCAAGGCTAGCATCTCACACACTGTCTTTGCTTCTGCTGCCCCCTCTCTGGAGTGCCCTTCCTCCCTTTCTACCTGGAGAACACCTGTCCTTTTTCCCTGACCTCCACCACTGGTAGAAATAGCTCCCTCTTCCTGTGACCTCTCCAGACACTGGAGAGGTTGAAGGAGGGGACCATGGATTAGTCTCTACAGATCAGCGACTGGCAGAGGCTCTGCTACAGAGTAGGAGCCTCTGTGTGATGGTGGACCTGAAGCTGGATGAACTCAGAATTGACTCATCCAACACGCGTTTATTGATCACTACTGTGTACAGGTCTGTATGATGAGGAAGACATATAAAGGTGAGTAAGCCCCAGTTCCTGCTTACAAAGAGCTCTGAATCTAATGAAAATTGAATGCAAATCTGTCTCCCACCATGGGAGACAGATATCAAAGTGTATTCCCTTCTGATCGTAGGTCAGAGGCATCGTGTTCATGGGGCCAGAGTTATTCTACCATCCTTAGAAAAACCCACTTGACTATGTGTCACATCCACATCTAATGAAGTTTTAATAATTTGACATTTTTAATGTTAGATTCAAATTAACAGAGGCCTGGAGATATTAGGGCTGGGCAAAAAAAGTATAACAGAGAAAGAAAGAAAATTAAAACTGAGAAAAAGAAGAGAAAAGAAGATAATCAAATTTTACAGAAGGAGATTCTGTTCTTTTTCTCAAAGTGAAGACTAAAAGGAGAATTTCCCTTTTTTTCTTTAGAAATCCACCACTGGCCCAAGAGGCCAGGCACGTACTCAGCTCCCACCTCAAGATTTCATTTATAGCATCCTCCTATTTTTAAAAATGGATTTCTGTGAAATGTTTCATAATGTGGATTGGTTTCTTTGGGGTCTGCCTCTGTACTAGAGCTGCATAAAAAAAGACATTAATAACTTCTCCGTTAATGGGTTTTTCAGAGTCTCCAAAGATTCACCTTGTACATTATAACTTCCTCCCACTTAGCCTCCCGGCTAAATCTTGATTGCCCTTGTAAGACATCTTCAGGACATATTGCTTAAGTTAAAGATGGTCCTTCTGAGAAACAGCTCACGCTACGCACAGGCACCCTCGCACCACGGCAGTTCTTAAGTGCCATTATTTCGTGTGTCATCTTACCTACATCCTGTGAAACACCAGCTCCAAGAGGGCCTGTCCCTGCCTAGAATATGAAGAAATTCAATGGCAGAGGCAGCCGAGGCCCTAGTCCAGACTGAAGAGGTGGCTTTGAACTGGTTATCTCATATTTCTGTCCTTTTCCAGGACACTCGACTCAGCTTACCCACTCATCAGCTCTACAGGACAAGGCGGAGTGGCCAGTTATTGTGCTATTTTGAAACCTTCAGAAGAAAGAAAAACATTAGCATAAAATTATAGTTTGCTGGGTCAGTAGGTGGTGTGGAGGCTAGGGTTCTGGATCCTGCATTACAGACTGCACGGTTCAAGTCCCAGACCCAGCAGCTGAGCATCATATCAGATATGTGTGCATGTATGCCCAAAATCCCAAGAGGAGAATACAAGAGGGAGAATTGTAGTGTGACCATTCCCCCCACCCCCAGGGGGGTAATTTCTCACTTTCCTTCTCTCTGTCTCTCCCTCTATGGCAAATACATGTGCCCTATAACAAAAAAACTAAAAAATAAAAAAAGTTTCCTAAGTGTATATGCTAGTATAGATATATGAAATCTAAGAGTATAGATATAGCGACATGTATGAATACGCACACACTGAATCATAGATACTGAAGTTACAGTCTTGACACAGGTCTCGAACTTTGCTCTATAAAGGCTATGACACTCTAGAACATAAGCCATTGGAGGGAAAGAATCAAAGCTTGCTCATGTTTATCTTTGTTTCTAGACAAAGTTTTCTCCTTTCCTGGTTTCGATAGAAATCAAGCTTGGCTTTCTCTAAAATGCCTGTCATTAGAACTAGTAACAGTTATCCTCCTGCTTTAGTTTTCCTAAAAAACAAACAAACAAACAAACAAACCTGAATTTACATGTGACAAGCAAAGATCCTATGGCTGTTTTTGCTAGAGTCAGAGTTCTTTCATGAGTAATGGAGAGCTTTAGGAGAAAAACGTGCACACACAAGTTTGCCTGTGATTTTTGGAGGGTCACGGGCCCTGACAGCTACCGTAAAAGTCTCTGCTCTTGAAAATACTTGAAAAATCCACTCCTGGTATTGTGCCCTTTCTCCCCCAGGTTAGCAGGGCTTTATCTCACTTGGTCTATGCATCTCTGTTCTGCCCAGAGAGTTCTTGCTGAGTCAGCCACCCCGAAACTGCCAGGTCACCGTGGAGGTAGTTTGTGCCTCCCCGTGTTGTCCTTGAAGAAACGACAGCCTGGTTGACAGAGCAGCACTGGTTCTAGACAGATGACAGCGCACTTGTGGCAAATCAGTTTCAGAACAAATCGCTGTCTCACGCCCCTCACCGCTCTGTCATGAGACTGTCAGGGGCTGTCTGTGAGACATGCACATCGAGGAAGCCTGGCCAACTGGCACTCACAGAAGACGACATCTATTCACAGCATCTGTCTCTGCAGGCGTCCGAGTGCTCCACCCAACGTTCTAGCTGAAAGCGTGACAGAGAGTACCCTGGGCGGCAGCTGCAAACAGCAAAGGCCCATGAAAAGTTGGTTCCAGACTTTGGATGCATGGTTGAGAGTCAGTGTGGCGTGATGGCTGAAAGCGTGGACTCTGGGCTTCACCGGGATCGTTCTGCCACTTGTCCTTTCAACCTGTAGTAGTTACTGAACCACCCCGTTCTTCAATTTCCCCTAGAGAAATGGTTATAAAGAAAAAAAATCTCCATTTTGCAGGGTTACTGCATGTAGTGAATGCGGGGGTAGTAAATTCAGGTCAAAAGCTTTGCACAGTGCCAATCAGGTGATAAGTTCTCAAGAAATTCAGGAACAGAACAGTAAATTTGAGTTGACTCTAACTTATAAAAGGAAACCATGTAAATTCTAGCAGAGAACCATGTATAGTGGTGACTACATCTGTTCAGGCTGCCCTAACAAAAATCATAGACGAGATGGTTCAAACTGCAGAAATTCATTTCTCACAGTCCTGGAGGCTAGAAGCTCCAGATCGAAGTGCCGGCCGACCTGGCTGCTGGTGCGAGCTCTCTTCCTGATCTGTGGACGCCCACCTTCTCACTGTGTGCCTGCTTGGCAGGGGCAGGGGCAGGAAGCTGCTCTCAGGTGCCTTTCTTATGAGGACACTAATCTTTTTAGACAAAGGTCCCACCCTTATGGCCTCATTAAACGTTAACTGCCACATTAGAGACCTATCTCCAAATAAAGCCCCATTTGGGAGTTTGGGCTTCAATACGTGAATTTGGGTGGAGAAGAGATATACTTCAATCTACAGTAGGAGGTAATAGATTCTACATATTCTGAGAAATTTGGAATGAGACAAATATTCAGATGTTATTCCCAGTTTATAAACCTTATAAGTTGTTTTTTTATTTCATTTTCTTTTATATATTCAATCATGTTATTTAGCTTACAAAGTGAATATTTCAACATGTGAACATTTCTCCCTAGTCCAGTTGATAAAACTATAAAATTATCTTCAGCAGATAATCTCACATTTTTTTGTCCCATTAATGCTTTGCCTATTTTTCTTCTAAATTTCCTTCCTCAGACCCTACTCTTTCACACACACTGTATCTGATATTCACATCCATTTACTGTGTTTCTATATCCTTTAGTCCATCAGCTAATGCTAGTGTTCATGCACATTCACTCTGCAGTCTGATACACTATGTATTTCGTTGTGAGAAAGATGCAAATTCTGAATTGAGACAATGGCCCATATAAAATATATTTCTCCTTCTCTGGGTTCTCGGGAAGCCATGTCGAGCACAGAGGCTCTTCTGCACGTGACCAAATGTGTGAGGATATTTGCGTAATTTGAGATTGGGCCTTGGAACTGAACATACAGCACAACGAACAGCCCAGCAGCTGAGCCAGGGAGTGAGGGCAGACACAGGCGTGCCATCTCATGGAAGAACCACGGAGCCCAGGAAGACACTCTAACTTCACAGAGTGCAGAAGAAGGAACCGGCTAGTTTGTCAACCAGAAAAAAACACACCTAGTGCTCTGCTAACTCTGTGTTTCTATTTTTCTTGCTAACTTCAGAGAAACTGAACTAGAACAAAAGAGAGAAGGAAAAAAGAAGAAAGAAAGAAAAAGAAAGGAAGAAAGAAAGAAAGAAAAAGAAAGAAAGAAAGAAAGAAAGAAAGAAAGAAAGAAAGAAAGAAAGAAAGAGAAGAAAGAAGAAAGAGAGAAGAAAGAAAAAGAAAGAAAAGAAAGAAAGAGAGAGAGAGAGAGAGAGAGAGAGAGAGAGAGAGAAAGAAAGAAAGAAAGAAAGAAAGAAAGAAAGAAAGAAAGAAGGAAGGAAGGAAGGAAGGAAGGAAGGAAGGAAGGAAGGAAGGAAGGAAGGAAAGAAAGAAAGAAAGAAAGAAAGAAAGAAAGAAAGAAAGAAAGAAAGAAAGAAAGAAAGAAAGAAAGAAGGAAGAAAGAAAGGAAACGAAAAAGAAAGCTCTTCCACATTTTCATGCCTGTTTGTATGTGTCTGAGCTGTTCCTGTGGTCCAAGCTCCATCCCTCCCTTTAGGAAGGCATCAAGCCATCCTTCAAGCCCCAGGACAATTACACTTCCCCTTTGCTTTCTCCTGAGTCCCTCAGCCTCTCAGTACGCTCTGTCTCAGGTCCTATGTCCCAAAGCACCTTTCCTCCACACTTACTGCTCTGGGATCTGTCACCAAGTTCTTATCTCTGGCAGTTTTCTCACCTACAAGACAGGTATAATATTAATACATGTGTTATAGACTAGTGATAATTAATGAAATAAAAAATGTGAAGAATTTAAAACACGTAGGTGTGACATTATTGCTGCTTAAAAACTCTTAGTCTATTAGTATTCTTTTTTTTTTTAATTATTTTATTTGACTTTATTTATTTATTTATTTATTTATTTATTTATTTTAATTTGACCAGAGAGGGACAGAGTGAGAGAGAGAGAGAAAGTGAGAAAGCATGCCACCAGGTCCAGGACTAGAACCGCAGTCAGCTATGTGGGAGTCTAGCATCCTTAATCACCATGCCACCTTCCGGCCTCCCTACTGTTAGCATTCATTGTTTGTAACTTGTGTGTTTCACAAACCTCAAATAAGTCTTGCAGCCTCGTTGCCTCTATTAACTATGTGACATTTACCTGACTCCACACAAATAGCTAAGGGCATTTTTTTTAAGTCACAATTTTTTTTTATTTTAACTTTATTTTCCATTCATTCACTGTATATCATGGCAGCATAGAAAATGAATTTTCCCATCCAGAATACACTGCATATTGACTCAATCAAAGATATTACCATATATGTTATGTTCAACAAATAATTTTCCATTTCTTGTTTCTTATATATATCTTACTTCTTTTTTCCCCCTTGGTTCCCTCCCTCTCACCCTCTGCCATCTCCCACCCTCCTCCACACTGTTGTTTCTGGTATCTACAGTTGCTTTCCCCTTTTCGTTTTGTTTTGTTTCCATATTTTATAGATTCACAACAGATCTTAAACTAAATACTTTTCTAGCTAAAGGCATCTAAAGTATGTATGCATTTTCTTTTAAAAGAGTTGGATTGAATTTTTGATTCAGTATAAATTTATGATTTTCCCCTTATAAATCATTGTTCTTTTTAAATCAATTTTGTTGAAACATAACTTGCATTCAGATGAATGCTTCTGGTTTAAATATGAAGTCTGATGTATTTTGACAAATGCATACATGCACCCTTATAGCTACCACCACATGCAGATCTAGAACACCCTCGTGACCCCAGAGAAGTCCTTCCTATCCTGGTCCAGTGAAGTCCACTCTGCCCCCCCAAAGAAACAACTGTTCTCCTTTCTGTCACCGTAGGTTAGTTTTACATGATCTATAACTCTATATAAGTAAAATCCTTCAGTAAGTTTTCATTTGGTATGGTTTCTTTTAATCAGACTAGTGTTTTTGTGTTCCATTCATTTTGTTGGACTGATCGTTGGCTCACTCCTTTAAGTCACTGAGCAGCATCCCACTGTACAGATACACCACCATTTGTGTGCAGCTTCACCTATGAATGAATATTTGGTTATCTTCATCTTTTGTCTGTCATGAATAAAGCTACGTGAACATTTCAGTGTAAGTCCTCACGTGGACATACCAGTTCTACTCAAGTGTAAGTTTCTAAGAAATGGTCAAGTTATTTCCTGTTCTGATTTCCCTCCTGCAATATGTGATTTCTAGGACTCCAGGGCATCACCAATGCTTGAAGTTGTAAGTCTTTACTTTTATTCATTCTCGTATGTAACTGTGGCACTTTATATCATTTTCATTATATTTCTGATGAATAGTGATACTGGTCATCTTTTCATATGGTTTCTGGCCATTTTATATTATGTTATATGAAGTACCTGTTTAAGTACTTTGTTTGTTTTTTTTTCTTACTATTATTGAGTTATAGAAATTCTTTATATGTTCTAAGTACATATCCCTTGTCAGGTGTATGCCCTCTATATTCTCCCAGTTTGAGGCTTGTCTTTCATGTTCTTTACAGTATCTCTTAAAAAAACAGAGATTTTGGATACAGTCCAATTAATCATTTTTTTCCATATCTATATTTTGTATCTGAAGAAATTTTTACTTTCCCCAATGTCTCAAGCATTTTCTCATCTGTTTTTGTCTAATAAGTTCATGGTTTGGGCTCTATGCTCCATTTAAAGTATATATTTGTGTAAGTTTCAAGGTAATGATTCGAGTTCATGTTTTTCCCATACATCTATCTAGTTCTTCCAGAACCATAGACAAAAAAAAAAAAAGACAAGAAAAATATTTTCCATCTAACAATTGTGATGCCTCTGTTCAAATCAATAGACTATAAATGAGTGGGTCTGTTTAGAGACTCAGTGTTCTGTCAGTCTGTGTGTCGAATCTTATGCTCATACTGTAGTCCTGGATACTGCCACATTGAAATTAGGCAGTTTCAGTGTTTCATTTTCATTTTTTTAAAATTATTTTAGCTATCCTTTAGCACTATCTAGTAGAAATTTTTAGATAATAAAAGTGTTCTTGGTTTATGCTGTCTAGTAAAATATCTATGAACCATATGTGACTAAGAGTATTGGGGCCAGCAGTTAGCGTAATGGCTATGTCGCTGAACTCCCATGTAGCCAACAGCGGTTCGAGTCCCAGACCCGGTGGCTTAAACTCACACCGGGTGCGTGTGCATGTGTGCCCAAGATCCTGAGAGAAGAATGGAGAAGAAAGGATTGTGGCATGGCCATACCCCCTGGGGGATGATTTCTCGCTTTCTGTCTCTCTGTCTCTTTCTGTCTTTCTGGTGAGCGCATGCACCCTATAGCAAAAACCTCTCAAAAAAAAAGGGGGGGTATTAAGTATTTGGTTGGTATAACTGAGAAATTCAATTTTTCAGTTTTACTTAATTAATTTTAATAATTTAACTATGCGTAGCTACATGGGGCTAGTGGCTATCATATTAGACAACTAAATTCTTTGCATTTCCATAGATATTTCTGAATTACTTTGTGAATTTCTATCAAAAAAAAAGTCTAGGATTTTTACTGAGACTTTATAGGCTCTATAGGTCAATGGGGAAAACTGACATCTTAATACCAAGTCCAAAGAGCTACATAAATCTGAGGCCTAGTCCCTCAATGTGTCTCTCTCCATTGTGCTGACATAACAAAATGCCATAAACCGGGTAGTTTAGAGACAACAGACATTTATTTCTCACAGTCCTGGAAGCTGGTAAGTTCAAGATCAAGGTGCTATCAGGTTCAGTGTCTAGAAAGACCTGCTTCTGGATCATAGATGGTGCCCTTTAGCTGTATCCTCGCATTGTGGAATGAGCGGCCGAGCTCTGTTGGCCTCTTTTAGAAAGGGCTACTCCCATTCATAAGGGCTCCACCTGATAGGCTAATTACTTTCCAGAAGCTCTGCCTCCTCTTACCATCATCTTGGGGGTTAGGATTTCAACATACAAATTTGGGGAGCCACAAACATTCAGACCAGAGTGCACATGTTTGGTCTGTTTTATCTCTACATGTTTTATGATTTTCTATTCTAAACGGTATTTTTTATTTCTTTTATTTTTTTATGGCTAATACATAGAAACAAAACTGATTTTTTTTGTAAATTGTAGATTCTTAAGGCTTTTGTATATACCTATATATGTGATCTATCCATGAAGACACTTTCACTTCCTTTCTTACAATCTAATGTCTTTCCTTTCTTTTTTTTCCTGCCATATTTCTCTGGTTAGAACCTCTAGCAGAATACTGAATTTAAGTGATGAAAGCCCTCTCTTTATCTCATTTCAGTTTTAAGGGCATAACGTGGATGATTGAAGTAGGGTTTTCTTTTATTACTATTTTATTGGTATCCTTTATTAGGTTGAAGAAGTTTTCTCCCATTCCTGGTCTACTGAGATTTTTTTTTTTACCATGAATGGATGTTATATTTTGTGAACTTTTTCCTTCAACTACCAAGACAATATATTATTTTTCTTTTTTTAGCATGTTAATATAATGATTACATCAATTTATTTCTAGTCATTAAACAGACTTCACACTCCAGAGATAATTATATTTGGTTATGATGTATAAACACTTTATATGTTGTTTAATTCAGTTTGTTAGTATGTTGTTAAGGTTTTTTAAATTGTATGTTCATGAAAGTATTGACTCTATTTCTGGCTGGAATTGTTGAAACTGTCCTTCATGAGGAATCAGTGGTTGCTTTTAACTGTGTTTCCCCATGTGTAATGTATGTTTTTCTCTAGCTTCTTTTAAGATATTTCTCTTTATAACTGATTTCCAGTAATTTGATCATGACATACTGAGAGTGTGTACCTGTGTGTGCATCCTTGTTTGAGTGTGTTGTGCTTCATAGATCTGTATGTTTATAAAGATTTTAACAAATTTGGGAATTTTTTGGCAATTATTTCTTCAAATATTTTTATTCTCTAGTTCTCTGAAACTGTCGGCAGAAGGCCTCGGCTCCTCACCGTGTGTATCTCTTCATGGGCCTGCATAAGTGTCCCCACAGCACAGCACACCTTTCGCTGAGTGTCCAAGACAGGGCAGTGAGGAAGACACATTGCCATCTGTGACCTAGTCTTCAGGGTCACGCCCCATCATTTTTGCCTCTTTCTATTCAGTAGAAGTAAATCTCTTAGTCCAGCCCACACTCAGGGGGGGTAGGATTACTCCCTACTTTTGGGGCAGATTTGGAGATCACCACACCTGCTTTCCTGAGTTGCCAAGAAGGTGTCTTACAAGATACATTGTTGGGGCTGTTGTCTATAGGCCTGGAATAGACTGATGCGAATGACCCTACCAAAGGATTAAACCAATGACCATCACTACAACTCTGGACCTCTAACTAGCAATCTTACTTCATTGCAGTATAATAAATTATTCCCACCCTTTTTTAGATTGAAGTATGATGCCATGGAAAACACCCCAACATATTGTGATCCGGTCTTTTTTTGTATTTTATTTCCTTCTCTCTCAGACCTATATCTACATTTTACAATAGACATTCTAACAACTGATCAATACTCACTGCATTTACTATTGGTAATGAGTGTTAACAAAATAAGTGTTCTCATCTGTCAGTAATCACAAGGTTATTGGAAGAATCAAGTAAGCTTGCAAATGAAAAATCGTTATAAGGGAATGAACACAGTAGTTGTTTAGTAAATGTTCTACTTAAATCAAAACAAACAAACAAAAATCTAAACAGGACACTGATCAGCCAATAGCTCTTACCTATAGCTGCCTGACTCAGGGCAACTATCATCTGGCAGGTTCCAGATCATGTAACTGAATTTGTATTCCTCTGCCCTTCTAAAGGGTGATAAGTAGCTTGTCTTTTCACCCGATAGTTTATTAGTACAAAACATATAAAAATATACCACATCAGGTGGAGCATTTCTGCTTACCGGCCGACTTTCCTTCCTTTGTCTGTTCTTGTGACCTTGGTGAAACATGAATTGAATCTCATTCACACTGCAGTTTTAATGAGGTTATTACCTCGCATATCCAATGAGATTGTGGCTTGTGTCATTAGTTTTCTACTTCAAGATACATTCTGTCAGCTACTGAAGGAATTAAGCTTTTAACTGAAAATAAACTTTAATAGCTGGTCACAGCTACATCTTAAATCTATTATTTAAGGTGAGTATTTTGCATACACGTTAACATAAGTCTGTGGGTAACCACTCACTAAAGCTCTTTATGTCTCCTAAGTTACTGTGTACAGCCAATTTTTAATTATTTGCACTAATAGGCAACAACATAATTAAAATTAATGACCCAAAAACTGTATCCTACCTTCCAAAAACCTTTTCTTTCCTCTTTGCCAGGTATACCACATGTAAGTAATTTAAGTTTGGTCTTCTATTTCTACTACTCATGCTTATAGATAAAGCACTAATAAGCAGAAAAGAGTCAAAATAGGTCAATTACATGAAGAAAAGCACAGACCTTACTACACCTAAAAGTGAATATTCATTTTCCAAATAAGTAAGAATCAACTGCACTTCCAGGCATAAAAACAGAGAAGAAAAAAAAATTTTATATTGTGGCAATTATAAGTAATATGCCCTTAGATCAAGAAATAGTGTTTTTAACTAGGCTGATAAATAGTTTTCAAATCATATACCAACCTTGTATGTTTTATGGTGCTAAAGTATGGACTGAAAAAGGTCTTCAAAACTAAGGGCACAGGGGAGAGAGAGTAACGAAACATCCAGACTTTTGAGAACAACCTTATTTATCATAAATTACTCGAGCCATTTTATAACCATCCTGCCCACTTAATCCATATAAATCCCACCTTTGAGCCAGCAGTACCTTCCATTTCTGGAATGTAGATTACTCTCCACCATTAATCTCCTTCACGCCACCTCTGTTAACCCAGCTATTCCTATGTGCTCACTTCCAAGGGAGGACAGAAGCAGTGACAGCAACTGTATGCAGCGTCGAACTGAGGAGGCAGCAGGGAGGAAGACTGCAAAGCTCCATGGGAATAAACAGAGACTGCATGGCTTCTGAAGGGAGCACGTACCATGCAGCTCAGAGAAAAGGAACAATGCAACTTTGATGACTCAGAAACTTTGCTTGGAGACTTACCACCCTAAGAATAGACCCAGCTTGCCTTGTGGATATACTTGTAGGTTCTACATTGGGTCCCTATCTGACAGCTTCTGGAAGACACTTAAATGTATAACATCAGCTCTTCTAGGAACAGTCAATGCTAAATTAACATGCATTCCATTGTGGTTACTACACTCGAGTTTCACTTCTTTCTTCTCCCAAAGGTAGTGAGTTTTTCCTTGACACTCCTGGTCTTCTGGAAGTTGGCTCAAGTATCTATCTGGCTTATCAGGGAGGGAATCCAACAATTTTCTCTCAAATACCAAGAACACAATTCAACAATCATAGCAGCAAGGATCACTTTTTCTTCCTGGAAGAGCAGATTGCCCCATCCTCAGCTCAGAGTTCCTGGAGGGCATTTAGTCACCAGGCTCTCTTCTGAATCCATTTCTTTAATGAACACTTTGCCCGTACAGAGCTGACTCAGATAGATGCTTAAAGCCCCACGCTTGGTGTGCCCTAGATTTCGAATGTCCTTCCAAACAAATGCCCAAGAGCTGAGAGCCCATTTATTGCAGAGACAAATGCGTTTGTTCCCATTGCAGGACTGCAGGCAACGGATTGCATCTTGATATTGTATGTCTTGTGCATGATTCAATCAAAGTAACAAGGTCAACTAAGTAACAAGGCCAAATAAATGTACTCCAAAGACATCCTGCTGCAACTTAAACACTTTTGTCCTTCTAGTTTGTAAACAAAGAAAGAAAGAGAGAAAGAAAGAAAGAAAGAAAGAAAGAAAGAAAGAAAGAAAGAAAGAAAGAGAAAGAAAAAAAAGAGAGAAAGAAAGAAAAAGAGGAGAAAAAGAACTCTATCAAAGACAGAATCTTCATATTGGAAGCACCTGGATCCTAGATGATATCCATGTACCAATTTTTACCTAAATTTCTATGATTCTTCTGTGAAAATGCTGTTTTTATTATTTTTTAATTGCCACTGGGCAATTAAAAAATTGTGCCCATCGGAAAGAGACAGAGAGACAAAGTGGAGAAGTGGAAAGCTTCCCTCCCGCAGTGGGACCTGGATAAGCCTTCTCCATTTTTCCATCCTCTCAGGATTTTGAGCACACACACGCACACATAGGCTCAGCATGTTTTTCAAGCCTTTCTTGCTGCCAGGACAAAGATTCAAGCTGTGGTTGGCCATGTGTCATCTGGCTTCCTTAACTACTAGGCCACAAGTACAGCCTAATTTTTAAATTTTCCTATGCTACTTACTTTCATAATTTTCTTTTTTCCTATTTTCCTTTGTAGGCTAAATTCCATCTTCACCACTCTAGGCAGTGTGACCTGGAGCAAGTCACTTTACCTCTCTCTTCCTGAATTTCTTTACCCACAAAGTGGGGAGAAAATATATCCCACCTCACAGGGTTGGGAGGAAAAATAAATGTGTCCATACACTGAAATATACACACATCTGCGGTGGGCACAGGCCCATGCCGTTCTCAGACTCAATATTGCCATACAGGAAAGAAAAAAAACTAGATTACAGTATCAATTATTAGCTCTGATTGTCACTCAAAGGCCCACTATTCAATAGGATAATATTCCAGGTAGCCCAGTCCTTGAAATTCTTACCTCATTCAATCATTTTGCATCAGCAATGTTTCCATCATTAGCGACTCCTGACTTTACATTATTCCCTCTTTCCTATGGGCTCACTGCTCCCTGTGGGCATGGTTTTCTATTTGTCCTCAGGTTCCAATCCTGTCTGGCTGTCTTGGGTAACATAAGCAATACCTGGTCTTCGGGACTCTGCCATAGCACCCTCCTGAAGGTAAGTAACTGATGTCAAACTTGCACCTGTACAATGGAAGGCGGCTGTTCAAGAACAGGTGCTAGGAAAGGGCCTCATGGGTCAGTCAGGATATGCACCTTGGCAATTGCTTGAGCTCGGTCTTCCATCATTTTGTGGCTTAAAGCATGACAATATTTTCAAATGTTTTTATTATATTCAAGTGTGAAGAAAGTAAGGAAGTGCTAGGTAAAATAGTGTTTATAATACTCAACTGTGAGCCACATCTTCCCATCAACTAGATGTCAACCTTTGCACTCGCTATAATCCTATTACCTTTTCCAGGGCAAATGCAGAAAACTCAGAATGGGAGAAGCGCTTGAAAGAGAACTGAGATACACCGAAATCCAGCAGCAGCCGTGAGCCGATTGGCTCAGTCTCGGCAGACCTCTAGAAAGACAGGAGGAGGTTGTAACACACACCCTCTCGGCTGTCTTCAAATTCACTGTGACTACTACCAACCTCCTTTGGGGTCTTAGTACCTCTCACTTGGTTTCTGAAGAGTTTTTCTCTCTTGCTCTTATTCTCGATTCTTTCTGATCCGAAGCACTTTTCAAATTGGTGCCAGATTAATCTTATTATTGCACTCATATCTTCAATTATTTCCTTTTAAAAAATGTATTCCGTTTTATTTATTATTAGTGGTTTTTTTTTTACTTTTTAAAATTTATTTATTTACATTTAATCACATGTCTTCACAGTGTACCACATTTTTTCCAGCACAAATACCATCCATGTCAGTCAAGACAAAGATATTACTGTATACCTTATCATCAGCAAATAACTTCTCAATTTTTTGTCAATTAAGCATACTTTTACTTGTTTTTTTTTTCCTTCCCCTTTCCCTGCCCTCCATTCCATACTAAACTTTTTTCACATCTTATTGATTCACAAAATATCTTAAACTAAAAATATGGACAAAGCTGGAATCTAGTGATAAGTACACAGTAATTTTCTTCTGAAACATTTTTTTTCTCTCTCCATTCCCCCTTTTACTAAAGAGGGGTATAAACTAACTAATTCACTAAAATTAGGTTAATCTCAATTTGGTCTGTTATTTGCACAAAGCCCCACAAGAATTCAATTTCTGATGCAAGGCAACAGACACTATTATATTATTAAATTTATGCAAATAACCATTCTGTCACAAAATAAGAATGCTCACAAATATTTTTTGATTGCAAAGGGGTCAAGAAGGGAGAAAACTTAAAGTTTCAATTAAAAAACATTAACAAATTGCTTAACCTATCAACAACTCACAAGAGAACCAAAATCCTTAAATCAGAAGACAAAGTGTAGAAGATAGTAATAGAATAGAATAGTAATAGAAAATCATAGAATTATATTTTACTACTTCATTCTCATATAATCCCTCTTTTGTTGAATTTGCAGTGTTACTGTGGTTTGATCTTTCTGTTTAAAACCTGTAAGTTAACATTCAGCATTGTTATGGATATTTCCAAACTTGTCCCTACCATTAGGCTGGCCTTTTTCTTGGTCATTTCTGTTCTCTTATTTCTGTCTGTCTTTAGTTTTCCTGGTCTAGCACTCCCTTCAGAGATTCTCGAAGAGCTGGTCTGGTGTTGGCAAATTCTTTCCAATTTTGTCTATCTGAGAATATCCCGGGCTTTTCTCCCCGTATGAAGGATAATCTTGCCGGGTACAGTATTCTTGGCTGAAATTGTTTTTCACTTAATACTTTGTATATATTTTCCCATTCTTTCCTTGCTTGCATTGTTTCTGATGAGAGGTCTGATGGGATATCCTTTGAAAGTAACTTAACATTTCTCTCTTGCCAATTTAAGGATCTTCTCTCTGTGGTTTTGGTCAATCTGGCTATGACATGCCTTGGAGAAGATCTTGGGTTGATTCCATGTGGAGTCCTTTGTATTTCTTGGGTCTAGATATTTGAATGCCTCTCTAGGTTTGGAAAGTTTTCTTCTAGGATTTTGTGGAATCTATTATGCCCTGATTAGTTTCTTCACCTTCTGGGAAATCGATTATCTGGAAGGGCATCTAATGGTATCTAGTATTACTTGTATATTATTCTCATTTTAGAGAGTTATTTTCTCAGTCTTTTTGGTGAATTTTTCGAGGTCAGAGGTTCTGTCTTCTATAGCTGAGATTCAGTCTTCTGTATGATCTAATCTGCTTTTAATATTTTCAAGGGAGGTTTTGATTTCCTGTATTATGGCCTTAATCTCTAATAGTTCCATTTGATTCTTTTTTATGGTATGTATTTCCTCTTTCAGATTGTGCAATAACTTTCTTACCTCCTGGAAGTCGTTGTCTATTTTCTCCTGCATATTGTGGAGTTCATTGCCTCTCTTCGCTTGCATCTCTGTTAGCTTTCTAACTATGAATATTCTAAATTCTTTATCTGACACTTCTATGAGTTCCATTGTACTGTCTGAGAAAGATGAAGGGCTGTTCTTTTCCCTTGGGGGAGAGATATTTTCTTGGTTTCCCATATTTCTTATGCCTCTGCCATGATTTCTGGTCATCTGATGGATTATATGTTAATTCCTACTTTCTTGGAATTAATTCTGAGTGTTAGAGGCATGTGGAATGAAATGACCTGCAGTGTTTCTGCAGTTCCATTTCCCTGATTCTCACCAAGCAACCTGCACTTTTGTGGATGGAACTGGATATTACAAAGGCCTCACAGTTTCTAGGGAATGGGTGCACCAAGGCTGAGTTGCAGGATTTCAACTGAGAATTCAGAGGTGTGTGGGAGATGAGCCACACTCTCTGCAGCTCTGTGTTTCTCCCTGCTGCTCACTTTGTAGTGTCTCCTCTCTGACTTTTAGTCATTTGGTGGTATCTTCAAGTTTGGCTAATTTGTTGGAGATTTCTGCTACTGTAAGCTCATATGCTTCACCTAACTATGAGATACTTCTATGTCTATTTTGCCTCTACTACTGTGTTTTGCAATGTGGTATCCACAGGAAGAGATTTGAATTCAAACTTATGAATATGAGTTTCTCCCTTTCTATAGCAGTTCAGTAGGGGTTGAGCATTTCTATGACACTAAAAGCATTCAGATGTTTCACTACTGTGCACTTAGACCTATCTAGACACTCTAAGTGTGAAAGTTGAGAAGCAAGATGAGAAAGGAAAGCGAAAGAAAAGGAAAAAAGGGAAAAAGACAAAAAATAAATAAAACACCAAAAAAATGAAAAGGAAAAAAATGTATTCTAAATAAAAGGCAAAAAACTAAAAACCATGTGGCACTGAAAGAGGCAGAGCTGGGCCCACCTCAGAAGCACATGATTCTGAAATTAGCAAAAGAAAAGAGAGGTGAGAGACAAGAGACAGTAGTGGCAGATTTAATAAACAAAAAAAAACCATATATATCAAAAAAGAAAACTTTCGAGAGAAAGGGAGAGAGACAGAGACCAAAAGAAGACAGAGACCAGCCTACCTCGCTTTACTAGGAATTTGGTGGGAAAGAGAGCTTTAGGACAGAGGCTTTTCTGTTAAAGGGGCAGAGTTGGGCCCACCTCAGGTGCACATGGCCTCTCACTTCACTAGGAGTTGGGCCAGAAAGTTCAATGATTTCTTATAGTCTGCCACCATGTGTAAAAACTCCACATTTTGGTTTGCAAAGTCCTCCAGAGGTCCAACCTTAACACAAGTTTCTAGCCTTATTTCCTGGGATTGCCTGCACATACCATATACTCCAGCAAGGCTGGATGTTTCTCAGTGTTCTTTCTCAGTGATTTACAACATTATTTCCAAAAGAAACTTATTCTCCCACTGTAACTCATTTTTTGGTACCAAATTCTACCTCCTCCCTGAGGACAACCACCACTCTTGCAATAAGATATTATCTTTTCTCCATAAGATCTTTTTTGAGTACTGTGGGTGTACTTCCCCTTGGGTCCTTATTACATTTTGCACCACAGTAGACTAGTTCACACACTGAAATTTTTCTTGATATCATCAAACCATTTTTATTTGGGGAAACAAGTCTGTAACATTATAGTCCCTGCCATGCCTAAAACAGAGGTTGGCACAGGAAAAGCACTGAAAAAAATTTATTTTTACATTGAATTGAAGATTGCATTGTGGATAAACATTCTTTTATTCACCTTATATTTATTTTGTTATATTTTGCAAATATTATCGATGTTATCAGTCTAATATTTCTTTTTCTCTTTCATTCCTAATACTGGCAATGAAGAATGTTCTCAGTGGATAGATTATATATCAAAAGCCAGAAGGACAAAGAGAGAGAAAGGGCATGAGGAAGGATGGAGAACCAGGCATTGTATTTATATACAATTATTCCTAGATGAAAGTTCACTGGCACCTCATATTCTCAAATGACCAACATAATTCACCAGGCTTTACTGAAATGAACTTGAAAAAGTGAGATTAGTACTTGCCCCATGGCCTAGTGATTAGGGGAGCTGGATCACATATGGGTGACAGCAGTTCAAATCCTCGTCCCGTACAGGGTACATGTGCGTGTTTGCCCAAATCTCAACTGTATAGAGAAATGGAAAAGAGATTGTGGTGTGCCCCATTGGGAGGGTGAGGGCACTGTTTTCTCTCTCTGGCAAACACATGTACCCTCTGGCATTTTTTTTAAAGAGTAGAATTATATTATTCTTCTTTGGGATCATACTTGTGTTTATCCTTTGGCTTCTCTCTAAAAGAGTCCTTTGTCCTCTTGAACTTTAATATTCTCTCCTATGTCTGATTGTAAACAATTCACAAATGGAGAATAATAAAATTAGGTTTAATAAGAAAAAGTTAGAAATGCTGACAGAAGATATATACCTATTTTTCATCCCCATACTTTGCTTCTTAGTCTCTGAAGTTTCTGCCTTCTAAATCATCTCTTTCTTTCTAAAAGCCTTAAGGTCTAAAATGTGAAAAGTGGAAAGATGAGGTTTACTATTAATGAGTGCAATTGGATGCTGTGACTTGGGAGTCAATGTTTTAGGTACAAAGCAAAAATATATTAATTTAAGAAATAGCTCAGGGGCCAGAAGGTGGCATATTGGTTCAAGTGCTGGACTCCCACATGACCGACAGCAGTTCAAGTCCTGAACCTACTAGCTTGAAATATACCAGCACATGTACGCTTGTGCCCAAAATCCTGAGAGAAGAATAGAGGAGAAGGGATTTCAGCGTGACCATCCTCCCGGGGGGGGGGGGGGGGGGGTGATTTCTCACTTTCTCTCTTTCTGTCTGTCTCTCTGTCTCCAGTAAGTTCAAGTGCCTTATTGGCAAAAACCTAAAGAAAAATTTTAAAAAGAAAGAAAAATCTCAGATATTTCCCCATTTTGTAACAGAAGCACCATCTGGAAGAATATATAATTTTTGTTTCAATAGATTTTTATAAGACCCATTGTGGCCCAACATATTAATACATGTAAGGTATTTAAAATAGACGGTATGACTGTCAATACATTTTTGTTTGTGTCCAGATTTTTTTTCCCCAAAGGCCACCTGGGCTTACTGGAAAAACAGAGAGAAAGACAGAGAGGGAAAGTGGGAAGTCACTGCCCCCCGGGGAGGATGGCTGCCCACATGGCCTTCTCCTCGATTTTCTTCCATGTCATCTGCTGGCCCATGTTTCCAGCACTGAAGCACTTTGACACAGAAAGAAAAGGAGGAAGGGACAGAGAAAGGGAGGGGAAAAGGAAGGAAGGAAGAGAAAGAAAAAAAGAGAGGAAGGAAAGACATTAGGGAAGTTGGCCCAGGTTGTTTTTATAAATAAATTGAAAGAGAAAAGGGAAGAATTTCTATCGCCTTACTTAGCACCTGTCAGAGTCCAGGGTTGAGTCTACATGGAAAACAATATGCTCCATTTCTGCGTTAAAGATCCCCAGTAAAGCCCTTTGAAATACCCAGATGTATGCTTCTTGCGACTCTTCCTGGCCCTGCGGACAGGTACCCGTTACACAGTCAGTGGCATTTTAGGCAGTTTTCCAGGTTCAGTGGCCAAAAGGCCAGTTGTCTTGGAAACGCTTCGTCCTTAACCTTGTATAGCACGTCTGTGCTGGAGGATGAAAGGGCGAGGTGGATCAGGGAAGTGCTCAGAACACAGAGGTTTCTTTTTAACAAACACCAGTAAGAGCCTTGTTTTTGTAAGCAAGCCAGTGAGGAAGAAGAGGTGCTCTTTTAGTTATCCCAGTTCTCCAGCCACACATTCCCTAGTCAGATGTAAATTTTCCTAATGGCACAGCCCCCACGTATTCTCCTTTGCCATTTTCTTCACTTGAAAGTCCTTCATTCCTCTTACAGGAGTTGCCAACTTCAGCAAGTGAAAATAAAGAGTGTCCATTTAAGTTTGAACTTCTGATCAATAATGAGTAATTCTTAGTAAAAGTATATTCCATACAACATTAAGGGTATGAATTTATGCAAAAAAAGATAATGCCTAAATGAAATTCAAATTTAAATAATGAATCATTTGGTAGTATCAGTGTGTCCCAAATATTGGATGAGATATATTTGCACTAAAATTATTTGTTCTTTATTGGAAATTCTAACTACACATCCTGTACTTTACCTGGCAACTCTACTGCTATGCAAATTCTCCCATCATTCTAAGTTCTTATCCCATTTCTTCAGTGAACATTTCTATATCTATCTTTTGGTTTTTTTGAGAGGTTTTCACTATAGGGCACGTGCACTCACCAGACAGACAGAGAGAGACATAGAGACAGAAAGCGAGAAATCACCCCCCAGGGGGGATGGTCACGCCGCAATCCCTTCTCCTCCATTCTCCTCTCGGGATCTTGGGCACGCACGCACACGCGCCCGGCGTGAGTTTTAAGCCACCTGGTCTGGGACACGAACCGCGGTCGACTACGTGGGAGTCCAGCGACATAGCCATTACGCCAGCCGCTGGTTCCCTATCTATCTTATTTTGAAATGACTCATACGTTTATATATTCAATCAATAAATATATGCTGAACATCAATCAGGCTGAGGGAGCTTTGTTAGGCATAGGAGATAAAACAGAGTCCACAGTTCAAAGGCAGAAGTGGGCCACTTCATGATGGGTGATCATGGCAGCTGGATCACACATTGACAATCGCATCGTTCAAGTCCCAGACCTGGTGGCTTGAAAAACATGCCAAGAACATGTGCAGGTGTGCCCTTAATCTTGAAAGGAGGAAGAGATGGAGGAGAAGGAGTTGCAGTGTGACCGTTCCCCACGAATGTGCCTTTTCCTGTCCTATTTGGGTCTCTCCCCAGAGATTGCATGCACCCTCTAGTAAAAGAAAGAGAAAAAGAGGGGGAGAGAGAGAGAGAATAAAGAAAGAGAGAAAAGCTATCCTTGAAGGCAAGTCCCAATAACAAGGGGAACAAACACCATAAGAGACACACAGAGAGCTCAGGAGACCCCGAATAGACCTCCTCTGACGGCCCTTTTTACTACACCCGTTGTCAGCATTTGGAGCTGTATGTTTTACTTCCAGATCTGCCCTTAGTGTAATAACTCACTTATAGTATGCACTTATATTTAAGTCTTTTAATACAATGAAGCCCTTTTTTTCCATTCACTCATTCACCTTCATTGGGATTTTGAGACCATAGGACTGGGTTTGGTTTGTTTCCCTTTCCCAAGTGAGAAACTGTCTTTTCCAATGACAGTTTTTGCTTTATGAACATCACACAGACATTTAATCCCCATCTGTCTCAGTGAGTTAGGTACTATTTACATACCATTTTCTTTAATCCCATTTTATGAGAAAGGAAAGTATTAACTTTAACACTTTCTAACACTACAGAAAGGTAGTGTTAACTTGCCCCAAGACCACACGAATTGTAAAGGTGGGTCGAAGTTTCAAACCCAGCGGTCTGACTTCAGGATGCTTTGTTGTTAACTCCATAATAGATTAATAGGGGTGATTTTTAAAAATTAAATTTAGGGTCAGCAGGTGATATGGTGACTGGGGGGGGGGGGGGGGGGCTGGACTCCCACATGGCCAACCATAGTTCAAGTCCAAGACCTGACAGCGTACGTTCTCACTTTCCTTCTTTCTCTCACTCTCACTCTTCCTCTGGTGAGTGAGCATGCCCTGTAGCAAATTTTTTAAAAAGTAATAATGATAAATAAAAGTAAATAAATAATTCTAAACAGAATTTAAATTTAAATAACCTGAAATTTTCTGCAGGTACTTCATATGTGTTTTGTTTTATTTGTGTGTGTGTGTGTTTCATTGTTTTGAAAGCAGTCCTTATCCTGTATTTCTAATGGTTCACAAATGAACCATGTCGGCTAACACATAATCAAGGGAAGAGATGTTCAGAGGAAATAAGCCAAAACTGTGCCATCTCACACAATGAAGGCTGGAGCTCCTGAAGTTTCCCCTCACCCCTGCCCACTCAAACCCCTGTGGCCTCTGCTACCACCTCGTGTCCAGATCCACAAGTAAGCACTGTACAGACGCTGGGTCACCACTGACAAGAGCGAGTCTGGTTGATCTGAGACAGCAGAGTCAAAATCACTTCCAGGTAGGACCAGCAGATGGCATAATGGTTGCATTGTTGGACTCCCATATGGTCAACCACTGTTTGAGTCCCGATGTTGGCAGCTTCAAACAGGCCAGGCATACATAAGTGTGTGCCCAAAATCCCAAGAGGAGAATGGAGGAGAGTGGTTTAAAGCATGTCCATCCCCCCGGAGGGTGATTTCTTGCTTTCTGTCACTAAGTCTGTCTCTCTGGTGAGCACAAGCGCCCTAAAGCAACAACAACAACAAAAAAATTCAACTTAAAATCTTAATTAAGATTATAGTCACTGTGAAGTTCAAACAAGTTAAAACATCTTTAAATATTGGGCAAGATACTTCTGAGGAAATGTAACAGGAGGCAGAAAGATGAATCTGGTTCTGAGTACTGCCTGACCAATAAAAATACAAACGTGAGTGTGCCGGATGATCTGAACTCTAGTGACTCCCAAAATGTGTCCTCTTTGAGGCTATTCATGAATGTTAAAACTATCCATTTTTTCTCATTTGTATAGAATGAGCATACTTAAAACATAAAGAGGATCATTCTAATCTCCCACTTTCTGAGTAAGTACTGTTTCCACTTCTTGATAGATGGAGTTTCTAGCAAATACATCATGACTGAAATCTCAGCTGCTTGGGAATATAAATACAACTGGACAAAAGACATTTTTTACTATAAGAAAAGATGGAAAATTGACAGTAACCACAAAGAGATTTTTCACTTTTGGGAAATAATTGTCTTGCTTTGAATAATACAGGTTATTGTGGTTTGGTCTCAGTTCTTATATCCCAGTTAGATGAATGCATTGCATTAGGAAAAGGTTAGCTTAGTTTTGTGTATGCTAATAAATTATGGTTAAAGATAAATAGAACAAATAAAAATTTTCAGAGAATATATGTTTATCCCTGATAACATACTGATACCTAGGGATGATCTGATATGATAAGCAAAGACTTTTAATATTTTTAAAGACCTGTCCACTGTAAAATATAGTTTTGGGCCTGTCACTTTCAGTCAGAAGATAATGCAGAAATGGGAAGTTATTATAGTAAATGTTGTTTAATACGCTATGCAAATAAAATGTTCAAAATCTCAAAAATATACAAAACCCTCTTATTTGGGGTAAACTGTCCTATGTACACATTAATATGAAGTTCATCTATAATTGATAGTGGTATGACATTTAGAAAACTATAAAATGTCAACAGAGACATCTTGCGTAAACATGTCACAAAAGCTAGTGTTTATAGCAATAAAAGATAAATGGATTTGAGGGAAATAATGGAATCTCAGAGGTTGAAAATACTTTAAAGGTTACCTGGTTTGTTCGCCCCACCTTAATACACTCCACACTATTTTCTCCATATTCTGGTCAGATCTGGCGTGAGTGTGGGTGGCTGTTCAGTGTCTCCAGGAACTCGCAGACTGTGTCCATCTAAGAGCCATCACTGGGATGGACTTGTCAACAAAGAGTAAGAAAACAGGGCAAATATCAAGAAGGGGCTTTGAAAGCACCTGTTGCCACGTCTCCCACAATAGAGCTTTTGTCCCCCTTTTACCTTCCACCACTTTGCCTTCTAACACGTAGACAAAGAACTGGGAGCTCAGGAAAGCACGGCTAAGCAGTTATGAAAACAGAACTGTGGACAGGAAAACTGAGCAAAAACGAGAGAAGGTCAGGAGCAGGGGTCGGGGCAGCAAGGCTACGCGGAGCCCTGACAGAGGGTGGCTGGTGTCCTGACAGCAGCCAGGAGCTAAGCATAGGCTGTAAAATCAAAGACTTCCATTTTTTTTTAATTGTGGTTAAAATTGCATAACATAAAATTTACCACTTTAACCATTTTTAAGTACACAGGTCAACTGCGTTAAACTATACCCACATTATTGTGTAAATGACTTCTAGAACTTTCCCATCTTGCAAAACTGAAACTCTGTGCCCATTAAAAACTTCCTTATAGCCCCTCCCCACCCCTGGCCACCATTCTGCTTTATGTAGCTAACGGTTTGATGGCGTTAGGTACCCACGTAAGCGGAATCACGCAGTGTCAATCTTGCTGTGAATGGCTTATTCCATTCATGTAGAAGTTCTCAAGGTTCATCTGTACTGTAGCCTATGATGGGATTTCTTTGTGATTGTGGGTGATTAGTATCCTGCTTTATCCATCCATCTATTGATGGGCATTTCTCCTGCTTCCACCCCTTAACTACAGTGAATAACTTGGCAACAAAGACGGATATGCAAGGAGCTCTTCTAGATCCTGCTCTCAGTCTTTTTGGAAACAAGTTCGGAAGTGTGACTGCTATACTGAATGGCAATTCCGTTATTCATGTTTTAAGGAACCTCAGAACATTTCTTATTTAACTGTGTGCTGCCCGCTGTCTTCAGATGCCTATTCATCCAGCGATGACTTTCCCACAGAGGGTCTTAAACCATCCAGGAAAATGGGGGCCACGTTCCCCTGGCCCCACCCACACAGAGTGCTGTTACCATCGGGACCAACCAAGCCTGCCTGTACTGCCTTCTAGCCCTGCAAAGATAAAACCCAGGCTGCTCATTCTTCTTTTAAAATAACATCCATTCCCTCCAGTAAGTGTTTCCCATTTTTGTTTCAAGATTTCATTAAGAAAGCCTGCCAGTAACATAAATAAAACTTATGTTTCAGAAGAATTATCTTCTGCTCTTGGTTTGAGAAAGTAACTTGGACATTTTTAGAGAGAAAAAGTATTATTTTCGTTACTGAATATAAAACACGTAAATATGTTTATGTGTATATTCACGTGTGAACATAAAGTCTAGAATTAGATAATGCTCACCAAAAACCCAAAAATACAGTTATCTCCTGAAAAAAAAAATCAGTGGAATAAAAATGACAAGGTAAAGACAGCTTTGCAATCTCCTGAAAGATAAAATGTTCCTAGATAAAACCATGAAAAAGTCGATTAGAGACCAGCAGATAGTGCAGTGGTTATGCCACATGGACTCCCACATAGCCGAAACCAGTTAAAGTCCAGGACCTGGTGGCTTGAAATTCATGCTGGATGCTTGTGTATGTGTGCCCAAAATCCAGAGAGGGGAATGGAGGTGAAGGGATCGTGGCATGGCCATCATCCCTGGGCAGTGATTTCTTGCTTTCTGTCTCTCTGTCTTTCCAGTGAATGCACATGTCCTATAGCAAAAATATCTCTAAAAAAACAGTAAGTACATTTTTTAAAGAGTGAGTCCTAGAAGTCCCCCCTAAAAAGACTTTGAGTGTCAATAAAAGGCTCCATAGTCAGTGGCATCATTATTCTGAAGGAAGAATGTGTGAACATCAAAGGAGTATTCAGCAACAGGTCAGAGAAAGTAAGTGCAGGGCTGAGACATTCTTCAGTGGTTACCACGTATTATTCAGAAGAAAGCAATACTGGCTCTGGAACCAAAACGCTATTCTCTCTAGGACTCTCTGGAGTTGGGAAATCTGGAAGGCAGGGAGAGTTTATGGTGTTTCTCAAAGCCTGGGAGCCGGGGAAAACAGGCTTCAAGATGATCTACTTCTCTTTGTTCCATATCAACAAGCTTTTGAATCCTCCTAACCTGACACTGCACAAGAGGCATATGGAATTACATCTTCACCATCACAATGAATAATTTGGCTTTAGGGTATATCACTGTCCTGGGAGTTGGGTCAAGGTGCTCGATCCTTAGAAAGCTGATAAACTACAACCCCTCTGACCAGCAAATCAGAAGCTGAAATGCTCGGGGAAACCTCACCCAATTTCTGTTTAGCTCTGCCTGAAATAAGAATGAACTCTTACAGCAAAGAAAAAAAAACTCAAAATTAATTATTACACAAATGCAAGAAAAATTCAAAATGTTCTCCCCAGTAATTGTGAAATGTTAGGATAACTCTCAATAAAACATATATAGTAAGTTACAATGAAATGGTTAAACATGTGTTGGGGCTACAGCAACTTTCCAGACAGACCAAAATTCCAGATTAATATTTCTCAAGATGGAGTAGAGATTTTTTAAATTCTTACTACATCTGAGCAACTCTTACTGACTGTGTAACCGAAAAGAGCATTCTGATGGATGACTTCCAAATCAATGACATTTTCTATTGGTTGGGACAAGATATGGCATCAGCAAAGCAAGCCCATGTGTGAGTAAACCATGGTGCCTCACAAGGCTTTATGGGAATTGACACCCACTGATTTTTGAAAATATACATTTTACCAGAACTCAAGAATGTTCTAAACAAGGCTTTCCCACATAGAATCATCAGCTTCCGTCACTCTATAATTAGGTCCAATAAATTTGTCCCAAATACCAGAAGGGCTCAGATTAGTGACAATATTTAGTACATATAATGTATAAAAACTAAAATGTTTGTTCTTTATAGCATTGAATTACATATCACATTCCTCTTGACTTCTCTAATGTCTCTTCTGAGATGTATGTTTTCTTGTGGTAGTTTGTACATATCAGCATAATTCAAAGACAAGTTAACTGGAAGATTGCATAGTACGAAGACAGAACAATCAACTCACAATGAGAGTCAAAAGTTTCCATCCCAACCCCTCTTTCCTGCCAATTAACTAGTTGAAATCAGAATTTTCAAAGTGATTGTCTTTGAAGATGAAAGAAGAGTAGTTTGAAAATAGAAATGAAATATTACTCAAAATGTGACATAGTAACCCTCAGAGCTAGCAAACAAGGAGGATGGACTAAAATATAACAAGTACAGATACATCTGTAATATTTAGCGACTACGTGAACATGAAGCAAAATACAACCTTAAGAGTGAAAGGCAGCTAACAATAAACTACGTGTGAGGTTTGAGATGGTACTTACTAGCACGATGCAGTTCCATGGTATTTTCAGAATAAAACTTGCACATCAATTAATTACAAATTCCAAGTGGACTAATTCTTTTACAGAAATAAATTTGCGCAGAGAAATAAAGAGAAGAATGAAAAGAAGATTAAAACTAAAAAGAAGTAGTTGATAATTCAGCAATATAAATGTACTAAAGTTGAGAGAGAAAGTATTTTTGATCAACATTCCCATGAGACTACCATAGGTATAAAAAACAAAAAAAAACTTCTCTAAGATAATAGATTAAACAGAGGAAGCTATTTTCTTCCCAGAATTCTTAAAAGAGAGTAGAATTAACTATATAGCTGACAATCACTTTTAAGGATAAAAGACAGTGATCAGGGTCCAGTACATAATAAAAAAGGTAAACAGGACACTGTAAATGTGTTGACCACAGACTATCTGAAGTTGCTAGGAAGTTGCTCTGGCTAACTGTCTGTTAAGATTTGTTTGGTTAAACTTCACTCAATTGAGTTGACTGGTTTTTATCTTTTAACATATGCATACCCCAAACCCCAAAAGGATGGCGGAATGGAGGAAAAAGGACTGTGGCATCGCCACACCTCATTGAGGGGGCACTTTCTCTCTCTCTTTCATGCTCATGCACAGGGACTCTCTGGCAAACAAAAAAAAAACTATTTTTTAACATGAAAAATAAATTAACTAAAACTAAATAAATAATGGGTAAATATTATCAAAAATAAGTAAGAGATAGTAATCAACTTGGAAGACACACTGAGGTCTAAAGTATGTTCAGTTAGTGTCTGAGAGAAAATGGGGGGGAGGCAGAAGTAATGTTGCAAAGCTATGGTTGACAGCTAGCCAAAACTGAGATATTGAGCCGTGTATTTTAAATACTATAAAATCCAAGCAAGATAAACAAAAAGTATATGTAAACACATTGTATAAAATATTGAAAACCAAAGACAAAGATAAAATACTAAAATCTGTCAAGCAGGAAAAAAGATAAATTGCTTAGCTAATTCTTCAACAAACACAATGGAATTCAGAAGAGTCTCAGAGAAAAAGATTTGAGACTGCCAGAACATCTAAAACTGAAGGGGAAAACAACCTCAAGAAGAAGGTAGAAATTGGATATTCCCTAATTCTGTGTATAACCTCCCCTCAAAGCCTTGCATGACCCCTGAGCTCTTCATGTGGAAAGGAGACCTCAAGAAGCCAAGCAGAAAGAAAGAGCTGGGTGGCTGAAAGCTAAGCACAGGTTTCAGTTTCTGGCAACCACATATTGGATTTGAGTTCTTCCAAATTAGAGGGTTTAGTAAACACTCCAGGGGTTCTATGAAAATCTAAGTCCATATTTTAGGAATGAAATCTGTGTCTCAGGACTAAGAGTCTAGCAAAATGACTAAGTACAAAACCAAGAGGTTGAGTCTTATAAAGCAATAAACCAAGGTCAGTGTAATAAGCTAATAATTTAATTGCCTGCTGGGACAATAAGCAATACTCTTCAGAGAAAGCGTCCGTAACTCGTTTCTGATAGAAATGCATGATGTCCACCAAGCACGTAAAAAAAAAAAAAAAAAAAAAAAAAAAACAAAACCTGGACATGAGAAGAAACAGTAAAATGTGACTCATAGTCAAGAGAAAAGAGAATGAGGTCTAGAAACAGACCTTAAAATGTAGGATTTTTGCCTCAAAAAATAGTAAAGTCTAGCATACTGCCCTCCCCGAAAATACTCTGTAAACGAAAGAGTTGAGATACATAATTTAAAGCTAAGAATTTAAATAGATAATGTCAAAAGTAAGAAAAAGAAGATTCTAGAGTCTGTTGTAGCAAGGCTCCTAAACTTGTCTCCAACACCATCCATTCTCTCAAAATAATAAAAAGTAAACATCCTAAAATTAGTCACTAATGCTTCAAAATGTGGAACCAAGAAAACTAATATAATATCCTTATAGTTTCATATTCAGGGTTTTTTTTTTTTCATTAAGAGAAAGAGATGAATATGGAGATGTGTACAATGTGCCAAAGTGTCAGTATGTACAGGTCAGGGTTTGGAACTGCAATTACAATCCAAAGCTCAAGAACAGAATACACCCACCTCAATTCCAGGACGAAGAACTGCTTAGGCAAAGCCTGAAAGGCAAAGAGAACCTCACTAACAGAATACAACTCTAGCTGAGTTCTCCTGTGTATCAAAGGTCACCAAAAAAAAGAACACCAAAGTTATATTATAGGAAATATGCAAAGGTACCTCAACAAGTTCATAGGAAAAAAAGCAATTAAAGTACACGTTCATTTTCATATAAGAAATGTTGAATTCTATACATAGTTTTATCATCACATGCATTTCCATGACCTTTTTGAAGATCCTCCTTAAGATAGGAGTTCCTGAAGATTCATATTCAAGTATGTGTAAACTCTGTGTATTTAAAATACAAAAGTGAGAAGAATGGAAAGAGGAAGAAAGAAAAGGGGACAGATAAGGGGGTAAGGGAAGAGAAGGAAAGTAAATGAAAAAAAGGAAAGGAGCCACATGTGCAAGACACATAAAGAAACCCACCGGGGATCAAAACCTTGTGCAAGGAACATAAGGAAACTGCTTGGGAGTATTCCCTACTTTAGAACCACTAAGTTCAATAGAAGCACTTAATTCTATAGAGTGAAATTTAACAAACATACAAATTCTTTGAGATAATCGTTATAAATGCAAAGGGAGGAAAAGGGAGGAGGGGGAGATTATTTTTTTAATTAGAGCAGATTAAAAAAAATGGAAGACTAACATAATTACTCCACATAAAACAACAGCTTTGTTTAAATATGAAACCTAAAGTACAAGACAGGGAAAATATCCAATAATAGTATATATATATATATATATATATAAAACTTCCTTGACTAAAACAAAATAAAAATTTTAAATCTAAACATGAAGATTAAGACTATATAGTATCCTAGATCTACCACTGGGGGTAAAAAGAAAAAAAAAAAAGAAAAAAGAAACTAAACTAAGATGCTGCAGCAAAGAATACTACCCTTGGAAGAGTGACCTGTTTGGTGTGAGAAGTTAGTTATGAGGACAAACCCTCTATTCCTGACAATACCGGAATGGCCACGCCACAATCGCTTCTCCTCTCAGGATCTTGGATTTTGGGCACGCATGCACATGCACCCGGTGTTACTTTTTAGTCACCAGGTTTGGGTTGAACTGCGGTCAACTACATGGAAGTCCAACAACATACCCGTTATGCCATCTGCTGGTCCCACTCACATTCTTTAATAGTATCAACAGACATCAACTCCTCAAGGCAATAATATCTGTCAACAAAAGGAAGGCACATTTGACCAGGTAAACAAATATGGATAGGTTCTAATAAAGAACCCACAGTTTCCATTATTTTGCAATTAATTTACTTTTTATTTGTTCATAAAATAACTCATTGTGTCCTTAAGAAACTATCATGGGGAAAACAGCCATCACAGTAACTCAAAAGGTGTATTCTTAGTGCACTATATGGCAAAAACAAAACCCTTGTAAGCCCTTACCTGGTGCTCAGCGTCATTTTCCCTGTCAACAGGACCATTTGAAGTACTACAATCAGATTTCACTTAAATGCCACCAACTCAAATTATAAATATGCACTAGTTTTAGTTTGCATGTTTCCCACTGGGTAGAAACATTTTCTTCTGGGTGGGCCATAATAGTAGGCAAAATATTGCTAAAATCATTCTGGTTTGGAGAATTCCCCTTAACTGTACAGTGATCATGTGACTTATTTTACTAGACAAATTGTTCAATCCAATTGCAAAATTTAGCCCATAATACAACACATGCATTGTGCTTATTACCCCTACTCCTCCAGATCAGTAGAATGTACAAATGGCACAATAAAAACTCAGCTAGTCAAACTACCAGAAGCCTTTAACCTTCCTTGGCCAAAGGTCCTCCCCTTGGTCTTGCTTAACTTTAGATCCACTCCTTTTGGCAAAACACTGTGTGTCATCTTATGAAAAAAATAATAGGAAGACTTATGAGACTAGATAAAGATTTAAACAAATTGGCTTTACTCAAAGGAGAAATGTTACATTACTGACTTCTTACAACCTTGACAAACAACACAAGTTAGTAACAGAGGCCTTCCACCTTGGGCTCCTAGAGTTCAAGGATCACTTATAACCAGATGACTTGGTATATTGGAGAAGGCATCAACTAAGAGACTATCTACAATCCTATTGTAAAGGACTTTACCAGGTACTCTTGACTAACTCTTATGCTGCAAAATTAAAGGGAACACTTCTTGGATTTACATCTCACATCTAAAGGGAGCAGATGACTGCATTTCTGACCATACTGAGGTCTTTAAGCTTGTCTCTGACACCTCCCTTCGATGTTGGAAGACACCTAAAACATATTGCCCAGATCAACAAGCAGCCAACTTTCCAAAACATTGGGCCAGGCCAGTTTTCTTTCTCTCTCTCTCTCTCTCTCTCTCTCTCTCTGTCTCTCTCTCTCTCTCTTTCTCTCTCTCTCTCTGTTATGGTGAAAAAGTGTGTATTTAGAATTAGCCAGCTGGACTTGCTTTAGGTGATCTCAATGTTTTTGGCAACATCCAAAGCATCATAATCAGGAGCCAGTCGCACATATGCCTTTCTCTCTCCATCGCCAGGCCAGTTTTCTTAAAACCTAAAATTGCTTTCACTTTTGCCTCTCTTGCTATAGAACACATAGCTAAAAACCCTGAATGTTTTAAGCAAGACCCTTGAAGAAGTTGTTTGGCATCTGTGGGGTTTCTCTTGATAATATTTTTCCTAACAGGTATGGTTATGGATTTCTTTGTCAAAAATTTTTTTAACATTTCATTTATTCATTCTTCCAACACTCTCCTATATTTGCCTTCCCCTCTCTTCTCTTTTTACGTTAGAAAATTCCTTGTGGCTCCCTGAAAACCTCACCAACTTTCCTACAGGTAGACCCCACATTCTTAGATATGACGTATATCGTGGTGAACTAAAAGCTACTGAACTGAACAGCTCCCTTCAAAACATTGCCCAAGGTGCCCCTTTTCCAGTGTACTTCTATTATAAGGCTCGTACTAGATGTAATATCTTACAGGAATGCTTACCTAAGAGTACCTTGGGTCAGTTATTAAGGGAATCTAATCTAAAAAAAATTGCATAACAATAGACATGAATGATTACAAACTTCTGCTTCCGATGGGAGTAAACTAGCTACCTCATAAGTACACAGCCACCGTATAACCCTCCTGAACATGCCCCACCCCTGTGCTTGTGGCGGGATGCCTCTATCCAGGACCAGCCAGACCAACACTATTCTGAAAGAATCATTGATGGGAATCCGCTCTCAGAGCCACTTCTAGCTGGTGGATAAAGGTCTCTTGACAGTAGAAACTCTCCCTATGACCAGGCATCTCTGGGTACCTCTATGGAATACCCAGAGAGTATATCTGGGCATAACTCCCACTCACTTGATGGTGATTTGGGACATCCAAGGGTTCTGGGTCAATTCCATTTGCCCAAAATGCATGAATGCCGTCAATGTACGGTGGCAGCAACGTTCCTGATGGTACAGCAAGGTGGCCATCTGAAAGATTCAAACATGATCTCTTTGGGAGCAATGGAATAGGGCTAGATATATTAGGAAAAGCTGAATTTATACCTAACAAAGAGATTTTTCTTTGGAGAAAAATGTCCTTTCAAAAACAGGCCACATGGAATGAATGCTATTTCAAGAAGAAGGATACTTTAAAAAATAACACAGCACTCATCAAATGGGTAGAAGAAACCAGACAAACAACAAAAAAATGTGTTGCTAAACCTCAACATGGAAGTGAGCATATTCTCTAACCCGGCAATGGTTTATAGCCCTGCTAATACAAAAAGAATCTGAGATAGCTCTGAAGTAATGACCTAAAATAGTCAGTGCTGAAGCACAATCAAAACACTTATGGAAGATTTATGGTCTTCCAAATGTACTGAAGTTTTTAGATAGTAAATGTGACTTCAGACATTATTTCCTTAATGCCCAAATGCCAAAACTTAATGAAATTCAAAACAGTCCATAGTCCTACTGGCGGGCATTAGAATCATTGTAAAGAGTGCAACAATACCCCCCATGAGAGCCTAGTGGGCTATTTTGTTTTTATTTTTATTTTTTAGAGAGAGATTTTTACTATAGGGCACAGGTGCTCACCAGAGAGACAGAGAGACAGAAAGTGAGAAATCACCCCCTTGGGGGGATGGCCACGCTGCAAACCCTTCTACTTTATTCTCCTCTCAGGATTTCGAGCAATGCACACACACACACACACACACACACACACACACACACACACACACCTGGCATGAGTTTAGAGCCACCAGGTCCAGGACTGAAACCATGGCCAACTACATAGGAGTCCAGGGACATAAATATTACTCCATCTGCTGGTCCCACTAGTGGGCTATTTTAACTGAGGAAAACACACTCCATTGTGTTTCCCTCTGAGCTTATAAACATAGATAAAGAAGAATGGCTATGTCTTCAAGACACTTAGAACTTGGACTTCTCTGAAGTCTGGCCCCTTGTATCCATCCACATCCATGGGACATAGCATTTGGTATATGAGAAAGGCCCATTGTTGTTGAAAAGGACAACAAAATAACATTAGAAAATTACATTAATTTTCTTCTAACAAAACCTTTTTCTCTCCAAAATACCAGAGCACAGAGGTTTGGGGGAAGATAAATTTATCAACTCTAACCAAATCCTATGACAATTTAGACACCGAAGATCAGATGATTCTTGAAATTGACTTGTATCATCCTCAGGGTATTATACCAAAGAATACAAGTTGACCAGGAAAAAAGTTATATTTACTAAATTCTGACAATCTTCAAATGAGATTTATCACAGATTCAAATGAGTGTTGATAAGCAAAGTAAACACACTATAACTCTGATTAGACTATGATGCTGCTGACTGGAAGAATAAGGCAAAGGATTACATACATTTTTAAAAAAGAGTGTGATGATACATGAAGAGGATTTTTCAACTGGTTAAGTTGTTTGTTGCCTTGAAACTCCCTTGGACACATAGTCTTTATAATTTTTATCATACTTGCTATTATGTTATCATTGTATATAACCTGTAAGTGTTATGCCAAATGTAGTAAAAGAATAAAAAGGCACAATCAAAACCCTAGATCATTTTAGATCATAGGATAAATCTGATCCAGGATTTTTCATTTCCTTTATTAGAGAGATTTTTGCTAGAGAGTACACTCACTCAGCAGAGAGACAGAGAGACACAAAGCACAAAATCACCCCAGAGGAATGGCCACACCTTAATCCCCTCTCCTCCAGTCTCCTTTCAGGATTTTGGGCATGTGTGTACATGTACTCGGCATGAGTTTCAAGCTGCTGAATCTGGGACTCAAAATGCAGTTGCCTACGTGGGAAAACAGCACCTCAACCACCATGCCTCCTGCTGGTCCCAGGATACTTTTTAGACTGAATCTTAGATCCAACTCTTTCTCTTAAACAATTAGCCACTAAATCAGTTCAATTCATAGCTTCTCCCTAAATCACAGTATTGGGACAATCATCATCAATACCAGGTAACCAATTCTAGGAATGAGCTTCCCTAACAGCAGTCCATAGAATGGTTCTCAGTCAACAGGAGACTCTAAGGACTGAACTTTGGCCACTTTCCTCTGTTCCAAATTTCTTTCTAAGAGGCCTGGTTAGAGTCACATGTCCAAATCATTGATCTTGCTTAACAGGTCAGCCCTACACTCTGTGTGGTCATTTGCCCTCAAACCTTGAGTTTGGCATACTACCACATAATTTTTGGCTAACTTCCTTACCTATTTGACTAACTTCCTTACCTAAACTAACATATGATAAGTTAAAACATTTCTTTCTTTTGACTCCAAGTAAGCCTTGCTTGTTTAGCCTATAACAAGTTAAAGAATCTCTAAATCCACCTATGACCTGTAAGCCCCCATTTCAAGATATCCCACCTTCTTTTAGTTAAACCAATTTATAACCTCCATGTATTGATTTACAACTTTGCCTGTAATTTCTGCTACTCTGAATTGTATAAAACAGAATTGTAACCTCACTGCCTCAGAGCACTCTCTCAAAACTTCTTTGGTCTGTGTATACCAGGTCAAAGTCATTCATAAGGACTAAGCATAAACCAGTTTTGGGCTGTCCCAGAGCCTCATGGTTAAGGAAAGCCAGATCCACATGTCCAAATGTTCAAATTACAGTCTCAGTAGCTTGAAGAATATGCTGGGTGTGTGTGCATGCATGCCCAATATCCAGACAGGATGGAGAAAGAGAAAGAAGGGTTTGCAGCATGACTACACCCCTTTGGAGTCTCTCTCTCTCTCTCTCTCTCTCTCTCTCTCTCTCTCCTCTCTTCTCTCTCTCTCTTTCTAGTGAGTTTGTATGCCCCGCCCCCCAGCAATTTAAAAAGAAGGAGAAGAAAGATTAAACCTCTTCTAATATTTTGCAAAGTTTGGTTTTCTGTTGACAGGAACTTAACTCCTTGACGGCCAAGAGAGATGTTAAAATTCAGGCAGGTATGAAAGGGACTCAAGGTAATTGTGAAACTATATTTAAGTGCTTGTAAGGCAAGTCTTAACTTGTGAGTGCATTCTTGACTTAGCTACACCGCAACACTAGTGGCTTCAAAAACTACCATGGGGGAACCAGCAGTTAGCATAATGGCTATGTCGCTGGACTCTCACGTAGTCGACCGCAGTTCACGTCCCGGACCCGGTGGCTTAAAACTCACGACGGGCATGTGTGCGTGCGTGCCCAAGATCCCGAGAGGAGAATGGAGGAGAAGGGATTGCGGCATGGGGGGTGATTTCTCGCTTTCTGTCTCTCTGTCTCTCTCTCTGTCTGTCTGGCGAGCGCACGTGCCCTATAGCAAAAACCTCTCCAAAAAAAAAAAAAAAAACTACCATGGGAGGACTCATTCCTCTTCAGCATCCCAGAGTGACTGGACAGATTCAGTATTTTAAAGGAAGATAATCACCTTTCTCTTATCAGGAAAACTGTGAGTCTTTCCTGTTATGGCTTAATGAAATTTCTGAATGCATTTTAATTTATTTTTCATTACATGTTATTGAAGACCATCTATTTTTTCTTTAAAAAAAAAAAATGAGAAAAAAAAAAGCTTGTGTGGTGGGGGCTGGCAAAAATCACAAGCCAAAGAGCAGCGATGGGGAGTCACTGAGCAGGAGCCTGTCCCTTCTCAGCACAAGTGAGTCATGGTCATAGTGCAACACTGACAGGTGAGACAAGAAGCAAGGGTGGGGACAATTCACAAAATGTATAAAGTTAAGACAGAGAGTAACACGCATCCATGTATCAGATACGCCCTGGTATGGAGCACTAAACAATGGTCTGATTTAATAAGTGCAGAAAGAGAATGTTACATCAGTTTTGTCAGGATGTGCTTCCTTTTTCATTTATTTATTTATTTATTTATTTATTTATTTTTGAGAATTTGTTTTTATTTCAAGTTCTTTTATACATTCAGTCACATTATTTAGCTTGTAAAGTGAATATTCCAACACTTGTGCATTTCTCCTGACTCCTTCCTGGTGCCCAAAACAGCCACGAATAGGAGAGAACCTTTGCCCTGGAGGAACTCCTAGGGGTGGTGTTATGAGCGGAACTGTGTCTTCCAAAATGCATATATTGAAGTCCTAACCCCCAGTACATCAAAAATGTGCCTTATTTAAAATTAAGGCCTTTGTAGATGACCAAGCGAAGATGCGGTCATTAGGGTAAGCCTTAATTCAACTGACTGCATCCTTATTAAAAAGGGAAGTTTAGACACAAAGACAGACATACAGACAGGGATAATGCCACGTGAAGATGAAGGCAGAGATCCGAGTGATGCTTCCACAAGCCAAGGGACACCAAGGAGTGCTAGCAGAACACCCGAAGACAGGAGGACATACAGCAGATTTCTCCCACGGCTCTGAGAAAAGGCCAACTCTGTCAACACTTGAGCTCTGCTTCTGCACTCCAGAATTGAGACAATACATTTCTGCCAGTGAGTTGTGTTTAAGCACCCAATTTGTGGAAGTTTGTTACAGCATCCCAAGCAAACTAATACAGCTAGAAACTAACAATAAATATGTAAACAAACGAATATGCAATGGACCCCCAAGGTGGAAAGGATTTTAAAGAACAAACAGAAGAATGGGACTCAACATAAGGACGGGGGCCTTTTTTAAAATAGGGTCATCAGAAAAGGTGTCTCTAAAGAATTATATTTGAACAAGACTTAAATGAAGTGAGGGAATTAATGCCCCTAAGATCAAATGGGAAAGTATTCTGGGCAAAGCAACAGCAAGTACAAAATCCTGAGGGAGAAATGAGCTTGTTTTATTCAGAAACTGCAAAAAAAACAGAGTAGAAGAAGCAAATGGGTAGGAGAAGATGAGATTAAATGGATGGCCAGGGACAGGGCCTTTGACTAACAGTACTTAGGATTTGATTCTGTGTGTAATGAAGACACATTGGAGAATTCAAGTAGAGAGCAGCATAATCTAAAGATTTTAGACTTAGTTGTTCTGTTTTGCCTTACGAGAATAACCACGTGAAGGAAAGTCGAGTCAGGGCTGAGGCTGCAGTTCACATGATTTGTGCTGGAGGCCAGGGCTGGGAGTGGAGTAGTGATGAGAGGAACCACTGGGGTATATGCTACGCCCTAGAGGAGGTTTGCACAGGGACTCTTCAGGAGCCATCGATAAGAGGGAAACGTTGGTAGTAACATGTACAAGATCTGCTGAAATACTGACTGTGGTATAAAACTTCAAATGTGAGAAAAGTAAGTTGATTTTCTTAGAAATTCCCTACTAGTGGGACCAGCAGATGGTGTAATGGTTACGTCACGGGACTCCCACATGACTGACCGTGGTTCAGGTCTCAGACCCAGAGGCTTGAAACTCTGCCAGGTGTGTGCGTGTGTGTGTGTGTGTGTGTGTGTGCCCAAGATACCAAGAGGAGAATGGAGGAAAACGGATTGCAGCATCAACAATCCCCCTGGGGGGGGGGGGGGGGGGGTAATTTCTCACTTTCTGTCTTTCTGGCGAGCACACACACCCTATAGCAAAATTCTTTCTCAAAAAAATAAAAAAAAAAAAGGAAAAATTCCCTGCTAAATGAACCAAGTTAGGGAGAACAGCAGAGCTACTATTGTGCTAACTCCACAGCCAGACATGGGATTTTCTGAGATGTAGACACCCAGGTCTCAGTTTCTCCCTCTGCTACCATGCCATGGGAAATTTACCAGGGAATTGGATGAGGTCAGGTCAGGGAAGGCTGGCTGTCAGACACTGAACAGAACAGTGGTATGCATAGTCCCTCTGCTCACTGGTGATAGGTAACTGCCAAGACAAGTGTGAGCTGAGTAACTTAGTGTTTGTTTGATGACAAATCCTGTGCCCAGAATGATCGCAAATCAAGGTATTGGCAGGGGTGGTTTCTTCCGAAGCCTCTCTGCTAAGCTTGCAGGTGACACCTTTCCCTCTATACCAGCGTGGACGTTCCTGTGCTGTGTATGAGCATCCCTGTGTCTCTCAGTGTATCCAAATCTCCCCTTCTTCAGAGGAGTCCACGCCCTAGTGGCCTCACTATAACTTAACCACTTTTCTTTTCTTCTGAGATTTTTGCTATAGGGCATATGCACCTACCGGAGTGACACAGAGACAGAGAAACAGAAACATCCCCCCCCTTTGGGATGGGGGGATGGCCATGCCACAATCCCTTCTCCTCCATTCTTTTCCCGGAATTTTGGGCACTCACACAAACATGCTCGACATTGTGTTTAAGCTGCCGGGTCCAAGACTTGAACCGTGGTCCACTATGTGGGAGTCCAGCAATGTAATTATTACACCATCTGCTGATCCCACTTAATCACATGTTTAAAGCCCTCTTCTCCAGACACAGTTACATTCTGAGGTACCAGGGTTATACTTTGATACATAAATTATGTGGGAATGCAATAATCGCGTAACAGGACCAATTCCTAGCAACTCCTAGGAAATGCTAACCTGATTATCTTGGAAAGCACAGTAGGTAAGTAATGGTCAGCTTTTGCTAGATTATGTTACTGAGCAACCGCCCCCAAGAGCTCAATGGCTTGTAACACCAACTCGTGTGGCTGTTGCAGCTATGGCTGTGCCTCAAGTGTCTTCTCGTTGCAAAAACAGATGAAGAAACAGCTTTAACCTATGAGTCACCATTCCTGTGGCAAACAGAAACATGTGGGAAAAAATATGGTACAAATAGTCAATGACTCTAGAAAGTTTCTGCTTGGAGGTACAATACACATCACTATCTCTGTCAAAGCAATTCACATGCCTGATGCCTATGCTCTTCCACAAGGAAGCCCTGCAAGTCAATTTCAACAGACTGTAGAATCCCATCAAGGGAAGCAGGAAGCAATTAACTGAGAGCAATAATACCATCTACCACAAGCCAGGTGATGGATTTCCAGAAATTTACTTTCATCCAATTCTAAATGCAAGTATTAAAAATGTAAGTATTAAGACCTTTGTTGAGGTTGCAAGAGACAAGAAGAGATATTAGTAAAACACATGAATTAATTTTCTTTGTCAGGGCCTGGTCAATAATCCAGGAATTTGCAAAGTTTGCCTCTCTGAAGAGAAATTTATATGAAGGTTTATCTAGGATTGAGTCATTAAAAAAGTACCTTATTATAGATTCATAGTTTAATGTTTTTAGACATTTAGAAAATGTCTAATTGATAACAACAAAGTGACTAAGATAGAGGGTGGTTAACAGTCAACACTTGGAGGCTGGCAGGTGGCATAGTGGTTAAAGACACTGGATTCCCACATAGCTGAATGTGGTTCAAGTCCTGGACCTGGTGGCCTCCTTTCTCGCATCTCTCTCTCTCTCTCTCTCTCTCTCTCTCTCTCTCTCTCTCTCTCTCCTCTCTCTCTCTCTCCTTCTCTGTGTGTGTGTCTCTTTCTGATCAAATAAAAAATAATAATAACAAATGGAATTAAATAAATAATTCTTTTATAAAAGAGTCAACACTTGTCAAAATCATGCAGGCAAAATATCCATCTCTCCACTCACCTCCTAGCCCTATACTCCAATTTCCTCACCTCCTAATTAGCATTACTACCTGCCTGTTTCTACTACAACTTCTTCTTAAGACAGTATTGTCTTCTTTAGGCCTGGACATATATATTTCCCCAGTCTCTTCTTATTCGTTGTGTTGGGTTTTGAGTTCTTTACTTAATCAGACATAATGGCACACTTAGGACCACTTTTAGTTTCTATTCCTTGACAATCCAAAGGTGATGACCATCCTGACTCCTGACATCTTGCAATAGTGTTGCCTATTTTTGCCTCTAGGTTCTTTCACTCAATATAAGATTTGTGGGAGCAGATAATTTTTGTAATGGGTGTATAGAAGTCCACTGGGTGAATGAATGTATCCCAACATATTTGTTCATTCTACCCTGGATGGACATTTGGGTAGTTTCCAGTTTAGGTCTATTGTATTATGAATGAAATGACTATGAACATTCTATTGCAGCTCGTGTCTTTCCAAAAACTCAATTTACAGATTTTTTTTTTTAGGTTGATACCTAGGACTAAGATGCCTGGGTCATAGGTCATGTGTGCTTTTAGCTTTAATTGTTTTTCACAGTCTTCTAATAAGGATTCACACTCATGCCTATAAGCCCTAATAATTTTCCCAGTATTTTCTTTCCTTTTTCTTTTTTTAGAGAAAGATTTATGCCATAGGGCATGTGCACTTGCCAGAGGGACAGAAAGAAACAAATAGTGAGAAACCATCCCCTATGGGGATGGCCACGTCGCAATCCCTGCTCCCCAGTCTCCTCTGAGGATTTTTGGCTTGCACACACACATGCCCAGCATGAGTTTAAGCTGCCGGGCCTGTGACTCAAACCACAGTCAACTATTTGGGAATCCAGCAACGTAACCATTACGCCATCTGCTGGCCCTAGTTTTCACAGTATTTGCAAAGGAAGCAGCTCTTTTTATTCCAAGTGTAGTGCTTTTTCCATCCAGTAAATACTAGATAACGTCTTCCCTTCTTTCCTCTCCTCAGTAGTGTACTGCCTTTCCCCTTACCTCCTCACAGGTGCTAGCTAGTTGTTCATGAGCCTTTAAGGTGCTGTTCCTTTCAAAGACAGACAGGGGGATTCCAAATAATCTATCACGAGACTCCTGAGCTCCAAAAAAGTCTAATCTACAGTAATGAACTGGAAGGAAGAGCAAGAGACAATTTCAATCACAAGAAAGTCTTCAGGCAGAATCGCTCAAATGGCTGTTGATCTGAGTAGAGTCATCCTTGATGAAACACAACAGAAACTAGAAAGATCCCCTTTACCATGCAGACTGCAGGGCAAACAGGCTGGCCAGCAATTCGAACCCTGCCTCTCCACACTGGTGCACGGGATCCGAAGGGAATCCACAGAAGAAACTGCAATCCTCCCTGTCTCCACCAGGAGACCATGGGCAGCATCTGCTCTGGGCTTCCTGAGGATGGCCCTTGTCTGAGCCTCATGCATGAAGAAACAAGGTGGAAAGGACTGAGAAGGATGACAAGAAAATCAAGCCCAACCTCCTCCCGACGGCCCCCCTCAGGTGTACATCTGTTCCCCAATTCTGTTATAATGAAAGAAAATGATTTTTATATATTTTGATAATTTCAATGTCTGGATTTGAATGTTAAGGGTATTAATTAATCGTGAAATACTTCAATACTTGAATATAAGGCCTCTCAAGCCTAATGTGCAAATTTATGTAAAAACAATGTGAAAATTAGAAATGCGTTGGCACATTTTTTTTTAACCAGAACTGTAGCACTCTGTCTAGTCAAACAGACTGCTCATTTGCAAGCTGTCTATATGCAAAGCATTCTGCCCCTGGGAGCCTAAAATCTCCTTAGCAAGTCATCTGAAATTTGAGAAGAGCTTTGTTCTGAGCCTGCTTTCTGCCCTCTTCACTTTCTCTTCTCTGCTTCCAGCACTGTGGGTAAAAAAAAGTGGAGGACCAATTATACCTGCCCAACCCAGAAACACGCAGGCCCCAAACCGTGACGCTCACTGGCAATCCATCTGAGGGCAAAGGAGGCTATCTAAATACCTCTGTGCACTGGCCTTGCACTCTAACCTCTTAAATTTAAGAGAAATTTCAAAATCCAAATCCTTCCAATCTGCAGGACAACTTTTCTTCGCTGACAAGACCTGGTAAAGTAAAGAGGTTATTAAGTCCCAGGCTGGCTCACCTAACGTTTGAGGTAAAAGGAAAGTAGGGCAGAGGGAAAACAAACTGACTGAACCGCACAGCGTCAGCCTCTCCCAGCCTCCTGGCAGGTGCGAGGGTGAGCAGCAGGGGGAGCAGCTGGCGCATGGGCCTGCGGGCATGAACGAAGAGGCCAGAGGGCAGTGCCTGGGAGATGCTTGAGGGGAAGCCGGGCAGGGCGAGTCATCCCACACCTACCTTGGGAGGAAAGTCCTCCCTGAGAGTCACCTGACTAATCGTCCAAGCTCTGGGTAGGAGAGGGCTGTGGAACAGACAGGAGGATCTACCAGCACTTGGCAGCCAGCCAGGCTGGAGGTTATACAGCAGCTCCCCAGCAGGAGAAGGCAGGGGTGAGATGAGACATGGCAGCAGAAGGCCCTCCCAGGAAAGGAACGACGGTGAGCACAAGGCACGGCCACCCTTCCAGGAAGTGACTCGGTCGTTCCCAGTAGATTAAGGGACAACACCATGAGCCCCAGTAGTTGGGACATTTTACTCTGTTGATGCTTCTGGTTCATGGCCCATTGGCTGGTCACAGCTCATGTTCACTCAAGTTATAAAAAAGGTCCATTTTCCCACAGATTGAATTGCCCTACAAACTCTGCTTTCAGTGTGACCAGAAAGTTCAGTTTTCACCAGCTTGGGTACGATCAACCCCCTGGCATCAGTATTCTAAAGCCTTGCTACTCAAAGTGCGGTCCTAGACCATCAGCTGTGAATTTGTTAGGAAAAAAAAAAAAAGTCCAACCTAGGCTTCCAGAATCAGAACTGGCATTTTAACAAGTCCCCCAGGAACTTTGTGTACACACTGAGTTTCGAGAAGTTCTGCTCTCAGGTAGTACTCCACATTCCCACCAAGCCAGACTGACTACTGCCTGCCCATAGTCAGAAAGCTGAAGTCCAGTGACAAGCTGAGAACCTCAAAAAAAGCACTTCATTTCCTCAGCTCTTTTCCTCATCCTACTAAATTAAAGATGATCAAATGAAATAATAACTTAGAATTTGTCCTACTAATTGTGAATCATACACAATTAGAAATAAGCGTGAAATTATTCAACACTTTTCTTGTGCTGTGATCTGACTCAATAATTGGGTCATAAACTCCTAAAAGCAGGACAGTCTCATTCTCTTACTGTCCCCATCCACCTAACTACTATGTTCTGCTCATCGTGCGGTTGACTCTCTGACTTTTACAAAAGCCAATCCCCTTTGCAATACTCCCTCACATACACAGAAAAAAAAAAATTAATATCAATTCCTTACTCCAAGCACAAAGACATCCTGTCACTTTGACCTAATCCTCTGAGGTTCATCCTTCTAAATAATTTTATTGTCTCTACCTACAAAGCACTTTGTTACTATGGCAACACATACATAATTGCATGTGTAAGTAACTGAGGATGCCTCTAGGAGTCAGATTCCTCCCGACCAGAAAACACAGAAGACAGAAGAGAGTCGGTCCTCCCAAATGTTACTTTCCCACAGGTTTGCATGAAGGTCCAAGAGGCTTCCTAAACTTACATATCCTTTATGAACTGAAACATCAATACAGTGTAAAGATTGGATCTGGGTTCCAGTTCAGAGTCTGTTGCTAATTCTCAATATAATTTGACACAGGAGACTTGACTTCTCAGAGCACAAACCACCCCCTACTCAAAAAGAGATGAGGGAACAATATGCTTTCATCCAACTCAACCCCTACGATGCTCTGTAATACTCATAGTTGATTTTAAGTGTCACTTAACTGAAATTATTCAACAAACGTTCCCGGTGTTAAACATTAACACAGTCCTTTATATGTGGCACGGGTTCATTATCATGCCAATAAATGATTAATTAAAATTCTCTGTCTGGACCAGTAATTTCCCCGGACTTTTATGATTCATAATTCGTACTGTGTTGTAATGTTACCTCTCGAAACTGACATACTAGCATTTATTGTTTTTTATTGCTTCTCTGAGCTGGCTTTTGAAAGAGACACCAAGTGACACATGTTTAGGACGGCTTTAAAAGTTTGAGGAGGTCGAAGGAGGCCTTACTTACCTCAACAGGCGGGACCCAGCCGGCTGCCTCCGCAGACGCGGCAACTGAGAAGCAAACCCAGCAATGGACAGCTCCATGGACTGTCCGGCCAACGCCACGGTGTGCGAAGGAGCGTCCTGTGTGCTACCCGAGAGCAACTTCAACAATGTCCTGAGCGTGGTGCTGAGCACGGTGCTGACCATCCTGCTGGCCATGGTTATGTTCTCCATGGGGTGCAACGTGGAAATCCAGAAGTTCCTGGGGCACATAAGGAGGCCGTGGGGCATCTTTGTGGGCTTCCTCTGTCAGTTCGGCATCATGCCCCTCACGGGGTTCATCCTGTCGGTGGCCTTTGACGTGCTCCCGATCCAGGCGGTGGTCGTGCTCATTATGGGCTGCTGCCCCGGAGGATCTACCTCCAACATCTTGGCCTACTGGGTCGACGGCGACATGGACCTAAGGTAGGAGACCTGCCCTCTGGTGGCTGCGGTCACAGTGAATTAACCTTTTCAGAAGCCGACAGCATCTGCCTGTCCATCTGGTTTGCCATGGGTCTAAAGTAGTACTGAGGAACTAAGCAGGCGACAAATAACTCATCCACTACCTCCCCGCATTGCTGCCTGCCTACTGAAATTTGGGGCTCATGTCTGTGTTTGTGTTTTTTAATCTAACTCAGATAGCCAAGAGTTGCGTAATTGCTATTTATCTCTGGGGGGAAAAGAATCAGCCTTTCAAAAAAGAAACCTTTCCCAAGCCACAAGCCACAAGCTCAGAAAGTTTGTTCTGTTGGTATAGAGATAAACAAAAATAAATAAAACTCATTTTCTTTGTAATGATGAGAAGCTTCGATTGCAATCACAAAATCCAGCCGTTTGTCAGTCGGTAAACTCAGGAGAGACCATGGTCAACTCCAAATGCAGCCAGTCCTCCAGGCAAGCTTTTTTAAACCTAAGAAAAAAATTATAAATCTGCTTTACTTCTACTGGCATTAAAAGAAGAATTAAAAATAAATAAATTAATTAAAAATAAAACCTGCGGCAGCTTTTTTTTTAATTATGCTTACCTTACTATAAAATAAACAGAAAATGGTTTCTTCATTTCCCACAGAGTAATCTAAATTGCCATGTTTGCCCAATTCATCCTGTGCCAGTCTGAACTAGCACTAGGGGGAAAAAAAAAAAAAAAAACTAATACAAATAAGATGAAGCATTAATGTGATCAGACTGACAATTTTAATGCTGAAAGTTGAATAGACAAATGTCTTCTTCCTTACCTCACCCTTTCTCATTTCCTGTGAAAGGTATACATTTTTGCAAACCATCCAGGTGTTAATGCACCCGTGCTCATTAAATACTGTACAGTAGGCAATCAGCTGTGCTCAGCCCAGCTTCCACACTCAGAGAAGAGATGTGCAGCGTGGAGAAATGTAACCACTGGACTGATCGAGTGCCTAGTCAGCAATTAGGAGCCTGCTGACTCATCTCAATTGGTACTGATGTCTTCAGAAGCTTTAGAAAATCATACCAACTCTCCACCTTCACATTATTTAATTTAACATCAGTAAATGCAGTATCTACCTCATGATCCTTTTTTATTTTTTATATATTTTTTATTTTAGTTATTTATTTCTTTTAGACAAGATTTCATCTTTGCAATCCTGCAGCTTCAGGCTCCAAGTAGGGACCACAGGAGTGCACACTGTACTTGGCTCTTTGTTAGACAGGGTCTTGCTATGTTGCTTAGGCCATCCTTGAGCTTAAGATCCTCCTGCCTCAGCTTCCTATGACAGGTGCACACCCCCACTTGAAGACTGGCTTTTAAAATGGAAAAGGAATCAAACCCAGGCCTCGCATGTGGCCCCAGCCTGAAGGGCACAACATTTTAACAGTATCCCACCTTAACTGGATCTCACTTTTCTTCTTCTTTTTTTTTTTTAATTTTTATTTTTTTGGAAAGACCTTTACGAGAACTAAGGATGGCAAGTGCTATCCAAGTTTAGTTAATTTGTAAACCACAATATAAAAACAAACTCTTCTTAGACTTAAATTTAATTTGACAAGGACACAGGCACATGGGGAGGAGAATTCCAAAAGCTAACACTGACTCAGCTGAGAAGAGTGAACTGAATTGAACCTGGGCCTTTGACTCCCACTAACAAAATATCTGTAACTTCATGTCCACAATAGTTAAAGTCTTGGACATCAACATAATGACGCACACATAATCATTTCATTATATAGAAAAGATATTGTGATGCTGGGTTATTTGGCTGTTGAATTTATCTTTTGCAGGCTAAAACTGTAAAATGTAATCTAGCGGGGTCAATAGATGGCATGATGGTTAAGCTGCTGGACTCCCACAGGTGCCTGTGGTTTGAGCTCTGGACGTGGTGGCCAGAATCATGCAGGTCACATGTGCACGCATAACCAAAATCCAGAGAGGAGAATGGAGGAGATGGGATTATGGCATGGCCATCTTCTCTGGGGGAGGGGGTGATTTTTCACTTTCCTTCTCTCTGTCTCTATCTGGCAAGTATACCCTCCCTAAGACAAAAACCTAAAAAAAAAATTTTTTTTAAAGTCCAAAAGCTTCAAGCTACACTTTGGTGCAGTCTTAAGATCTTATTGGTTCTTAAACAGGAAATGATTACATAATGCTGTCTATATAGTATAACAATCCCTGTTTATTATTTTTTAAAAGATTAAGAAATAAAAACCAAAAATACAATATGAAACCTTTGTATAAAGGTTTCTTATTCAATCATTGTAAATACATCTTTCAATCTGTCAATATGAGCCTTATGATAAGAAATATGGCATCAGGGGACCAGCAGTTAGTGTAGTGGCTATGTCGCTGAACTCCCAGGTAGTCGACCATGGTTCAAGTCCCAGACCTGGTGGCCTCACGCCGACGTGTGCGTGCGTGCCCAAGATCCCGAGAGGAGAATGGAGGAGAAGGGATTGCGGCGTGACCATCCCCCCTGGGGGGTGATTTCTCGCTTTCTGTCTCTATGTCTCTCTCTGTCTGTCTCACGCGCCCTATAGCAAAAAAAAAAAAAAAAAAAAACCTCTCCAAAAAAAAAAAAAAAAAACTCACGCCGGGCGCGTGTGTGTGCGTGCCCAAGATCCCGAGAGGAGAACAGAGGAGAAGGGATTGTGGCGTGGCCATCCTCCCTAGGGGGTGATTTCTCGCTTTCTGTCTCTCTGTCTCTCTCTGTCTGTCTGGCGAGCACACATGCCCTATGGCAAAAAACTTCTCCAAAAAGAAAAAGAAATATGGCATCAACAAATTCCATTTTAATTATATAAAATTTGCACTCCATAGTTCCTCTTTGTCTTGTAAAGCACACATAATACCAACATCTACCCACTCTGATAGTCACAGGTCCAGCAACCTCATCTATCCAGAGCTCAACAAGTTCAACTTAATCTTGTAAATGTTCTTTGCCCAGGACCTACTTAACTTTTCTATTCTGAAGCTGTCTTGTGCTGATTCCCAATATGCAGAGGATCAGAAAGAAGTGGGAAAGGAAGCAGGGTGCCATGCTAGCAAGACAAGCCTCAGTCTCTCAGCAACAAGAAAGAAAAATGAAATGCCTACAAAGCAAAAAGGATAACTCACAGAACACAACAGTCTCTACATCACTTATTCCAGAGATCAACAACTCTGCAAACACAAAAGCCCAGAAGACATCATTATGTTTTAGCACAGCAAATAATAATGCTTATCATAATGGGTCTTCATCATTGAGAAGAAACTAAAAACTATTCTACCATATGACATTTTGCATTGTGTACATTAGGGAAAGAATGTTGAAATATTTCTTAAAAGAAAATTAAGAAAGTAAAACAGCTATTGGCAATAGACTTTACAAAATCTATTCTTCCAGAGTGACTGTTGGGTAACTAAAGTCCCGTGATAAATTATTTACATATAATCCTAGATACTATCTACCACTCATTCTTCCAATTCTGTCCTCTTGGAACTTTAATTTACCCATTTGCACTTGAACTCCAGCCATGACAGCCAAGGCGTGATTGTTTGTACCATAAGGGACCTTCACTAGCTAAGCTCATACCGTACGATGCCAACAAAACACTTCTACCTGCCTTAACTGTCTCGGATGTAGTTCCCAGGACAAGAAGCCAAAATGCTTTCTCCTTGCCCAATCACATCTTCTGAAACTGGGAAACCATTGCATTTTGCAATCTCTAGTGACTTAAAAATATCAATGATCCCTGCTCAGTAACAAGTGATATTTTTTTTTTTTTCTTTTTTTTATCCGCGTGCTCAGATGCAGGACAACGCCGCAAGTGATATTTCGAACCACGGTCGACTACGTGGGAGTCCAGCGACATAGCCATTACGCTAACTGCTGGTCCCCAGGACAACAAGTGATATTTGAGCTTCTTCTCTGACCATCCCCAGCCAGGAAAGTTATCATTTGTGAATCTGATCAGTGCATAGATACCATCCCCTAAGTCATCATATGCACTGAATGTGTCAGGAGAACAGGAGGTGACCTTTCAGATGAATCTGCTGGCGGCCAGGGTCTACGGTCCGGGGCACACAGTGATCTTCCACCTCCTTTGTGTTCCTCCGTCCTCAAACTCAAGCAAATATCTAGTCTCTCTGTTTTTGGTGCTGGCCTCTGACACAACACAGGAAATTTCTTCTCCTTTTTCTTTCTTTGACTTCTTTGGGGAGTACATTCTTAGGTATTTTTTCCTTGATTTCCTCCAATTCCTTCACTGACACCTACTTTTTACACCTTTTTATTATTTTGTAGATTTTCTATTTTATATATAGATTTTCCTACTGTGCTTTTGTTCTTTGGCCAAATGTTATCATATTTTTCATTTTCTGTAACTAAAATATCAGTAAACACTGATAAGCAGTATTATTTGCTATACTAAGATACACTGATATTTTAGTTATTCAAGATCCCTGACCCTATGGCTTCTCAGAAATGCAAAGCAACCCCTCCTGTTTCACACATATAAACATTTGTCTCATCCCTACTGGGAGAACTAACCCAACACTGCGTGAGCCTTTCTTTTATTTGTTTCTCTCATGCAGCATTTATCCTGATTTTAGGAGCTAATATTTATTAGACCCTGTTATGTGCCATACATGGTCCTAAGTTCTCAAGATGCACCACTTGTTCAATCTCCAAAATAATCCTCTGTGGTCAGGACTTTTATTTTTCTAAAGTTGCCAGATAATCAAATAGAGTCACAGCCTTGACCAAGGTCACTGAGTCAGTTCACGTCAAAGTTGGAATAAGAACCCAGACAATCCACTTACTCCCAGCAGACTCCTAACCTTTGTTCTGCATTATTCCCCTGACACCATTTTTCCCATTTCTACCATCACCAATATACTCTTCTTTTGAGCTTTGGTCTTAGTGTTTCACTTCTAATAGGATAACACATTACTTTTGCATTCCGATAACAGATTTCACTGAATTCTTCAACATTCACTGGGTGCTCATTTCTCTGTGGCAGTTAATTGAATGAAAGCCAAGAGATTTTTTTTATTTCCTTACACATTAATACTTTCTCTCATTCCAATATAAATTCATGGTAGCATTTCTATTTTTGATATCTATGCCTTCCATAGAGCTTCACATTTTTTTTATTTAAAATGAATTTTTCCTTCTGCTAATTTATTCCTTTGCAGTATTCTTTAAAATCCTTTATCTGTGAGTTGCGTCTAAGTCTCATTTTGAGAGGTTTGACTTTGATCTTTAAATAGCATTCAATTCCAGCACTTACTCTCCTATGCTCTGTGATGTTTATTATCAAGGCTGTCCACCAAAATCTCAGCCATTTCTTCCTCCAATTCCTATCGTGCCTCTCCTCATGATCTTTAAGAAACTGTTCTCACCAAACTCCAAAGCATGATACAACTTTTAAATTATCTTCACAATAATTCAGAATGAATCTTTCACAAGAAAAATTCTGAGAAGAAAGCAAGGTGAGCGCCAGGCTTCCTTATAGAAGTTCTTCTCATAATTTAAAACAAAAAATTCTCAGCCTTCTCTTCACTATGATCTAATAAATCCTAGTCACAACCCTCCCACTCTCACCTCACTATAGAACACATATTGGATGTGCAGAAGTAAAAGTGATTTTATTATAGGTATGACTTAAAATGCATTCTAATTTATCTATTGGGACATTGGAAAAGTCATGAAGTATTTTTGCATAGAAAAGACATAGAAAAAATGAGTCATGACTCTTCCAACAAGACTATATATACATATAGACAAAGCAAAGAATGGCCGAGGAATGGAGGAAGTGAGAGAGGAAAAAGCACTTATAATGTGCCGGGGTCTAGCCTCGGCGGGGGTGGGTTGACTCGTGGGAAGCGGCGAAGGTGAACAGAAGACAAAGGCCTCGGTGCCTTTTTATGCACGTCCTATGCCGGACACCCCTCAGAGATTGGTCTCTGAGGAGTGACAACTGCTAGGAATTATTATGCCTTTTTATTGAAAATGTGATACATGCAAGTAAATGGGTGAGGGGCAGTAAAAAATTTACTCTAAGGAACAGGGTATATAAAGCATGGAAGCAATAATTATAAAACATGCTGTTTGTCTTGTCAGATTAGTTAAAAATTAATCACAGTTTTTAGGATGAGGAAGTCCATTTGTCTGTTGTATCTTTTTTTTGGATCTTGATTACTGAGAAGGGTCTTTTGAAGAGGGGGCTTGCAGGATGTTTGATCACTTCAGTCCTGGGCCAGGGCGATAACATTGCTGGTTGCAAAGACTTAGATAGAAATCTTGTCTTGCTAAGTAAAGACACAGTTACTATATGGACTATTTATACATTACAACAATAAAGAGTGAGTTTATGATTTTATATGGGAAAGGAAGATGATCTTGTAGTTCAGGAGACAACACAGGATGTTTTATTAGCAGTTTTTTATAGTCAACAGCGCATAGATGAGAAACTTTTTGTAGTTGAAAACTACCTGTTGCTTTAGATAAGAGCTCCCAGCTAAGTTAATGGAGCCCTCAAGTTTGTTTATCCTGTTGTCTCAGCCAGGCCTTTTCCTTTAATAAACGTGCGGGTTTCTGCAATTTGTTGAGTCTGTCAATTAGTGAGTTCTTTTGTTTTATCTCTGAGTCTCTGTTATGTGGTGAGTGTGCTGACTTTGCCTAGCATGAGTTAACTTTGGACTGTAGCTTTGTATATACTAGCCTTAAACTAACTTAGTCTACATATACTTTTGATGCTAATTTGGTTTATACTAACTTAATTTATATGTTAATTTCGGCTTAAAAACAGACAGGTAGGGGAGTCTTAAACTTCCTGGTCCTCCTGCCAGTCTTAGGGAACCACATTCTTACAAGGTCACTAATTGGCTTTATTGTAATGGTAGGGGGTAATGTTTTACCCTTACAGGGTACCGTAATAACAGTAAAACTCACGGCAGAGAAATTAACTACAGGCCAAAAAAATGACACAAGGAGAGTTAGTGAACTGCTGGCTTTATCTTGCCGTTTCTTCCCAACCCAGGCCATAGGAGACAGCCTCTTTACCAACTTGTGTTGTCTGCATGGCCCCATCAATAATGTCCAATACTTCCGACATTAAGTAGGACAAAGCACTATTAGTAACAAATTAACTTATTTTTCTCATGTGGAACTATAACTTAGCATCCTATTTTTCTATCTAAATTAAGTTAACCTATGACCATAATAGATTATATATCTAAGAAAGTGTTTAAAATATTCACCTAGCATTGGTTACCATTATATTTTATCTCTATGAATACAGTATCTTAATCTAAATCATGAAACTCACCTTACATAAGGTAATTATTCATGTTTCTAAAATGTTCAGGAAGTTAAGTCCCTAAGACTTGCCCTCATTCTTTATTTTGCCAAAACTGCAATTTATTTAGATGCATTGAAATGAAATTCTTCACCTTCAGTTACTTTCCTTAACATAATGTAGAGCTGTTGCTATTGCTGGGGGTAGAGGTGCAGGTGGTAAAAATATTTAGCATTTTCCTTCAAGATTACACATAATACCTTTAAGAAACTACTATGCTGACAGTCTCAATAATAACAGCTATTGGGAAAAGGGCATTTCAGAAAAACTGCTCCAAGTTGCCTGATTCTCTGTTATGGTGGAACACCAAATGCACACATGTATGGCTATCTAAATGATAAGAGTAACTAGCTCTTAATGAGTGCCTGGAATTATCCTACCCCTGGCTCAATGATTCTTCACCACCTATCAGGCAATGATGATTATGATCTTCATTTTAGATGAGGAAACTGACAAAGAGGAGTTAAGCAAATTGCCCAAGGTCTCACATGAAGTGGCCCTGCCCACCTCCAACCCAGGCAGTCTTGGCCTTAGAGCCCAGTGGCAATCTCCTCTGCTCCGTGAATGTGCCCCTTCATACAGGCACTCTGAGAAACAGGAAGACCCATTACCCAAAAACCTCTTCTACCCTTCGTCACAGTGTTGAAAATAGCATCATTTGACATTGATTTCCTCTTGTTGAAAGTCAAAATGCACTTGGTCAGACCCACTCACTGAAATGCAAATGCTTCCAGCAGGAGTGATACCAGACTCTGGCTGTTCTGAACCACATATGTTAAATTGTTAGCAGCTTACTCAACCCTAAGAATCCAGGCTTATTCTGTGTGCTTGCATGTTTTACATGTGTTCTTTTCTTTCTTCCTTTTTATATTTTTTTGTTGTTATTTTTAGTTGGTTCCTCTTATTTTATCAATCTATGGCCACTTAGGAAATAATTTGTCTTATGGAAATACACTAAGGTCTCCTCTTTGGGGTCTGTATTTGTCTCCCAGGGCCTAAAGAGGTCATCTCATAAAAACAAAGAAAGATAGGTGGTCTTGTGGTCCTAGCTGCATAAACATGATTGCTGTTCTATGACTGGAGGTTCAAAGAGTGACACATCCAGGTACCTTGTGCCTTGTTTCACAATGAGTTTAAACCATCATCAGATGCCTTCTCTGACTCTTGTGCACAAATGCAGAGGGAAGGATGAACGGACAGAGCTAAGCAGAAAGACAGCAAAAATGGACCGCTTTGTCCAAGGCAGGCCCCACACATTCTTAGCCACATGTTTGTGTCTACCCATCATACCTGATAATGCTACTAGTTAAGGCAAACTCCTAAAGGACTTTGGCTTTCTTCTTTTTAATTTAATTTTTTTATAAAGCAAAACTTACAGAATTTTTTTCAACAGAGAACTTTATGTTCTTTTGTCTATTGAATCTTTCTTCCCTTTGCGTTTCCCACCCTCCTTCCTCCTTTACAGTCTCTGGTATCTGGACTTCTCTCTACTTTCATATCTTCAGATCTTTCCATTTCTGCTGTAAAGTGCAGACATTTCTTACATATTAAGTGGAGGTATACAGTGTGTATCTTGCAAAGTCAGGTTCACATTGCTGAACATGAAGTCTTCTATATTCATCCATTTTGAGTCAAATGATACAGTCTCATTTTTTCCTATGGCTAAGTAGGACTTTCTAATCAAAAATTGGAAAGGAACCAGCCTCTCCCCTAGAAAACAGGTGGAATATCAACCTGCCCATTTCCTTTCAGCGTCAGCATGACCACATGTTCCACACTGCTTGCCCTTGGAATGATGCCACTGTGCCTCCTTATCTATACCAAAGCATGGGCCGACTCTGGGACCATCATAATCCCCTATGATACCATAGGTAAGTCATCCCTCTGCAAGGCTTTTCAGTATCACCCCCAAACTCTCTGCTTATCCCCACCAGGATCTCAGACTGGACTCAGACCCAACTGTTATTTACCACCTGTACTAGCGGCAGGTTTTGCCCAATTATGATGTCATTGCAAAGTCATCTCTGTATTTTGATGAAGGTTAGAAAAATGCGAATTCCGAATTTTGTCTCCATAAGAGAATCTGCTTTCTTCTCAATCCAAATCACAAGGGAGAGGAGCTAACTTAAGGCAGTCTGGACAGAGGAAGCTAAAGTGGTTGGTGTGTGGGAGCCTCCATCTTCTCTTTAACACACAGTGGAACTAGCTCATAAGAGCAGGAGTTCCCACTCAGGCACTCAAAATGGGGGGAAATTATATGATAATTTCAAAATAGAGCACTAAGTAAGCATGAGTGTTATAACAGGGAACTACCAGATTAAGCATATTGTTTGTAACATTCAGTTGTGAGCCATATTTTGATTCAAAGATTGACTAAATACAGTCTTCCCAGACCTGAAAATCAAATTGGCTTGCTTTGACCTTGTCTCCACTCATTTAACTCCTCAATGTTCACCCCCATCCTAAAGGAGCCTCTTGTTCTGTTTCTGGGAAAACAGATGATTGTTGGATAAGTTGTTGGAAAACCATGGAAGGGTAAGAGAGCCTCTGGTATTCCAGAAGCAGGCATTTCCCATGGAGCAATCATCACACACACACACACACACACACACACACTCACACACTCACACAAATGCAAGTGAAATAGTACATGAGTACCCATCACCAGAAGCTCTAAGTAGTCTTACTTTTTTTTTAGCTGACCTTGGAAACAAATGTCTTTTTCATGAGCTTCCTCAAAAGAGTGTAGGTTTCCTATGAAAGACCTCATAAAGAAAAGGCCATATAAAGACTCATCAGGATGTTGTGAAAGGGATCCCTGTCCAGATGGGAAGCTGGACTAAAGTCCCTTCCCTGTCCTAGAAAGATTGTTTTGTGATGAAATGTGATCTGAGGTACATACTACTAAATTAGAACACACTCAGGACACTAGTCAGGGAGGGTCCGCATTGGAATATTATTAGTCTCCGCTCTCTACCACTCCTGTTATAAATACGAGATTTTTTTAAAAACTGGTTCTCCTTGAACACCCTAATCCTATTCTGTATAAGATCTCTGAGCACAAGGTCCTTCTGTTATCCCCTGGGGACCTCCCAGAAACAGGTCTCCATGTCCTTCAGTGACTACCCCGCCCCCCTCCCATGCATCACGTGGCTTCATCTTCTGGCTGCTCTCTCGGCGACACCCGCCTGAGAGTTAAAGAATGTTGTTTGTGTGAGTGGTTGTTTGTCTGAGTGCTGTTTGTCTGAGTGGTCTCTCAACCTGCCTGCTGACTGAAGAATTTTGACTGTACATCAGTCTTGTTTACGAAAACAATTCAAAGCTTAAAACATTTTCCCCTTGGCCAGCCATGGTGGCCCAATGGTAACTCTATAAGGCTGAAACTAAGGAGAAGGTGCCAGGTTTGCATCCCAAGGTGTCCCAGTGCACTCTGGGCCTGCATATGTACCTGTGATCCTAGGAGCCTGAGGCTGAGGTGGGTCACAGCATGAGGATCCTGTGCAGGTACCTGTCTCTCTTTCTTGTTCTCACTATTGCTCTTTCTTGCTCTTTCTTGCTTTTTCTCTCACTCTCTACTGGAAAGACATAGATAAAAGTTATACACACACACACACACACACACACATATATAAATAAAAGTACTTTTTTATATATTTATTCTCTTCTAGAAAATGCCCCACAGAAATATTCAGTAATTCTTTTTTTTTTTTTTTTTTTTTTTTTTTTTAGAGCGAAAGCTATAAGATGCATGCGTTCGCCAGAAAGACAGAGAGAGAAAGAAAGCGAGAAATCACCCCCCACCCCCCGGGGGGGATGGCCATGCTGCAATCCCCTCTCCTCCATTCTCCTCTCAGGATCTTGGGCACGCACATACACATGCCCAGCATGAGTTTAAGCCACGGGGTCCGGGACTTGAACCATGGTCTACTACATGGGATTCCAGCGACATAGCCATTATGCCAACTGCTGGTCCCAATATCCAGTAATTCTAATGATAGCATGAATGACTTATTCCATATCATTTAATGTGAATCAATTTTGAAAGGAGGAGAAAGTGAGAAATCAATCAGCACCTCAGTGAAGGAAAAGGTCATTATAAGTGAAGTTAAAAATAAAAAGGGAAAAGTAAAGAAAAGAAAAAGAGAAGAGTGAAAAAGATAAACAATAATTTGAAAAACAAGGATATTAATTAACTCTGTTTGTTCACCGTAATCTTTGCTCTGGCTTATTCTCTGGTCTTTGTGACTACTGGTTTTTCTATTCCTTTGAGGTATAGAGCCAGTGAATTGACTTCTTCCCAGTATGCTATTACCACTTTGTGAGTGAGGATCGAGGCCCACAATCCCTGGAAACAGCTGCCAGTCTGCCCTGCCCTGCTCCATGGTGGCATGCATTTGGAACAACTTCCACACAGTGCTCAGCGTGTTCCAATGACAGTAAACATGGCTGAGCCCTCCGAGGATGACTTCTGGGTGGGGAGAACACCACTGTCCAACTTCCACCTGAAACCAGTTCACATTAAAGAAGAAGACAACGCTAGCAAGCTGCTGTACCTCCTCTTCTTTATTCTGCATTTGTGACTGTCACGTTCCAAGAACTTCACAGTCATGTCATCAACTCATTTTTATAACAGCGCTGTGAGGCAAACATAGTTCTACCCATTTCACAAATGGGGAAACCGGAGCTCAGCAGAGCTGACCTGCACACTTCCCACAGTTTGTGAATAGAGAAAGGTTGACCTCTGAGTCTGTCCGGCCACACACATGAACCCAGTCACCACACTCTTTCACTCATATTTTTCTTTTTACCTTCCTTTTCTCCTGTACCTTCTGTGTAAATTTACTTAAAGACCAAGTTATGGCTTCAACAATAGAACAATGAGCAGATGCTTTTTCATCTACATAGACAGGCATTTGACACAAGAGCCTGGCCAGATGAGGAACAATGGAAGCAGTCAGAGCCTGGGCAAACCCCCGGCCACTGGAAACTAAGGTATTATAACACCCCACCTTTACAGGTGGGAGCCACACACTAGGGTGCAGAAGGACAAAGACAGTCTTTTCTAGTCAAATTCCACCCCCTTAAAAACTCCAACTGGCCTCCTCTGTTGAGAGAAAAAGCACTTCTGCCATGGACTTCACAGAGGATCTTGCTTGCGTGTTTATCCAGCTGCCATGGGCTTCCCAAGGAGATGGGTCCCTTAGAAGAGGAATCAAACAGATTAAACACATTTGGTTAGGTCAGCAGGCCCCAGCCATGCTTGCTTTCTTAGCACATCATTTGCACCTAGATTTAAGCGGCCACGAGACAAATAAGTTGTATCAAAGTGGCTTTTATTTAAGGCCCAGAAACTTACAATTTAGTGACTGGTCTAGAGATGTAAGAGGAAGAAATCTTCCAAAATAGTAAGATGCAGGGATACTCACAGTGGCTTTTCTGGGCAGCTACCAGCACGTCTAGCAATGTGTTTTTCCATGTTCTTTGTTCCCCTATTTTCTGCTTCCCTCTTACCCATCTTTTTGTTCTGTTTTGTTTTGTTTTTCTCGCTCTTGGTATCCTGAGCGAGATTCTTAGTTCCTCTGAGTAATTTCTGTGGAAAAGTAATTGTTGACCCTTAGATTGCCAAAAGGTCGAGAAGGCTGCAAAGAAATTACATTTTCATCATAATTGTATTCATTTTAAATGAATATTTACAGCCTTAGACTTTAGAATCTGTTTTACAGTTCAACCTTCCTAAACACTAAGCAACATCCACTCCCAGAATTTAATTGTTCAATTCCACTCTTTCACACTGCTTTGAAAGGATGTTTAAAAAAGAAACAGCCCATTAGAAGTTAGAAGCTATGGTGCTATATTATATAAAATCAGCTTTTTTTTGGACAAATACATCCTAAATTATATGGAGAAACAAACCGTATGTCACAAGAGCAGCAGTAAATTTAACACGGTGAAATTGAAGTACGACTCTTACCTACCGAGTGAGCACATTGTGGCAAAGGATTATAATTACATAAGAGGTCACCACATACATTATCTAATGGAAAATTTAAAGCTTGCTTCTTCCACCTATCCTCTCACCTTTACACCATAGATTTGAATAACTGAAGTAAGGTGGTTTTAACTAGAAGTCATGAGCCTTCAGGATGTCTGGATAATACCTTGAGCTGATTTTGAGCATTTTTTTAATACTTTTTTATTTCAAAGCTTTTTGAAATAAAAGTTTCTTCAGTTTCTACTACCCTGAAGTAACAAACAACTGTAAAATATCATCTGTGTATACAAAAATACACATGCACACACACATACACGCACACACATACACACACACCCCACGAACTTTGGCAAGATATTTTCCTAGGAGATAAAGATCAAAAGACCAAACAAGCCAAGATTCTGACAAATTGAAACCCAAGTGTGTTGACAACATAAAGAACTCTGAAAAATTAACCCAGGATTTAGAGAGGATTTATACCATCAATTATCAATTCTCTACCAGTAGTATTGCATTATTTACCAGAGTGGGTAAGCAGTAAAAAAGAAAGGGATCAAAATTCATTTTGGATTCTCTTCTGTATATTCAAGAAGAAAGGCTGAAATATAACATAAACCTTTTTTCAGGCTATCTACTCTTGTCTTTCTCTTTCCTGTGTTGTGTATTCTGTTGATCAAGTTGCTTTTCTGACCTCTGTAGGTACTTCTTTGGTTGCTCTGGTTGTTCCTGTTTCCATTGGAATGTTCGTTAATCACAAATGGCCTCGAACAGCAAAGATGATACTCAAAGTAAGTATGAAGGCTCCCCAGTGGGAATGGAGAAGACAGGGTCTCTCTCTCTCTCTCTCTCTCTCTCTCTCTCTCTCTCTCTTCTCTCTCTCTCTCTCTCTCTCTCTCTCTCTCTCACACACACACACACACACACACACACACATGTGGGACTCCAACCACACTCTGCCATGTGGAACCCAGCTCCCTGTATACAGGGCTTAACTGCTACACTTCATGGCGAGGCTTTCAAAAAAAGTTTTATTGTGAAAAAATAAAACAATAACAATGGTTTGTGTTTGTTTCTGCCTTTTTAACTTTCATAGAGTGTTATATTCATTTTTCTCATCGTCATAAAAATTACAAAAGGTGACTGGGGCAAGATTTTTTATCTAATTACAAAGGAAAAAGCTAAGATTCAGAGAAGTTTATGATTTACCAAAGGAGGCAAATAGGAGGCATTGACTATGGAGGCTAAGTCTTCTAGGTTTTGTTTTCATCTCATTACACGATTGCCTTCTAGGTACCTGAATTCATTAGTCATCCAGTCCACCATATAGAATGTCCTTCCTTGTCCCATTCATAGCGCAAATTTCTCTCCACCCTCTGAGACACCCTAATTAAATATCACCTCTTGGTTTTACTTTATTCTGTACTCATAGCACATTGCTTTTATCTCTATGATGTGATTCTCTTATAAAATATATCTAGATGACTTTCTCAGAAAATAGATCATATCTATCTTATCTTCGTATCCATATGGCCAGTTCAGTTCCTGGCAACTGGTAGATGCAATATACATAGTAACCATTCCCTCCTCTTTGCCAGCTCTATTCTAGCTAGTAGATATGGATGTGGACATGGATATGGGTGATATAGATAGATTCTGCTGTTTAGGGGACAAAATATGCTAGTTGGCGTTTCTTGCTCTTCTGGACAAAAAAAATGCTGTCATTTTCAACGTTTATTTTATTGTCAGAAGGCACATGCATTCATGAGATGAGAGAAAGAAAGAGAGGAATCATCCCCCAATAGACACAGCCATGCCACGATTCTTTTTCCTTCCTTTCTCCCTCCTGTCGGGATATGGGCCCACATGCATGTGTTCTTCAGACTGTCAGAGCAAGGGCTCCAACTGAAGTCCGCACGTGGAATCCAGCTCCCTGAGCACAGGACTAACCACACCCTGTGGGCAGCCCTTCAGAATCTTTTTTTTTTTTTAAGATTTTTGCCATAGGGTTCATGTGCTTGCCAGAGAGAAATGGAGAGACACAGTGAGAGGGAAAGTGAGAAGTCACCCCCAGAGGGGATGGCCACATTGCAATTCCTTCTCTTCCATTCTCTTCTTGGGATACATTCACATAAGCCCAGTGATATTTTGAAGCTGCCAGGTCCGGGACTTGAACCACAGTTGGCAATGTGGGAGTCCAGCACTATAACCACTAAGCCACCTGCTGGCCCCTCAGAATCTTTTTAACATGAAAAAGAGGAAATGATAACAGTGGTTTGCATTTCCATGTGCCGTTTTAACTTTTATAGAGTTTTATATTCATTTTCTCATCATCTTAAGAATCATAAAAAGTGTTTGGGGCAAGATTGTATCCCCAGTTAAACATTAAGGAATTGGGGACTGCAGGTGGCATGGTGTTTAAGGACGCTGGACTCCCACATGGCCATCCGCAGTTTGAGTCCCAGACCTGGCAGCTTTCTCACTCTCCCTCTCTCTCTCTCTCTCTCTCTCTCTCACTCTGTTCCTTTCTGTTCAAATTAAAATAAATAAAGTTAAATAAAATAACTATTTTTAAAAAAGAAAAAAATGAAGAGCTAAGACTTAGAGAAGTTCATGGTTTTCCAAAGGGGGCAAATAGCAAGAACTGAATCTGAAAATTAAGACTTTTAGGTTTTCTTCCTCTCTAATAATGACAATTCGCAAGCTAGAAAATCTCCTTCAGTCTGAGTGTGAATACTGTATGTCCTGTTGTTTTCTTAAAAATGACATGGAGCAAATGTCAGTATTCCCAGTGGGCCGACTGTGGCCTTCAGCTGAAAGTACATGGAGGGATGACTTCATTATCAACTTCTTCAACAAAAAGGAGTCTACGTAGACTTCTTTCCCAATGATGTGTTTGGATTTGCGTTGACACTTTACTGACAGGTTCCCATGTGTCCTTTCTCCAGGTTGGATCCATTGCTGGTGCAATTCTCATCGTGCTCATAGCTGTGGTTGGAGGAATATTGTACCAAAGTGCCTGGATCATTGCTCCCAAGCTGTGGATTATAGGAACTATATATCCAATGGCTGGTTACTCCCTCGGTTTTCTTCTGGCTAGAATAGCTGGTCAGCCCTGGCACAGGTATGGTGATTTGGTAAATCAGGCATTTTCATCCCTAATGGCTACCATATTGGTTTGTTGAGGCTGCCATAATGAAGTACCGTGAACTGACTGGCTTAACAACAGAAACCTACTGTCTCACAGTGTCAGAGGCTGACAGTCACAATGAGGGTGTCACGGGACCAGCAGATGGCATAATGGTTATGTCGCTGGACTCCCACATAGTCGACCTCCATTCAAGTCCTGGACCCAGGAGCTTAAAACTCATGCCAGGTGCGTGTGCACACATCTCCAAATTCCTAAGAGGAGACTGGAGAAGAAGGGATTGAGGCCTGGCCATCCCCCTAGGTGGTGATTTCTTGCTTTCTGTCTCTCTGCCTCTCCAGCAAGTGCACATGCCCTATAGCAAAAATCTCTCTCTAAAAAAAAAAAAAAAATGAGGATGTCACAAGACTGATTTTTTTTCTGGGGACTGTGAGGAAAGGATCCATCACAGGCCTCTCTTCTTGGCTTGCTCATGGTCGTTGTCTCCCATGCCTCGTCACATCATCTCCCATCTCTACCCATCCCTGCCTAAATTTCCCCTCTTAGAAAAACACCAGACCTACCAGATTAGTGTGCACCCTAACAACGTGATTAATGATATCTGTCCTGTCTGCAGTTATTTCTACATAAGGTCCTATTCTGAGATACTGGGAAGTAGGACGTCCACATATAAATTTTAGAAGGATACAATCAACTCATAATATCTATAAATACTGATGAAAACGTCAATCCCCTTAACTTTTCATCACATTTCACCCAGCTTCTGAAATGTCAGTCTAAATAAATGTATTCATTTCTAAATTACGCAAGTTCCCCAGAAAGATAATACCCAATTGCCTCTTTCTGGCTGGAATTCTTCTGGACCACTCCTCACACTGGGCAGGTCAGGCCCATCCATTGTTATGCATCCTCCTTCTCCACACAGAAGGACTTGAACAAAAGCAGGCTGGTCTTGTAACATGCCAGGGTTCCCCCAGCCAGGGGCAGCATGAACACATCATTGCCAGTTGCTGACTATTAGAATGGGTTCAGCATTTACACATCAGGTCCTGGGAAAAATTACTTCCCCTTCTCCTAGTCCATCTATTGGGTCGTCGGAAAAATCATGATGTATTTTTCTACGCAAAAATGTGCCCTGAGTTTTCTGACAGCCCACCAAGTCCACAGACAGAGAGAAAAGCAATGCAGAAACTGATGCAGGTGTGTTGCTGAGAAAGGCGTGCAGCACGGGGCAGTGGACAGGGCACCAAACAGACAGGGCCCTGCATTCTGAGCAAGCGCAGTACCTCGGCAAGACATTGATCCTTTTTCTGAGTTTTTTATCTGTAGAATAAGAGTAATAATGCCCATCTTGCAGATTTCTTTTTTCAGGATTTCATCAGAACAAAGTGAAATTAACAATAAAATGACCACAGTACATATAATATCTTCAGTATTTTCCAGGCTCTGAGCTGAGGTCTGCATTGTTACCAATGATGTCATTGGAAAGGGTGAAATGACCCCCACCCCCTTGTCCTTTAGGGAACATGATTATAAATGATCCTGTTCCTGATATATGCATGTATAGAAAAGCTATTTATTTATATTATATATAATAGATTATACTAATAAGAAATATATCCATTCAATATAAAGTCGTCTATTGAGCAAATATGTATTAAATATATACGTTAGAAGCAGAGGCAGAATGAATACATATATATATGTGCTCGTTCTCATTATGTCAGCTTTGAACGTTATACAATAACAAAACAACTCAAATGGATGTGCTCTTAACACTTCTTGCAGGTGCCGAACAGTTGCTTTGGAAACAGGGATGCAGAACAGTCAGCTGTGCTCAACCATCGTCCAGCTGTCCTTCACCCAGGAGGAGCTGAACCTAATATTCACCTTCCCTCTCATCTACAGCATTTTCCAGCTTGCCTTCGCCGCAATATTCTTAGGATGTAAGGAGCAGTGCTAATCACATTTCATTATGAGGCTCTTCTTTGAAAAATCCTGCAGTTGCTAAAATGGCATGTTTTTCAATTCCCTGTTCCTGGCAGTGGATCGCACAAAGAAAGGGGAGGAAAAAGCCACCCGTAATATCATGGCTTCCCCACTGCTGAGGAAAAAGACTGTAATTTCACCAAAAGTTTCTAGTGGAGAGTATTTTTAAGTGACTACAAGTGGAGGCTGATTCTATCTACTGACTTTTTTTCCCTTGGTCATTTGGGAAGCATATTAAACTATTAAGACCATATCATCATAGGTCTCCCCAAATACTTCCAGAAACCTAGAATTTGGTGATTTTTTTCCCAAACATTGTCTTGATCTGATTGCAAATATATTTATCAAAAATTGGTATGAACATTTGTCACCCTAAGTTATAAGGCAGACACATATGTGTGCGTGTGTATGTATGTGTACACATATATATGTGTATATGGCGTACTGCCAGAGGACACTTGCAGAGACAGAAAGAGGGAGAGGGATAAAGTATCCCCACTGGGACATGGCCATGCCACAGTTCCTTCTCTCTTTCTCCATCCTGTTGGGATTTGGGGCATGCAAACATGTGTCCCTGGTATGGTTTTAAGCCTCTGGAGCTGGAACTCAAACCATAGTTGGTCATGTGGAATTCAGGTCCCTTATCCACTGGGCCATGGGGCCAGCCCTACATATATTTTTAATTGTCCATATCATGGAAAGAGATCAAGGAGAAATGTTCTTTATTTCAAGTCCTGGAGCTAGTTACCCTGATGATGAAATTTCCTCAGCTGCAGCACGAAGCTTCCCCCCCGCCCCCACTTAGGCCTTCCACCAGTGTCCTCTCCATGGTTGAAACTTCCCCTCGCCTTTGCTTTCCAAGGAATGATGAAGTTTAACCTCTACTGTTGTTGTTGTTGTTGTTTAATAGAGAAGCTGTTTTTCAAAGCTTCATGGCATTTTAGTGGGAAACGTGAAGCGAAGGTGCACAACAAATTTGACGTGAATGTTAAGTTATACCTGTCTGGATACAGTTTTAGTTTGTTTTACTTTTCTACTTTGCTCCAATAGGTATTCGACTTGCCCATGAGTGCTGATTATTCTCTGCATTGCTGTCCTGAGTGTTATTCTCAAGACGGGCTCGCTTCTAGAATGGGACTCTCTGGTTCCACTGAAAACATTCCATTGATTTATCACTGGTCCAGGAGACATAAGCCCATGACTTAATAACCTTGTTTTTGTATATGGGCCTGACCAATTTGGCACACTGTGAGATTCTTACTAATATTTAGCCAGCTGTATCTACTAGACAAGCCAAAGAGCATGGATTAGTTGATAGAACAATTCAGTAAATGTTCTAGTTGAACAACTAACTCCCCCAAAAAAATGATGACTAGAAAATCAAGTTGAAAGAATGAGGAAAGATGGGATTGGAATTGATCTTGTCCTTTCCCACAGTTTTAACAGTAAAGATGAAAATAAGAAAGGTATCTTCATTTAGTGCCTGAAAAGGGGGGAAATAAGATGTATAGTTAAACAAAATCATTGGCATTGTATAACTTGAGAGCGTTCCAGCTCAATATCGTGCATATTGTGTTGAATCCTTAAATTGACCACAAGCTCAACTAAACTCAGTAGTATGGTTCAGTGGCTTTAAAACTAATATATTACTAGGAGTGCCTAGACAATGCAAAGGAGATATTGATCTTGACTTTTTATTAAGATCTTCCAAGCCAGCTATGTCACTCAGCTGTGTATCATGATGATCGTTAACATAATGACAGTTAAGAAAGGAGCACTGACTATTATCAGGCCATGCTCAGCCCTTAATTTTATCTCATTTAGTGGTCACAATTGTCCTGCGAGGCAGATAATATCATAACAATTTCACATGTGAGGCATTGAATTTGAGGGGTTCAAGATGTTGACTTTGGAATCAATTGAGAGTAGAAGAAAAGATCAGACACATGGTATCCCTTATTTGGGACCAGAAGTGTTATGGATTTGAGATCTTTTTGGATTTGGGGTTATTTTCATGCACGCAGTGAGATATCTTGGCTATGGGCCCAAGTCTAAACACAAAATTTATTTACATTGTATAGACCCTTTATACACATAGCCTGGAGGTAATTTTCTGTGATACATTTGTATTATAGCATTTTGATTATGGTTTATCATACAAGATTAGCTGTGGAATTTTTTTCTTGTGGTATTATACGGCCGCTTGAAAAGTTACACATTTTGAAACATTTTGGATCTTGGATTTTCTGGTTAGGAATGCTCAACTTGTATATAGATAATAGATGCTCAACTTGTATTTAGATAATAATAAAATAGCACTTTCATTATGGATGGAGCTTACTTGGGAAATAAGCTTGAACCTTAGTTCTACCACTGCTCTCTTCACTACCTCACACACATGCAGAAACCCACATGCACAAACTGCAGGTCTTCTCTTGTAGAGTAGAGCCTGTCCTAGTAACCAGGTCTGAAAGGTAAACTGAAAATTAGTTGCTTCCAGGGACTAGCAGCTCCACAGAGGAGAAGGTTTATCACCCATCAGCCAAGCCTTTTCTCCTCTGGGAAACAATGAGTGAGGGCAGGGAGAGAGCATAGCAGGAAGTCGTTCCACAAAGGAGTGCCAGACCAAGCCCTGGACATTGCTTCCCCTGCACGTAGCGCATGAACTGGGCTGCGGTGGAGGGGGGATAAATGCTTCTTGTATTACTGCTGAGTGTCATGTACAGGGCCAAATGCCTGAAGAAGTCATATGGCTACCCTGGCAAATATCCTATAAAATTTCTCACTAGGTCTTCCTGACATGCCTGTCACCCCTCTTGCCAGGAGTGATCATAGAATTGAGAATGGAGATGGCTTTCTCCAGGCAGCCTCCAATCCTCAGAGAATGTTAACAGTGTCACGAGTCATATTCTAGATCAGATTCATTGTTAAAAGTAATATTGCAGTTTATTATGAAATTTAACCTCCTGTCCATTGTTTTCCAGTATATGTGATATACAAGAAATGTTATAGAAAAAATGATGAAGAACTTCTGAAGAACAAAGAAAAGGGAACAGAACCAGAGATAAATGGAGGATTTCAACCAGATGAAAAGTAGATACCGAGTTGACAAAAAAAGAGGAATTTGAAAGAATATTTTCCAACAATAACTGTATTTCATTATTTGTTTTGATGGGACAGCTGGCAGAAAAACTTTAAAGTGAAAATTTAAATTTTGTTTGAAACTGTATTTTGCATATGGCACCAAGTGAATGGTGGCCCAGTTTATTAATGTGACAAACGTGTGATATATATTTTTATATGTGTATATATGTATATGTGTGAAATATTCCAAAATAAATCCATGGAATCAACATGACAAAGGTAACAGTGAGAACCTGATATCCTCTTTTTTTTTCATTATTTTATTTAATTTTATTCGTTTATTTATTTCAATTTGACCAGAGAGGGACAGAGAGAAAGAGAGAGAAAGAGAGATCAAACCGCCAGGTCCAGGACTTGAACTGTACTCAGCCACGTGGGAGTCCAGCACCCTTAACCACCAAGCCACCTGCCAGTCCCGAGAACCTGATAATCTCTAAACTAAGTTCTTATGTACAGAATCTTAAAGCCCAGAAATGAGCACCTGATTTTTGTATGTTAAAATAGATGTGATGAATTATTATTCTAATGCTATTAAAGTATTCTTCAGTATTTACGATTGTAAGATCTATCTGAATGCCTTCCGCTGACATTTTGATCCCTATTTAGAAAACTTTATGACTTGTTTATTTATATACTTTATAATATAACATAGGCAGATATCTGAGTTTCTGTATTTAAAAAATAACCTCCAGTGACAGTCCAAAAGCAGAAATGAGAGGAAAGTATTATTAAACAGATTTCAATAAGCAAATTGTAGTCAAGTCTCTTTTTTTTCTTTTCGTATTTACTGTGGGGCCCATGGGCTTACTAGCGAGAGAAAGCAAGCAAGAAAGAAACCCCCACAGAGGATGGTCACACTGCAATCTCTTCGTTTCTCCCTCCTGTTGGAATTTTAGGCATGCATGCACATGTGCCTAGTGTGTTTTTCAAGCCACCAGGTCTGGGACTCAAACTCCACAGTTGGCCATGTGGGATCCAGTTGCCTGAACCACCAGTTCACAAACTGGCCCAGAATCAGGTTTTTAACGCATCAGCGATGTTACGTACTTCTGTTGTTCTACCTCAGGGATCCAATGATACTCACTAGATCTTTTAAGGAAAAACGAAATTGTGTCTAATGATTTGGATTTGGCAAAGAGCTTTTCAAGCCCTAGAGAAGAACTCCTGCCAGAATTCTACGTGTGAGGCAAATCAACGCCTTTCAGCTCATACGACACACCCACAGAAGCACCATGAGCAGAGCACTAGCAGGAAGTACAAAGCAGAAATACTGAGAGCAACACCAACATTGGTGGATAAATTAGTTCCATGGGAGATCATGGGAAATATATACCTGGTTAAAATGCTTAACCAGAATCCACAAATGCACAGAATTAAGCTACAAGAAGAATCAAGTCAGAGAAGGATCAGGAAGATGATACTAAACAGTATTTTAAAAAGAATATCCAATGGCCAGAGTAGGAAAGGTTTTGCCTGCTGAATGAGTTCCTTGGATGCTATAAGCAGGTGTAACCAGAGGAAGCAAGGAGGATTTGAACAGTGGCAACAGGGTTTTAAGGCTCTCAGGGAGAAATAATGGTCAAGGGGCAGCCTCTCAACGATGAGATCTGACTTCATTTCCTTTCCCTCATTCTGCAGCAAGATACATGCTTGTTCTTAACTCGGTCCATAGTTTCCCTGGTTCCTTAAGTCCTTTAATCTCGTTTTCCATTTGGATAGTTTCACCATCTCATAGATTCTCCTTCAAATGTTTTGGCATCCAAAAGTTTTTGCATTTAGATGATCTGAGTTCAGATCCTGCTGGGAGCAGGAACTCAGCTTAGCTCCTCAAAGAAAGAGAGAGAAATTCTGCTTTGGAAAATTGGGTATCTTGTTTCACAAGGGCCACATTTACAATGGAATAAGGCCTCCATATTGTTCCAACATTAAGCAAGCATAATGAAAAGGACTAGATTGTTTTTAAGGAGTAGTTGGAGAGAAGGGAGCACTAATTTTCTTCTTAGGGAATGTGAGAGCATTTACTTCCCACAGTGTGAAAGAAAGCCTCAGTCTATAGTTAAGCACTTCCTACAGGTTCTTCAACACAGACAGGTGCAGTAAAGACACTGAATTTTCAAGGGCCAGGGTGTCAGCAGCTGTAGTAAGCAGGTTTTTCCTCCCTGTTGACCCAGACACGTGAGTGAGACAACCTGGATTTCTTACAGGATATGGTGCTGTGAGTTGTATTCTTCCCTCCTAATGTGCCAGAGGAAAAAAAAATAGCTGAGCTTTCTAAAATGACAACTCTCTATTTTGAAGTGAGTTTGAAAAGCCGATTAAATTATGTATTTTATTGCCTCTGTATCATATTAAATGAATATTTTATTTTAAAGCCTTGAATAAATGAGAATAACTTTGGTAATATTTGGTCTAGTTGAGTCTTTGTGACTACTGTCAAGATTTTCTCACTACTCAGTTCTAGAGATATAAATAAGGCAGCAGTTCTCAAATATTAAATTGTTCTTTGAAAAGTGCCTGAAAGAAACTCTTAATTAAATATTCTAATAATTAGGTCTCCCACTAATACTGATTGATGTTTTCCCCCAGAAAATCATACAGGGGGAGCATTAATCAAAGATGTTTAAAAATAGCATGGTGATGATAGCTCATTCAAAATAATAATAAAAGTATTTCATGTACTTAAAAATAAAGCCACCACCTTCTATGAAATGGTAATATGAAGGTACTTCAGAAACTTCATGGAAATTTTATATTAAAGTATGAGTTTATTTCAGTATAAAAAATTATGAAATCCCTGCATAGATTCTTCATAATACATATTTTGTACATGAACTTTTTGAAGGCCCCTCATATACATGTATGTGTATATATGTGTGCATGTGTGTACACATTCATACATGCATGCATAGAAAGAATTTATGCAGTTCTAGAGCTCATGCATTAAAATCTCTCATCAATGAGGGGGTTTTTTGCCTATTTTAGTATGCAACTTTATTTTTTATTTTATTTGTTATTATCATAACCTTTTTATATTACATTGAATCACATATATCTTTACAGTGTATTACATTTCTTTTCCCAGCACAATTACCATGCATATCAGTCAAGAATCAATGAGTTTTGAAGGAATCCAAATGAGGAACTCACTTGACTCCTTAGCAACATCATGTTAGTCTCTATCTAAGAAGCTCTTGCTCTCTTCCAATGGAAGTCAATTGATCACTCTTGGAATATTTGACATCTCATTGCTTCTCAAAAACGTCACTCTGTCAGAAACCATGGCAGTTTAAACCAAAAGTCTTCAAACTGTGGCATGGGTACCCCCTGGGAGCTCGTGACAATGTCCAAAGAGCATGCAGGCATAGAGAATCATCTCCATTTCACTAATTGTCTTACATCTGTTTTCCCCCAAACTTCCCTGCTGGAAAAGCCTGGTGCTTGTGCTGTCCTGACCCAGTGTTTTTATTTTATCAGCCCTTCCTGAGAATACTGATCTACACATAGCACCTATAAGTGACAGAGTAACAGGCTTGAGAGCATTTGATAAGTCTAGTAAAGCCTTTGCTGGTATACTTCCCAGAAGCTAAAACAGTAAATGAGTTCAATTCCTGAAATGTTCTGATAGACAAATATTTCCAGTTCTTTGCTTTCAACAATACAATTAAAGAATCCCATTAAGTTGTTAACTCTTGCATTTAAAAAATATTTCGGGGATCAGCAGATGGTGTAATATTTACATCACTGGACTCCCATGTAGTGGACCACAGTAAGAGTCCTAGACTCCATGGTTTAAAACTCATGCCAGGCGCATATGCATGCATGCCCAAAATCCAGAGAGGAGAATGGAGAAGGGATTGTGGGGTGGTCATCCCCTCCGGGGAGTGATTTCTCATTTTCTATCTCTCAGTATCTCTGCCTCTCTGGCAAGTGCATGCACCCTATAGCAATAATCTAATCTCTCCAAAACAAAAACACAAAAAACATTTTAATGAGAAATGACTGTGATTTTGTTTTGCATATAGCCTGGAAGGAGTCAAAATTTTAGAGACAACATTCGGATGTCATGGAAAAATATAATTAACATGAGCTTATTTGGGTGCAAAGTATTTTGAAATCCATTCATACATCTTTGGAGATACACTCTTTCCATGAACTTTTTGAAAACCCTCATATATACAAAAAGTCCTCCCATTACCATCTACCTCTTTGTGTTAACAATGTTAACAATTTCAGCACTCAAATCTATAAAAACAAAAAGAATAAAAGAGATGCTGAGCCCCAAATCAGTCTAAAAATAATAGCAAGCTCTACATACCATTCATTCACTGCAGGATTTCTTCTAAGATATTTTTATATGTGAACTCATGTAGCCCTTACCACAATTCTACAAGATATAAAATGTCCCTCACACCTTCATTTACAGTTAAAGGAACTTAGGTACAGAGAGGTGAAGTAGTTTTCCCAATGTTACTCAGAGAGCAAGTAGCAAAACTATGACTCAGAAATCTGGCTCTGCATTCTACGCTGTTGCTCACCGTGCAAAACTACATAAATACTGATCCACAGACACATGGAATGTTCAAATGTATATAAATACACTATATTAGAATAAAATTCTACTATATTGAAAAATAAAAGAAAATAGAAATTTAAATAGAAAGAAACCCAAGATGAAATTCCCAAATATGAAGACAGAAATTCCAATTTTTTAGTATATATGAGTATTATATCTATGAGTTACGTAGATTCCGGTGGATATAGTTAAAATAAAATTCACCACTTACTAACTTGTATTTGCAACTTTTGTCAGACAAATTATTAAATTATTTGAGATTGTGATGAAAAGCAAATATTACCTAAGAACATACAAGGTATCCGTAGGCTTTAAAAATTCTTCTGGGGGATGCAATTAAGATTTTTTTGTTTTTGTTTTGTTTTGTTGTGTTGTGTTTTTTAACTAAGGAACAGCATACTCTCTAAGATACTGAGCTGTCTGGCTAATGCCATTCGTTGAAAAGAATCGATACAGACATTCATTAAAATCAAAATGAAACAGTGAGGGGAAATGGTTATGAAATCATGTTAAGTGAAAAAGTAAACTGGTATTTAATTATCTTCTTTATTTGATATGTAAGCAAGTGATAATGATTAAAAGGAATGGAAACCTGAAAATGTTTTCTTAAGGACTTGAACCTGTGAGTTGTTTTTCAATATTAGTCTTTACTATTGCATGATAGAACTAAAAATAGTAAGGAAGAAAAAAAAAAAACCATTAAGAGTAACCTCAAGGGCTAGCCCTATGACCCAAAAGATAGGTGGTGTTGGATAAAGAACTGGAAACCATATCATTGACCACAGTTTGAGTACCAGCCCCATCAAGGCACCAGCACATATATGTGCATGGCTAAAATCCTGACCAGATAAAAAGGTGAAGTAGGAAGGATTGTTGCATGACCACATCCCACTGGGGGATTCTCTCTCTCTCTCCCCCTCCCTCTCTCTCTCTCTCCCTCTCTCTTTCTTTCTTTTACTCTCTCTCCTGGCAAGTACACATGCCCTTAAGTCCTTTGGCAATGGGGGAAGAAAAGGGGAGAGAGTAACCTCAAGGGTAAGCATGGGCCCCATGGAGTTAATATGCAGGGGTATACTGGGTGAATATGGGTGGATGGAGACTAGGAAGTGTCTCAGTTGCTTCCACAGCCTCTGCCATCTACACCTTCTCTCTTCCCACTAGCCTATGGGTCTCTGCTCCTAACCAGTAAAGCACAGTCTCTCCAGGTGCAGCAAAGACTAGTGTCTGGTTAGTTCAACATTCATTTCCCATTCCCACCTCAACTAAAACCTCATGTTCTCACCTGCACTTGCAGTTAGGTGACCGCATGACGTGGCTCTAGACAATGACACAGAAGCAGAAGACTCTTCAGGGAGATTCTAGTAAAGACGTTGGTAATTTTTGTTGATGTCTTTAGACATTAGAAGCACAAGGCATTGTTTCTCCCCCCACACCCAGTTCCTTAAAGGCAAATGGTTGCCTGGGACTGCAGTGGTGTTGAGCGGGAAGGAACATACTCACAGACAGCAGCCTTACCACTGCTGAGGCACTGAATAATGCCAAAAGCATTCTGCCTCTAGACTTATTGATACTCTAGCAAAATGAACGCCGGCTTATGGGACCTGCTATTTCCCTGATACGTTAACTATTTGTGACTAAGAGCATTCCTAACACTGACCTGCTGATTCCTGTAATTGGAGATATCTTGGGTTCCAGGTACCCACAAAAAAGCCTGAGAAAGCACTGACAATAGACAAGAGAAAAATTCAAGGCGTGGGGAGAATGCCACTCCAAATTTTCCCCATCTAAATGCTACTTAGAGAACAAAAAAGTAGAAAGTTTCATAAAAGCAATGACTATAATATTGAATTTTCCATATCTCTTATCAAAAAGCTTAATACATACTTCTGAAATTAAATATATTGGCCCTGAATCAGATAACAAAAATGTTGCTCATTTTTAAGGCAAAAGAATCTTTCTCATAAACCTAAATTTGAAAGTAATAAACATAGGAGTTACAGATATAAAGAATAGGACTCTTTTTTTTAATTCTGAGTAATTACTGCCAAGATACATATTAGAAATATTTTACTTTGAACACAGGTTATAGTGATTTTTATTAATCCTCTCTAGATCATGCCAACTTTCTTTAAAGTGCAATTATATTATTTATCTGTTGTAATGAAAATGAACTCCTGTCATACAGCAGGTTAGGTCGGGGGTGGGGGAGAGAAGGACAGAAAACAGAAATAAGCAGTATGTAAATCCTAATATGTAGTCATAGTTTTAAAGCCTTCAAATACAAATTTATTACATTGGGTTTGAAACTGTATGTAGAGTCATCCCTCAGATTGTTCTGGGATTTCTGAAGAAAAACATATCAGGTATGTTTTGAAGCACTCATTACTAACTCAGTCAGCCAGAACAAACCCATTAACTGTAAGCTTATCTGGTTTATCAAGTGAATCTAGATGAAGTTCTTGGGAATGTGCTTAAATGTCACATTTATTCATTAGGCCTTGCTAGAATCCTGAGGTAATATAGTGATTATCCCATGGATTTTTCATGTGCTATGTCAAATGATGTTCTCAAAATTACTTAAGTGATATAACATAATTAACTTTATTACCCAGGAATTAGTTCTTACGATATGAAGGTCCATGCATGAATCACCAGCATTATAGAGAGTTTTGCTACCTTTGGTCTCTCAATTCCCTATATGTATCGTCTTCACACTCTTCCATGCCCCACCTGTCCACTCACACTAAGGAACTTGGTCTCCTTCTTCACCTAGGGATTCTACTGCTGAGACAAAGAAATTTCCTCCAGTCAAACATGGAAGCCTCCCCAAGCCACTTAACAAGGTCCTTCCTTAAAGTTTCTCCTAATTCCAGCCTCCCTTATAAAGAACCCCCCACCTACCTAGAACCAAGGAGGTGAGAATCAAATGGCTAGTATGAGCAGACATCTCTAAAGATATAACTTTATCTTACATGAAACACACCACCATATCAATTAAGATACTGGAAATTATTTAATTTTCAGATATGCTTATCTCCTTATTATTCTCTGCCTTCTCCAAATGCCCAATAGTTTTTATTATCTGCACTATTATTTGGCACTTCCCAAAGGCTTGTTTTGTTCATTTTCTTTTTCCTACTCAAGCCTCATAAATAATTACGATTTAATGAATATTCATTGAACAATAGATATTTCAAAGTATTATAGATTATTTAAGAAGATGCCCAGGCTTGGGAACCAGCAGTTAGCGTAATGGCTATGTCGCTGGACTGGCACGTAGTCGGCCGTGGTTCGCGACCTGGTGGCTTAAAACTCATGCCAGGCGCGTGTGCGTGCGTGCCCAAGATCCCGAGAAGAGAATGGAGGAGAAGGGATTGCGGCGTGACCATCCCCCCTGGGGGGTGGTTTCTCGCTTTCTGTCTCTCTGTCTCTGTCTGTCTGGCGAGTGCACGCGCCCTATAGCGAAAACCTCTCAAAAAAAAAAGAAGATGCCCAGGCTCAACAAAGATCCCTACACTGCCTCCCAGGTGGAATCACTCAGTGGGTCAGTGGGCTGGGGGGGCGAGGGGTGCCTTCAGGGTAACCTTGAGGGAAACCAGATGTACAGCCCTCAGGAAATGAGGGCAAATGGTGACTGACAGGAGGCTGTGACCCTATTCTCAGTGACATCCCAACAGAGAGACCAGGAAGTGTTCACTCTGATGCCTCCTACTGGTCTCACCCTTCAAGGTCATAGAGGCATGGGCTGTCTCAAGGTGACTCAAAAAAACACACAGGCACCCAGAGGACAAACCCCCAATGCTGGAGAAGCATAGACAGAGAAGGGCGAGTGCGGACCTGCCCTCCCCAGCTGGACTCTCCAGCTGGGGTGCTGACAACTTGGCAGGGAGAATGGGGCCCCTCAGGGGAAGTGGGGTTATGGGGTCAGTCTCCTTTTTTTTCCATGTTTTTTCTCCCTTTCTCTCTCGCAGAGAAACACACACACTCAGAAACTTATTTCTAAGACCCCTTTTCCCGTCCCTCCCTCTCTCTGTCTCATACATACCCAGGTACAACTATTCTGTTTCTGTCTCTCCTGTTTCCATTCCTAAAGATATAAAATAAAACAAAAAGACTCAAGTGCATTTATTCCTTCCCCATGCCACCTAGCAAAAGTGTTTTCATTCTTGTCCTTCACAAAGTCATGAGTTCTGGTGCCAGACAGTGGTACAGCAGTAGCACAGTGCCCTGTGAGCTGGGTCACACTAGGAAGGTCGCGGGTTCACGTCCGGAGACCTCCCTGAGTATACCGAGCGTGCTTGTGCCCATGACCTGAGCCTGGCCGCAGCTGGGGATGATCACTGCCTTAAGACCTATTTAGGTCTCCCATTCTTTTTTTCTTGGAAGAAGTAAACTTTTTAAAAACTGAAAAAAGGCATTAGTCCTATTATTAGGACTAATATTATTATTATTAATATATTATTTCATAACTCACAAAATAGATATTGGTTCCACACTTATGGATCAGCAGCCTTTTTATGATTATATCTTGCTGTTCATACCAAATGTTTCCTGGCTAAACAAAGAAGCATTTCTCTAGGGCTCATACTAAAAACTTAACTGAATATCATAAAATGTTGGAAAGATTTAGAAATAATGACAGTTTCCAAAGGGAAAGTGGTGTGATGAGGCCCGCATGTCTCTGTGCATGCATGTGCACCCAAGTTTCATGTCTAATTGATATAAACAGGATCCTGGTATGTGTGTGGACCGGGTTTCCCATGAGTTACAACACTATTCTTGCAAAGGCAAGATGCATTTTGGGAGAAGAGAGACCTCTGGGTGGTGACCTTAGTGTGTGTTGTCTTTCTCCCTGGTGCATGCTTCCCTTTATTACACCCTTTTCTGATGAATTAGAGAAGGTCTTGTCTCGTTAAAATCCACTGGCAGCTGCATTCTCCAAGGTAAGTATCTTAAGTGCCTAGGCCTTGCCCCACCCCTTCTACAACCCCCTTCTTCAAGGCCTTGAGCATTTTATAGACTTGTAAAGAACCTGTATTCTATCCAGTGATGATGCGCATCAGTCACACACTCAAGCTCTGTTCCTTCCACACTTCATCTTATCTCCTTTTTTATGACTCTGTTTTATTGTCATTCGGATTACTAAATCATAAACCTAATGGGGAAATGTTCCATTTGCAAATATCTTTTATGCTATTGGGAGGTTACACCCATACTCTGAGTCTCCATAACTTGTGTATGTTGTACCAAACAGCATCACGGTGTTTCCACCTCTCTCCCTTAATAGCTAATTTTCATGAGGTCAGGGACTTTTGTACTCAAACTTAACACCGAACAGTGGTCACTTCAGAAGAGGACTCAATAGTGTTTGTTAAAAGTTAGTGAAAATCAGGGCCAGCAGATGGCATAATGGTGATTTTTGCCTGACTCCCCCGTACTCAACCACAGTTTGAGTCCCAGACCCGACAGCTTAAAACTCACACCAGGTGCATGTGTGTGTATGTGTGTGCCCAAAATCCTGAGAGGAAAATGGTAGAAAAGGTATTGTGGCATGGCCATCCCCCTGGGGGCGGAGGGTAATTCCTCACTTTCTGTCTATCTCTGTCTCTCACAAGTGCATATATCCTATAGCAAAAATCCCTAAAACATTTAAAAATTTTAAAAATAAAGAAGTTAGTGAAAATATCCAACATTAAACATTTTCCTCAAGTTTCTCTGCTCCTTATATACCTTCTCTTTGTCTTGCCATGACACCCTGTACCAGTTGTGAACACCAACATTTATTTCTGGGCAGGATGATCTTTAGTTGCAGAAAATAAACAATTTGTCTCATTAAATTAGGCTTAGTGGCTTTAACTTTATACTATTGATGATTCTAATATCTTTATTTCCAACCTTGATCTTTGATTTAAGCTACAGTCCTACATCTCTAACTGCAAAAAGAGCACTACTGCTTTGAGGTGATACCTGTCCTTTTCACACTAAAACTGAATTCACTTACTTAATTTCATTTTTTTTTTCTGTCAGTAAAACCTTCCCAGCACATTGAAAGATCTGGAGCTGCTTTCTAGTCTTATCATTCCTTTTTGCACTATAGCCAGCCAATTAAAATAGTCTAATTTTAATACAATAAAAGCTCCCTAAATTCAGTCCTTCCTCCTCATTTCCATCAACGTATGGCCCTCATTTTCCCATTTCTGGACAACTACATCAGCATCTTAGTTTCTTTTATTATATTCTCTCTTCCTCTAAATCCCGCACATCCAACACTTGACAGCATGTTGGGGCAATATCAGGACTTAAATACCTACTCGTTCAAGGAATAAGTGAAGAATTAAGGAACAGGTAAACATCATAGCGTATAATTTGCCTTAGAGCTTGAGTTCATCATAACCATGCCTGTCCCAATACGTCTCAATCTAGACTTCAAATCTGTCTGTAATCTGCCTCCAACTTTCAACTGTTATTTCCAAACTACCCACCATCTCAGGTAACTCCCCTAGGCAGACCAGCTCAAGGTTCTCTAGCTCTGAAGGCACCTCTCCCTCTCTTCCCCCTTGCAAAATGTGCTCTATGATCTCCATGAGCAGATGCCTAGACTCACTTGGGCCCCTCCTTAGCTGTCCACCCTCTCAGAATTCCTGTAACATTTCCTGTGCAGTAGTGATACATTTGGACACCCTAACCTGCAGTGTCACTTCCCTACTTCCTACACGTACATCTTTTTCCCTCAGTGAAATTTCCGTAATCCCGGAGGACTGAGACTATGATTTAAAGTCCTTGCTTGACTGACTCCAGTGATTTAAATGACAAGGAGTTTTTTTAACTGTCTACGGTACTTCATTTTACTTCTGTGTGCTTCCTGTGAAAAATAAGGTGGAAACTAAAGCAAAACAAAATCTAACAGGCTCCTGAAAGGAGAAAAAACCTACACATTTTATACCAATTTCTTAACATGGAACATGTGAGAGAACCTTTATACAAAGAGTACCCCAAATGCTTGCATTTATAGCCGTGAAATGTGGGGGAGTAGATTATCAGTATCAGAAACTGGATATTTCACTTTTTTATTATTGTTTCCTAAAATCTCCAAGATTGACTTACTAATTTTTATTAGCCCTCAGTTGAAATGGGAGAAATATATGTATATGTGTATATATATATATATATATATACACACACACACACACACACACACACATATAAATATATGTGTATGTATATATGTATGCATATCTATACACACATACACACACACATACACCCTTCTTCCTGTTGTTTTATAATAAATGTCTAGAAATATTTATTTCATTTGAAGGCATCTCATGTACATAAAAGAAACAAATCTGCATAACCTGTTTTTAAAAGTATCTAGTAATGTCAAAATAAAGACAATAAACAAAGAGAAATCAGATATCAAAGAAAGGACCATATAATTTTATTAAGAATGCTTGTTCCTGCAACTCAAAAGCTGAAAATGCTCTTATCAGATAAGTTTCAAAGATAAGAAGAATGACGGAAGATAAGAGTTTATTTTTGACCCTCCAAAGACTAGCGGGTATTTAGTAAAGTATTACAAATAATAAAGGAAATAACTCACATTTTTTGGCCTCAGGAAATACCCTGCTGTTATGGAAATAATTCCCCAATTTTTATTCCCTGTTTGTTCTGATAATTATTTCAGTATTCATTTGGCCTTTATGCTTAGTAATAAGAGTTTGGGAGGAAAAAAAATCTCAGAACAACACATGAATATGTGAACAGAGCTGCCCGCAGGCGATCCTGTGTGAGGGAACTACATCTTCCCCTTACGCTGCACCCTGAGTCCTTCTTCCTGCCAGGTGTTCCCTGTGGGGCCATACAAGTTTCCAGTCTTGTTGTGAGCCAGTTCTCCGGAACACTCATTCCCACTACGGTCAATCTGCTCTGTATTTTATCATCACTTCTCATGCATCTTCGACTCTACGCCTTTTTGTGACCTGGAGCATCTTGCTTTTATTTGTCTCTCTCCCTATCTAAATCTCACCTGTTCCTTCGAGGTTGCAGTCAAGCCTCCCCCTCTTCTGTAAGGCACTCCCTGGTTAAAGCTCTTCTGAGACCCTGAAGAACCTAGCTTTCATGTAAATGCTATGTTCTCTCTCTTCAAGTAGGTGTACATACCCTGGTTAAAGGCTTGCATGTTTTATATTTCAAAAAACAACTACTTTGGGCCATAGCATGAGTCTACCTTAATTTAGATGACTATTCGTTCAGCCCTCTCCTCTACTTTCATGTGTAGAATTCCCAAGTTTTCACATCTTATTGCTTTATATTTAGAGGCGTTTTGTTTAAACATTTCTTAGCTCTCTGACAACAGTATAAACCTCGCAAGAGCTGGAATAATATGTCTTACATCATATATCTAAACCTCAAAAGCTAATGTTATTATATATGTGTGTAATAAGAAGTAACTGTGGAAGGCCAGCAGGTGGCATGGTGGTGAAGGCACTAGACTCCTACATGACCAACCATGGTTCAAGTCCCAGAACTGAAGGCTTATTTCCTCTCTCTCTCTTTTCTTTTTAATATTTTTCTCATGCTCCCTGATGAGCACGAATGCACTATAGCAAATTTAAAAATAATAATAATGAATAAAATTAAATAAATTATTATTTTTTAAATGAAATAACTCAAAATATCTATTTGATACATGTATTGCTGGTTGAGTAAATCATGGTTTTAAGGGCCTGACGGTAGCTCATCAGTAAAATACAATGTTGTTCAGGCTGACCCACACGTGACGGTTCTAGGTTCATGTCCAGAGGCCCCTGGCATGCTGGGCACAGGTGAGCTCAGGATCGAGGGCCGGATGAAGCTAGGGATGGACTGTGGTGCCAAGACCCTGTTGGAAATGCTGTCTCTCTTTCTCTTTCTGTCTTTCTTTCTCTTTCTCTCTAGCTCATGAAAAAATAGTCTAAAAAAAATCAAACTTTTGCCACTCACTAACAATAACAGTATGACCTTAGTTTCCTTGGTTTTGTTACTTACCTTCTGCAGGCCTCAGCTGCTAGACCTGTAAAATGTGAGTATTCAAACAGTGTTTTGGTATGTGGTTGTGTTGTTATTAGCAGTCTCTTTCTACCATCCATAGCTGAAGGAACAGTCATGTCTTTGGTGAGAGACAGATTTTTTTAACGTAAGAAATATTAACTGTGCCATAGAACTGTCTTTAGAGTATATGTGCCACAGTTTTTCTATCCATTCATCTGTTCGGGGGCATTTGGGTTGGTTCCATGACTTAGCAATTGTGAGTAGTGCCGCAATAAACATTGATGTGCAAGCACTTTTCCGATGAAGAATTCTTCTGTTCTTTGGGCAGTTACGAAGGAGTGGGATTGCTGGATCATATGGTACATATACTCTATGGAATACTATTCAGCTGTTAAAAAAAAAAAAAACTGGTTTTTGAAAGAAAGTGTAAGAATATGGAAGTTGTACTGCTGAGTGAAGCAAGTCGGGCTATGAAGGAGAGACATTGTATGTCCCCACTTAATATATACCGAGTGTCCACATTCTATGACTGAAACAGATTGACTAAAGGATATAGAAATGCAGTAAATGCATGTAAATATCAGATATAATGTGTGTGGAAAGAGGAGGCTCTGAGTAAGGACATTTAGAAGAAAAATAGGGAGGCAAAGCATTCATGTGACGAAGAAATGTGGTATTATCTGTTGAAGATATTTAATAGTTTTATCAACAGGACTAGGGAGAAATGTTCACATGTTGAAATATTCACTTTGCAAGCTAAATAATGTGATCAAATGTATAAAAGAAAATGAAACAAAACATGTAAATTAAAAAATTTTAAAAAAAAAAAACTGTCTTCAGAAAATTTGTCAGCTCTTATCACTAGATTTTTTTGGAAGATTTTCCAAATTCATAAAATAATATGATAAGGTAATAAAAACAAAGGAAAGGAAGGATTTATAATATTTTATTCACTCTTAAAAGCCCAAACAAATGGGGCCAGCAAGTCATGGTGGTTAAAGGCACTGGACTCCCACATGGTCAACCACAGTTTGAGTCCCAGACCTGGCGGCTTGCTTTCTCACTTTCCCTCTGTCTCTCACTCTGTCCATCTCTGGTCAAATTAAAATAAGTAAATAAAGTTAAATAAAACGATTCCTTAAAAAATGATACCACAAAAGTCTCTACTGTCAAGTATCACTCTATAATCCTTGATGGGTACACAACCACAGTTATAAACAATACGCTGGACTCTGCACACTATATTTTATGGCTCATCACAGTCTTGGTTAAAGTCTTTAACCCCATGACATTTGCTTCAATGAAAAAGTTCAAAACCACCTTGAGGCATTTTAAATATAATGACATTTACTTACTTTTTGTTATTTTGAGACTTTTCTGCAGTATAGAGGTATACCAAAAAGGAATCTGAACAGCCAAGAGACAGTCTTCTGCTGAGCTAAGATTTGCATGCCTGCACCACTCTCTGATTCTCACATGCCAAATCAATGATAGAAGCAGGAGTAGGTTTAAAATTATAATTTTTTTCTAAGTCACTGCACGCAGTTCCTACGCATAATTTGGTTTTCATTATGCAAACTTTACCATCTTGTTTACCACTGTTCAGATGGAGTGTTTCTATTTAGAAAAGTTTGTGAGTGTCTATGAATTGATAAAGAGTGAGATTCAAAATCTGAAGAGTAGTGATTATTCAGGGAAAGAAGAATTGATGATCAATAATGAACAGATTCAATAAATGCTCAGGAAGGTGAGGAACAAGCCCACTCTGGACCTCTCATCCAACTGAACATACTGACTGATCAAACATTACATCCCAGGCACCAAGCAAGGCACTGGGAGGTGATCAATTATCCTTCTTTATGACATTGTGTATTTCAAATTGTATTTGTGATCTTTAGTTAAGCTGACCTGATTAGCAAATCATAGAGGGAGAAATCGCCACTCCAGAAGATTGGTCTGAACATAATGAATCTAATTGGTCTGAACATAATTAACCTCTTGCCATTTGTTATTGTCCATTTAACTTTCTAGCCATGGTCTTTAAATATATTTAATAACAACACCAGCCCAAAATTACCTAATTCCCACATTTTTCAAGACATGAAATATAGTATTTTGGATGAAGTCAGTTCATCAAAGCTTCTATGATGTGAAGGAGTACTTTTTGGCCCTTCTTAAACTGTTATTTCACTATTTTTTGCCATCCTCCTCTTCCTTAGGAGATAGTCTTTCCACTTTGTCTCTATTATTTAAATCAAGAATGCTTTTCTAAAATTCAAACAATAGATTTATTTCTCCCAAGAAATGTTTTACACATTGCTTCAGTAATAATAGTCACTCAAACAAAAGCTATTTCAATCGATGTCATACAACATCTAAATCATTCTACAACATAAAAGTCATTGGTAAATATATTATGCACCAAGTGCAAAACAGTTGTGTAATTAATGAATTACAAATGCATAAAATTTCCTTCAGCTTTTCATCTCTCTACATGAACAGTCTTTTCAATGTGTATCAATCCTATGAGCTAGGTCTCTTTATTCCCATTTTATGAAAAAGGATAATAAAATAAATAATGATATATGTAGACATATAGATACATTAATAAATGCGAACATACACGCACAATCAAATGTTATTCTGCCTTTTGAAAAGATGAAAACCCTGTTATTTGCAACAGCGTGGATGAATCTGGAGGACATTATGTTAAGTGAAATAAGCCAGGCACAAAAAGATAAATTCCACATGATCTCATGTGGATCTGAAAAAGTTGAATTCATCTCAATGGAGATTAACGCAGTGATAACCAAGGTCTGAATGAGTGAAGATTTGGGGAGATATTTTTCAAAGAATGCAAAAGTTTAGTTAGATGGGAGCAGTAAGTTCAAAAGATCTATTGTACAACATGGCAAGCACAGTTGGTAACAATGTATTGTATTTTGAAAATTTCTAAGAGCATATATAATAAGTGTTCTCATCAAAAAATGATATATATTCAAGGCAATAAATGCATTCATTTACTCAATTGAGCTATTCTGCAATGTAAAAATAATTTAAAATAGTATTTACATGCTAAATTATACGAATTTTAACTGTCAGTTTTAAAATAATCAAATGTCGTGGTTTATGGAAAGAGGGAAAAAGTAAGAGTTTAGTCATTGAATAACATGAGCCACTTTGAATGAGTCTTTGATTTTTAGGAGTCCTGGGAAACACAGTTGAGTAGAACAGATGCTTAGCAAAGCTATTCTCAGTTTTCTAAGGAAAAAAAAAACACACATAAAAACAAAAGAATAATAATAATGACTGTTCAAATCATAAAGCCGTCTCTTTTGTTCAGGAATTTCATCTAAAGATGGATAGACCTAGGACGTCTCACAGGGGTAAAATAAATTTTCAAGCCCGTCAATGGATGGGGATGGATCAGCAGAGAGATTCCAGTCCCACTGACCTCCAGGAGATCTCCTTGGTCAGGAATGGTGAAGACCAGCAGAAAGGTTTTAGATTATGCCAGAGTCCTGGGATTGACCTGGAACAGAACCATAGAGAAGCTGGAACAGAAGTTGTTTGTTCATTTGCCAACACTTACCTCAGCATAAAATACCAAATAAAAAATGCCAACAAATTTTTAAGAGAATTAACCTGAGCTGTGCAACAATAAGAAAAGGAATGAGTAAAGATTGAAATGTATATATTTATAGTGCCCTCTTCTGATTCAATGCAATGAAACTTGCCTAATTATTGACAGTAGGAAATATTCAGCCTTCAGGTTTTTGTCATGATCAACACCAGAATAAGACCTTAAATCAGATTATAAAAAGAAGTTGAGACGATTTTCCACATGGGCATAGCAATACTAAAAATCATAAATGTTGAAAGAACAGTAATTTGTAAGACCTAAATCCAGAAAATATAAGTGTAAATATACATCTTAACTTATTAAGCTTTATGTTCCTTTCAACTGAATGCCTTGCTAAAGGAATAGTGAAGTATAATTACCTATTATTGGCCCCAAAATATAGATTTCTATATAAACATACCTCATTAAGAGGTCACTTAAGACAATAGCCCAGAATTGGGTGCATAAGGGTTTCAGTCAAGGTGCTTTCTTTATTGCATTGCAATAAAGATCTACAAGTTAACTGAATGCCATGAAATTTCTTCTTGATAATCTATGCAACCAACACTGCATTAGAGAAAAGGTGTTTACATTTACAGCTTCAAAGCAGGGGAAGATTGTTGACAGGTATAACACAAAATATCTTAGTGGGAAAACACACTTGAAAGAATTTTTCATCATGTTCTCAACATCCTCTTTCCCACCTACGTAGTCAGCCCCAGGAATTGCCAACCCTTCGGGAATGACACACACTCTATTAGCTTCAAACATTGAGGAAACTGGACAAGAGCCATCTTTGGGCTTAACTGCATTCTCTGAACACTGTGTGCCTCTCAACTCATGTCTTACTGTGTCTACCTACTCTGTGTCCCTTTTCAAATGCGTTTGCTTATGTATGTATCTACCGTGAGGGAAAGAGGCTTGCTATGGAAATTCCTCTGAGTAACTTCATTGTTGGTCTTATCCAACTCAACCTCAAAATGTAGCATAGACCAGAAAGAAAGCCCTATGTCCCTGGTTGTCTAATTACATCGTTCTTTCAGCACATTCTGTTCTTTTTCATATTTTGTTTTTGGCTTTCACTTTTATTAAACTTAAATATGTAACACCATATCTGACTTTTCAAATTCTATGTATACACAAAAAAAGGAAAGTTGAAGGGGAAGGTCAGACGCATAAAAGTGTGATATCTCCAGTTAGAGCCAAATTCCTAAAGGGTTAGCCCATTAAATGGCCAAGCAAAATAAGACACGATCGGTGTTAACTTCATTTTCAAAAGTTCCCACGTGTGGGTTTATAAGCGCCTAGAGGGATGAGTTAGCTTCAATTGTGTCTTGTTTAATTTGGCCACTTAATGAGCTAACCCTTTTTTAACTTGGCTCTGGTTGTAGCTATCACACCTTTCTGTGTCTGAACTTGATTCTTAACTTGGCTTTTTTGGTGCACATGAAATGTTTCTGATTCGATATCATTCTAAAAGAATTTGTAAGTGGTTTCTTTGCACTGATGTCTGGACAGATTGGGGTCAGAATTGTGATTGGTGGGTTTCTACTATTAAGTTATTTCACACTCCTTCACCCCCACCTATGACTACAACCTCAGAGTTCATCTTCTGTGTGGGAGGCCAAAATATCTTGAGAAAAGGCACTGGAGAATGTAGAGCTACCCATTGCAATTACAACCAAGCAAAAATGATGTATTGCTTTGTTGAATGAATGAGTTACCCTTGCCGAGAAATTCTGAAAAGCACTTTTTACTTGGATAAAAAAAAGGAGTTCCCTAATCTAGTAGACAGACATTGACTCATTATTTCTGTGAGTTTCTTCATTTATTAAATGGATCGTTGATTATTTATCATAGAATTACCTAGTGTGTGATTTAGCATGAAAAAATGAAATTAAAATAAACTTAAGTCTTTCATGGAAATTTACTGAATTTATTCTTCTCCCCAAAAGAGAATTAAATCCAGCCTGGTACATAAAACACAAGATAACCTAAATTAAAATAAGTGAGGACAGAGAAAGCTCATGTAAAGATTCATAAAATTAAGTGAGGAATGAGTAGATGAACAATGAGGCTTAGAGTCATCTGTATCCGGAGTATAGTAGTTTTATAACTGGTGGTAAGTCATTCAACTTTACCCAGTCTCAATTTTCTTATGTGTAAAATAGAAATTACAGTAATTTCTACCTCACTGGGCTTTTGAGAGAATCCCATGAGATTACAAATATAAGAATACCTTGTAGAGTATAAATTCCAGTAAGATATTTCACTAGTACCATAAAAGAATTAGAGAATAATTAAGTGCTAAATTATGGTATGATTATAACTGTGAGAGTTCAGAGAAAGAGGATATTCACATGAATTGGAAAAGGATTAGAAAGTGTTCTTCAGAACAGGTGCAATTTGAGACGAGCCCTGAAGGAACTCTTTAATGTGAGAAAATCACCAGTATAGAAGATAGTCTTAGGGTTTAGGAAAGGATGTGGGAGAAGAGCAATGGGCAGCAGATACTGAAGCATACAGGTAAAATCACAGAGAATGGGAAAGGAATGCCAGTGTGGGGAACCGAAGGTGAGGGTGCACACCAAGGAGTAATAAGTGAGAACGGCAGATAGAAAGATCTCTGTTATATACTAAATGTTTGTGTCCCCCCAAAAATAAGTTGAATCCTTAACCCCATTGTGATGGTATTTGGAGATGGGGCCTTTGGGAAGTGATTAGGGTCAGGTGAGTTCATGAGAGTGGGGTTCTGGTCCAATGGGATTGTACAAGAAGAGATGCCAGATTAGAGAGATGATAGATATACAGAGATAGATAGATGATAGATATAGATGATAAATAGATATAGAAAGATAAATAGATAGGTAGATAGATGATAGATGATACAAGAAGAGATCAGATTAGAGAGATGATAGATATACAGAGATAGATAGAGATAGATATAGATGATATAGATATAGATAAATAGATAGGTAGATAGAGATAGATAGACAGGTATAGATAGATACAGGTATAGATAGATACAGGTATAGATAGATACAGGTATAGATAGATACAGGTATAGATAGATAGATACAGGTATAGATAGATAGATACAGGTATAGATAGATACAGGTATAGATAGATACAGGTATAGATAGATACAGGTATAGATAGATACAGGTATAGATAGATACAGGTATAGATAGATACAGGTATAGATAGATACAGGTATAGATAGATACAGGTATAGATAGATACAGGTATAGATAGATACAGGTATAGATAGATACACATACATGACAGGTCTTCACAAAGTCCATGGAGGATGCATATTATGAAAAATCTATGCATGTATCTCAAAAACGTTTGCACCAAAATAAACTCATACTTTAACTGCACTTTTCCACAAACTATTTGACATACGTATTTATATAATCTAGCTCAGAACATTAGAACTAGAAATAACTTCGCAGGGTCATCTAGTACAATGCTTTTATTTGACAGATGAAACCATTGAGAACCAAGCTTATGAATTCGCGTTTCACCAAAGAATAGACCCAAAGTAGAGAGTTAACATAATTTAGCAAGGCTATCTTTTGGGTAGATGGCAGAGACCAGACTTAGACATGTATCTGAAGTGTAGAACCTATTCTTTTGAATACCAGAGTCTGTGATCTTTTCACCATGATGTACTGATTTCCTGTACTCTGCCCAGACAACGATCCCAGAGGCAACATAAGAGACCCAGAGCCCTGGGGGAGACTAGGAGAACTGAGTGAGAAACCTAAATGTACCCAAGAAATTAATGGCCAATCAACTCTCCAAGTGGACCAGTGAGGTGGAAAAGAGCCCCACCCATCTCTAACCAGGTCTTCTCAGATCAGCTTTCTCATGCAGCTACTGAATTGAGCTTATAACTTATAAATAAGCTCCAAACTGAAGTCTGGAGACAACACATCACCCCTCCATGAACACATGTTCAAGAAAGTTTTGGAAATTTTGTTGGTTATATTCCCTTCTTGGAAATTCAATCTGTACAAACCGAAGTCTTTAAGAAATTCCTGGTTTAGAGAGGCAGAATAAGAAGGGGGAGGGGAGAAGAAGAAAAGAGAGAGAGAGGAGAAGGGGAAAATGGAAAAGAAAGAAGAGAAGAAGAAGGAGAAAGGAGAAGAGGAAGAGAAGAGAATAATTTCTTTCTAACCCAGGGTTTGTCATTATCTGGCCATAGATTCCTTTGTTTAATATTTCTCAGAAATAATATTATGTAAAATGCATTTTAGGAAAATTTGCATTAAGGTCTTTATTTCTATAATCAGATTAATGTGCTGCTTGTCCCTGATAATGTATTTATAATTTACCCTGAACTTCCTAGAGATATACCTTAACCCAGGGAAGCAATGTCTGGAGGGAAAATCTTGTACAAATGATACTTTCTTGAGCAAGAAGACAAGAGGAAGAGCCTCTCCTCACCCGTAACACATCACTGAGAAATGCACCCAGCCCTGCCATCCTCTGTGCAGTTTCCCCATAAGCTCCTGCCAGAGATTCAAGAGTCTCAGTGGTCGAGCTTTTTCTTAATCACATTTTTCTACATAAAGCATATGGAAACAAAATCCCCGAGGAGAAAATTGAAATGATACAGTTTATCACACAGTTTTTTTTCTGCAGCATTTATTGAAAAAGGCATTATCACATGGAATCCCTTTGAATTGCATTTTGATTCTGTAATTTTATTTATTCATGGTTTTCTGATGTCAAGGTGTTGTGAGAGCTTAAAATTCTATTTCAGATCCACCTAATTGTGTTTGAAAAGATCTATGAAAACAATTCCATGTGAATTATCCGTGTTGTCTGGCTCCAACAGCTTCCTGCAGGCGTCCTGGGGCAGCCTGCGTTGTCCCGTCCCCTCACACTCCTCTCAAGGACTGGTTCACACCGAGCCTAGTAAGGCCTGATTGACACCCCTTCCTCTCATCTGTGCTCTAGCACCTCTGTTGAAATAACTGCTTTATAACCAATGCTGGATTAGCCAAAGCCTGTGCTAGCCCATCTTTAATTCCTCCTTCCCTACATTTGCTGTCTAACCCGCAGGCCTTCAGGTACTCCATCTGTACTACAGTATAGACATAGATGGTGACGTAGAGGCAACCTTTCTTTCTTTCTTTTTTTCCTTTCTTTCTTTTTGAGAGAGATATTTTTGCTATATGACAGGTGTACTCACTGGAGAGACAGAGAGAGATAGAAAGATAGAAAGCAAGAAATTGCCCCCCCCCCCCCATGGGGGATAGCCACACCACAATCCCTTTTCCTCCATTCTCCTCCTGGATCTTAGGCATGCTTGCACACGCACCCGGTATGAGGTTTAAGTCACCAAGTCCAGGACTCAGATCCTGGTCAACCACACGGGAATCTGGCGACATAAACACTATGCTATATCTGCTAGTCCCAGGCAGCAGTGTTTTCTAACACAGCCTCATTTGCCATAGCAGTGAGGGGGGAACTTAATAATGCTCCATCAGGGTTTCAGACCAGCTCATTCTTTGTCAATTGGCTTTTTTTTTTAGTAACCTAACATTCAGTCATTTATCAAAAAGAAAAATCAAGTATCTGCTTTTCTTATGACAAGCTGCAATGATTAATTTTCTGCATCAACTTGATTGGGTTAAGGGATGCTGAGATAGCTGGTTTGACATTATTTCCAGATATGTTTGTAGGATGTTTCTGGATGAGATTAGCACTTGAATCAGTAGACTGAGTAAAGAAGATGTGCTCTCACCCACGTGGGTGGGCATCGTCTAACTCATGAAGAACTTAATAGAACAAAAAAGCAGAGAAAGTTCAAAGCAACTTCAGTCCATGTCTTAGCTGGACAGTCATCTTCTCCTGACTTTGACACTGGCACATCATCAAACTGACTTTAATAGTGGCACTTCTGGTTCTCAGGCATTTGGACTCAGACTGGCCCTCTGTTTTTAAGGCTCTTAAGCTAGAACTGAATTCTACCACCAACTCCTTCCCTTACAGGTGAAAGATCATAAAATTTACAATCATGTGAGTCAATTCTCATAATAAACTCTTGATATATGAGAGTACTTCAAAATGTCTGTGGAAAAGTGGAAATAAAATATGAGTTTATTTGTTGCAAAAAAAAATTGATGTCCATGCATAGTTTTTCATAATGCACACACACATATTTATAGGAAGACTTCCAAATGTACATGGAAAATGCATTTTATGAAAAAACTATGCACATATTTTAATTTTGTGTATCAAAATAAATGAACTCATATTTGATTCCATTTTGCCACAATCATTTTTAAGTTCCCCTCACGTGTATGTGTATGGATTCTATTGGTTCAATTTCTCTGGAAACTCAGGCTAATACAAAAGAAAATATGAAGAATCAAAACCCTTAGTTATTGCACACAGACTCTCTTGTCTTTATTTTATTTTTAATTGACACATAATAATTGTCAATACCTGTATACAATCCATAATGATTAAATCAGAATAATGAACGTATTCGTCACCTCAGACATTTATCATTCCCTTGTGGATAGAATGTTCAAACTCCTCTCTCAAGCTATTTTGAAATATACAGTGCATCACACAGACTTTCGATATAGTTAAGCACATGACCTTGTTGCAAATAAAATGTTAATAAAGGCACAGTTGCAAAACAATAATGCAAGCAATGCCATGCTTTTATTTCATGGAATACTTCACTTCTATTAATTACGTCCACTTTAAAGATAGTGGCATGGTTGGACCCCATGAGAAAAGTCTTGAGGTCACATTCTAGGACCTTAGTGAGCACACTGCATGCCTGTGGTCCAAGCTGTCTGAGACCAGGGTTAGACTGCAGTGTGAGAACCCTCCGGGTGGTGCCTTTTTTCCCTGTTCCTCTCTCTCTCCTAAGAAATAATCATTTTTAAAATTTTGTCTAATTAATTTTTTTCCTTTCGAACTGTATTTAACAGTAAAGAACATCATAGACAATTCAGTACATAAGTCCAGAATAATCAGTGAAGTGGGTTTCAAATGTTTACGTCATAATATAAAGTTAAATATTGAAGGTGGTGAATATGTTTATAGCCTCGATTTGTTAATTATATCCTAAATACTAAATGCCCACAAACAGATGAATGGATTGAAAAAACTGTGACACAAATACTCTATGGAATACTATTCAGCCATAAAAAGCAATAAGACCCTGGTTTTTGACAGAAAGTGGATGAATATGGAAGATTTACTGCTGAATGAAGCAAGGCAGGCTATGAAGAGAGACATTGTATGTCCCCACTTAATACATACTGAGTGTCCGCACTCTGTGACTGAAACTGAATGACTAAAGGATGTAGAAACACAGTAAATGGGTTTTTTTTTTCCCTTTCTTTCTTTTTTTGGAGAGGTTTTTACTATAGGGCACGTGCGCTCGCCAGACAGAGAGAGACAGAGAGATAGAAAGTGAGAAATCACCCCCCAGGGGGGATGGCCACGCTGCAATCCCTTCTCCTCCATTCTCCTCTCCGGATCTTGGGCACACACACACACGCGCCCGGCGTTGAGTTTAAACCACCGGGTCCGGGACTTGAACCGCGGTCAACTACGTGGAGTCCAGCGACATAGCCATTACGCTAACTGCTGGTCCCAGTAAATGGTTTTTAATACCAGATATAGTGTGGGAAGAGGGTGGGTGAAGGAGTAGAGTCTGAGGAAGGACATTTAGAAGAAAAATACAGAGGCAAATCATTAATGGGACAAAGAACTGGGGTATTATCTGTTGAAGATAACCTTATAGTATTAACAGCTGGACTGGAGAGAAATGTCCACATGGAATATTCACTTTGCAAGCTAAGGAACATGATTGAATGTATAAAAGAACTTGAAATTAAAAAAGAAACATTAAAATAAAATAAAATAAAATAAAATAAAGACCACTCTGTACCTTACAAAGATGTGTAATGATTATGTGTAAATCATAAATCACAATTATTTTTTATTTTCAAAAGCCTTATTTAGCTTCTACTACATGTCAGACTATATGCTCGTGTCTAGGGATGTAAATATTAAAAAGGAGTCTTCCTGTGAAAGAGCTCATTTAAGGTCTAGCAAAGGCGAGAGAAAGAATAGCAAGCATCTACAGGATAGTGAGAAGTGCTTCAAATGAAGTATTTCAAGAGTGCTGTAGGAAAACAGAAATTCCCGCCAAGTGGGATCTGGAAATGCTTCCCCAAGACAGACATCCTGATGTGAGTTTTGAAGTTGAGAAGTTCGTCATGGGTTTTAAAGAGAGAGAATTACTTAAGTCAGAAAGAGCAGAAAAAAAAAGATTAAAGAATTATTTTATCTTACTTTATATTTATTCATTCATTTATTTTAATTTGACCAGAGAGAGACACAGAGAGAAAAAGAGAGAGAGAGGGAAAGTGAGAAAGCAAGCTGCCAGGTCTAGGACTTGAACCACGGGGCAGCCACATGGGAATGTCCAGCACTTTAACCACTGCTCCACCTGCTGGTCCCAGAGCAAAAAATTTAAGAGGAAAAATTTAAGAGGCTCAGAAGTGAGAACGACAATGTTGAGTTCAAGAAACTGGGACTCATTTTTCCATGGATGGAGCATTTTTGTACATGGAGGAGTCAGGGAACAGGGCCGAGGAGGTGGCAGGCCAACCATGAAGGGTTTGAGATGACCTACAAAGAAACTTTGGCTTTATCTTTAGGTAATGGAGAGTCATTGTAGCATTGACAAAGCAATGTGAAATTGAATTTTAATATTATGAAAATCACTGTGGCAGAAATAGAGGATGAATTCGGGTAAGAGGCAGCCTAGGAACAGAGATAACCTGAATCAAGACAGAAGCCGGGAGAAGTCGAAGGTGATTTCCAAACCCCTGGCTTCCGAGAATGAGGCAATGATGATTTCATTTACTGAAGTGGAATATGTTTGAGGAGGATTAAGTCTAGTGATTGAGTCTGAACTGAATAAATTCAAGTTTCCTATAGGATATTTGAGTACAGGTGTCCACTAGGACAAGGTTATAGGCATAAGAGAGAAGTGAAAATGAGTATTCTCTGTGTGTAGGTGGCAGTAGAAGCCATGGAAACACCGAGTGTGTCATGTGACAAGAGATCTCCCAGAGGGACTAGAGCAGAAAGATGCTGTCTCTCTAGTCAACTCTAACATCCACTAAGCAGGTAGAAGAAGAAATGCAAAAGCAGGTGAGTAGTCCAGAGCAGGGCTAGACAACCAAGGTTAAACACTTTTATGGGAGTGACCCTTCCCACCGCTAGCCTAGGGAAAAGGTGCAATTCCTCGCTCTATGTAGATGAGCATTTTTGCTTTTTGGGCTTCCCTGGGGAGGAATGACAGGAACAGGAGATGCAGTTCCACTATGCGTGTCCTGAATGTTACATGCATCTTCAGCTCTGCTTCTTGCTGGTCTGATAGTAAACCAATGTGAAAGCAATCGGATTCATCATCCTTATCCATCTTGAAACTGAGAGAGGTTTCTGTAGTTTTCGCCATCCTTTTAATTATCATTTTCATGTGACCGATAGGGAACAGGAGGCTCAGAGGGGCTGAGACTTGATAACTCGCAGAAGTAGTTGAGAGTTAGCACCAGGATTAAACTCGCACTTGGCTTCAAAGCCAGTCGTTTTCCACTGGTTCTGATAATGTTCCCTGTTTGTACCCTTCTGTGTCCTTTCAGATTTCTCCAAATGGATCCAAATTCGAGCTGGAGACTGTTTTAAAATTTGATCTTGCAGCCCTCACATAAATAGGAATCTCATTTTCAGTGCATATTGAAAAACAACTTATAAAACACACAGATGCTCTGTGTTTATTCTCTCCTCTTTCTTCTGCTGCTATTTGGAACACACACACACACACACACACACACACACACACACACACAAAAGAATGAGTGAATGAATGAAAACTTCAGTACATTTCAGTGAGGCCTTAGAATAGCGTTAAACGGGACCAGCAGTTAGTGTAATGGCTATGTTGCTGGCTTCCCATGTAGATGACCACCGTTCGAGTCCCAGACCTTGTGGCTAAAATTCACACGGGGTGTGTGTGCATGCATGCCCAAGATCCCGAGAGGAGAAGAGATTGGGTCGTGGCCATCCCCCTGGGGGGGTGATTTCTCACTTTCTGTCTCTCTGTCTGTCTCTTTCTTTCTGGCGAGTGCACACACCCTAGAGCAAAAATCTCTCCAAAAGAAAAAAAAAAAGAACAGCATTAACCAATGGCACTGATCACATTTTAACTTTAAACTAATCCAAGAAGAAAAATAAATCAACCCAGATGGGGGTCAGCAGGTGGTGCAGTGATTAAAGTGTTGGACTTCCACATGGTTACCACAGTTCGAGTCCCAGATCTGGTGGCTTGGAAGTCACATGAGGTGTGTGTGAGCATGACCAAAGTCCCAGGAAGAGACAGGATTATGGCATGGCCACCCCCCGGGAGTGATTTCTCACTTTCCCCCTCACTGTCTTGCTTTGTCTCTCTCTCCAGTGAGTGCAGTACCCTATAGCAAAACTTTAAATAAAAACTAAATAAAAAACCGAGATGAGCATATATAACATTGTACAAATAATATGTCAATAGAATTTTGATTACCATGTGACTATCCAAGAGGAAGCCCCAGGAAAACCCTCAAAGACAATTGATTTAAAGACTGACATACTTTATGAATGAAGATCACTATAATCTTAACTACAATATACCGTGAGACTGGGCTGCTGTGTAGAGTTGATCAGATTACGGAGGCTATTTTTTGTTTACTCTAGGAATGTAGTTTCTTTTAAAGCTTCAGAATATGTTCCTGGCAATTGAAATTATTATGCTGCTATGAGGAAAAAAAAATAGTTCAAAACTCATTATCAAGTGGCATTTCCACAAGTAGCAAGGGAATATGCTGTTTCCTATCAGACGTTACACCCGGAGTCTGGGTAGGTTTCTTTCCTGAATCTGAGCCTAAAAACTACTTCATTTCCTTACCTTTTCCCCAGTATTTATAAGGATCCAAGTTCCTACAGTGGTCATGAGTCGTAGGCAAACTACTCCTATTCCCTGAGCTGTAAAACTTACTTTAGAAAGCAACTTGTAAATTTAGCAGCTCACTTCGGTTTCTTCCTGTCAACCAGTAGTGGCCAACTATCTCCACTCTCAGGGACAGACAGAGAAAAATGATCACAGCCAAAAAAAATTTAAGCAAGAATAAATCATTTTTGGCACAATTTTGCTTCCATTTCTCCCCCTCTGGAGGATCATTATAGAATTCAGTATGCTGGACTTGCATTATCAGCTTTGGTTTTCGCTTTCGGGCTGTAATTGTAAGTTACCGAGAGCATTAATTACAGTGTCCTTTGTTTCACTGGCGTCTCTCTTCAGAGAACTCCAAGCAATACTGTTTAATGTTTTATCCCTGGAATCCTCACAGAATCCCTGGAAAGTAGAAATAGCACTATAATTAATCCACTTTTGAAAACATGAAAACGTTTCTATCATATGCATGATTTTACCCAGTTTAATAAAATGCTTACATATTTATAACTTCATCAGCCAATGAGAATGACAGTTTATTCCTGATCTTGATTCAGGCTTTCTGAGGATAGACGTGGTGTGGTTTACGAGATGGACAGTGAATGGATGGATAGGTAGATAGACACACACCACGACATGAGCATGTCTTATCCTTCTGACCATTCATTTTGCTTCTGGCAAAAGTGACTAGTAGAAAATGAACAAGTGGAGAGATAGAGAGGCTATTGTGTACATGGAGGATATATGAATGAAAAGGTGGAGGGTGAGTGAATGGAAGAATGGAGGGGTGGGTGAAAAAATGGATAGATAGCACTGGTGATCCTGACCAAAGATGTCATTTTATGCCACCAGTGTGTCTACAATAATTTCAAATGACTTTGAGTAGGAGCTCCAGCAAACAGAAAACCCAGAGAGACAAAAGGAAAACCAGGTTGGGTCAAAAATGAATAGTGCTCACTTTATAAGCTAAGTGACATATGTGAGTGAATGTATAAAAGAAATAGAAATTTAAAAAATTAAAGAAAAAAATGAATAGTGCTAGCTAGAAGAAACCTTCAGGCCAATAAATCATATTTGATTCATCAAGTTTAGGACTAAATAAAAATGAAGTCCTTGGGGCCAGCAGGTGGTGTTACGGTGCTGGGCTCCCACATGGCTCCAGTTCAAGTCCCAGACCTGGCAACTTGAAATTCACACCAGGCGCATGTGCATGCATGCCCAAAATCCCAAAAGGAGAGTGGAGAACGGACTGTGGCATGGCCATTCCCTGGGGGGGGGGGGGGGGTTCTTTTCTCATTTTCTATCTCTCAGTCTCTCTCTGTCTGGCAAGCATACATGGCCTATAGCAAAAATCTCTCTCTCAGAAAAAAAAAAAAAAAAAAAAATGAAGTGCTTAGTATTATGCAAGTTCCACAAAGGGATCACAGGTTTACTAAGTACTAATAAAGGGAAAACTAAGGGACAAGCCCAAGTAAGGTGGCTCTACCCACTCCTTCAGTTCTCTAACCAAACCTGGATAATTCCACCAAGTACCACTTTTATATATTGCAGCTCCACATAAGATTGCACTGAAAAAAGAGCTTCTATTTTTTGGAAGAGACCCCCCCCCAAAAGTTAATGAATGAATGAGTGAATGAATGAATGAAAACTTTAGCAAATTTCAGTCAGGGCTTAGAATACTATGGATCCCATTTTCACTTGAAAATAACTTGGGGGAGAGGGGGTGGGTCAATTCAGGTGAACATATATAAATGTTCAACAAATAATATGCAGATTGGATTTATTAAATAAAATAAAATATCTATAAAATTTAAATAATTTTTAAGACCAATCTCTAAGCTAGGTCAATTAATGCCCTGATTATTTCACAGGATTGTTATAGGAATCAAATGATCTATTATAAGTGAGAATGGGCTTTTGAAAATCACAAAGAGCATTGTAAGTATAAAGCCTTCCCAAAATTATAAGAAATAAGAAAAGACCTGAGATCTAAGAAAGAGCTAAGTCATCTTAATTGTGCCTTTCTTTTTTCTTGTCTTTCTTTCTTATTTATCCATCTAGTACCAAGTCTTTATAGGTTCAATTTATTTTACAAAACCATAATCTTGGTATTTCTTATCCTTCCATCTATTTCTTTTACTTCTGACAAAAACTGAGACTATGAAAATTAGAACAACATAAGGAGAATTTGTTGGCAAATATGAGGTCTGGGGAACAGAACACAGTGTCAGAAAGGAATTTGATTTTAATGTCTGAGGACTATCTTCTATGCAGGGTGGGGCAGGAAGAATCCCTGAATAGTCTTTTATGTCTGAACTACAATGGTCATCCTGTGGCTCTTACAACCCTTGAAAGTATGTTATGGATCTTTTCAACACAAGGAGCACTTTTTTAATTTGTTTTTCTCCTTTATCTATGATAGAGTACATGTGTGCATAGGTGAGACTGACAACACAGAAGAGGAGAGAGATGAGCACCCTCCACAGAATCTGGTCAGACTACAACCTCCTTCTCTAGTCCCCTAGCCCCGTAGTCTCTAAGGTCTTTGGCACAAGGAACAGGTTTTGTGGAAGAAAATCTTTCTATGGACTGTGGTTAAGGGAGAGGAAAATAGTTTCAGGATGATTCGGGTGCATTACATTTATCATGCACTTTATTTCTATTATTATTACATTGTAAGGGATAATGAAATAATTACATCACTCATCCTGAAGCAGTGTATGCAGCCACTCTCCAGCACTAGTACCAGTGCCTCAGCTCCATCTCAGATCATTGAGCATTAGATCCTAATAAGGAGCACATGACCTAGATCCCTCACATGAGCAGTTAACAATGGGGCTTCGCTCTTATGAGAATCTAATACTGCTGCTGAACTGACAGGACACTGAGCTCAGGCAGTAATGTGAGAGATTGGGGAGTGGCTGTAAATACAGATGAGGTTTCACTCACTTGCCACTGCTTACCTTCTGCTTTGTGTCGTGGTTTTCAACAGGCCATGGGCCAGTACTGGTACTGCTCCAGTCTATTAGCTCTTGGGAACTTTGGAAGAACACACAGATTGCAACAGTTAAAGTATGTTTTTAAAATAATAGAAAAAAGAAGAGCTATCAAAAATAATAATAATACAATAATAGAAAAAAGAATCATGGACTTGGAATCCTGCCCCTCTATCTACACCCCTAACCTTATAATTATATTCTGTTTTTTGTGTGATACTGTAATCATACAGTGAAATCTATAGCAAGGACCTGACCCCCATGGCTGAGTGGTTAAGGGAGATGGCTTCCTCATGGCCAACCATGGTTTGACTCTTAGACCCAGTGACTCAAAATAAACACACCCATTGGACATTCATGTGCACCCAGCATCCCAACAGAATAGAAAAATGGAGTACAACAACAACAGCATGGCCACATCTCATGGGGGGGGGGAGTGTTTTCTCCCTCTTCCTTTCTCTCACCCTACCCTCCCTCTCTAGCAAGTGCATGTGCCCTTTGACAATTTTAATTTTTTCTTAATTCTGTAACAAGTCATTGAATACTTACTCCACATGAGAAGTTGAGATTCCATCTTTACAACAAAAAAGTAAATCATAAATCTAGGTAAATAACTCATAATGTTAATATTGACACTCTAAAATATTTGGTACAACTCTGTCTCTTCCACTGTATCATAGTCTACAAGTCCTGCTATCAATACTAGAGACAGACAGATAAGTCGGAAAAATGTTTGATACCATGATGAGATGTGCAAGTGTAGTGGAGGCATACAAGAACATCTTTAGTGTGCTCCAAGGGGTTGGAAAGAGATTAACAGAAAAAAAATCCACACTTGGGACCAACGGACGGCATAATGGTTATGTTGCTGGACTTCCAAGTAGTCAGCCGCAGTGAGAGTCCTGAACCCAGTGAGTTAAAACTCATGCCATGCCCAAGATCCCGAAAGCAGGATGGAAGAGAAGGGATTGTGGCATGGTCATCCCCTCCACACCCCCCGGTGCGGGGAGTGATTTCTCACTTTCTGCCTTTCTCTCTCTCTCTGTCTCTCTGACGAGCACACATGCCCTACAGCAAAACTCTCTCTTAAAAAAAAAAAAAAAATAGCGAGGCTTGAAATAACACTTACAGGATAAGGAATATTTACATTCTAAGCCACCAGGGCCTACAGAGCATGCTGTTCCTCCATGGACGGGCCAGCTAACCATTACTTCCACAGCCAGCTTCTCAGTGTGTGACCTTAACTCAGAACGCTGGGCGAAGACCCAAATAACCTGAAACAGTCCCAGTACTGCTCTAATACCATTAGCACTAAACACTGTAGGCCATGAAAAGTGCAAAGTAAATTGTTTTTTTGAGCAATGATGATGTGTTAACTGATCTCTAAGTATCTTAAAGTGGTATATACACGTGCATATAAACATGGCATATCTTCCTAAGGTGCCCATCTTGCTCAAAATTGTGTGGCATGTAAACATGTAGATATTTTCAAAACCGATGTGATAGTTTAAGATGTAAAAATGTGAATTTTATGGCTGAATGGTGTTGCAGCAGTAAAATACAACCTTCTGTGGGGCTGACGTGTGAAGGTTCCCTGTTCAAGTCCAGATACCTTTCTGAGTATGCAAACTACATGTGTGCCTATGATCTTGGGCTGGCTGAGGTGGAAATGAACAGCAGCATCAGGGCCTTTAGAGATGCTGTCTCTTCTCTTTCTCTCTGTCTCTATTCTTAAAAGAAAAACTTTTTAAAATATTTTTTAATTTGAATTCCAAGCATCATTTGTAACCTACAATTCAAGCTCTTCTCCCAAGCACTCACCTCCTAACTCCCAATTCCAGAGTCAAAGTCATTCTTCTATACAGTTATGGGTGTGTCCGTGGAAATGTCTAATAATCCAGTGCCCCATAAATTACATATGGAGCAGTGTAATTAGCTTAGGAGGAAGCATGCTCTAGGGGCATCTACATATTTCATACTTTGCTGTAATTCAATGTTAGTCCGTACATAAGCTAACACCGGGCATTTAAAGTCAGGAATGGCAGCACACTGGACTTTCTCCTCCACTGTTTAGCCTCTTTCAACAGCCTTGCTTATTTCACAAGGTTATTTAAAGGATTCAATGAGGAAATGAAAGTACTTTGTAAACTGTAAAGTGCTACCCTGATGTAATGTTTCATTAATGAATGAACTTACAAATGACTAGGGCAAGGTGCCTTTTAAACAACAGTTTTCATTCTTACCCAAATTAGTAAAAAACAGTCTAGTGTGGTCTACTGAGCACATGAAGGGCTGTGGCATTCCCCGACATCCCAGCACAGATGTGCAGAATTCCAGTAGTCTGCATCAGACAGTAGCGATCAGGCTGCATGTGCAGACCCATCTGGTTCTCATATTGTCTGAACGAGGTGCTGAAGTGGAGGAGTTTTACTTAACTAAATTTGAACAAATCCTCCTGAGCTTTCACCAAATGATTAAAGACGGTGCAAACTGTCCTCAACCTGCTTGCCATTCTTTGATGTACTCTGTCGGCAAACCCTAAGCTCTCACGTTAGACAAAGGCTAAAGTGGTGGATGTGAGAAGAGTAATCCCAGAGTTCTTGAGTGATTTTACTGGATTGTCACTGGTCCATTCAACTGAGAAGTTTTACGTGAGACATTCAGAGGTGAACCAAACATAAACCAGACCTACCCAATTTTGAATGTTCTCAGCTGCTATTTGTGGGAAATCTATTTCTTGGAGTCTTGCCACTTCTTTGTTGAATGCCATGGCTGGGGTTCTGCTTAATAGTGGTGGTGGGGCTGCTGGTGACAGAAATGCGAAGGCCAAACACAGAAGCTTGGCTAGCAAAAACAAACAAACTTGCTCTCAAGGAGACACACAATTAGCTCCATGTGTTAAAAGAAGAGTTATTAAATGATTTAGTTATGCATCTCATGTCAAATGCAAAATGTTTTATTTTAACTGCCTTCAAAGACCATGATGTGATCTATTAATAGATTATTCCATGGGAGTAGGAAAGATAGAAAACTGATGGTAAATGAGGAAGTAAGAGATACACTGACATTTTTAAAAGATTAATCTTGTTTCTTGGGCATTTGGCATTTTCACCAGAGTGGCCTGAACTGAATTCAATGATACAAAAATAAATTGTTACACTGATCCTGAAATCTATCAGATCACTTTAGTACACGTGCCAAGACTTAGTATACATAGGGAAAAGAGGGTTTCCTTATTTATCTTATTTTAAAGTAATTTCCACTAAAATAATGGCTTTCTGCCAAGAGCCGAGGAGGCCAATGTGGTCTTTATAAGCATGAAATATGGTTGGGGGCATCTAAAGATATTGAAAATGTTTCTTAAACTTAAACTGCATGAGCAATGAAGTTGTACAATCCAACTATTGGAAATGAAATATTCTACAATTTACCCACACGTAAGACTGATGCCAGACCTCTGGGACTTCCTCAAACAAGGCAGAGACTTTCTTGCCTTGGAATCATGAATATGTGAGCAGTTCTGGAACTTGGTTTCTCACAGTGGTTTTTTGGTATTATTTTGGCTATATCAGCACCTAAATTGGGAGATCTTTTAATTCTCATATCATACCAGTCTTCATGTGTATGCTTCTTCCTGGTCCTGATAAAGATGAATATTTGTGGTTCTACTTGGTTCAAACCCTCTTTTGCTCACTGTGCACAGGTAGTCTGACAGCAACCTTGAACTGAGCTTTACACAAGGCTGATATGTGGAAGAGAGTAAACTTCTCAAGAAGTGAGTGTCAGTACTGATGTTTTGTCTAAACAAAATAACAGACTAAGAGCAAAGACACATCTACTGCTCAGTAAGACTGTATCTGTCCCACAGACTTCCTTGATCAGGTTACCATTATGATGACTGTTACCGTTAAGGGTAAGAAGATCTAAGATTTTGAGGACATTCTGTTTTATAAAGCACTGTGCCCGTATTTAGTGCTTGCAAAATGAAGTAGATGTTGTTATCTTTTTTCCCATAGATGGAAACCAAGTCTCCTAGGGTGATATGATTTCCCCAAATACACACTCAGTAAATGACAAAAGTGGGATTAAAACCCAAATTTTCTGATTCCTAATCTTGGATGTTTTCCACCACACCCATCATTCTCTTTTGGTATAACCATGGGCCATTTTTCTGCAGGTTACAGTGGTACTGGAAGTGGAATGGACTTTAAACTCTGAACCTTTAATTGCATGAGGTGTTTCCTTGCTGTGAAGCAGTTGCCAGCCCTGGCCTTTCTCATCACTCAGCTCCATCTACATTGACTACTGCCACTGACAAGACCATCCTCCCCTTCCTTATCACTCTCTGGAGACCCAGGGCAGACAGCAGCTGACAGAGGGAAAGGCAAGTGCTGGTTTCTGGTCCACAGATCCGACTCCATCACTTAGGCTGCTTCCCACATATGCATCCCGTAGGCACTCAATATCATGCATTCCTTCTTAGGAAAGAAAGTCAGTTGATTACTTCTGCTCACATGATTATGGCCATGAAACAGGAAGTCCAAACTGAACCGTCAGTTGCCTCTTATCAAGTTACCGTCTTTGTGACTAAAGAGCACTGGCCAGTGTGACTCATACAGTAAGAATTTCTTTCTAATGTTGTAAGGAAAAGTGAAGAAACAAGATGCTTCCTGTCATTCTACAGGTTTACCTCTAAGAACAGAGACATATTAGGTGATATAAGGAAAGTGGAAATTCACACCTATGTTCTTCCCCAAGCTCTGCCCCCTCAAGGCTTCTTGCTTTTGATAATTACCCAGAAAATGATGAGTGAACCCCACTGGATTGGAGGTCTTCAGACACAAGATCTGCCACTAGTCTACAGAGGGTTAAGGGGATCAGAAAAACCTACATAAATATCCTTCATACAATCTCAGAGGTTGTCAAGGCCATTTTTCTTAAGAAATGCTGCCAGTGACCCAAATCATCTTAAAATATAGGATCTAAAACTCCATCTCCTCCTTATAAAGAGAGATTCAGTCTTCAAGAGACAAACAGCTCCATGGCTCCTGCGATCTAGCCATTTTGGGAGAAAGGAAGATGTTCCACTGATAACTGGGCCTCAAGCACACAAAACTCGTGTGGAGAGGCAGAAGGGAACAGAACAGCCCTTCTTCAAGAGACAGACAGCTCCATGGCTCCTGCGATCTAGCCATTTTGGGAGAAAGGAAGAGGTCCCACTGATAACTGGGCCTCCAGCACACAAAACTCATATGATTGAACTTCCAAGTTTGGGAAGAAACCGACCATCCACCAGATGACTAGAAATTGCTGCAGGACCACAAGAAATATGGGGAAGCAGGAAAATATCTCTCCCACAAGGGAAAAGGATAGCTCCTCTTCATCCACACATAGTTCAATGGAAATCATGGAAATGTCTGATAAAGAATTCAGAACATTCATAATGGCAAAGCTAACAGAGATGGAAGAGAATAGAGACAAGGAACTGCTGAAGAGGAAGGAGAAAGGAGTTGAAGAGTTCCAGGAGGTGAGGAAATTCATGCAAGATCTAAAAAAGGAATTTCACACTTTACAAAAGAATCAGATGGAACTGTTAGAGATGAAGGCTATTATACAAGAAGTCAAAATCTCCCTTGAAAGCATTAAAAGCAGACTAGATCATACAGAAAATAGAATTTCAAATGTAGAAGAGAAAATTGCTGGCCTAGAAAAATCCACCATGAAGACTGGGAAAATGGCCCAAAAATTTGAGAATAATATGCGAGAAGTACTAGATACAATTAAACGTCCAAACATCCAGATAATAGGCATCCCAGAAGGTGAAGAGACTCATAAGGGCATTGATAATCTATTCCATGAAATCCTGCAAGAAAACTTTCCAAACCTGGAGAGGCACTCAGAGATCCAGTCCCAAGAAATACAGCGGACCCCAAATAGAATCAAGCCAAGAAGATCTTCTCCAAGACACATTATAGCCAGATTGACCACCAAAGACACAGGCAAAGACAAGATACTAAGACTGGCAAGAGAAAAAAGGCAAGTTACCTACAAAGCGTATCCCATCAGACTAACAGCAGACCTCTCATCGGAAACAATGTGAGTGAGGAGAGAATGGGAAAATATATTCAAAGCATTAAGGGAAAAGCAATTTCAACCGAGAATTCTGTACCCAGCAAGGTTATCATTCATTTGGGAAGAAAAGACACGAACTTTCCAAGATAAACAAAACCTGAAAGAATTTACCAGCACCAGACCAGATCTCCAAGAAGTTCTTAAGAGAGTGCTATGTCAGTAAAATTAAATGCAGACACACAGAAATAAGAGTTCAAAAACTAAGAAAATGGTCAACTTAATTGTAGGGACAAAGTCTGGAGTTGAGTATTATATCCCAGAGTTCAATCTGGAAGATCGTACCTCAACAGTAACAGAAGAAAGATTAAGTATATGAACCTGAAGTGATGAAACAGCATTCTGTGACTTGACTAAGATATTGCTGCTTTTCTTTTAAGCTTTGTTGTCCGGTTTTAAGGATTTTTATCCTGTCTTGAGCTGTCAATAGATTCATGTACCTACTATTTGAACAAAATACTAACCTGTTTCTAGGCTTCAAGTTTCAAGGAAATATCCTTACCAGTTCAAAACTGCCTTTTTTGAAACCACCAGATGAACTTGCTATTGAAAGTAGTTAGATTACTTATGATATTGTGTGGTCAACAAAATGTTGGGGGAAAAGGAATTGAAGACAACTGTAGACAGCAGAAATAGTATAATAAGAGAGTGGAATAGGGCAGAGGGTCAGACATGGGGTAAAAAACATATATATATGAAAGTAGTAACAGAATTTTATGGATGATAACATGCATGATTAAGCCACTATGCAGTTTACTCTAGAGGGGAAATCACATTAAATATGTTGTGATGATGCTCAGGGAATGAATGTAAATAAATTTTTAAAAACTCAGAAAAAAATACTAAAATTGTTACCAAAATTTAAAGAAAAAACTGTGTATTTGATGACCACAGTAACCTATATAGCCCCAGTTATGTACTATTTTATAGTATGTTCATTCTACTCACTGAGGTTTATGCCTAAAGTCAGACATGGGTTCTTGTGTATGTATATATCAGCTGTGCTTGCTATTGCAAATATTTAGACAAATTAAGTTCATTAGAAAATTAATTAAATGGGGGGGGGGGGAAAGGCATAGAAAGCAATCATGGATACCAGAGACAATGGGAGGAGGGTTGGACAGGGCAGAGGGTTAGGGATAGGGAATTAAGGATGGCAAAAAAAAAAAAAGCAAAATATACAAGACATAAGAAATGGAAAATTGTTTGTTGATAACACGTATGTTGATGTGCTTGATTGAACCAACAGACAGTATATTTTGGATGGAAAATTAATTTTGTATACTGTAATGATGTATAGCGTACTAATGTTAAAAAAAGAAAAATTAATTAATTAATTCAAAAATATTCTGTATATAGAATTTAGCATATAAATGTCAGTGGGAAATACAAAGTTTTTAATAAATGTTGTCAGGACAAAGAGCTACCTAAAAAAAGAGAGAGAGAGAGAGAGAGAGAGAGATATTCAGGCACTTAAAGAATAAATACACACAAATAACAACTTCTTTAGCAATATTGAAACTTGATCTTGATATTTGTCTTAAAGTAGGCTGTGCCCACAAGGCCACCCAAAAATTGTATGCTAATCATGCACTTATTACAGAGAAGAATGCGCATGACCTCATGGGCATCTTACACACTTCAAAACAGATGTTTTGGAAAATATCCACCTTGGGGGCTGGCGTCTTGGTGCTGGCAGTGTTGTGTTACTCAAGAGAAGCCACATCCCACGTACTGACTGAAGTTCAAACCCCAGGTCCAGTCAGCATGAAAAGCACATCAGGCACATGAACAAGCCCATGATCCAACAAGCTGGAGACCCAAGAGAAGGAGGTCATGGTGTGAACAGTCCCTGGGAGAGTGTTTCTCTTTCTCTCTCCCTATCCCTCCCTCTAATATGCATGCATACACACTGTATCATGAATTTAAAAAAAAAGAATAGACAATATCAACCACTGTACTAGAGAGACTTTGACCAAGATATGTTAATAAATGGCACCTTCAGAAAATGTTGAGTTCAATATTTCATGATCAATTATTTAGTTTCTATTTGATACAATGTTATTTCTTCTGTGTATTTCAGCATTTAGGTTTAGCCACATACTTTATCCAAGGGTTTCGGCAGGCTATTGAACAGTGTCCATTTATACTTAACAACTGCTCTTATCTCAGTTCAGTAATTCAGTTCTAAGCATGTCCATGATTTCGACATTCACTTTATATCTGCTTGTAAACTGTAATGAGAAAAGAGCCTAGCCTTGGAAATTTACAAATGCACCAGGCTGGAAAACAGTAGTTGCTCAGTAAATAATAACTGAGTAAAAGTGAAATGGACGGAGGCAAGATTTAGAGCTCAGGGATGATGGAAAGGAGGCCGAGAGAAGCTCGTCAACTCTCCAAGTGTATTTAGGGGCCTCCCTTCTGCACTGCTGAGAAGTGCTACTGAACACAGGCTGAGATGAGACAGATCTCCCCAGGAACACTCCGCGACAGGTCACACTTGCCTCCAGCTCAGAATTTCACTTTCGTTCTCTCTCCGCAGTAAGAGAGGTCTTTCTGGGAAGTATTTACAACATCTTCCTTCCATCAGAGACCTCCTTCAGTTATTTGCTTTCCTAGCAGAAAGTGTACCCAAGGAAAACACTTGTATCTTTTTTTTCTGTTGAGAGACTGGGAAAGTACATACCCTTTATTAAAAAGAGAAAGAAAATCTCATTGGGTGAAGGTTGAGGAGGCAGACTGGGTGTTCTCGCCATCTCACTGAGAAGGATCCTTGCTATTCTTTTCCTTTTTCATTTTAGGTTTAAAGTTCTGAGATATTATAAGAAGCAAAAAGGGCTTTTACATAAATCATCTCTGCGCTAAGGTGGCAGGCGCACTGAGGAGAACAAAATTAACGTTTCTGGCTCCCGAGCTGCCACAGATGGAAGCCTTTGTTAACTCTTCAGCTAGGATCCTTCTCTAAGTCATTGTCCTCGCTAAAGCATTCTCCAGAAAAATTAATTAAGTGGCACTGTTTAGAGCCTAGCTTCATTCCACAGCCAAAGCAAAAACCAGGCCTGAGGAACCACTCTGAGTACTATACACCCAGTGTGCTTACAGGGCTTGCTGAGCACTTGCTCTGGAACTTAGGGAAGACCTGGGGCTCTAGCCCAGAAAGGTCTCTGCACCGGCCTTGTCTTCACAGAGCGGAAAACACACACACACACACACACACACACACACACACACACACACACACATCTGGTTAAGGTGACCTCAGAAAGCAAGACATTGTTCAAATATCTTCTTTTTTTTCTTTTAAAGAGATTTTTGCTGTATGGCGCCAGTGCTCACCTGAGAGACAAAGACAGAGAGACAGAAAATGAGGAATCGCCCCGCCCCCCAGGGATTGCAGCCACACCGCAATCCCTTCTTCATTCTCCTCATTCTCTTCTCAAGTTTTTGGGTATGCACACATACCTGCCTGTTGTTGTTGTTGTTTAATTTTTTAATTTAAATTTTTTTACTTACATTCATTCACTATACATTAAAGTATACAAAATAAGATTTTCTATCCAGAATACACTGTATATTGGCTCAATCAAGCACATCAACATACATGTTATTGTCAACAAATAATTTTCCATTTCTTGTTTCCTGTATATTTTGCTTTTTTCCCCATACCTGATTCCCCATCTCTTACCCTCTGCCATCTCCCACTCTCCTCTGACACTGTCTCTGGTATCTATTGTTGCTTTCTATGCCCTTTTACCCCCCCACACACACCCCTCCCCACATTTTATTGATTCACTAAAGATCTTAATTAATCTAAATATTTGGAATAGTAAGCACAGCTGATATATACATAGCCATGAACACAAGCCCAACTTTAGGCATAAGTCTCAGTGAGTAGAATGAACATACTATAAAGTTTCTGACCCTCTGTCCTTTCCCACCCTCTTCTCACATTATCTCTGGTGTCTACAGTTGTCTTCCATTCCTTTTCCCCCCACATTATATTGATCATACAATTTCTTAAATAATCTAATTATTTTCAATAGCAAGTTCACATGGTAATTTCAAGAAAAGAAGTTTTAACTTAAATCAAAGAAATGCTAAGGAACTTTGCTTAAAATTTAAAGCCAGGAAACAGGTTAGGATTCTGTTCAAATGGTAGGTACATGAACCTATCCATATCTCAAGACAGGACACAATCCTTACAACCAGACAGCAAAGCCTACAAGAAAATATGCAAGTTTTTAGTCAAAAGTCCTAAAATTCTATTTCACCCATTCAGTCTCATGTACTTTATCTTCTGTTGTGGTTCAATTTTCCTGATTAAATTCTGGGATATAATATTCAACTCCAGACTTGTCCCTATGATTAAGTTGGCCATTTCTTAGTTTTTAAGCTCTTATTTCCATGTGTCTGTATTTAATTTTCTTGATACAGCACTCCCTTGAGAACTTCTTGGAGATCTGGTCTGGTGCTGGTAAATTCTTTCAGGTTTTGTTTACCTGAGAATGATCTTTTCTTCTCACATGAAAGATAATCTTGCTAGGTACAGTATTCTTGATTGAAATTGCTTTTCCCTTAATACTTTGAATATATTTTGCCATTCTTTCCTCGCTCACATTGTTTCTGATGAGAGGTCGGCTCTTAGCCTGATAGGATATCCTTTGTAGGTAACTTGATGTTTTTCTCTTGCCAATCTTAGTATCTTGTCTTTGTCTATGGTTTTGGTCAATCTGGCTATAATGTATCTTGGAGAATATCTTATTGGGTTGATTCTATTTGGGGTCCTTCGTATTTCTTGGGACTGGATCTTAGAGTGCCTCTCTAGGTTTGGAAAGTTTTCTTGTAGGATTTAAAGTTTTCTTTATGGAATAGATTATCAATACCCTTATGAGTCTCTTCACCTTCTGGAATGCCAATTATCCAGATGTTTGGATGTTTGACGGTATCTAGTACTTCTCGTTATTTATTCTCATTTTTGGGGGCAATTTTCTCAGTCTTCATGGTGGATTTTTCTAAACCAGCAATTTTCTCTTCTTATGTCTGAGATTCTATTTTCTATATGATCTAGTCTGTTTTTAATACTTTCAAGAGAGATTTTGACTTCCTGTATTATAGCCTTGAGCTCTAACAGTTCCATTTGATTATTTTGTAAAGTGTATAATTCCTCTTTTAGATTTTGCAAGAATTTCCTCACATCCTGGAACTCGTCAGATCCTTTCTCCTTTCTCTTCTTCAGATCATGGTCTCTCTTCTCTTCCATCTCTGTTAGCTTCGCCATTATGAATATTTTAAATTCTTTATCACACATTTCCATTGAACTGCCACTTAAGCTTGTGGGCTGGGGGCTGAATTATTGGTAGAAAATCTTCATTTCTCTTTTACCCTGAAATCACTAGTTCTCAGGATCCATGAGGAATCTTCTTCTGAAGGCCTACCTCTTGCCTCTCCTCCCTGTCATGAGTTTTAAACCACTGGGTCTGGAACTCAAAACACAGTTGACTATGTGGGAGTCCAGTGACATAACCATTATACCATCTGCTGGTCCCGAAATTGTTCAAATATCTTAAAGTCATAAGAAGAGATTAAGACAATATTTATATTTTTTACTAATGCTTCTTCATGACCTAGAAAAGTGCCTGGTATATATGAGTGGAATGAGAGGGCAAATCAGATTCAGAATGTTGTGATCCTGGCAATACCAGCAATTGTGTATGATCAAGACACAAAATAAACAGAATTGCCCACTGTAACATTCCTCAATGAAGACCAGAGTGGGAGACGTTGCTACCAGGGGGTGTTAGTACAAATATCACCACCACCATCCCACTCCAGTCTATATAATTCCATAGCAAAAGATGGTGTAGGATCCCGTAAGTCATTAGGGAACAATCTTGTGAAACTCCAGTCCCTTCTGAGCTTCCATACGGGGAGCCCAGTACTTCCTGTGCCACTCACTTGTTCTCTGTCAAGCCAGTCACCAGAGCTAAGGAAAATGACAAGGTCTTGGTGCTTTGGGTAAAAGCAGACAAACAACAAGGGGACAGTTAGAACCTCAAGTATTCAGGGACATTTTCCTCCCTCACTTCTCGCGTGTTCCCAGAGAATATTCTATAACTTCTGGTATAAGCAGGTGGAGATGATGTTCTGAGGGGATAAAAAGACTGAAGACCTGGCTCACTTCACACTTGGGACCTTCCATTTATGGATCTCGGGGTTCTCCTAAGACACCTGCATTTCACTCAGATCCTGGCTGCCCTGCAAGGTACTGATCGTGTTAGGAAGCAGAGAGGAGAGGAATATCATGCCAAGGCAGAAAGTGAGGTGGAGGAGGCAAGCTAAGATGTTATTTTGTAGTAGACAGGAAGGTGGTTAAGGAGACAGTCATGGTAGAGATTTACAAGAAGCCACATTACACACTCTTTTGACCACTGGTGAGTGGATGGGGAATGGCTAACAATAAATGCAAATGAGGAGGACTCAAGGTGCCCTCCAACCTCTGCAGGCCAGGGAGTTTGCTTTGGAGTCATGTGGCAGCTGGGAGGTGAGAGGCTGGAAAGGGCGGGCAAAGGGCGCCTCCTCAGCAGCTGTCAATCTCCACTAGAGGAAACTAGGGATTGCGAATATCAGTCGGCAAACTCAACTGTGCAGAAAATACTACGTGTCTTTTCTATAAAGCTATTAAATTGCATTCATGAGTCCATCTTCTTCCATACTGGAAGGGAAACCTCTGTCATTCTCGGGATCCCCTGACCAAGCCAGGGCTCTGGTGCGGTTCTGTGCTTTTCAAAGGGCTTAGATGTAGGGAGTCTCTCTGGTCACTGGTCACCCACCACATTGGTTATGGCTGAGAAATCCCCTCATGTCTGCATGAGTCTTCAGCAGACCTCTCTACTCCTGTTCCATGTGGGGCAAGCGTGTGTTTGGGTTGATTCATGAGTCTTCTCTGCCAAGATGCTCTGTGAGGCTTTGCTTTTAGGAAACTTGTCATGTCCTCAGGAGGTCACTTGGGACATAGTAGCCTCTGCTGTTCCCTCTGCTCATCCTCAGCTTCAGAGAATCTTTTATACTCTGGGAAGATTCTTCTAGGGCCATTTTTATCAAGCCATTATGCTTCATTCTGCAAGCCAAACCCTCCCCTGGGGTTTCAGCTTTTAAAAAGAAAAAAAGAAAAGTAAAATAAAGCAGGGGCCAGTCAATGGCCTGGTGGTTAAGGCAGCTGGGTCCTACACGGCTAACTGCCTGGTTTGAGTCCCACACCCAGGAACTTGAAAAACACACCTGATGTGCACACGCATATGAGTGTGTGTCTGTGTGTGCCAGAAATCCCAAGAAAAAGAATGGAGGGGAAGAGCTTATGGTGTTTCTCTATCCCATAAGTGTACTTTCTCACTTTCCCTTTCTCTCCCTCTGCCTTTCTCTGCTGAGTGTACACACCCAATAGCAAAAACTAAAAAGAGAAAAAGAAAAAAAAAGTTTTGGTAAAACTGCTTTCTACCCTGCCATGAGATTTTCCTGAGGCAGGAAGGAAAAAAAAAAAAAAAAAAGAAAACCCACAAAGGGGGACCAGCAGTTGGTGTAATGGCTATGTTGCTGGATTCTCGTGTAGTTGACCACGGTAAGAGTCCCGGACCCAGTGGCTTAAACTCACACCAGGCGCGTGTGTGTGCATGCCCAAGATCCCAAGAGAAGAATGGAGGAGAAGGGATTGTGGTGTGGCCATCCCTCCTGGGGGGTGTTTTCTCGCTGTCTCTCTGTGCCTTTCTGGAGAGTGCGTGCACCCTATAGTAAAAACCTCTCCAAAAACAAGCAAACAAACAAACACAAAGGTACACAAGGTCTATACCAGGATGTTAGGGAAAGGAAGAGAAAACCACAGCAGGAAAACAAAGAACAAACTGATATTAAGCTATACATATAAAAGGATCAGTCAAAGGGGAAAAAAAAAAAAAAAAAAAAAAAAACAGATTAACAATATTTCAGAGGTCTTAGGAGGTTAGCTAGACAGGACCTCAAACTGGACACGAGTGTCACAGGTTATGTCTAACACAACAGCCCCGGTCTGCCCTACTGTGGGGTCCGCAGAATCCCACAGGGTCAGAACATCCAAAGATCGGAAGACCTTGACCGGACCATAGTACTGGAAAGATTATGATCACTCGCTTCACCCACAGACCTTGCCATCATCTGCCCCTGCCCAGGGCCACCTGTACATACATTTCCCATACATTTATATTTATCAAAAATATGTGTGTCCCTGGAGCCCTTTGTGCCAGCCACGAGGACAGCTTTGGTTATCTGCATCTGAACTGAATAATCCTACTTTTCCAAGTGAGTACTCGCTGAGAAAAGCCACATTCATTTCCTGTTACACAAATTACTGCACTGAGTGACTTTAAACCACAGAAATGTGTTCTTCCCAGCTCTGGAGTGTCACAGTCTGAGATCAAGGTGTCGGCGTGACCACGCTCCCTCTGCGGGCCCTTGGGAAGAACACGTCCTCCTTCTCTAGCTTCCCGCGTTGCCAGCCACACCTGGCGCTCACTGGTCTGTAGACGCAGCATCCAGTCTCTGCCTGCATTACAGGGGTGTTTTCCTGTGCACGCATGTCCCTGTGTCCAAGTTTCCCTCTTCTCATGGAGACACTAGTCAGATTGGATTTGGTGCTCACTCTAACCCAGGAAGCCCCATTTTAACTTGATTATATAAATAAATTTAAATTAAAATTTTTTTAAAAAAAAGAAGGGGCAGGGTGTGTGACTCCTGAGGAAAAGCTTTGCTCTTGAGCAGCATTCACCAATCCCGCCTGCAGACGGGGCCAGAGCTACAGGGCACTGCAGGGCAGAGACAGCCTGGGGCGAGATCTCTGTGGGCCCAAGATAACCGCGGGGTAGTTAGAAAACCTTGCCTCTCTTCTCTTTGTCTTGAATGGGGATGGCCAAACTGAGAGTCCCAAGTGTCCTGAGACCACAGAGGAGAACCACAGGCAAATCCCAGTTAAAGTGGCATCTGCAAACAAGACAAGGTCCCAAACTGGAAAGGATCTATGAACCAGTCGTACTGGCAGACACACGGGAATCAGTGCCCCTCGGGACGACAGTCCGCACCCCTGGCCTGCCCTGTGCACTGCGGCATTGGCCTAGAGGAGATGGTGAGGGAACTGGGATACGCAAGGGCCCCGCGTCTACGGAGAACGCATCAGTGAGGCAGGGACCCAAAAGAATTTCTGTGAGTTTTGTAAAAGGGTCACTTTTCAAGCTTAGGGGTTATTATGTTCAACTAATCAGTAGCAGGAAAATGACATATTGATTTTCCCATACATTTATATTTATCAAAAATATGTGTGTCAGCTTCCCCTGCTACATGCTTTATTAAAATATGGCAAGAAGTTCTGACCCCAATTTCTGTAAAACTTCCATTCTTTCACATTTAACTAATACACTGAAGTGAGAAAAAAGAACAATGCCATGGTTGCTTTTCATTGCAAAATACGTTTTTTCCTCCACTACCACCGGCTTCTTAACAATTGGTCCCTTCCCTCCGGGCCTCCCTCAGTGAATCATAATTCTGTTAAGACTCCACTCTTCCATTTAACTTTAAGATTTCTCTCCTCCCTAGGAGTTATTCTTCTGGGACCCCAAGCGTAACACTAACTGGCTCAGCAATCTCACAGTCATGCACAAAAAATTGATAGAAATATATATACTGGATGTGAAATCATGTTACAATTTAATCTTTTCCTATTTCTCTGCCAGTTGCTTCATGTGGTAAACTGGACTCAAGAGTCTCGACACAAGTAAGATGTGATTTTTTGGTAAGTCAGGCAGATGGAAAGATGCAATAAAGAGTCCTTCCTTATTCAACCAAGAATATTGATAAGCCAGCAGTTATCTGCTAATGTTGCCAAAAGCATGACTCTGTTAAAATTCTCCGTTTAAGTGTCCAAGAATAAATGCTGATGGAAATGAATATTATGTGGTTCTGTTAAAACTCTGCAGTGCAATTTTATGGAACATGGAAACCCCATAGATTAATCAAGTATAATTTATCAATATATCAACAAAAATTTATTGTGCAATTTTCATGCCCCAAGAACTATCCTATCCTATCAAGGAACAAGTATAGTTAAAATTGTACCACCAGGACCAGACCCTCAGTGAGTAATTTAGTTTAGTTGCATTAAAAGGTTGCTAGCATAGAGACCAGCAGTTAGCGTAATGGCTATGTCACTGGACTCCCATGTAGTCGGCCGTGGTTCAAGTCCTGGACTCGGTGGCTTAAAACACGCTGGGTGCATGTGCATGCGTGCCCAAGATCCCGAGAGAAGAATGGAGGAGAAGGGATTGTGGCATGGCCATCTCCCCTGGGGGGTGATTTCTTGTTTTCTGTCGCTCTCTGTCTTTCTGGTGAGCACATGCGCCCTATAGCAAAAACCTCTCCAAAACAAAAAAAGATTACTGGTATAAATGCAATGGAAGAAACCACAAAGGATCAGTCAGATTTGAATGTACAAAAAAAAGTGAACCTTTTATTTCTCAAAAGCTTATCAGGCAATAAGTAACAAAAATAAGTAAAAAAAAAAAAATATATATATATATATGTGTATATATATATGTATATATATATATATATACACACATATACACACACATACATATATATGTACATGATTTTGTCACACCAAGGGCAATGTCTTGATATATGGCAAAATTGTGGACTCTAAGATACTAAAATCTAGTAGATAAATGATCCATAAATGTGATATTCACAAATGTGGACATATAATGGTTTATAAATATTTGGGGGAAGATACTAGCCTCAGCAAATTAATCAAATAAGTGAAAATTAGAATAGCGACAAAACTTATTAATTTAGCCAAGACAATTTTTTTAACAAATCTTCTAATTGGTTACTCTCAGCTTTCTTTTTTTTTATTTAATTTTATTTATTCATTCATTTTTTTTTAATTTGACCAGAGAAAAACAGAGATAGAGAAAAAGGGAAAGTGAGAAAGCAAGCCACCAGGTCCGTGGACTTGAACCCTGGTCAGCCATGTGGGAGTGTCCAGCTCCTTAACCACCACACCATCTGCTGGTCCCCTAGCCAAGACATTTTTAATGAAACCTGAGAAAATATCTATTTCTATATAAATCTTAGAAGTCAGAAAAAGAAGAAAAGTTACCTACCTTTCTACCCCCAAGTACAGCAACAAAATGAGAATGGAAGGCCATGAGGAATCTCTGAGGAAAACAAATGTTTTTTTAGAGAGAGATTTTTTGCTACAGGGTGCATACAGTCGCTGGAGAAATAGAAAGACAGAAAGCAAGAAATCATCCCCCAGGGGAGATGGCCATGCCACAATCCCTTCTTCTCCATTCTCCTTCTAGGATCTTGGACACACATGCATATGTGCCTGGCATGAGTTTTTTAAGTCGCCCGGTCCAGGACTTGAACTGTGGTTGACTATGTGGGAGTCCAGCAATATAAACATTACACCATCTGCTGGTCCCAGAAAAATAAATTTTTAATTAATATAATCAGAGAGCTATAAGTATTGAGATGAGGGAAGATTGTCACCTGGGGATCCCTCCATCTCCTGAGAAAAAAGGAAACCATTTTTGTTGTGGGAAGCCAGAAAAAACTGCAGGAAACATGGTAAAGACTTTGTGTTATGTTGGACAAGATCCTCAACTACATCCTCAGAGTTGACATAATTGCAAGTTTCAAATCATTCTCTTTCTGCTGACCATAAATATGGGTTTAAGTTATCGAGCCACAATTGCAGTAAAGCAATTCTGCAGAGAACCTAGGAGGTCTGGTCACCCCGATCTCTGCTGATGCAATTTTACCTAGTAGTTTCTAGTATATCAGAAGGAACAGATGGACAACATATTTTTCAAAACTCCCCCCAACTGAATTTCTAAAAATACTGCATGACAACTATGGCAAGGTAGCCTGGCTGTGCTAAGCACTCACTAAGCGCAAACCTATGAGCCGTAATAACCATGCCAAGGGTAAACTTGACAGCTCTTCTGAAAACTGTGGGTCTTAACAAGGATTCATACTTGATGAGAAAACCAGTGTTCCTCCCTGAGACGAGCCAAGGCATAACTGCCGGTAGGACCAAGAGTCTCCTTAAAGTGCTGCTATGAATCGTAAAAACAAGAACCCAAGTTTTACTCATCTGCTCATGCGCCTGGCCTTGTATCCCAGTAAACTATAAAACTGGATGCAAATAGAGCTCACCTACTCACAGAAAATGCCAACGATGCACCCATGTAACAGTATTACAGTACCAAGCATCTTCCTAAATAATCACAAAGAGAACTCTTAGTAGATTAAAAACTTGTTAGATTGTTCTTGTGGAGTAATTAAATACTGGAGTATACGTACCCAAAATAGTAACTGTGATTTTAGAATTTTGATCTGTGACCCTTCTGGCAGTAATAAGCAATTCAAGTCATTACGTATCTGTTCAAGCCAGTCTCAATTCAGTATACTAAAAGCCTAATATCACACATGGAGCTACATCACTGAGCAACTTCTCTAAAGTTCTTTAGACAGAACACCAGCTCCTACAGTGCACACTGTCAAACTTGATTTTTTTCTACCAGCAAATGATCAGGACCTCAGACAGCACATATTCCAGACAGGTCTCCCCACACCACGTGAGGTTGGAGTGAGAAGGCGCCCGTCTGTGAAGAACTGGGCCCTCAACAGACGCTGAAAGCTGGGTGCCCTGGTCTTGTACTTCTCAGGTTTTCAATTCCCATGAGAAATAAGTTTCTGTGGTTTCTAACCCTGTAGTATAAGTCTGCGGTATTTTGTTAGCAGCCTGAACGATTTAAAACAAGAATAATCCAAGTTCAAGTTTTCCTAATCACTTTGACTCCCACCATCCTAGTCCACATTACTAGCCACTGAGAAATAGTCTCTTGAATAGAACTCAGGTCTCTGTTCTTATTCACTTTCAGAAAATGTGATACACAGTTCCCAGAGAAACTTCTAAAAGGATAAATGAGACTATACCGTTCTTTAGCCCACCAAGTCTTTTGTGGATCTGTCACTTTCAGATTAAAACCCACCCTCTTGTCCATGACCCACAAAAAGGTGATGATTCATTACCATCTCCGTAACCTCATAATCAACTACCTGTTTCCTCTGCTCCAGCTACATTGTTCTTCTCCCAGATATTCACCCAGAGCACACCCTCATTCATCTAAGTGTTCATTGAAATCCTTCTTAAAAGACCTTTCCTAAGCACAGCAGGTGGTATGGTGGTAGAGACACTGACCTCCCACGTGATTGACCACAGTTTGAGTCCTGCACTTAATGGCTTGCTTTCTCACTTTCTCTCTCTCTCTCTCTCTCTCTCTCTCTCTCTCTCTCTGTCTATCTCTGGTGAGTGTCTGTGCCTTATAGCAAATTTTAAAATAATAATAAAATTAAACAAATTCTTTAAAAACAAAAACCTTCCCTGGAAACTCTTTCCAAAGCATCTACCTGCAAGCACAATGTTATCACGTTCTATGACTCACCTTGCTTGGGGTAGCTTCCCAGTCACTGTGCAGCTTCATTCCAAGTTGTACCAAACACAGTTTCTACTCCATGAATGTTAGTGGAGTGAATTCATTAAAAAGATGATTACAGGGACCAGCAGTTAGCGTAATGGCTATGTCGCTGGACTCCCACGTCAGGCGCGTGTGCGTGCGTGCCCAAGATCCCGAGAGGAGAATGGAGGAGAAGGGATTGCGGCGTGGTCATCCCCCCTGGGGGGTGATTTCCTGCTTTCTATCTCTCTGTCTCTCTCTGTCTGTCTGGCGAGCGCACGCGCCCTATAGCAAAAACCTCTCCAAAAAAAAAAAAAAAGATGATTACAAAAAGAGGCTGAGATGAATGCAAGCCAGCCTTACTATTATCAAACAACAAGAAAAATGAATGGGGCCAGCAGGTGTCATGGTGATTAAGGTGCATAACATGGACTTTATCAAATTTTAAATCAATTTAACTTCAAATGATATCCATTAAGAAAAATGAAATAGCAAGCCACAGACCAAGATAAAACACCTTCAAATTACTTAGATGACAAAGGACTTCTATATGTAATGTATAAAAAAAACTTTGCAACCAAAATACAAAAAGGCAGACATGCAACTAAAATTTATAGAATAAGACTATATACACTCATGTTGTCAGCTAAGAAACACTAAAATGAATTTATAGACCATGCAGACCTGCAAGAAAGATAGTCCACAGGGACAATAATCAATTGCATTTCACCAAGCACACTTGCATTTCGTCCACATTAATATCAGATTCCTAAAAGCTAACTTTCATCTCCACAGAGTTGTAAAGACCTTTAGTCAAAGGCAAATACAGGCACAGAGAGCTCAGCTGGGTGAGCAGATCAAGACAGCCTTTAAATTTCAAAGTCTTCCCATTTTTTTTATACATCCCATGAGACTTTTCATCATAAAAAAATGGTATTTAAATATTGAATATGTCAAATGACACTTTCTGGTTGTTGAGCATTTTCCCAAAGTTCTCTGAATATTATATGTATTCTTTCCATCTCTGCAAGTTGACTCAGTTTTAGCTTTGCTCCAGAAATGTACAACCAGGTGAGAATGGGGCTTGACAGAATGGTTTCTGCAAATGGATCTGAAAATGCTGTGACTTACACCTGAGATTTAATGAAGGGCTTTGTGTGCCCGGGAAAGCTACCGCAGGATGCAGCCATCATCCCACAGAATCATCGTCCTCCCGGCCTGTTCACGCCCAGGAGGACTAAGCAGCCAGCAACTGCCCCTTCGTTAAAGGTGAGCTTCTATTTTGGAAGATCAGAGGCTATTTTTTTCTTAAAGTGGGTAAGCTCTGGTCTCTGTTTAGAATGTAAACTTGGTATTTCAATTTTAGAGTGACTGTCTTATATTCACGGGGCCGAAGAACTAGTTCCAGAACCAACGAAGTCTCCACAAGGGGGCTTCCCCTGATAACTCTGGGCTGGCTGGACAGCCAGGGTCAGGGTAGCCCAGGTGGATGTGAGCCAGCCCTTGAGGGCTTGGCACAGATTTAGGGTCCTGCCAACTTCCCACAGATACGTGTACAGTGGCCATGAAACACACTAGCTGTCATGACTGTCACTCACAGGTAGTACATGTATGGTTTCCTTTCTAGTTATAAATAAAACCTCGCCAGGGATCCCAAGCCCCTCATTAGTGTGACTTAATGGGCATGTATGTTCTGAGCAGAGAGCTGGTCGCCATCCTCACTACAGCTGCTCCATCAACATACAATGAGATCACGTGAGCATGCCATGGTGTGCTGTTAACTATACTCGTATAATAGGGGCTGGGCAGTGGCACAAGGGGAACGCAGCTGGATCTACACGGGGAAAGTCCTAGGATTTTATCCAGGACCTCCCAGGGCATGCCAGGAGAGTGTGCATACCCGTGATCCAAGCTGGCTGAAACTGGGGGTGGATCCTGGAATGAAGACCCTGCTAGGGTCTCTCTCTATCTCTCCCTCTCTCCCTCTTTTTCTTATTTGCTCCCTGATTCACTCTTTCTTTATCTCTTGTAGAAGAAATAAATAAACTTAAAAAAATTATTCTTATATGATAGACCAATTCCAGCAAGAACAAGAGGACACGGTTTGTTGCCAGTGTGACACGACATCTCCTCATGAACCTAGGGCATCTGTTCATAACCTTCTGCAGTAGTGAGGGAATAGCTAGGAGATCTTAGACTGCTCACAACAGGAGAACCAACCCAGCTCAAGACTCAGTAAGTGACTCACGATACTCTGGTGATAAACCAGCTCTAGCAAGAACAAGAGTTTCTGAATCCAAGAAATCTATAGAGTCTTCCTAAAATGGAGCAAAAATTAGAGGTAGGTCCCGACATTTTTTGTGCCCTAAAGATAGTAAGAAGCTTTTTTGTAAAGTCTCTCTCTGTAGAAATGAGGCTGAACTCTCTGAGGGAAACAATTTGACACGAGCATTTCAATGCTTCTGTGTTGATGCAGTTGCATAAAAATGGAAATGACAAAATGTTAAAAGCATCTCTTTTTTTTTTGCTCAATAATGTGAATAACAGGAATTGAGCTCCACTCTATCTCTGACCCCTTGCTCCATCCCTACCCTAATGGGCTAAGACATAAGGACAGAGTGGAGATTCTGTTTTGCACATTACTTACAATGGTTTTTAAAGCAGAATATTTCATGAGTTTTCTAGAGAAGACATAAAATATCTCCAAACAGCCATATCACAATGTTATATAATCAATTATAGCACATAACCCATACCCACTCTATCAGAGATCAAATCTCAGAATATCAAGATGAGATAATAAATTAGTATTCACCTTCTAATCTTTCTCCCACTTCCTTCCTGGGCAAGGGACAGGATTTGAATTTGATGAAAGATCCTGAATCAGCACTGAAGACAATATCATCCGAGATGAATCCTTCCTGATTGGCCCAGACAATATCACCGGTCATAGGCTAAAAAAGGTTTATCTGATAAAGTACAGAATTATGATATTGAAAGTCGATTAAGGAAATCAACAGCATGTTAAATATTAAGCATTACTTGGAATGTGAATACTGTGCTAGAGGTGACCGCATCAGAGGAAAAGAATCTTCAAAGCACCTCAAGGTCCATGACTCTGACATGCTGCTGAAACACAACAATGTCAGCGTCTGCACAGGCTCAGAGCTGATGCCGAAAGGAAGCATATCTGCCTGCAGGTGCCTGCTTCTCAGGTCCCAGATATTTTCCATGCAAGCCCCTCTAAACGTTGCCCCTCTAAACATCAGCTCCTGGGAAATATGGAAAAATCCATCATCTTGTCCCCTGCAAAGGAAGACTCTCCTTCAACTTTGTATTTGTTCTTATTTGAAAACTTTGTTCTCCCTCTTATGTACTATGGTCACACTTCTCGGGCCCTCCCTGTTGTTACCACAAATACCTCGTCTGCCTATTTACCCCATAAGCATTTAATGAGTGCCTACTACATGTCATGCATTCCTTTAAGCACTAGAGAGGTGAGTTCGTGACGAGGAGGCTTGCTCCCCTTGCCAAGCCGTTGGAACCAAGACATCAACAATACTTGAATTTCCTTGTTCAAGTCCATGTCTCCTCCATAACAGTGAACAGTCTTTTCTCCTCCCTGGATACTGTGAGTGGCTCATATCCCTCTAGCCTTCCAGAATTTCCACCCCTATAGCATTTATTTCCCCTCCTTAAACAATAATGGTCACATATTAATTTATTGATTAATCGTTAATTATTCATTATTTATTCATTTTCATTTCAGTAGTTTCTATCCTCAACTAGTCACCACCACAACAATGCCAAGTCTCTAGTCCAATGTCCAGCTCGCACCTCCTCAGATGTATGTGAGGTGCATCCACTCAACGTCACAGCACTGTGGTCTCTACGAAAGTCAGGCAGAAATACTATCTAAGATTGATCTGACAGAACATGACATTCCTGTCTGCTCGTGCCTCTGTACGTAGAGAAATGCCTTCCTGGGACTGGACGATAACACAGCAGAAACACAACTGCCCCCACAAGGGCAGGTCCTTGGTCCATGGTCCAAGACCTTCCTGCTCATGCCAGACATGCAGGCCTATAAAAAATTAAATACACTTTTAAAAAGGAGAAATGCCTGCCAGCTACCTTTGCATCATCCAAGCACATCCCCCTTTTTCCTCTCTTCCTCCTTCCTCCCTCTTCTTCTTCCAGAACTCAAAGTTCTCTCTATAAATATTTGTCCACTACTTCTAGAATCAATCATTTTTAAAACATTAAGAACAGTATTGTTATGCCACCAGCATACTTCAGAATGCTTGCATTTTGAAAACATATGTTATGGGTTATAACCTCAAAGAAACTCCCATGACTCTGGTCGTGTAAGTGTTCGTGTTCACTACTGCAGTCGATATTGATAGATAATTTCTCGTAGTACGATTATTTACTCAGTGGCCATTGATGTGCATTACTTGGAGCATGAATGGTCAGGAGGTGAAGGTTCTGTCCTGCCAGTTCTCCCACTTCAGTTAGGCCACTGAGTTGATTGATTAAAGAAAAGGAAAAGAAACTGAAAGGTATAGGTTTGCTATCTTGGTTTTGGTTAGTATTGGACTATTGGATTAGGGAGAGGAGAGTTAGAGGATTTATTTATTTATTTATTTATTTATTTTGAGAGCTAAAGGCTTCTTTTATGTGTTTTTACTGGAAGGAACACTCGACTCAGAAAACCTAGTTCATGTCCTGGACGGTCTCCTGGGTCTTGACCATGCTCCTGAGAAACCTCTCTATACCTCTGCGGTACAGCTCGTCCTGTGAAGAACGGAAGAGCTAGACTAGAGGCTCTCTGATCACCTCAGAATCTAAGTATTATATATGATGTCCCCAAATTGTACAAATAGCCTGTAAAATGACCTAGGAAAAAGGTTGTACCTAGGTCATAGGCCCCTTACTGCCATTGTATACCTACTGATTTACTGGAAGTTAGAAGATTCTGAGAGCTACAGAACACTTCTCTGATGGTAAGCGGCAACAGAAAACAGAAAGGGGTTTGTTCCACTGCTGACCATGGTGCCCATCTCTGCACTACCTAAGATGTTACTGATGGTTCTACTGAAGAGGCAATGGATTACATTGCATGATTCCTGGGTAACGTAACCTATGCAAAGAAACAAGCAAATATATTCAGAATCACAGATATTCTTGCCATTTTAATCCACATGTTAATGTGGCTTACAAAAATTAAAAGTCACTTAAAGTTTTTATCTAGTTACTACACTGAGTCAAAGAAGTGGCAAAAATAAAGGAATGGACTGTGAAGACGAAGGTGCTATCTATTGTAATCTTCACTTTAAACTGAAGTTGGGAGTTAGAGGTACAAAGGGAAAGACTGAAATATCTACAGGGGGATGTAGTTGTTGAGGCGACATAATAAAGGCACTCGGTCTCATCTGAATGATATTCTTCAGCTGAAAATTTAGTCAGTGCCCACAATGGACTGGGCACAACCCATCCTCCCTCACTTAGAAGAATGCATGAAATTCTGGTCCATACATTTGAAGAGCTGGCTGTCAAGGTGGTGAGACAATGAATGCATGCTCAACCCATTTTTCCATTAGGAAAATGATGAAATGCTGTTAACCTCTTGGAGACCCATCATTTATATCAATCGACAGAGAAGAAAAACAACCCTGGAGCTGGAATTCTCAAGTTTTCTACAGACCCGTGGACTCAGTCAAAGGGTCTGTGTTGGAATTCTGAATTCTGACATAAAGCCATGTGCCTGGCTTGTTAGCACCCTAGGTGGCCTGTGTGATGGGGAGAGACATCTTTGAGCACCCCAGGCAGTTTCTGACTCGCAAATCGAAGTCCATGAATACACAGTGCTTATGGAAGAATAATGTCATTCTTGGTCACTGAGATCTTGGGAACAAAGGGAAAAGAGTGGCATTTTTTGCCATGAAAAAATCAAATTGAAGAAGGTTCTTATTCTAGCAATAACATCAGGCTCTTCCTACAGGAAAGAGACAGGCTCAATTAGGAACGAGCCCTGTGGGCATTAGAAGCGATCTCGTATCCTGGGGACAAACTGCGCTCGATCAGCACAGCAAGAACTACCGCCATGCATCAAGCTTACAGCTCAATTCGCCAACCCAGGAAAAACTCCGTAAGGAGCAGCATCTAAAACACAGGCAGCTTCCCTTAACAGCTGGGCGCAACACATAAAAATGTATTGATCTTTACAGCTCTTTGTACTGCGTAGAGTCTGAGGGTAAGAGAGCAATTTGTTTCAGATCCATTTTCTGTCTATCCTCTCAGGATCATCCCCCTGGATGACTGTGGCTTCTGGACTCTCCAAACTGGATTACCAGAACACTCTGCACACCTCCAAGCATTTCTCTGTGCCATGATCAGAATGTTTTCCTCCCATCTCCCAGAGGTCCACCATGATTGTTTTAGAAACACATCTGCCGGACCAGCAGAGGCGTAACGGTTATGTTGCTGGATTCCCACGTAGTTAACCACAGTTTGAGTCCCAGACACACGGCTTAAAATTCACACTGGGCTCATGTGCATGTATGCCCAAAATCCCAAGAGGAGAATGGAGAAGGGATTTCAATGTGACCATCCTCCCTCCCCGCCCCCCACCAGGGGAGGTGATTTCTCACTTTCTGTCTCTCTCTCTCCAGTGAGCACACACGACCTATAGCAAAAATCTCTCTAAAAAAGAGAAAAAGAAATACATCTGCATTTTTTTATATCCCTGCCTTTGAGCAATAGGACCTAAATTCCCCTCTTGTTGAATGTAGGATGGATTTAGTGGCTCACTTCTAAGCAAATAAAATGAAGCAAAAGTGATGAAAATGCCCTGACAACTAGGTCATGAAAAGGGTACTGCCTCCTCTGCGTTGCTTCATCTCTTTCTCTCTCCCTCTCTCTTTGTCTCTCAAATTGCTGACTCTGAGGAAAAAACCAGCTCCCATGTCATGAGGACACGCAATAAGTCTGTGGACAGGCCACACAGTGGCCACCTGCCAAGAGTGTGAAAGGAAGCCCTTTGGGAGCAGAGCTCCAGCCCCCTCCGGGCTTCGTGTACTTTCTTGCAGCCAACAGCCTGATTTCAACCTCATAAGCCCCTGAGCTGAACCTTCAGGTAAGCTCCCTGAAAACTCCTGACCTACAGAAACTGTACCAAGTAATAAATGTTTATTAACTATGTTTGGGAGATAATTTGTTTTGCTGCAGTGGATAACTAACTGATAATGATTACCATAACGAGTAACTATTACTAAACCAATCCATTCCAAAACTAGCTAAAATTTAAATATTTCAAGACCCAAGTTAAATGTCTCTTTGTCCATAAATTGCTCCTGGCCTATGTAGATAGAAATAATGTCTATAATCATCTAAGGTTACATCTGCACTTCTCTCCTCAAATTTCATAACTGTTAAAGTAACAGGTAAGATTTGCACCGTTTCCTCCTTTCTTAGAGGCTAGTTAAGCTCCTCAAGGAAGTGGTCCCTAGTTTTCCTCTTACCTTGTTGTCTCAGGAGATAGGTGCATTAAACAAAAGGTGTGGTAAATATTTGTCGCGAGAATGAGCAGCCAGATTCTAATTGAAATTTCTTTCCCTGATTGAAATTCTATTTGCGTTTGTAGTTAGGATATTAGTAAGGAGTTCTACGCTGACAAAGCTCGAAACAACATACAAAGTATTTAGTTTCTCTGTAACTTTTACAAAAGGAGGAGAATTGGAGCCAGCCCCATAGTGCTATGCAGAGGAAGCTGGATCCCACATGGCTGACCAAAGGTCTGAGTCCCAACCCCAGTGGCAACCATATGCCAGGTGCCTGTGCACATGCCCAGGACCCTGGAAGGATGGAGAACTGGAGGAAGGACTGTGGCATGACCAGGCCCTGTTTGGGATTCTTTCTTAATCTTTCACTCACTTCTTCACTCTCACATGTGCACACATACACTCTCTCATGAGTAAAGGGGAAACACATTTTAAAGGAGAAAGGTGCTCAGGAAAATAATTAATGTATCCAAATTTACCAAGCCGATTGGGTAAGATGAATTAAAACATCACTGTTTGGTATTAGTTCTTGTCCAAACTGATACAGAATTGGAATCAGAGGCTTTGAAATCAAATGACAATGTTCCTGACCAAGTAACAGAGCCATGGCCATTTGTCCTCCACCCGCAGGCAGCAACTTTTCTCTTTCTCTTTGTGCGGGAGCTGACATCACCCCTCATCCATCTCTCCTCCTTACTGTGGCCTTCCCAAGTTTACTCTGTACTACGTTAACGAGGCCTCACCAGCCACATATGAAAAGTGAATAACCATTTTTGATTATTTATAGCTAAAATCCAGGCTTCCTGTTTGCTCTAAGTAATGGGAAATGTGAAAACTGATTATGAATTGAGCATGAAATGTTCAGAGCCTTTGGCTTTCAGAAACGAAAGCATAAAAATCATTATGCTTGCTAGAGCTGCCCAGACACAATTACGTAAAAGGCAAGCTTCTCCCTGCCAGCCCTTGTCTTGCCGCTGGAAGGAGCAAACGCTGTCAAAGCCCTTCTCTCGGCTTCTTTTGACATATTTCTAAAATGCTATTATCAACCAATGGTCAGTAGTCAGCGAGGCTCAGAGCGGAGCAGTAACTGCATGAGGAGAAAACCGTCCCTGTCTCTTACGCAACCAGATTTGATCCTTGATCTGAAGCAGCCATAATAAACCTCTTGAGACATTTTGTACAGGGATAATTGTTTTTATAGTAAATCAGTATCCATTTACAGATTAGTATACACTGTAAAACTTTGATTTATGCATGGACTATTATGCGTTCTTGACGCGTCAGCCCTCAAATCAGCTGGCTTTGCTTCCTAAGCGACAGTGACAACAAAAACAGGGAGCACCTCAGTGTCACTCACTCCCAGCTTGCTCTCAATGTTAAAGTAACATTTTTTCAGTTCAGATTGTAATAAGATTGAAAAAAGTGTCACGGTTTTACTTCCCAAAGTGCATCCTTTGATTTTTAATGACTACTATTCTAGTTTTCTGCTCCTCCAAATGGGGGTAAAGTTTTAAGAAACTGGAAACCCTTTGAGCAGTGTTATTCACACTGTCAAGTTTTAGATTGTAGAGCATAGCTGCATTATTTTCTGCACTGGATAAATTAAATAAAGATTTAGGCAGTAATTCAGGGAATTTAATCAATGCTAGCCATCAACATAGACAATTTAAGACAGTATAATTTTAGTCCTTGGTAGTAAAAATTTTTAGCCTAGATTTCCCAGATAAATAACTCTATATTTCTTTTTGTCAGTGTGGAGGAAGCTTTTCTTTGGTGGTGGGGTGACACTTACTTTTTCCTTTTTTTTTTTTTCATTAGACATACCTGCCATTCCCATTGCTCATCGATAGCAGCATATTTTATCCCAACCAAGCTAATGGACTCTAATGCACTGTTATTATTTTTCTTAAGCAGAGAAGCTAAGCTGTCCTCGATCTGATACCCTCGATTAGTTTACTCAACATCACCTAGAGCTCAGCTGGATGTTAACCAGCAGAGGGTCACCCGCAGCACATTCAGAGACTGATGGAATGCTGGTTGTGGGGCAAGTTCCCAGAGAGGAAATATGAAGAATCAGAACTACGGAAACACAATCCCACAGTAATTATCCAGAGAGAAGCCAAGAGGGAGAGAAATCTGCAAAGGAAATCCCTAAGAATTCGCCGAGGCACCGTGACTTCCGATGGGTGCCTGGAGGACGCCATGGGAAAGTCCTGCGTGAACCTCCAATAGGGAATAGCAGGTGCTGGCCTGCGGTCATTCCGAAAGGCTGGGCTCAAAACAGACTTCTCCTGAAGCAACTAAAGGTAAACCTGAAATACTTTCAGTGTAAGAAAAAAAATCCCTTTGGATGGCTGCATACGGAGATGCTGGTCACCAACAAGAATATCCTCACATAGGAAGGACTGTACTGGCTGGTGCTTGCTAACCCGAAGAACTGTGTCACCTTTCATGCTCAGAAATGTGACATCTGAACAAATTATATGGTTCCCTAATTTTTAGTGGATTACTATAGACAGGGAACAACAGTAATATAGTAAATACATGCCTACTCTCAAAGAAAATCCTCTCGTCTTCTTCCTTCATTCTGATATTCCTCAGCCTTGGCGAGGGACAAGTAAGAGTAGGTTATTAGCAGCGTTCAACCTGATCTCATTGTCCAGCTAAGAGTCTTTCCCCCGCCCAACACATTCTCTCTCCCTCTCTCTCTCTCTCTCACACACACACGCACGCACACGCATGCACGCACGCACACACACACCCATACACACCATACATGGCTTGTCTTTTTGGTGCTATCTTTATGTAGTTGTCCAAATCATCCCCCAAACAAGAATTGTCTTTGGTTTTCTGCTTTGTGTATTCAAAACCAAGGTCAAGACTCACTTGCTCACTTTCTCTTACTGATACCCCTTCATTACACCACACTGGGCACAGACCCTAGACTTAAATACATTATTTAATGTGTAGGATACTTAGCTCAGAAAAGTAAAAACAAACTGTAAGATGGGCAGTACACACATAAACAGTAAAAAGTCCACTGGCCCAGCCCTGATAGGCTTGAGGAAATTCTGCCACTGGCCAGTAGCTCCAGTGTGCCCTGACCACAGAGGTTCAGAGAATGCCTCCTTCCGGGGCTCACAACTCTTGCCCTCTGCATGAAGGGTGCTGTTCCAGATGAGGTCCAATTACAACCCGAATTCCTTGGCCTCATTTTTCTCACCCATTTTTACTTTACTTTGTGGTAACCTTTTGTAAATCTCCTGAAATCCTCCTCATACAGGCTGGAGATGCATGAATAACCGAGCAGGGCTCTTGCTGCATGGATCTTAGACTAGTAGGGAAGGAGCCAGTGGGTATATGATGGTTGAGACGCTGGACTCCTGCATGATCAACTGTGGTTCAAGTCCTGGACCCGGCGGCTTTGGAGTCACACTGGCATGTGTGCAAGCATGCCCAGAACTCCGAGATGAGAATAGGGAAGGGATTTGAGCATGGCAGTCCCCTGCCCCACGGGTGGCAGGTGGAGGGGTGATGACTCATGCTCCCTCTAATTGCCTCTTTCTGTCTCTCTTTGGTGAGTTCTTGCACCCTATGGCAAAAAAAAAAAAAAAAAAAAAAAAAAAAAAAAAAAAAAAAAAAAAAAAAACCTTAAAAGGAAAGAAAGAAAAAGGAGAAAGAAGAAAGAGAAAGAAAGGAAGGAAGAAAGAAAGAGAAAGAAAGAAGAAAGAAAAAGAGAAAAGGAAAGAAGAAAGAAAGAAAGAAAGAAGAAAGAAAGAAAGAAAGAGAAAAAGAAAAAGAGAAAAATTTAAAAAAAAATAGTAAACAAAGAAAAAGAAAAGGAAATAGACTAGTACAGAAAACAGGCACCATCGAGTTATCATGCAACTGTGGTGAAAGAAGTTCCATCAGGTAGCAACAATGTACTAATAAGGGTCAACAGAAAGAAGAAACACTTCCATTGGTGCTGGGATGATAAAACAGAATGATGTGCAGTGAGAGACGGACTGAAATCCTGCCTGGAGGTTATATAACGAGATTTCACAGTGACAGAGATGTGGAGAGGGAGGGATGGGCAGTCCTGGTGGGAACGGCATAGATAACAGTACAGGGGCTAGAAGGAAGAGTTTGATGATTAGAATAGATGGTAATTCAAATAGCAGAACTACTATTTAGGGTAGAAAATGGCCTGTCTTAAAAGGGCAGGTTCCTGATGTAGCTCTTACATCTGAGAAGCTCAGACTGAGAAAAAAAACCGTTTATGTTCCAGCCGTCATGTGTATGTGTGTAACTACAGTTTGATAGAAAATGTGCATAGCCTGTGGCTGAGAGAGCCGGATCCCACATGGCCTAACACGGTTTCAACGCCAGCCCTGGAGGCTTAACAGAACACACCAGGCACATGTGTGTGCACGCCTCGAAACCTGCAGGATGGGAAATGGAGGAGGTGGGATTGTGACTTGACCACACACCCCTGGGGAGTGCTCGCTCCCTTTATGTCTCTCTCTCTCTGTGTCTCTCCATCTTTCTCTGGTGAGTGCACGTACACTCTAGTAAGGAAAAAGAAAACAATGCAAGCAACTTACAATGTGCCACCACTGGATAACCTACACTACAGATGCTCATACAATGGCTTCTTTTCTGCTCAGATAAAGAAAAATCAGCCAGGTGCTCCCAGGGTATCTACTCTGCACGAGAGAGTCACACTGCACGTGTGAGAACCAGGAGGCGGAACAGCCCTGACGCGCGCTCCTTTCCTGGAACATGTCCTGAATTTGCGTTTGGCAGCTCTGACCTGAGGATCAGCCCTCCTAACTGAGATCGGGCTGCATTTGCAGATCAAGAGCTGGAGGGAAGGGGGTGTGGAAGAAGCAATTAGGATGCCGAAGCCGACACTCTAGTGTCTTCTGGACTGGTGACAGTCCCACTCTGTCCCACAGTAAGTCTCCGTCAGTTTGATTGATGCTCAGAACTATTTCTCTCCCTCCTCCCTGGGGAGGACAAGAGGTGAAGTGCAATATTACAGAGTGAAAAGTGGTTTTATACACATCATCTTAATTTTCAATCATGAGAAAGAGGGAAAAGAACAAGAATTCTAAGTAGCAGAGAAAGGTTCAAGGTTAATTTGATTGGCAATCTATGAAATGCCACTTACCTCAGGCCATTTCAAATTGCCCCTCATTCTCTCCACAGTGAATGAAATGATTCTTTCCAAAGACGGGGGATCAACCGATAATGGCTCTATTACATATTCATACACCACTTTACATTCTGTAGCTTTCTTGGCAGGAATCCTCACACGTATCTCCTCACGGAGGCCTGTCAGAGAGGTGAGGCTGGCACTGCGCAGGCTCGTGGGTGCTTTTTAGTGGACAAAGATGGGCCGGTTTGTAAGGGCTACCTGGGCGTGAGCACACCTGTGACATGCAGGCAAGCCGTGTGTCTGCATTGCCCTAGAAGCCTACCCATCGAGATGTACCAGAGCATGCACTCTTAAAAGACACCGTGTGCATGTCATTAGGGGCACACTTTCTAATCCAGCTTTTGCGGTTTTTTTTTTTAAGAATTATTTTATTTAACTTTATTTTTATTTATTTTAATTTTACCAGAGAAGGACAGAGTGAGAGAGAGAGAGAGAAAGTGAGAAACGAAGCCACCAGGTCCAGCTCAAACTGCAGTCGGCCATGTGGGAGTCCAGCACCCTCAACCACCACTCCACCTGCCGGCCCCTGTAATCCACTTTTTACAAGAAGTTCAGCACTAGCATGAGACTGGGAAAAAAACTATTCTGTACTGTAAAAAAAAAAATGGGAGACAATTCTCTTCCTATGCTTAGGGTGATTTTCTCATTCTAGAAATAAAAGGGGAAAGTTTTTTGTTTGTTTTTATAAGGAATAAGAAAAAAAGAGGGAAAATCATTGTGAGTTTGGAGGATTTTTAAAAATTTTGCCATAAGGCACATGTACCTGCCAAAAGGAGTCACACACACACACACACACACACACGCACACAGAGAGAGAGAGAGAGAGAGAGAGAAGGAAAGTGAGAAAGCACCTCTCCCCTCTCAGGGGGCAGGCCACACTGAAGCAAGCCCTTCTCCACTGTCTTGGGATTTCGGTCACCTGCACATGTGCCCAGTGTTTTTTAAGCCCCTAGGTCTGGGTTTGGAACTGTGCAGCCAGCCACTGGGGTTCTCTGCCTTAACCACCAAGCTGCTATGGAGCCCCGTACTGTGAGTTTTTATGTTGAGTTGAGTTACACATGAAGATCGTGATACAGCTGACATGCACGCAGAGCACAGACGCAGCGGAACTGGGGGGGGTGGGGGTGGGGGTTCAATTCTGCGAGCACTCATTTGCTCTCCATATGCACAAGGCTCAAGGATGGCAAGTGTCATCCCTGTACAAGCCAGCTCAGGACGCACAAGACGCAGCCAGAGGGGTCCGCACACCCCATCCAAGGGAAGCTGAAGAGGAAGTCGAAAGGGCTGGTTGCATGCCCATCCCATCCTGGAAAAGAAACACAAAGACCAGCGCTGACTTACGGAACGGTGAGCTTCACGTTTTGAAACCATGCTCTCTCTCTCTGTCTCCCAGTTATTTAGTGATATGACCAATTGCTGAGTTGCTATTCATGATTAACTCTCCTCCTTCAAGGTCAGTGATTGCCCTTCGCGTGATGGCAGCGCCCAAGGTAACGCACCAATCAGATAAACCTTGAAATGTTGACCCATCGTAAGTTCAGTGTAATTAAAAGGTGTGCCTGCGCCGAGACTGCTGCGTGAGACCTCATGCGTCTGAGCTTCCCTAGAACATCTGTCCGTGGGTTTTCTTCACAGGCCTGGGGTTCAGGGCCATTTTTATAAAGCACTGAAAATCTGCATACAACTAGTGATAGCAAATAAGTTTAAGCTTTTTTTTATTGTTAATTAACTCAATTGTTTCTGATTCAAAATGAGAAAGAAAAGAGCTTCCTACTTGCACAGTGCTGGAGAACATAAGACAGATTCAACTGCTTTAGAAAAAACTGTCACCCTGTCCACGGGCCTGTGTTTTGACATGCAGTGGCGTTTCCTGAAGAACTGTTCCTTAGGGTTATCCAGAACGCAGCTGTTTCCAGCACAACTGATTGTTATTACTAACGTGATCGGTGTTTCCCAACACGTACTAGAGAGAGAGAGAAAACGTGTAGAGAGAGAGGGAGAGAGAAAAGTTCCCACTGAAGCTGCTTTAGAATGGTCATACTACCCTACCTCTGAACATCACTCCAGGATGCCAAGATGCATTTTGACTATTTCTGTCTCACAGGGCATTATTGCTTAAGGAACAAGAAGCACATTTTTTATTCTAAGAAGAAAGCTTAGAAAGCTGATTGAAGTGGTTGAACTTGAACAAGAAAATATGCTTAAGAACAGGGAGCATGTCTAGGCAAACTAATTCATTTTGGACAACACTAGGGGTTTGAACTTTAAAATACCATGGTAAAATACCCACTCCTCCCAGAACGGTAAAGCCAGAAGTGAGTGAGCAGATGGGTCTAAGTTCCGGAAGGAACGCTTGCCCAGGTGGTGACTATGGTGGTCTGTGTGTACATCCATCACAGCCTGGAGAACGTGAAGGAAGCAGGGAATGAGGATCGAATCATTCCAGAATCCACACTGCGTGAGCGCACTTGAATAGTATTGTTATCTTCCTGGCTATTGTCTGAACTTTAATACTGTCAGGTGTGGTGTTTGAGGGACTGGATCCTTCCTGGATGACTGCACGGTTTGAGTCCTGGACCCAATGGCTTGAGAAACATGCCAGGTGCATGTGAATGCATGCCCAAAACCCCAAAAGGAGGGAGGATGGAGGAGAAGGGATTGTAACATGATCATCCCCATGTTGTGTGCTTTCTCTCTCTTTCTCTCTCTCTCTCTCTCTCTCTCTCTCTCTCTCTCTCTCTCCTCTCCTCTCCTCTCTCTTTTTCTCTTCTCTTCTCTCTCTCCTCTCTTTCTCTTCCTCTCTCCCCTGACAGCACATGCGCCCTCTGGCAAATTTTTTTCTCAAAAAATAATACATAAAATAAAATGCTGCCATGCATCTATTAAATGAAGACTCTAATACTTACCTATTAGGGTTGTTGTGGGGATTAAATGGCTGTAAAGCTACAGTACACTTCTAAGGAATGAATACTGTGGTTATTGTCCCAGAAATCATTTTCACTCTTCAGTGTTTAGCCCTGAATCAATCTTCTTGGTAACGATGTATATTTGAGCACAATCCTTTTTTCCATGCATCCAGAGTACCTGCGGGAACTCCTCCTACATCCCAGGCACTGTGCAAGGCTGAGACTGACATCCCAAGTGACCCCAATCAGCATCAGCAAGTACAAGGTTAACCGTAGCAACAGACGGACAAACACTGCCTGATTTCACCTACATGAGCCATCTAAAATAGGCATGCTCATGGAAATAGAAAGTAGACCAGTGGTTGCCAAGGACTACAAAGAGGAAGTAGGAAGTTGCTGTTAGACCGATACCAAGTTTTGATAGGTATAAAGCTGAGCAGCTGCTGTTCAACAGGTATAAAGATGAATGCTTTCTGGAGATCTGCAAAACCACAGGGTGCCTACCATTAAGGTATTTTGCACTTAATAATTTTGTTGTGAGCATAGATCTCATTTTAAGTATTTGCAACACAGTAAAAAATGTGAATATGTGTGTTTTCAAGGTAATCTATGGCTCGTGAGGTTCTAAGACCCAATAACAGTGTAGGCAGTGTCAACTCATGAGCTCAAATGTCACATCAGCCTACCTTCTAGACAAAAATAAATTATTTGACAAAAAGTAAAGAAATCTTTCAATTCAGCAAGCCTAAGTAAGGTCTTTCTTTAAAGAATCCAGGTACACTCCAAGTATATGGGCCAACGGGAAGGTAAGCAGTACGTCTGGGAGCACCTATACGCATCTGAAAGTCAGGAAAATAAAAACACCAACTCACATAGTGGAAAGAGAGCCTAGGGCAACACCAAGCCATTAGGACTGATGGGAATTCAGTTCCCGAAAATCTCAAATATGAAAACAGTTTTCCAGCCCAGCGCTGGGTTTTGTCAGAGCGACCCACATCCGCATGCACTTCTCACGGATTTCTGCATGCAGGCTGTCCTGCAAGGCACATGTGGCCAAAATACATATCCACCTGCAACCTTTCTAAGGTTTGTGCATGCATGCGGACGTTCTAAATGCTCAACCAGTGTTCGCATTAGTTTTAGGGAACAAATGGAACCTGAAGAAAAAAATACATACTATTATTTGTGGTCTTTAACAGTGACATTTTTTTTCTGCCTTTAATCATTCTTTAGAGTCTAGCAGGTAGCATAGTGGCTAAGGCGCTGGATTCCCATGTGGTTGACCATGGTTCGAGTTCCAGACCGGCTACTTGAAACTAACACTGGGTGTGTGTCCAGAGTCCCAAAAAAACAATGGAAGAAAAGGGACTGCAGTATGGTCATTTCCTCCTGAGGGGTGATTTCTCACTTTCTGTCTCTCTGTCTCTCTCTGCTGAGTGCACACACTCTATAGCAAAAATCTCTAAAAAATAAAAATTGTTTTATATCTTTTTTTACATGTAACCACTGTATATCTTTACAGTATACAAAGTGAATTTTCCCACCATGAGTATACTGCATATTACTCCAGTCAAAGATATTACAAAACATATTTAATCATTCTTTTGGATATCATTCCCTTTACTGAAATGGCCCCATTTTATTCACAGTGAAAATTTGTTATGTGCCATACCGCGTTCTCCTCCTATGTATCCACAACGTGTTGGAATCATTTTTGCTGCTTTTATAATTGCACTAGCCTCAACCTCTCACTCTTACGTTTTAAACATTGGTACAAACTCTACATCTATGGAAACACAGCTAACTGCAGCATTGCATTAAAAATATTGCACTTTCCCTTTGTATCTTCTTTGCTTCAGTTATCATTTGACAGTATAGCACACATTTTAATTAATTGATTTGTTTTTCTTATTTGCCAGAGGTTGTATGAAGAAAACATCCCACGATGGGGTGTGGTCATACCACAACCCCGTTCTCCGTTTCTCTGTCCTGTCAGGACTTGGGGCACCAAGGCACATGCGCCCAGCGTATTTTCCCGCTCTCTGTGGCGGAATTTAAAGCACAGGGTCAGCCATGTGCAATTCAGCTCCCTTAGCCATTGGGCCACAGGGCAGGCACTGTGTTTTTAAATATCATGCTTCATTTATATTATTGGTGGCATTTCCATTTAGTACCTGCAAGTACTAAAAAAAAGAGAGAAAGAAAATCCATACTCATATCACAGCAGGAGCTATTCATGAAATGAAGTTGTTATCAACAATGTAGAGGTGAAATTTAACTGCAACTAGTAGAACTTTACACAGAGATCAGCACTTCACCTGTATTATCTATTCAATCTTTGGACAATCTGTGGAGGTGCTGGGATCATCACACCCATTTTACAGATGAGAAACTGGGGCTTTGAGGCATTATGCAATTGGACAAAGGTCACACAGCTTAGAAAACACAGCCCCCAGAAGCCCATCTGGGTGACTCCAGAGTCTTAGGCATTACAGCATGGCCAGAGAACATTATGTATTATTTTATGCATGTGCTTTAGTTCAAAATCTGTTTCAATGTTGAAGTAGCCAAATGAACTCCACATACAATGGAATAAAGGCTCTGTCACTTTTAAGCTCCTTTAAACTTCCCATTTTTTTTTTCTTCTAATGTACCTCTTGCTATTACCTGGTTTCCATTTGATCGCAGTTAAAATGTGATAAAATTGGGTAATGACACAAATGATATGGAAATAACACAGGTAGCCATCACAAGACTCTGTAGGACAACAGAACACCATGGAAAAGAGGCTCAGCCCTCCCCCTGCGGTGGCCACTGCTGCCCAGGGCTGTGGCTTCACAGCAGCCAGCCACACCACAGTACTTAGTGTTCCCACCCACAGCACAAACTCCCGTCTCTAAAATGTTATTCCGGACTTCATCGAACAAGCTGTGTAAGGTCATATTTGCATAAGTCAAGTGTTCCACGTCTGTACAGTTTCACCCAATGCAGGACTGAACTGCCATTGTGGACTGTAATTAACTCACCAGATTGCCCTAAATGCCAGCCAGCCTTCACTAAAGGAGTGGCAGGACTATGGAAGCAGCGAGGTAGGGATTGCAGTCAGCCTTTCCAACACTTGGAAGCCACCAGAACTCATACCCTCACGAGAGAAACTCTTCCCCTCACCAGTGTTGCTTTATTTAATAAGTTAATACAAACGGGCAACATCACTGTGCGTGTTGGTGACAATGAGGGGACTTCAAAGGACCATGTGTGGTGATACCACCAGATTGCAGTGCAGATACTCTTCAGCCCGGTGGCTTCCAAATTGTGTTTCCAGAAGTCCTGGTTTCCTGCTTCAGAGCTGCCATGGAAGGCAGAGGGAAACGCCCAGTTAAGGTGGCTGTGGGTCTTGTGGGTCTTCAATCTGCCCTTCAAATTGTGTAGCCTTCATCCGTTAGGCATGAATTCCACCCATGGTTTGATTGAAAAGAGTAGCTGACACTAAACACAAAGTTAGAACGCCCCTAATTCAGAGTAAGTCTACCTTTTACTTTCATGAGAATAGTAGTGATGTGAGATTCAGTATCTTTCCCAAATGAAGCCAAGCTGGATTGAAACCAAGACTGGATTCAAGCAATTGGATTTCTTGTCCGGTGTCCAGCTCACCACCCCTGGAGCTCTCATTCACCACTTCCTTTGTTTTATTTCTGCTCCCACTCTGGAATGTCCATTGCTATTTGTTTTCAACTTTGGTAAATGTCTGAGTATAAGACGTACCCAAGTTATTTCTGCACCAACTCTTTAGACAGGGGGCAGATCCATGAACTATGTAAGGTACCTGGTCTTTGGAGAAGAGGTGCCTTTGGTGAGCCTGCTTTCAAATCCTGTGCAGATAAACTCTGAGCATGTGCACATGAATCTGTCTAGCTTAATTCTTTCAGTAATTACATCATGTAGTATTCTAGGCTCTATCAAACGTATCCATATATTTTGTCTCAATGTAAACATTAGCCCTTCTACGAAAAAAGTGGGACATTAGCTATTCTTCTGAGAACATAGAGTTTTATAGTTAGATGGGGGTTTATAGATCATTCAGTCCAATTTTCCCTATGTGCAAGTGAGAAATTGAGACCTAGAAGTGTTAAATCAAGTCTTAAGATCATTATCTAAGCAAGACCAGAACCCAGATCTCCTGATTCCTGTACCAGCTCCTGTCCATGACACAGTCCAGTTGTGAGCAGGCAAACGTAGGGATTTCAACAGGCCTAACGTTCCTTATCTGTGGTGGCCCCGCTCCTGGCTGCACACCTCACCCATGTATCAACAGTCAGTAGTTCAAAGGCAAGTCATTAGTTGGTCTGAGTACTTCTTAGTACTTCTAGGGACCCCTGCTATGCACTCTTACACATTCCGCTGGTTTCCTTCATAGCACTTATCATAATTTTGTGATATTTATCTAATTTTTTGTTTAAGTATGTTTATTTTTGCAATGCATTTACACATTTGTGTATTTATTAAATGCCATTTTACCCCATAAAAATATACATTACCTGAGAGCAGCAACTACTTCTATCCTGTTGAACACTTATTTCCATACCTTAGAACAATGTCTAGAACATATGCAAAAGTTGCATGAATGAGATGAGTATATTGAATGAATAAGAAACTCTTTCTATTACCACACTATGTAATATTTAAATCATGTACTCACATTCCCATCACGCTTAATAAACTAAGAATCTCTTTAGGATAGGTTCTGTGCTGTGTAGGGTTGCCAAAGAAGGCAGGTCACAGACGTGCATCAGGTAAATCCAAGCATTTACTTGTTTACCAAGAAGGTCTGATCATCCTGGACACATAACAGATGTCCAGGCACATGTATTCATTGCATAACTTACTGACTTGTTAATTGATTGATAAAATGCCACAAAAAATTAAACACTTCTCAAGGTGATTTTTTTCAGGAATATAAAAACTTGGTGTTTGTGCAAGAAACCAAAAAATAAAAAGGGCTTTTTGAAAAATGATTCCTTGGCATTTAATTTTATCCTCTTTTCTTATCCACTGATGGCATTAATGATATAACCACTTTGTGGAATAAGTTTTTACTTTTGTTCAGGATGCTGTGCAGAAGCCAAGCCATTGGGGAGTGGATGAAGGCAGGCTTCATCTACACCTGTCACTTCAAGTTCATTGATTCACAACTTCAAAAACTAAAAAGGGGCCAAAGTTCAGGGTAACCACTTATGACTGTGAGCATCACAGCATGTAATAAAATAGTCACAAAGCTACTGTTTATTGGGTTTGAGAAGGTCATTCTGAGTATGGCTCAAGGCTAAGTGCCTAAGTGTATCACGGGCAATGCCTTAAATTTATCTGTACCTTTTAAGAACATCTTTGCAAAGTAGATGACAGCGGTGGAAAATAGAATACACACACACACACACACACACACACACACACATCTATCTTTTCTACTAACATATTGGCTTTACTTCTAAAATTATACAAGGTCTATCCTAAAAAATGGAAACTTAACAGCTATTGAAGAATGGAAAAGCAACAGGAGTTAGTCTTTGATTTCTCCACCATATCCCTGGCATAATGAAATTAACAACCTCTATTTGGTCACCGGTGTATGTACGCACATACGAGAACACAGATACCCAATCTTCTGTTAACCCAGTACTCAGACAAAACAAAGAGCAGATGTGTAGTTCAAACCTATCATTGATTATAAATGTTTTGCTTCATGCAACCATTTTACTCCCTTCTATCACCACATCCCTTGTTAAAGCGACATTGAAGCTGCTTTCTCTCCCTGTCTCTGCCCATCTATTGGTGAAGGAGTTAAAAAGCCATTAACTCATCATGAGGCAGGTACCAGGACCTGACATATCAGAGGTAAATAGTGGTCTGAATGATGCCTAAACTGTACCTCGAATCCTGAGTTGTCAAAGGCTATCCATATTGTGACTCTAACACCTCCTGGATGATCTTCTACATGAAATGTATGATGTCCATTGAGTTTGGAATTCGATCTATAAGGTTGTCAGAAAAGTCATGATGTATTTCTCTATGTTTTGCTATGCAAAAATGAGTCATGACTTTTCCAACAATCTAATATTTTTGGATCCTAGCCAGAGCCTAAGTCATAGAACGCATGTCAGGCATGTCTAGTGAACTGGCAGAGGGGCCATCAGAAACAGACTTGGAAGAGTGCAAGGACTGCCTTTTGGAAACATCAGCAAAGGGAAGAGAATGCAGTAGAACCAATATAGCCCAGGAGGAAGCCTGAGCACTGGAGCATCCAGAGTATGACATTGAGTTGACATTTTTTGATGTGCTTGTGCCCTCTGGGTCATGCACCCTCTTTCATTGGGATTCATCCAGTTTAGCCCACAGTAAACACCTGACTGAGGCCTGGAGAGACAGTATACATGGAGGGAGAATAGGAGGACCAGAAAAGTTGTCTTGTTGGGACCAGTAGTTAGCGTAATGGCTATGTCGCTGGACTCCCATGTAGTCGACCACGGTTTGCGTCCTGGATCTGGTGGCTTAAACTCATGCCGGGCGCGTGTGCGTGCGTGCCCAAGATCCTGAGAGGAGAATAGAGGAGAAGGGATTGCAGCATGGCCATCCCCCCTGGGGGGTGATTTCTCGCTTTCTGTCTCTCTGTCTCTCCCTGTCTGTCTGGTGAGCACACGCGCCCTATAGCAAAAACCTCTTCAAAAAAAAGTAAAAATAAAAGTTGTCTTGTTAAAATGAGTCTGCTTAGGAAATTACCCTTCTTCCCCTCTCAACAACAACAATAATAATAAAGGTGGGAGAAAAGTGAGACCGGAACGAGAGAGCAGTAGCCATTCTCTACTTCACAGTAAAATTTAACAGCACATCACCTCCAGAGTCCTAGCACTCCCACTGCCACAGGAAACAGAGACTATCTGCAAACACAGCAATACCCAGAGGCTGCTAGGTTAAAGTCCAGGGGCCAGGTTAGCAGCTGGCAGAAACAGACACACTTGGGAACATGCCAGGAAAATTTCTGCAGTATTAGAAGCCCTATGTGAGCATCTGGGGACAAGTGAACTTCCGGAAGTTATTGTTAGTGTGTCCCAACTGTACTCACAACCACGGGAGGCAGGAAGAGTCTCCGGAGATACAGAGACAGTGAGGCAGACATACATGCCCTTACGATACATTAAAAAAATTTGAATGACGATCAAGTATAGTGAATTGGGATTGATAACCAACACAATCAAAGTCAGATTATATGTTAATAAAAATTATTAGCTGCCTGCTACATAAAGTGCTGTATGGGACTTTAAAAATGTTTTAAACAGGGGCCAGAAAGTGGTGTAGTGGTTAAGGTGCTGGACTCCCACATAGCCAACTGTGGTTCGAATTCTAGACCTGGCTATTTGAAAATCAGGAACATGTGCATATGTACCCAAAATCCCAAAAAGAGACTAGAGAATAAGGGATTGCAGCATGGTCACTAGTCACTCCCCCTGGGGGGTTGATATCTCACTTTCCACCTCTCTGTCTCTCTGGCAAAAGCCAAAAAAAAAAAAGATGTTTTAAACATGGTTATGTCATATATTAAACATGATATATTATTGAATATGTATTTCATACATTCATGTGTAAGAATTCCACTACCTGAACTTCTATTTAGATTAGATTCATTAGATTGCTGGCAACTCTAGACACTCAAGACTCTGCCATCAACAAAAGGATTGAGTTCAAAAGGCCTGTAAGTTGCAAGGAAAATGGTTGTCAAAAAGTTTATTGCACTTTGCTCTGAAGAAAAAGGAGTAGAGAAACCCTCAAGTCAAAGGTCATGATGGTGGTATGATGTATAAGCTTAATGCCATTGATTTTGAGTTGAGTTACCTGTACTCCCCTGGTAACCAATAGCATAAGAAGTGACGACTGACAGCAAAGGACACAGCGAAAGAAACACTACAGCCATCCTGTGTCCTTGACTGAGGTGAGTGGACGGAGGCACCTGCATGACCCCAAGGTGCAGGCACATCGAAACACGCCAGCTCAACTTCTGACACTCATTGAATGTCTCCAGATTTTTGAAGGAGGCACGTCATGATCTGTCTCTGCTGGTGACCTACACAACACCCAGATGTTCCGCATTTAGGAGTCCCATGATTTTCTGTAGTGTCTCCAATTCACTGACCATTCAAGACTAAGACGCTGGAATACCCCTCACAAAACAGTAGTTTGGAGACCTAAAATGTCTGGCTGAGGTTAAACACAAGTTAAAGATTAAGCAAAAATGAAACCACGGGTTCTGAAACCTGACTATGAAATGAAAAGGCATGAGAATCTGAGAACTCATATTTTGTAGGTAAAATCATAGAAATCTAGAGAGACAAGTGATTTGCCCAAGGTCACAAGAATGTAAGCCTCAAGAAATCAAGTATATGCGTGCCATCAAAGCATGCTCTCTCTTATCTGAGATGGTTTTACGGACTTAGGTCCCACAAACTGAAAACTGTCATCCAATCTCCACTTCATTAAGCCGTGCTACCTGTATTGGTCCCTGCTCCTGATCAGCCCCATCTAAGGACAAGTATAAGAAAGCCAGATGCACTCACGTGGGAAACGCACAGCTTTCAGTACCTGAAGTAGAGATTTAAGCAACTGCTGCCACATATTTCAATGTAGAAGATTTAGCTAAGGGAAATTATATCCTGCCCTCCATGGGTGGGAAAGAGAGTATCAAAAGAAATGCATATCGACCTTTTCAACTTTTCTAATGTTTATTAAGAACCTACTCTGTGAGAACCCTGCCTACATTTCAAGCATGCTAAATGCTTAGATGTAAATGGCTCACAAAGGGCAACCTCAAGTCTTCTAATGGTACCTGCGAAATTTAATAATTGGAAATCTAACACCAAAATTCATTTATTGCTTCTTTAAATGAAATAGATCACAGTTAATAAAAAGCCTGCAAATTAAAGGAACCCAGCAGTCTTAACTGGCTATTAAAGTTACTCTTATTCTTTTTTCTATAAAAGGTGAAACCACATGCGGGAGGAGTTTTTCCACCTTATTTTGTTTTGTTTTGTTTTGCTCACATACAAGATAAATGAGCAGTTGGGATCAGTGGGGAATAATTCCAGTTCCTGTTAAAGTATCAGTTTCAGTATCAAAATCTCATTCTCCTGATGTCAGTATCCTTGATACCAGTTACCCGAATTCGCCTGGACTCAAGAACTGTCCCTATGAAAACACAATCACAAGGTTTGCGTTCTCTTTTTCCTCTTTACTCATTCAAGGTAGAAAATGGCGAACTAAGAGTCCAATATTGTCAGGGTTGTGTTCAGAAACCAAACCAGCTCCCAGATGTCAATGTTTAATGTCTAAAGCCCACACTTTAGGTAACTAACCTCTACTCCCTATCCCATGGTTAGAGAAATTCAAAGCTTGTTAGCCATAAAGGATATTTAGCACTGTTCTCTAGACACTAAGACATTTTGCACACATATTGTAGTAATAAGAAATCGGAATTGGAAACAAGAGACCTGGACTACGGGGATATTTACAGGATAAGCATCTGTACGTCATAGAATGCACCCTCCCCACCCCCTCCAAATTACCCAGATGCTGCTTTGTTAGTAAAAGCAAGAACAGCATAGTACAAAATAGATGCCATCTTGATGCTACTTAAATATATATTTACTTCTCATTCATGATCTTTCACCCACTTAATTTTCTCAAGAGATCATCCAAGTCACTTTTTAACTGGGTTTCAATGTTTCCAGGAGTGCAGCTCATTAGAACAGCGTTCACAACGGGTAGAATCTTGCTTCCACACAGCACTGTTCTCCAGCCGGCAGACACAGGAATCGGTATGCGAGTATGGTACCATAAACATTCATTTAGTATTATGTGGAAGGTTGATTGATTAATAAATACATAAGCCAGAAAGCTTAATTTAACTCTTAATTCACTTTTTTTTATTTCACAGAGAGGGAAAAATTAATCTGGAAGTGTTGATTGATTGAGAGCTTTAGTCTCATCTAGACAGCAATGGAAAATGACTATAAACCTGGGACTTTGCAAACTGCATCATTTGCAAAATAAACCCGATCAACAAATTTCATCACATAGTGATTGATGGTCAGGAAGGAAAGGCTGCACGATCATACAGGAGAAGAATAATCATCCCAGGAAGCAGCTTACCGTGCAGAGCAGATCAAGGAGTAGGAATTAGTAAATATTTTCAGCTCAGAGGTGGACACAAATGAAAGAAAATACACTTGAAATCTTAAAAATTAATGAGTGCTGGAGCACTCCAGTAGGCTAGCCAGTTAGAATTAGTATACAGCATTCTAACAAATGTACAGAATTTTAATGTGTCTTAGTTGTTAAGGTCTTCTTACGAAGACCATGTGATGGAAAGAACACACTCACACTGTTGCTATGATTAAACTATCTTATTTTGAATCAAATATTCTGTATCTAGATTTGGATAGTGTTGATTTTTTTTTCCCAAAAAAAAAAACAAGGGAAACATACTCATTGCTCTCCTTTTGAAGAGTAGCAATTAAACCAAGTAGGGCAATTGCTTAACAATTAAACCTAGTTCTCCTCCCCCTCATTCTATTTTTTCCTTTCCAGCTCACACTTACACAATGATGATGAAGGTCAAGTTCCAAGCCCTGAGCCTCAGGAAGTTGATGTCAAACAATCAGTGCTGATAGTGTTTACTGTGTCCATGGAAGGAAACAGTGAAAGGAAGAGAAGAAGGTAACATTTGAGGACCAGTTCAACTTTGAATTGTTAAATATTCAAGCAGAGATTCTGATCAAAGGTTCATATTAACCCTTTGTTTTATTAACCCATTTTAAAATGAGAAAACCAAACATTAGGGATGTTTGGAAGACTGGCCAAGGCGGCAGCCAAAGCATTAGACTTCTCTATGTTGGATGAGAAACCATGCTCATCCTACAGCTCAGGACAGAATGACCTGCAGGGCTGTTAGAACTCCTCAAGTGTATTTTCTTAGAACTCCTCCTCTTACTTTCCATGTGGGCCTTCCAGCAAGGATGCTTCCTTAGTCTCCTACTGCTGACAAACTAATCACCACAAATTTAGTAGCTTAAAAAAGCCCAAACTTGTTATCTCTTGCGTCTGTATATCAGAAGTCCAGGCACAGCCCAGCTCAGCCAGGTCCTCTGGAGAGAGACCCACAAGTTGCAATCACAGCATCACGCTGGCTGCTCCCTCCTGAAGGCTCTGACGAGAATGAACTTGCAAGTTCGCTCAGGTTGTGGCCCAGACGCCACTCTAGCGCCACTCTAGCTTCTGTAGGACTGTAACTGCTCTTTTGCTGGCTGTCAGTCAAGAGCCAGCCTTTGCCCCTAGAGGCTGCTCACACTCCTCCTCTTCCTTTCCATGTGGGCCTTCCAGCAACGATGCTGCCTCTCATACGTTAAGTCTCCTCAACTTTCTCTTCTGCTGCCTCTCTCTGGCACCAGCCAAAGAAAGTTATCTGCATTTTGGGGTTTATTATGCTTAGATTAGGCCCTCCATACTATTAGATTAGGCAACCTATAATAATCTTCCTATCCTAAAAGTCCATAAACCTGAACTACCTGCAAAGTTCCTTTTGCATAGAGTAGATTCACAGGACCCAAGGTTTATGGGGTAGACACCTTTGAAGAGCCTTTGTTCCTACCATAGTCAGCCTGGGCTGGAGTTCCAAAACGTGTTTTTCTGACAAGTTTGTAGGTGATGCTGTTACTGAGGATCCAGGGACCTCACTTTGAGAATGACTGCTCCAGCTTCTTGTACTTCAAGGTGGTCCCTGTCAACATGACTTTTGTTTTCTGGTTTTGGGGTGTTTTTTTTCAGTGCAAAGAGCTCTTTCCATATCATAGAGATCCATGATATCTGCCTTAAGGTGAATATTCCTGAATGAGCAATATCTTAGTCCACTATTCTGTTGCTAGCAGGATAGCTGAGACTAGGTGACTTGTAAACTAATGGAGGTTTATTTGGCTTATGATTCTGATCCTTAGACATGCAGAATCTTGGGCATCATTCCGGATTTACTGGAGTAAAAAAGCTGCAGTTTCACAAGACCCTTAGGTAACTTATGTGCACATTAAAGTTTAAGAGACATTGCTATACACAGAGGTAAAAACGGAGAAGGAATGGGAAAAATATGTTTTATTTATTCAAAACCTTTGGAAAGATACAACTTTCATTTTGCCCAGCTATTGCCTTTTTAAAGCTTTTTCTTGCAGAGGCTGGAGAGAGGTGTCACCTATGAAGTTGTACTCAAAAATTCCCACAGTCTCTCACAGTGGCTTTAATCTGCCCAGTCTCCACTCCCAATTTTAATACAAAAGAGGGAGAAAGCTGCTTGTAAATTCAGTCTTGTAAATGTTCGGGAGCTTCTCACAATTGCACGTTGGACTTGATTACTCGCTGGACTGTCTTGGTCACATCTGGCTTTGATGGGAACAGAGTAGATTACAAATGACACCCAGATGAGTCCTAAAAGGAACCACAGTACCAGTCATTGTCCACAACCAGACAGGGCAGAACATCAGATGCTATGCCCTCTGCATTACTTCCCAATAATAGGATTTCCTCAGTCCTGGGAAGGGATTCAGCAGGATCAAAGGCCCCAGAGGAGAATAAAGTATCGTTAACCCTCTTACAGGGGTGTTACTGGTTTCCTGTGAGTTACCTGTAGAGAAAAGTGACTACAGATAGCATATGTTGGAGAGGATGCGGGGTGGAGGCAGCCCGACTAAATACATAGCTCATTTCTATCTCTGCCTCAAGAATTTCTAAATATAATCATTGAAATCTAATAGTTAGATATCCAGAGAAAAGTGGGTATGTTTCAAGATGGCGACATTAACTGAACATTAATTATCTCAAACCCTCCTGCTTTTTTTCTTCATTTAATGTGAGATGAAAACAAAATGAAAATGGAATAAAGTTTTGTAGTGATAATAAGAAATAATATAATAATAAGAAGAAAATAACTATAACAAGTATAGCAAAGTGCAATTAAGCAAACTCCATTGATAACAGACAAACTAAAATATTCCCTGTCTCCCTCTCTTTCTCTCTTTCTCTCTCTCTTTACCTACACACTCTCTCTCTCTCTCCTGTTTGTTTGTTTGTTTTATGGTTTTGGATTTGTTTGTTTGGGTTTTTTCTTTTTAGTACACAGAGCTTTTTCCGGATCATAGAAATCCGTGGCATCTGTTTTAAAAATGTGAATATTCCTGAATGAGCACGATCTTAGTCCACTATTCTGTTGCTAGCAGAAATAGCTGAGACCGGGTGACTTGTAAAATGAAGGAGGTTTATTTGGTTTATGATTCTGGTGGCAAGATCTTAAGGTGTGGGGCTGCTATCAGGCGGGCCACATCACAACATGGCCAACAGGCAGAGGGAAGGCAAGCACATTGGAGAGACACCTGGGAGCAGCCATCCTCCTTTTATAACAACCCACTTTTATAGGAACTGGTTTCATTTCAAGGGAACTAGAACCCAGTCAGTCTCACAAAGAAAGTATTAATCCATTTATGAGAGCAATACCTCCATGATCCGATCATCACCCCTAGGCCTCACCTCTTAAAGGTCTCAGCACCTCCCAAAGCCATTACACTGGGGACCAAATTCTAAAACATGAATCTTTTATGGGATAAACCATTACCCAAACCACAGCAGGCACAAAGAATCATATTAACTATCTCTCATTCCCAGCACATTCTCTCCATTCTTGCACTTGTTCTTTGGATAAGGAGATTATGGAACAATTCTTAACATGTTACACAGTCTTCCAAAACATTGCTAAATACTCAATAATAAATTTGTTGTTTATTGACAGGAATGTCAGCAGACTAGAAATATTTAATGAGGTACCAAAATTACAGGCAAATTGCACCAGCAGATTTGATAAGACAGCAGCTCTTCAGACAAGATAAAGGACAAAAGCCAAAGAGATGAGAATCACCTCCAGAAATTTGAAGGAAAACAAATCCTACTTCTTGATCAATACCACTTCCCTACCTTCATTTCTGAAAACTATTTATGTTAAGAAGCATTTCTAAAAATCATAAAATCACTGTTTTCCAAAATCTGAACTGTGTTTATCTTCTAAAATTACCTAGAAAACTAGGTTAACTTTCAACCCATCATTGACATGCCAATGTTCTTTTTGATCTGTATTTACTGTGGGTGGAGGGAGAAATGAGAAAAAGCACAAATCAAAGATCAAATCTCTCTGGCATCACTGGGGGAACATAAGATGACCTTTCACTGGACACTTGACCCAGAAAACACTAGCAGGGGGTGGCATGTAACCTCATGTAAAGCCTTGAGTAATTTTTCCCTGAAACTGAGCTCTGGGCAATATCCAATTTCCTTTTGATAAGCAGTGAGACCATGGTATTATTGCTCTTCTTTAGAGCCTAGGAAATACTATTTGCATCTGTTTGTGATATTGCTGTTCAAAATGCTGATTAGTACGTTTCTTCTGGAATTCTCATATGAACTTGGCTGCAATAGAGGACAATGCTGTTGTTTCCCATCTAAGCATCATCATGAAAGGCATTTTCTAATTCCTGTTATGAGCATCCTTTCCTTGTTTTCACCTTTTAATTTACTTAGTTCCTCTTCCTTTTCCTTTCCCAATGAAGTCTGCCCTAACCCTTGAGCTGGGGCAGAGCAAGGTGAACACCTCAAGGACGGTGGTAACAGCAGCTTCCCATGGGCTGCTGGTGTTGAGCAGGATTAGCGGAGTATTCACCCAGGAAGGGTGAGTTGGCACAGGTGTGGGGTTGGGTGTGGGCAGGAAAACATCCACATGAGGAACAAAACTCACAGTGACAGGAGACCACTGCATCCTCAGGGATCAGGCAAATACCTTAACTAAGGGTGAGGGGAGCCAGGTTTCTCACAGTCTGAAAAAGAGTTACGAAAAAAGGAGAAAACTAAGATGAACCTCAAAGTGTTAGAATGGAATTGAAGGTATTAACTCCCTATTTTCCATGTAGAGGCAAAGATGTATTTCTGTGTATACATTTTACATATACACACACACACACACACACACACATAGGCATTAATATAGATTTGTTTATTTCCTTATTTATTCCTTTACTTACCCTTCCCTGGATGTATCCACTGTGAGTCCCTACAGGAGTAATATCTTGGCAACAGCAAACACACTCATCACCCAGATCCAAGACTCCAGTAAAAGAAACAGCTACTTGAGTAGATGGCTGATTCTAGGAAAGGGACCAGAAAATTCCGAGAGCAATAAAGTTCACTAAGAATCACAGGGCCATGTCAAAAGAGCACAAGCAAGGGTGACTGAATGAAATCTTGCCAGACAATTCAGGGACACTTCGAGCACTGAAATAAATAATAACAATATATTATAACCCATTAAATATATAGGAAAACCCATGAGTTCGTGCTGATACAAAGTAATAAATGAAAAACTGAAGGTTTCATGAGGAATGGATTACTTACATGATGTGAAAGTTTCTGTCCAGAAAATACTTATTCTATACAAAGGATAAAATAATAACTATGGTAGAGAAGTCTGGCAGACAACATTAATCAACTAATCAATTATTGATAATGTGTAACGTTATCAGTAATACTAAAAATATTAATCATTTGCCACCTGATAAGATGCAATAAAAAGAAGATAGCATCACTCTCATGATATTCTTTCCAACATTGAATAACCTGAACATAATTATAAAAACACATGAGACAAACTCACATAGAAGGACATGCCACAAAATAATTGACCTACTATTTTTTAAAGAGTCAAGGTGATGAAAGAAAATGAAAGACTGGAAAACATAGGCAAGTTCCTGTGGCCTAGTGGTTAGGGGTGCAGGATCCCATGTGGCTGATTGCAGTTTGAATCCTGGCCTCACTGGCTTGAGAAACACACCAGGTGGGTGTCAGTCCCCAAGATCTCAGGAGGAGGGAGAGATGGAAGAGAAGGATTGTGGCATGATCATACCCCATTGGGAGGTACTTTCTCCTTCTCTCTCTCCCTTTCCTTCTCTCTCTCTCTCTCTCTGGCAAGTGCATATGCTCTCTGGCAAATTGAAAAACAAAAGGCTGTGAAACTTTTAAGGAATAAAGGAGAGAGCAAAGAGAATAAAGGAGAGTACAACTGAAGGCACAATCTGATTCTGAACTGGAACATTTGAAATTATTGGAACTGGAAAACTTGGAGTTTGAAGGTTAAATCATCTTAAAGTATCAGTGTTAATTTCCCAATTTTGATGGTTGTTTTTGCAAGTAATAGGCATTATATGACATAGGGAAAGAAGGGGAAAGGAAAGCAGAAGACGGAAGAGGAGGAAAAGTGATTGTTCTTTGCACTGTCCTTGCAACTTTTCTGAGTTTAGAGTTGTTTTAAAATAAATCAAAATGCCTGAAAAAAATTAATAAATTAGATCATCTTTATCTTAACACTTCTGTCCTTTGCCCATTCCATTCACTCTAAAATCTGCACAGTCGTATTTATTTACCTGACCTTGTTTACACAATGACTTTCTGCATCAATGATCTTGTGCTGTGTGACATCACCCCAAAACACAGCGGCTCCAAACAATAGCCATCTATTTAGCTGAGGATTCTATGGCCAGATATTTTGGATGGCATAAGCTAGGCACTTCTTCCGGCAGGCTGAGCTGGGCTTACTCACGGGCTCGCAGTCAGCTGCCTGTCCCCTGGTGCCTCCGTGTCTGGGTGTTGGCCGGCAGCTGAGTCCGCAGAGGTAAGCAGGCCACCTGTCTGTTACCCTCCAGATGGTGAAGCTGCACTCTGAGAGCACAAAAAGACGGCAAACTCAACGCCACGTTCTGAATGTCTAAGTCTCGGTTCTCTTTATGTTTGGTGCTGTCCCACTGGCAAATCAGGTTACATGGCCCAGCCCAGAGTCAGTGTGGAAAGTCTGGCTGAATTGCATGAATACTCAGTCAATCCACATTTCCAAATCTTTTTTTTAACTCTGATCTGTCATCCTATTTGCAATTGCCTGCTAGACATCACCTCGTGGTGTCCTGCCTGAATCTCAACTTGCCCATGTATGAAATTCGTCATATTATAGACAACACACCATAATGGATGGAACTGTGTTTTCAGTGAGCTGAGTTTCACATATACTTACTCTGAGATTTTAGTCAAGGTACTTAGCATCTGTGAGGATGACTTACTTCTATTCTCAGCAGAAATTATAAATATTTGATAGAGTTATTATGGTGTTTCATAAGATAATGTACTGTCAACCCTTCACACACTGTAAACGTTCAGTAGGTGTTTCATGTTCTCCACCTCTTCCCTAGAAAAACCTACCCCCTTTCAGAATTTCTTTCTTGACATGTTCCCAATCCTCTAGGGTTGTGGAAACATTGTGGTCATTCTCAAATTTCTCTTTTCTTTTGCTCATTCATATTCAAACTGCCCACCTACTAAGTTGTGATGAAGAATTGTGTTGGAGCACTTAACAAAGTTAATGGCATGTCTGCAACTTTTTTCAAATGAATATTGAGTATCCAGGGATAAACTCACCATCTTTGGAGCCTCTTGCCAAAGCTACACTTCTTCCATCCCCTGTGATGAGACCATCACCAAGAACTGTCAAGACAGACACCTGAGAGGCCTCCTGAGGTGGAAATTCTTACGTACTTCTCTCGGATAACTCAGCACAAACTCTCACTGGTTTTGCCTAGTAGCATAAGACCCAGCTGAAGAGCTGAACTACCTGGATTCAGGTGTCCTCTCCACCACATACTAACTGTGTGGCCTTGGAAAGTTACTTAGTGTCTCTGTTTCAGTTTCCTCAACTCTAAAATAGGAGTGATAACCACAGTGTGACCTTACAGTGCTACTGGGGGCCTAACTGAACTGTATGGAAATCACGGAGACTGTGCCTCGTACCTACAGGAGCTTTGCCAGGGGTTAGCTGCACTGCCACCCCCTCGAGTCCTTTTTTCTCCATCACATCTTAATTGCTACCAGCATTCAGGTTCTCACCACCCGTCTTGGGTGCAAATGCCATCACCACCTAACTTAAACCCAACCTCCATTGTCATCGCTAATCCATCCTCACTCTGGTGCTAGGGAAATCAGTGCAAATGGCAAAGCCCTGTAAACCACTGCTTTCCAAAGCCCGTCCACCTACTGCTGTCTTCTCAAACCATCCGGACTGCAGACCAGTTTGTTTCCCGAGCAAGTCTCAGTAACAGAACATAGTTTTGCAAAACACAATAAAGATTAATTATTAGAAAAGTGTAATAAAATAAATTAAAATAAAAATACTTTTAAAAATATATAAAACAAAAATGCAATACACAAAACCCAAATTTTAATTTAGATGTAATAGATAAAATGATCTATCAAATGGCTATGAATGTTTCCATACACATATTCCCAGTTTCTGAACTTATCTCCTCGTGGACTCATGAAAACAGTTGCTTAACTGAGAATGACCCTTGGGGAAGCCCTGTAAGGAGGCCTTCACAGACTACGGTGCAGCTGGCTTCTTGTCTAACCTGACCCTCTAATCTCCCTTTCTCCTCACACTCCAAATCCACCTCCAAAATTTATATTTATGTTTATTTATTGACTTATGTATGTACTTGGAGTGCCCCAACATACAGCCTTGCTATCTCCACTCCTTCCTTCATGCCGTTCCCTTTCTCTGGTCTCATTTTTGCAATAGGAAAACTTCCAGGTATCATCTAAAATCCCGTCCAGGGGAGGCACGGCCTGAAGTTTTCCCTTCGGCTATCTGGTACCACAGCTGCCTGTTCGTCCCCAACATGGTGATCAGCTGTCACCATCGTCCACAACACAGTCTGGCTGCCACCCCTCCGGCTGCGGTCCTTCTCCGACCGATAGCAGATCAGGTCAAGTCCTGCTCCCCCACCAATGCTTCTGCAGCACGCGTGCTACACAGTAAAGGAAAATCTTCCCCCAAAGTAAGAAAATCCGGAGACTGCTAGTGAGGTCTGCTTATTCCACTCCTCTGCCCCTTCTCCTAGTGTAACTGGGGTGAGAGAGACTGCTTCAGAATATGTTGGAAAGAAGCCACCTTGTAGCTCAAAACTTTACCAATACCTACTCTGTGTGCTGCTTAGCTGGATGCAATGAATGCACAAAGAACAGCACATTCCCTCCACTTTGAGTCATTAGAGGACTGTAGTCACAGACTGTGCAGGTTGTTACGGTAATTCAAGGAACAACACCGATCCACTGACTAAGTCTAGTCTTGAGAGATGATTCAAAAGTCCTCATTTTTGCACATCTTCTCAGCAGCAGTACAAATAGCTTTTTCTCTCTTTTAAAAGATGTTTGCACAGGAAACAGTTATAAGATAGAAATAGTGTCTTCTTCTAGAGCAGAGGGAAGAAATATTAATTTTCCATTGTAATAAAGATGTCTACCTCCTGGGCAAAAGTTAGGCAGGCTTACTTATAGCTCATTTATTATTAAAGATTGGGGTTTTCCACACTCATAGTTCCTCAATGACAAACACAGCATCTAAGACCCTCTGTGTGCCCCTTTGGGATTTGGGAGACTGACAGCATGAAGCGTCTGCTGCTTGTTTTGCAGTGAGTAGTAACGTTCTGTGGCTCTTACCTAGGAGTGTCATTCCTTCTACCAGCATTTATGAAACAGTGGTAGGCTAAAGTGTTTGGAAGAGTTTGCTCTCATAGCTCTTTACATTCAGATGGAGTCAGGCACTATTTTGTGGATGCTGACACACATTTGAGCTTGTGTGAGGTAGTGGTAAGCACTTTCTAGAAGATAAGGACGAGAGTCCTTAGAAGGCAGGGATGTACCACCACATAACACACAGAAAAATTTAAGTGAAATTGGATGGCCAGAGCATCATCAATGTTTTGTTTTTGTTTTGTTTTGTTTTGTCTTGAAAAACAGACTTGCGTTGCACAAATAAGCTAGTTTGTTAACTATAAGCAAAATTCAATACTATTTTTTTCTTATTGAAGGCCTTCTGGATAGTTTAATACAGCAATAAATACTTTGAATCACCAAATGAGAAATTTAGCATACAGTCTGGCCCAAGCTAATCTGATCAGACATTCTTTGTTTGGGGAACCCTGATTAACATTTCCCAGAATCATTGTTCTGCTCCTCTTGATATGAGTAATGTTTATCTAATCCTTTTAAAAATTACTATAGCATTATAAGCAAACAAATGAAATTATAATTGAATAAAATTAATCTTTGGCTGGATCTGCTTTGAAAATATTTCTGTGGGTTTATGATTTTGCAGTGTAGACCTTCACAACCTAGAAAAAATGAAATTTTAGAGAGGTTTGAGTGCATCTGTTTTCTGCTTTAGTGATCTACAAATTAATAAATAATTTCATTAATTGCTTAAGAACATAAGTCACACACTTAATATTTAGTTGACTAAATTGTTTTAAGGTCAATTTATATAATACTGAGAAAAAAAATATATATAACACAATAGCACACTAATGGCTTTGTGATTTACCCTGAACAATTCTAACATTATTTACTTTGCCAAAGAATGCACTTACTGCTTTATTACATTCTAGGTAGTTGAAAATGGAGTGTAATCCAGATATTATTTTAATGTGGAAAATATATATTACATATGTGTGTGTGTGTGTATATATATATATATATATATATATATATATTACCATTTATATTATATGTGTGTGCATATATAATACACACACACATATACACATTTTGGAAACACCTATGGAAATTCTTTTAATACTAATACAAAAGAATGAGAAGTTGAGTAAGAAAAAGTTGATAGCCTTTTGATTACTGAACACTTTATAGCTGAAACGTAATTTAGTCATTACAAGCACATATCAAAATAAAAATGTGAACAGTTCCTTCAATAAACAGTTTGGATAAACTGAATATCCATATGCACAAGAATAAAATCAGACCTTATCACACTATTACAGAAATCAACTCAAATGGATAAAAGACTTAAACATGAGACCTAAAACAATAAAACCACTAGAACAAAACACAGAAGGAAAACTGAATGATGTTGGTCTTGGTAATGACCTCTTGAACAGGACTCCAAAAACCACAGGCAACTAAACCAGGAATAGGCATGTCAAATCATGTCAGACTTCTGTACAGCAAAAAGAACAATTGGCAGACAGAAGACAAACCATGGATTGGGGGACAGCAAGACGCATGGTGGTTAAGGTGCTGGACTCCCATGTGGCTGACCACAGTTTGAGTCCAAGCCCCGGCAGCTTAATTTGTCACTCTCTCTCTCTCTCTCTCTCTCTCTCTCTCTCTCTCTCTCTCTCTCTCTCTCTCTCTGTCTCTCACTGGTCAAATTAAATAATAATAAGAAGAATGAATAAAATTAAATAAATAATTCTTAAAAAAAACATGGATTGGAGAAAAATGATATGCAAACCACACATTTGCTAATAGGTAACATTTATAAGGAACACCAACAACTCAACAGCAAAAAAAGAAAAAAAAAAACAGATAATTTAAAAATAAGCAAATTAAAACCATGAGATATAACCTACACCTGATGGAATGAGTATCATTAAAAAGATAAATGTTGGTGAGGATGTGATGAAAGGGGAACCCTTGCATGCTATTAGTGGAAAGGTAAATTAGCACAGCCATTTTGGAAAACAGCATGGATGTTCCTCAAAATAACTAAAAGTAGGATTACCATGTGACCCAACAATCCCATTTCTGGTTATATATTCAAAGGAACTGAAATTAGTGTGAAGTGCTGTGGTGGTTAACGTGCTGGACTCCACGGCTCAAGTCCTGGCCTCTCTCTCTCTCTGGTAAGTACATGTGCCCTATAGAAATTTTCTTTTTAAAAAAAAAGAAGTTAGTGTGTCAAAGAGATATTTTCACTCCCATGATCATTTCAGCATTTGTCACAGCAGCCAAAATACGGAAGCAACCTAAGTACTCATCAACGAATAATGGATAAAGAAAATATAGCATATATGAGAAGACTTCAAGAAGTTCATAGAAAACCGAATTAAGTATGAAAAATTTTTGGTGAAAAATATAATAAATCTGCCATAGGCATTTTTCCTCCATAAGTGTTTTCCATGAACTTTTAAAGATTTCTTGCATAGCCTTATAAATAAAGGAAATTCTATTGCTTGCAACATCATGAAAATAGAGAACGTATATTAAGTGGAATAAGCCAGGCACCAAAAGACAAACACTGTATGATCTCACTTCTGTGTGGAACCGTTATAAGTCAGTCTTGTAAAAACAGAGAGAGAAAGGTGGTCACAAGAAGCAATGGGGAATGTGGAATAGGGAAAGAGGAGATATTGATGGAAGGGCACAGACTTACAGACTATAGAACTAATTTTTTAGTGATCTATAGCACTGTATGATAACCACAATTGATAAAGCAATGTATACATAATTCACAAGTGCTTTTTTTCCCCAGAGGTTTATGTCATAGGGCATGTGCGCTCACCAGAGAGAGACAGAGACAGTGAGAGGAAAAGTGAGAAATCATCCCTCAGGGGGAATGGCCATGGTGCAATCCCTTCTCCATTATCCTCCTGGGTTCTTGGGCACTCATACCCATGTGCCAGGAGTGATTTTCAAGCCACCATGTTTGGGACTTGAACCACAGTTGGCCATGTGGGAGTCTAGCAATGTAATCACTATGCCGTCTATTGGCCCACCAAAAGAGCTTTTAAAAAAATAGATTTTACTGTTCTCACCAAAAACAAAAAAAAGGAAAGAAAGTTGGCAAAGTGGTAAATCTGTTAATTAGCTTAATTCAATCTTTCTACAAAGCATATAGAGACGGAAACATCATACTGTGCCTTGTAGTTATCATTATTTTGTCAGTTAAAACTTAATTTTAAAAAGAAATTTAAAAAATAAACATTGTTTCCTTCAAGTTGAAGGGAAAATTGATATTTTCCACATCAAAAAGCTGTGTTAGCCAAAAATATTTGGAGGATTTGTCATCTGCTTCAACCTGTTGAATGCCAGAGGCTCTGTGCTGGCTACAACTATCTGGAGAAAAGAGATTATAATCCATCACTAGACTGTAAATTCACCACTGAGTCCCTCATCTTAGCAAAGTGTCTTCACATAAAAGACACCAAATCAATATTTTTGAATCAGTAAATGAGTTTTTTTCTTTGTTTTATATTTAATATCTATACCATATCATCTTAATTGCATTTGTTAATTCCCATTAAGTTTTCCACCACCAGTCTAGTTAATTCAGAAGAATATAAAAGTTCATTAGAAAAATAAAGAAAATGCAAAAGAAATGTTTAAATGATTTATCAAAAGCAATTACTAAATTCCCAAAGTCTTGAAGCTTAGAGTTAGACACAACAATATAAAAACCATAGGTAATATTTTATTTACATAGATTTTATATTTAAGTTGGAAAGCAAATGAATGCATCATTATAGTTCTTTACTAAAAGCATGGATACAGTTTTACAATATTCTTTTATTTCTACTCTGAAGCTACATAAAGTAGTGTTTATTTCATATAAGCCTCTGGATTTTAACAAAGTAACATTTTATTATCTAAAATGGCATGCTGATGAATGAGAAATTTATACTAAAATCAATAAAAAGATTTTAAATTTTACTTGCTTATATCAGAGAGACAATGTCTCCTTGTGTTCATGGGTTTTGTTTCTCTGTTTACTTATTAGTCTTGGTGTCTCCAGGACAATCCTCAGCTGCCAAGTCCTCTTCCCCAATGTGCATGTATGAGGTCTCACTGTCACATACAACCATAAATTATTTCTGCCTAGAATCATAACATCTCATGATAAAAAAAATTCCCAACCTCTAAGAGTTTATTACCTGTATAGGCAGTCATATGCAAAATTAACTATTCAATAAGGTGGAATTCATTTACTCATCCAGTCATTAATTCCTTACTCATTCATTCATCAACATTTATTTAACACATATGAAGGTGCAAATTCTGTGGAAGAGACTGTGGATGCAGAGATGGATAAAATATTTCAGTCCACTGCCATGCCTCTTACTTCCCTGCCTGCCTTTTCACAACTTCTTCAGCCAATCCCAGATGCCACAGCCTCTCATTAAGTACAAAAGACTCTTGTCTACAGTTTTCTCCAGGCCTCCAGCTTACAGACACTTGTCCAGTCTTCATAAGGCACAAATTTGTTCAAACAACTTCCTCTTCAAAATTTGTTCGTATCACCCCATAACCTAAATTATAATCGTAAATTATAAATCCCTTGACAACAATTTAAGGACGTCAATCTTGGCTTCTATCTTCGCAGTCTTCACAATTTAACAGGAGGATCAGCCGTGGTGGCGCAGCAGTGGCATGCCTCTCCACAATGCAGCATTCATATGCAAGGTCAGAGTTCAGATCCTGGGTCCACCCAAACATGCCAGCACACACATGTGAACCCGTGATTCTGGCTGACTGGGAAGGATGAAAAGAGGAGCAGGAGGTAAAACCCTGTGAGAAGTCTCTCTCCCTTTCTGTCAGGATAAAGCTGTAAAGAAAAATCTAAGAAAAGAGTGACCTACCTTACCCAAGTCTTTTCACATGTATTTATTATCTCCACAGTAACAACAGTTCATAGGATACGGCTATGTGTTCCCTAACACATTTCATTTTCCACCTGGGCACACTGAAGGCCCCATTCCTAAGTGCATGATATTTAGGTGAAGTCATGTGACTATTTCTTGTCTATAGGATGAGGAATAACCTTTTTCTCTGGTCCCTAAAGTATCTCCCATACCCTCTCTCTCTCTCTCCTTATTCTCCTGTGGTGAATGTGGAGACCTGTGTAAGGACAATGGGATGCCAGGAAGGCGTGTCAAACTCATATTGTTAAACGTTCCCATGTCACTGTGCTCCCTACCACCCTTCCAAACTAAATCGGACTGTGAGGTTAGGAAACATTCCATTTCACTTGGTTTAAGTCACTAAGATTTCAAGGCCTATTTGTTATTGCAGCGTAAGCTAACTTATTCTAACAATGCAGTCAGAAATTAACTGCATCCTTTTAGGCATGAGAAAACTGAATTTTGAAAGGCAAATAGTAAACAAATGCATATGGTTAATAAGTAGAAGTACCATCAACTCAAATCTTCACTTGCAGATAATGTAAACCTTTCATTCCACTCTTCTCCCTTCTTCTCATTGTGCAACGATCCCCCTCGTGGATGGTTTAACACAACCACACTGCAATGTTTACTGTTCCTTAGAAACACGGTGTGCTTCCTCACCTCCAGCCTTTTCCACAGCATTGGCCATGGAGAAGGCTCTTCCCTCATCTACACGCTTGCAAACTATCTCCACATGAAGCCTTTCCTGATGCCCATAAACAGTAATCTCTCTCAGCACTACACTCACTCACCACCTTGTGTCTCACTCTCAAAGATTCTGTAAAATCATAGATTTGTTTGTAATGCCTCCCCCATTAGACTAAAGGTTTCTGAGAGACAAAGACCAAGTTTTATTTCTCTTTACGTGACTCACTCTATCTTGTACCTTACATATGAGGTACTCGATACATGTTTGAATTTAATTAAATTCACATTTTGAAATCTTTATCAACGTTTTTCTTTTTATAAAAAAATATTTTATTTAACTTTATTGTTATTTTAATTTGACCAGGGAGAAAGAGAGAAAGAGAGAGAAAGCCACCGGGTCCAGGACATGAACCATGGTTAGCCATGTGGGAGTCCAGCGTCTTAACCACTGCTCCATCTGCTGGCCCCTTAATCTTTATCAACTTTAATATATTTCCTAATTCTATTAATTATTTTAAATGAATTTGGCCACACAATTAACACGCAAGCTGCCACAACCTCTCTTAGGAAAGTGCTGCTTTCGGAATAGCCTGTCGAAGACCAAAGGCTTGAAGACTCTGCGCTGTACTGGGCATCGCGGTGCCTTGCACATACGTCACCCAACAATCACGGCCATGGAATAAATGTGGTGGTTTAGCTGCTTAATCTGCCATTAGTACGCACATGGACTTACAGAAAATGTCAATGGAAGTCACTTCTGATAACGACACAGAAGGATAATATATGCAAAGAATCTTCCGGACATGGTGTCTGCTTTGATATTCTTTTTAAATACAGTGCTTTAGTTCTGATTTTGTAAGTGTACTTTGAAACCCTCTGATCTTCCCTAATGAGTCACTGATTATATGAGTCCAAGCCTCAAGTTACAGAAACGACTCTGCAGTGTCCATGTTGGCCAGAGCTGGATTTAGGAGATTGGGGAAGGGAGCCGATTATTAACAAGCAGTTGTTCTTATTTCACTTTTGTTATCCAAAGCCAATTTACTTCGGTCATTTTTACTTGCTAAAAAATAGTACACAAATTAGAGCATGTCTCTTAAAGTGAATTGCATTTAAATGTACTTTAGATGCAATTAGAATGACGATACTTATTATGAAGGGCTGTGTCACCTTCCATTTGGCACTAGTGACAAAGGTTAAAAATGCCCTTCTAAAAAATACTGCATAATTAAACAAAGCAATTTTGTAATTACCCACTACACAACTGGATAAATTCCAAGTTTCATAATGATTTTAACCTATATATCAGCTACTTGTATTTAAAAAGTTCAAAGGATAAAAGAACAGATTTTTTCCCATGCACAATTAGTTTTATTCTCATTTCTTGCCATTTGTCTAGCTATTCTTATTTTTTTAAAAAAATAATAAAATAACAAACAATGAATAGTTTTCTGCTTGCTGGGTCTCTATCCTCAAGAAGCCAAATCTAGATAGAGTTACAGAATATACACTTTTCTGCTTGAGCATTGCTAAAACAGGAAATGAGACATAAAGTGGTCACTGGTATATTGAAACTCAATCCTCACTATCAACAGGTGCAGAAATAATTCCCCACACAGAGACCTGAAGGAATTCATTATAATAATCTGATAGAGGCAAAACTTTGAAAAAGACAAATCCTTATTTCCCAATAGGATCAAATTACACAACTATGTAGGCAAATTCCCACCATTTCCCCTGTGTAGAGCTTCCAGAAGTTTCCATCTAAACTGCAAACCAACCCACATCTCTTCAAAGTACCAAGGAAATGGGCTATCTCACTAAAGTCCAGATAAATTTCCAGCTACCTCTTCTCTGCCACACGAAAATGTCTACATAATTCTGCAAAAGGAATCCATTCTATACAATCCAACACACTCAGGAATTTAAAAAAGAAAGAAAAGAAATAAACTTGTTTTAAAACCATCCTTCTGAATTTCCAGGTCACTGGATGCATTTTAAAATCACAGTGATGACCAAGACCTTTCATCAAATATCCATGATACCGTAGGCATTCTGCTGAGTGCTAATCCTGAAACCTTGGCCAAATTTCACCTTTGAGAAATACCCTTGTTGATTATTAATCATTTTATTATGAAAGTAGTGTTCTTGCTTTAGGCTCAGACCACTTCCCCTCAGTACATTGAACAAATGTCCCCAGAATCTGGGAAGCTGGATTGAGTTTCTAAAAGTGAAAAACATAAAAAGTGATAGCATCTGTTGAACTTGCATTCAGATCTCACTGATAATTGCTTGATAGTAAATTTTCCAGAAAGCCACTTCCTCTTCCTGGAAAATTCAAATAGAGCGTGTCAATCAGGAAGTTTCATGGTCCCAGTCCAAGATCCCTCAGGAACTCCTCTCTTATGAGCATTCAGACTAAGAACAAGGTCATGACATGACCACAGGAGTCCAGGAAAGCAACCTGGGTTTGTGTCTTAGTCTCCCTTCTTTCTGAATTTTGGAATATAAGATTAAATGACTGGTCTCTACACATAATACGTGGTGTAAGTTTCAACTAGAAAATAACTTGTTAGTACAGCACTGTCTGCATAGCCAAGATACAGAATCAACTTAAGTGTTCATCAGTAGATGAATAGATTAGGAAAATGTGGTTGTATATACAGAATGGAAAACTATTCCGCTATTAAAAAAAAGAAGGAAATCTTTTCATCTGTGATATCATGGAGAACCTAGAAGACATTACATTTAGTGAAAAAAGTTAAACATGGAAAGAGAAATACTGCATGACCTCATGTACATGTAAAATATGAAAGAATTGCTTTCATAGAAGGAGAATTGTGGTTAACAGGGCCTGGGGTTTGGGACGGCTGGTTTTGGAGAGAGTTGGTGAAAGGGGACAAATGTTTAGTTGGATAGGAACAAGAAGTATAAGAGATCTATTGTGCAGCAGAGGGACTATAGTTAATAACAATTTATTATATTTGATAAAACTACTGAGTATATTTTAAATGTTCTCACCAAAAAATGAAAATTTTGTGAGGTAATGCATGTGTGAACTAGCTAGATGTAGCCATCCCACAAAACATATATTACAAAATATCCTGTTGCACACTACATATACATGCAATTTTAATCTATCCATTAAATTTTTTAAATAAAAAAGAACTAAGGAAATTTTTAAAAAGTACTAATACAAAAAAGAGAATACATTTATTCATCACATACTGTGTCAGATCATTGCTAGAATTTTTATGGAGATTATTATTTGTAATCATATGAGAAAACTGAGGTTCTTTTCTTTTTCTTTTCTTTTTTTTTTTTTTTTTTTTTGCATTGCTAGAGAAAGACTGAAAGACAGAGAGAGAGAGGGAGAAAGCAGCTCCCCATGAGGGAAGGTCATGCAATCCCTTCTTCATTTCTATCTCTTGGGAATTTGAGCATGCACACTTGCATGTTTATCAAGCTGCTATGGCCGGTACTCAAACCACAGTCAGCCATGTGGGATCTGGTTTCCTTCACTACTACTTCACTTTCTGTGGGGCTGCCTCAGAGAAAATTAAAATTCTTTTTATTAATTATTTTATTTAACTTTATTTATTTATTTTAATTTGATCAGAGAGGGACAGAGCAAGAGAGAAAGGAAAGAGAGAGAGAGAAGAGAGAGAGAGAGAAAGTAAGAAAGCAAGCGCTGCCAGGTCCAGGACTTGAACCACAGTCGATCATGTGGGAATCCAGCGTCCTTAACCACCACGCCACCTGCCAGCCCCAAAAAACTGAAATTCTAATACCTTAAGTATTAGACCTTACTTCTCAAGGTCACCCAGAATGAAGTAATGTAAGTGGGCATCGGTCTCTCAGCCCTGATCCCTCTACTAGGCACATTACCTCCATGGATTTTAAGTTCAAAATGCCAAGTTTATGTTTCTTAAGCTTTAAACATTATTTTCTTTACCTGTTAAATTGTAAGATTCCCAAGTCAGAGAGCTGATAACTAAGGACAGTGGAATTTGAACCTTGAATTTCTGGCTCTTTCCAGTATAATAAATGCAAAAGAAACTGAGCTAGACTTCTCTACCTATTCCTTTCTTCCTTCAGTCTCTTCCTTCTCAAAACTTGGGGATCATTTTGAAGGCTCATTTCCTCTCCTTGACATGTCTATATACAAAAGACCTGGTAATTCTACTTTCAAAATATTAGGACTGTTCGAGTCCATCAGTTCTCTCAAGCTCCATCTGTAGGACTAACTGCCATCGTCTCTAGCTGGACTAAACTTAGTGCACTGAGAACTACACTAAGTACTACACTGAGTACTACATTTCTCCTCCATCCATTTTTTTCTCCTTCCAATCCCTCCAACAGAGTTGGAGGAATCTTTGGGAATGCAATTCAGACCTTATTATCCCACTTCAAGCCCTTCTTTGACTGCTATTTCTTTTTTTCTTCGTCTTCTCCCTCTTCCTCTTCTTTTCTTCTTCTTCATCTCCTTCTTCTTCTTCTCCTTCTCCTCCTTCTTCTTCTTTCTTCTTTTTTCTAGTTTGCTCCAGCATGTGCACTCACCAGGGAGAGAGAGAGAGAGAGAGAGAGAGAGGGAGAGAGGAAGTGAACAATCACCCCCAGAGGGGATGGCCATGCCGCAATCCCATCGCCTCCATTTTCCCCTTGGGCGTGTTGGCAGGCATGCTCATACACGAGAGTGTTATGGAGCTGCCAGGCCCAGGGCTGTGCGCTCAGCCATGTGGTATCTAGCTGCCGTAACCCTACAACACCTGGCTGGCTGAGTTCCTTCTCCGTTAGGCATTGCCCTGAGGGTCTCTTCCTTACTTTCCTGCACCCTCACTGATTGTGGTTGCTCTTCTAAATTATCCAGTTCTTCCTCACTTGAGAGCTTTCACCCGTACTTCTCCTTCTGCCTGGAGCACTTTCTGTCCAACTCTTTCCTCGCCCAGTTTCAAAGATACTTCCTCACGGGAGACTCCCTGTTCCTCCACTCTCGGGCAAGCTAGGTCAACCCTCTTGCCTTTTACTATGGACTTAATAGCGTCCCTTTTTAAATTCAAACATCGAAACCTTAACCCCCTATGTGATGGCATTTGGAATGGAGCCTTTGGGTAGTAAGTAGGTTTAGGTGCGGCCATGAGGGTGAGGCCTTCAGAAGGCCCCACGCTCAGAACCTGAGTCAACCTGAGTACCCTGTGCCTGCGACAGTTCTCCCTCATGTGCGTCACTCCCTCCCTCTCTCTCTCTCTCTCGCTCGCTCTCGCTCTCACACTCCTCTTCTTTGAACAATGTGAGGACATGGCAAGAAAGTGGTCATTTGCAAGCCAAGACGAGGGCTCACAGGAACCAATCAAGCTGGCATCCTGATCTCGGACTTTCAGCCTCCGGAATTGTGAAAAAAATACATTTCTGTTGTTTAAACCACCCGTTCTATGACATTTTGTTATGAAAGCCTGATCAAACTAATATACTCTCTTTCATGGTTTTCTGTATTATTAGTATTTAAGACACAGGCTAAGCACAGATTTTAAAAAGACACAAAGATACAACAGTTTAAATAAGGTGAACATTCATCCCTCTGCCAATTATAATCCATTAGCCCAAGACTAAATGGAAGTGCTGCCATCTTCAACACATGACTTTATCTTGACGTACAAGGCTGCCATCTTAGTTCTCACAATTTTTCAGCCAGCAGGAAGAAGAAAAGGGCCACAGGAACACTTTGTAGGTTATTTCCCCAGAAGTGGCTTAAAAAAAAAAGTACTTCTGGGCTTCTGGGATGGTGGCATGGCAGTAAAATGCAACACTTTGCAAGACTTACCTGCCCAGGAAGGTTCCAGGTTTGCATCCAGAGGCCTCCCTGAGTACGCTAGACAGGTATATGCCTGTGATCCAGGTCTGGCTGAGTCTGAAGGGAAATCTCAGTGTCAACATCCTGTTGGGGGTGCTGTCTCTATTTATCTGAGTCATGGAAGAAATAAACTTTTAAAAATGATAATAATAATAATTCTGTTCAGGCCCAGCCATGGTGATGCAGGCAATAGGGCACTACTACTGTGTGATGCTAAAGCCACATGAGAACTTCTATTAATCCGGTTGAAGGGTGGATTCTAGGTTGACCTGAATACTTATATGCCCAAGATCCTGGCTGGCCAGGAGGCCATGAGGAGGATCATCAAGGGCATCTGTCTTTCTAGGAAGAAAGGAAGAAGGGAGAAGGGAAGGGAGAAGGGAAGGAGGGACGGAGGGAGGGAAAGAATAAGCTATTGAAAGTAATAATTCTTCCCATATGTTACCGCCTAGACATAATCATTTGGAAAGCTGTGAGAGATGACAGGTGTTTTGTTTTGGTTTTGTTCCCAGCTGAAACTTGGGCATTCTATTGGATTGTCGGGAAAGTCATGGTACACTTTTGCATAGAAACACACATCATGAGTTTCCCAACAAGCCAATATTATTTAAGACAGAATGGACATTGGTGGAAACTAGCAGCCTCTATACTTTATCTTCATAGAATGTATTTCAGTTAGTAATTTTGTGTTTATTCAATGGATAATGCTCAATGTCTGCCATCCCTGTTGACTCTAAGCTTTAAGAGGGAGAAATACTGTACATGTTTTATCAACATGATGTTCCCCCATCACTAGCATAGTCATAAAGTATATGAGGTGATTCATAAACAATTGATGATTGAATGAGTAGACTAATGAGTGATTTAAGAATTACACAATCTAGTGTGCCTTACCTTTCTCTAAATAGTATCCTCAGAGGATAAAATGTATCATCTGTGTACATAGATATGTGTCTCCATTCAACCCTGCCAACACCCTGCCTCGACTCTGCAACACCCACTTTTTCCTTAAAAACCTTATCTGAGTCTTACTAGCACTCCACTGTAACTTGGCTTCTTGGCCAGATATCATTCACAATCTCCTACTGCATTTGTCACTACCAGTCAGTTTCATGTCGTTTTGAAAATTCTTTCTGTTGGACCAGCTGGTGCCATGTTGGTTAGGGTAGCTGGATCCCGCATTGCCAACTACATGGTTCAAGTCCCAGACCCAGCAGCCTATAAAACATCTCAGATGCATGTGTCTCTCTGTCTCTCCCACTGTCTTTCTCTCTCTGGTGAGCACACACACCCTATAGCAAATTTCAAAAAATAAGAGACTATTTTGCTTTGGTTTTCTCCTTTGAATTAATATTGCTCCCAAGCTCCTATTTTTACCCTTCTTTCATTCTTCTTCCACAGTGGTTTACTCATTGATTCATCAATTCCTTCTTTTATTCAACGACCATCTGATCCCTATCCTGTGTACTGGGCTAATCAGCAAGAATACAAAAATATATAATATAAGCTCGCTTCCCTAAAGAAATTCAGGGTCTACTTGGGAGACAGACTAGAAAGCAATTCAAATGCAATGCAACAGATGAAATAATTGAGATATGTCTAGCAAACTATGGGAACACATTTAGTGAAATTCTATTGTTACCTTATTGAATTTATTATTATCAGATTATTATCATCAACTTTAAAGATAAAAAGGTTGAGAAGCACAGTTAAAGGATTTTCCCAAGATCAAACTACTAGGAAATGAGAAAGCATTGCCAATTCAGTATATATGGTAGTAACCTTCTCTCCACAATGCTCCAATGCAAATTCTATTCTGCTCTAACGCAAGTTCTCCTAGGATGGCACCAGGGCTGCCTTTTCTCCTTATCAATAAGCACCCAGATCAAGCTGGGCTACCAAAGAGTTCTTAATAGATAAATATAATAGATGCCCATGTTCTTCTCCTCAACTTAGGGTTCTTGTCAGAATAGTAGACAATACCAGAGGCAAGGCAGTGCAGAGAAAGAACAGCCCTGATTGCTGCACACTACCTCACAGCTCTGGACTAAAATAACAGTTTATTTTCTCTCATGGTTCTTAGTACTGATGGGGTTCAGATGAGTGGTTCTGGCTTAAATTATCTCATACAGTTGCAGTTGGGTGCCAGTGGACAGTGGAGCCATCAACAAATTTCTCCACTTACGTTTCTGGTGGCTAGACTCAGAGCGCTAAAATATCTGGTGATTCGTCAGACCACCCTGTGTGGGGAGACTGGACCACCTCAAAGCAGGGCAGCCTCAGAGTGATTGGACTTCTTAAATGGCAGTTTGCTGCACCAAGAACCAGCACTCAGTTTTCACATCCACACAATGTTGAAACAATATCTATCCCACTGTGTTGCTGTGAGAATTAGATGAAATTGTTTGTGTAAAGTGCCATGTAGCAGGTAGGCACTCAGTAGATGTGAGCTCTCTCTCCCCACCATGTCTCACGTTCACTTCCAAGCAGGTGATAGAATAGGGCTTCCATAAAAATTTGATAAAGGAAGGAATGGGGAAGACTGTACAAATCCTGGAGTTTCCCACTCATGGAAGACTTTCTTTCTTATTTATTTATTTGTTTAGAGAGATTTTTGCTATAGGACATGTGTGCTGGCCAGAGAGATAGAGAGACAGAAAGTGAGAAATCACTCCCCCCAACCCCTCCAGGAGATGACCATGTCACAAACCCTTCTCCTCCATTCTCTTCTTGGGATCGTGGGCGCCACGCACATATACCCACTGGGTCCGAGACTTGAACCATAGTCAACTATGTGAGAGTCCTGCAGCATAACCATTACACCATCTGAGGGTCCCCATGGAAGACTTTCTAACACACTGTTCATGATGCTATTCTTACGTGAATAATGCAAAAGATCTTTCAGTTGCTAAACACAGTTTCAGTTGCTGAAACCTCCCAGCCTCTGCGGCCCCATCCACGAACCTTCCCCTGACACTCCTCACGGCAGCCTCCCTTTAGCTACCTGACTGTGGCATCACAACAGAGAACGTGCTTAAACTATCCCTCCTGGGACAGGAGTCTACGAAAAAGCGCTCAGTGGCCAAAGCCAAAGCCACGTAGCCACAAAAGCAGTGTAGCATATTGTATCAAAGCTCAAAGTGCAAAATAAACATTCTTGAGTCCAAAAGGGATTGAATAAATTATTAAGTGAGAGACAAGAGACAAATCTCTTGTGTAGAATTCCAAATAATTCATATAGATATTTCAACCTAGTGGAGGTGGAGCATAAACCCCTACTCCTTAACTATGGGCCATCCATAGAGACTCCCTTATAAAGGCATAGGATGGGGAGGAACATTTTTTAAAGAGTGACATTTTAGTGGAAAAAATCTAACAAACTACCTCAGCCAAGTGACCAAGGTCCACAGCAAGAGTTCTGAGTCATGTCAGCAGCATACACCCTTAGAATTAGAATCATGCTTCTAATGGCATGATTAAATCTTCTTCCCCAAAACTCATAACCCCAGGCTAACGATGAGAAAAGCACCAGACAAATCCTGAGAGTCACTACTGGACCCAACCTCCTCAACACTGTCAAAACCAAGGAAAATCTGAGAAACCGTCACAATCGGGAGAAACAGGATGACTAAATGTAATGTATCTGAGATAAGATCCTAGAACAGAAAATTAATAATAATAATAATAATGGGTAAAAATAAAGGGAATCTGAGTAAACTAAAAAACTAAAGCTAAAACAATGTACAAATATTGGTTCCTTAATCATAACAAATCTACCATACTAATTTGAGATATTAACAATAGGAGAAATTGGTGCATAGGATTTAGAAAACATTAATGATTTTATTTAGACCTGGAAACGTGTTTTAATGGGAAAAAATAATAAATATCCCTTTCTAAACACAGTTCTTAGGACTCCCTCACAGAAGCCTTGGCAGTAGCGCTGGGACCTCTGCTCCCATAGAGGTTCCTGATGAGGTGAGCCCTGCATGCTACACCACACACATGTGGTTAGTGCAATGGTCACATGTGTGCATTTGTCCTCCTCCCTACAGCAAGGCCTTTCAAGGACAACGGGCATGCAGTTACTGCCTGCATCACACAAGTCCATACTAGCACTGAAGACGCTCCTGGGCAAAACCCATGGGGACCCTGGCCCCACCACGTGCACCATCCTACCCCACCAAGAACTTCTCGTGTCTCTGTGGGCAGCCAGAGAGTCAGCCAGCACCAAGTGCAGCAGGAGTCCACAGAATTAAGAACTATGGCCCCTGGAGCCTCAGCCACATTCGTAAGCACAGAAACCCAACGGGTATTGTCCCTCTTCATGTATGGCACCTAGTTCCTTGTGTCACTGTCATAGCCTGCTGACTCGGGGCGAAGCAGCTGCACCCATCCAGGGGTCAAGGGAAACCGCTCATCGTGATAACAAAAGTGTGCTATTGCTTCCTTCTGAGCTAAGAAGAGTTGGGAGTCTCAACAAGAAACACAAGAAGCAAGCCTGCATGCTTCTCAGGCTCCTGGTGTCCCACTAGAATGACCTGCATGTTACAGTCCGTTTCCACCCTTCAAGCCCACAAAGTGCTTCCTCAAAGTAGGTATGGATGCCATCGGGAACACAGACCAAAAAATGAGAAATGAATCGCTTAAGAACCAAATTAATCAACTAAATGAAATCACAAAATAAACTTCCTTAAATAAATTATACAGAAATTCAAGCATGCTCACCCAAATGCATATTAAAAACTAAGTTTAAAATTGGACCCCTGACTACTGCATATCAAACGAATATGAAAGCCGACATTCCCCGATTGTTTTCCAAAGTTCCTCTTAGAGAACAGTGCGGTCTATCAAAATAATGTCACTTTTTTATTTATGCATTATAAAACACTTGAATTTTTTTCTTCTAGTTCGTTTGGTTTGTTTTCTGCATTTCTTTTTTTCTTTTTTTTTTTTTTTTTTTTTGAGAGGTTTTTGCTATAGGGCGCGTGCGCTCGCCAGACAGACAGAGAGAGACAGAGAGACAGAAAGCAAGAAATCACCCCCCAGGGGGGATGGTCACACCGCAATCCCTTCTCCTCCATTCTCCTCTCGGGATCTTGGGGCACGCACGCACACGCGCCCAGCGTGAGTTTTAAGCCACCGGGTCCGGGACGCGAACCGCGGTTGACTACGTGGGAGTCCAGCGACATAGCCATTATGCTAACTGCTGGTTCCCAGTTTTCTGCATTTCTTATCTCTTCTCTTAAATGACAATTCTTCTAATTTCTAATTAGTCAAAACCCAGAAGGCCAGGAACCAGCAGTTAGCGTAATGGCTATGTCGCTGGATTCCCACGTAGTCGACCGCGGTTCGCGTCCCCAACCCGGTGGCTTAAAACTCACGCCGGGCGCGTGTGCGTGCGTGCCCAAGATCCCGAGAGGAGAATGGAGGAGAAGGGATTGCGGCGTGACCATCCCCCCTGGGGAGTGATTTCTCGCTTTCTGTTCTCTATCTCTCTGTCTGGCAAGCGCACGCGCCCTATAGCGAAAACCTCTCCAAAAAAAAAAACAGAAGGCCAGTGGCGGAGGGTTAGGGTAGGGGAACAATGGATTAGCACAAAGTAGCATCTCTAAGACCAGCACTTACAGTTAGGCCTACCTATGCTACAGCATGGAGCATGCCCACCCCACTGAAGGGTACTAATTTTTTTCCCGTGAGGTCCCCAACCTGTTCTCTGTGATCCTGATAATACTTAATATGGTTCTACACCCAAAGTAAAATTTTAATAAATTTCAAAGATTACCATGGTTGTATTCTGTGTTTTTCTTAATAAATCTTTATTAAATTGTTTAAGTATGCCAATGTCAAGAGTAACTAATGTATTAATAACATCTAAGTCTGAAAGACTACAGTGTATTCCAAAATGTCCTATATCTGATCATTAGATAGCCAAAAGGTAAGATTTTTTTTCTTTCCTTTTTATCTTCCCTTGATATTTGCATCAAAGTTAGCAGCTGATAACAGAGATTATGAAAATTCTGGCTAAAATTAAAATGCCAAAACTAGATCTTTGGGATAATGAGAAACTGATTGCCTCTATTACTAAGGAGGAAATGAAAACAGCAATAGAGAAATTTGCAAACCTCCTGTGGTGACGAGCACCAACTGGAATAGGATAAAGCTTTTGAGGGAGACTAGAAAGATCCATTATGCAGGATTTATGAGGACTGTCTACTTATGAGACCCTCAGAAGCCCCAGTGCAGGGGCCTTTGCTATTGTAATCTATTGAAAGTCCCAACATTGGTCCTGTGTGCTTAATTAATTGCACTGGAGAAAAAAATAACTTTCCAGGTAGGAACTATATAGAACACAGCCAGGTTGAGATTAGTGGTGGCTCCTTGCACAGCTGAACTTGGGTGAAAATTTTCTAATTTCCAAGTGCCAGCAAATAGATTTAAACTTCCCTTTTATAACAATGTATGAATTTGCTCAGAAAACTTTCATCAGAAGGTAGAAGAGGAGTATTTACAAAGGCTCTCAGGCACATTTCTTTTTTTCCAGAACTTTAGTAAGTGAAATATAAGACACACACCCCTTTGTGACCTGGTTACCAAGGAAGTGCTTCGTCTTCCTCTGGGAGACACAAGTGGTACGTGGAAGCCTTTTTAACCTTGTTTAATAAGTTGACAAAAGTAGTTTCCATTTACCTCGATCGTGAAGTGATGCAAGGTAATAGTCAGGAATTCCTGGGGCAAGACGGTGGCAGGCAGTGGAAGTCCGGAGGCTGCGAGCCTGACCCATTTGGGAAGGTTCTGGGGTTTTGTCCAGAGGCCTTGCTGAGCAACTGGGCAGCCACGCGTCCATGATCTGTGAGGCCAAGAATGGACCACGGAATCAAGACCCTTTCGGGAGTAAATGTCTCTCTGTCTCTCGCTTTCTGTCTCTTTTGCTCATGGCATAAATAAACATAAAATAGATAACCGTTTCTGCCCTGGTAACTGTGTCCTCCATTTTAAAGAAATGTGTTCGTCTCACAAGTTACTTTTGAAACATCACCTCATCAAACACACCAGAATCCACAAGTAAACACTTAACAGTAACCAAAAAAAAAAAAAAAAAAAGACAAAACTATAAAATAACTTTGCCTCACAGCACTTAGAGAGTGATTAAAAAAATAATAAATAAAACTCAAATCTTTTCAGCCAAGGTAACGTTTTTGACAGACGATATGCAAACATTCCTTAAAAACTTTGCAATAATTTATTTATTCTCTTCAGTTTTTCCTTAGACTTCAGTCCCATACTGCCTGTGCATGAAGGAAAAGGAAAAATTTTCTATTATTTCAATTGCTTCTGAAATAGTCCTGTGAGATGACACAAATGAACATCACACAGGCATGCACCTGAGAAGGACACGCTTGTGTTGGCACCCTCGTCTCTCCCATTTCTGAGCACCTTCTGCTTGACCTGAGAAGTCCTTGATGTAGATGAATGACTCAGAGTACTGGCTCTCCTTGGGCAGGGTTTTCCACACTGGCAACTTACTTGACCCAAAATATCTATTTCCTTTCTTTTGATCATTATTTCCCAATGAAGTAAATGACAACATATGAGCACATCACAAGTCAGCCCCATTAGCTATGTTTAAGGCTACTGACCACCATCATCTCTTAAAACATTAAAAATTTTGTTATATGGACTCCCACATAGTCAACTGCTGTTCGAGTCCCAGACCTGGCAGCTTAAACTCACGCCAGGTGCATGTGCATGCATGCCCAAGATCCTGAGAGGAGAATGGAGAAGGGATTGTCATGTAGCCATCACCCTGGGGAGTGATTTCTCACTTTCTGTCTCTCTGTCTCTCTTTGTCTTTCCGGTGAATGCACACACCCTATAGCAAAGACCTCTCTAAAAAAAATTGTTATAATACACACTTACAAATTGATGTGTTGACATTTTCTTATTCCCAGTTTGCATGTGAAATTAATGCATCTGTTTTTCAAATATCAAAACTAGGCTGACTAAAGCACTATTGTTCTAACTCTTGATAGATTTTCATGATTATAGGAATATATGTTCATTTTGCCAAAACTATTACAGATTACTGGAGAAGTCATGGCAAGAAACACATTGCTGAGGAAAACTACAAACTATTTAGTAGTTCTAGCCTATATAGAAACATTAATATTGTGTACTCATGAGAATGGAATAGATATATTCAGTATGAAATTAATATTTTTCTCAACATCATGTTTTAGAATTGTTTGTGTTTGCTTTTATTTTTAGCATTTTGTTCAGATTTCCATAAATATCAATGTCTTTCCAATTTAAGTGCATTTGAGTCTCTATAACTATATATACATAGAAGGCTGTGTTTCAGAACAATTGACTATAGTTGTGAGAGTTATTTCCACCAGTTGCCTGATCCATCTATGCAGGAATATGTCAAGAAAATAACGATAACAAGCCATTGCTCAAAGGGTGAGCAGCTTTAACAATTCTATAGTGTTTCATTAGGGGTGATGACAGTACTTGGGCGCCGCATGCACCACCCAGAATTATCGGCTCCAAGGCCTATGGAACCAGACCCCAAGTTTTTGAGTCAATCTGAAAGGACTCAGCTTAGGCAGAAAGTGGACACGGAGGGCCAGGATGGAATGCAACCTATTACAGTATGCATACAACCACTTACGCTTAGTCTGCAGAGAGGGATGAGGAGACTGTCAGAGGACAAGACACCCATCACAGGGGAGTGGGTAGGAAGTGAGGCATAGAGGAAAGAGGGCTCCTCTGTGTGTCTGCTGTGGCTGACCTGCAAGGAGCCGGGGTGGCTGGTATAGCACCGGTTGTGGCTTTCTCCTGGGAGAGCTGAATGCTCCTGGAGGAGCAGCCTCCTGGACTGGCTGGTGAGTTTCAGTTCCGGAACAGTGACCCGGAAGTCTGGTATAACGGCAGCAGAGACTGTGGCCAACGGCATGGACTCTAGAGAGACTGCCCGGAGCCCCATCCTGCCTCTGCCCCTTTCTAACTTTGAGACCTCGGGCCCATCACTTACTCTTCTGTGAAGCAGGAGTAGTCAGAGTATGTATCTTAGGTCACCGTGAGGATTAAAGGAGGTAATGATCTGTAAGGAGCTTTGCACGCATTTAGCAAAGAGTAAGCATTATCTAAGTGCTTGGTAAATAAAATAATGGTAGAAGCAATTACAGCATCCACTGTTTACCAAGAAAACTTACTCTGGATTCCAGGCTTAAAGAAAGACTTTTTCTTTATATTTTTACAGAAAGATCTGCAAAGGCTTGCTGCGGTCTCTGACTGTAGAGTCTTAATCCAATAACTTGCTTTAAAGAGGAATTCCAGTCTTGACCCTCGTATTAATTGTGCTGAGCCTTACGTAGGGAGTTACGGGGTTCATCCTAAAGGTGGGAAGTAATGGGCTCCCCCAGAAATCCAATCTGAGTCTGTTCGTTTGCTTTAAGAGACAGCCGAGAACAAAGGCTGTAGATAGATGCGGCTCCTGCAAAGCCATGAGAAGAGAATTTTCCCTCCTCGGGGCTCTCTGATTATCCTTTGCCTCTCCAAAAAGCAATCATTCCTTTTTATAGGTTCTTCAGAAAGAAATACAAGGTTATTAAGAACATTTTTTAATTTCCATAGCCCAGATATTTTTGGGTAACTGTATCATAATTACTAAGTTATGCACCCAGATTGTATATAAAATAAATCACTATGTATATGTGAATAAATGAAAAAATGAACTACAATATTCCCTATAATTGCAGCTACAATCACCTAAATGCATCATTAAAAATTATACAGGAACATGATGGGTTGTACTCTATCTCCAATTGAACTCCTTGTGGCCAGGGGTCATTGAACCTCATTCAAACAAATAGAAAGACAGACTCATACTGGATAATTTGCTTACTAAATTCTTTCATCTATAGATTATGTAACTAATGACTTCTTTTCAAAATAATGAAAAAGAAAATTCTACCAATTTCATCATAATGAGGTAAGTACAAAGATGTGTATGTGCCACACAAAATGCTGACTCACATTCAGCCATATGAATCAATAATGTTTGAGGACCAAAGGTTATTAAAATCTATTATTACAATTAAGAATTTTAGAATAAAAATCATTTTTCAAATATTTTCAATTTAGATACAACATGTTTCTTTAAAATCCAAGTTAATTTCAGTGTCCCAACATACATGAGTGGGATTTAAGAAGTCCATAGAGAAATGAAATTAAATTATGAGTTTATTTTAGCACAAAAAAAATTATTTTTTGTCAGGGGGTACGCAGACAGTGTGAGAGAGGAGGGAGAAGGCATTCCCCTGAGGAGCATGGTCACGCCACACTCCCTTCTCCTCCATCTCTCCATTCTGTTGGGATTTAGGGCACACACACACACACACACACACACGAGTGTTTTTCTTTTATTATTATTTATGATTATTACTTATACATTCAATCGCTATACGTAATTTAGATTGTAAAGAGACTTTACCCAGCATGATATACACCTCAGTCCAGCCCAGGTGAGACCACTACACACATCCTCATCAGCAGATAATAAACCATATCTGTGTCCCACAAATGTCTTACCTTTCTATTTTTCCCCAAATTTCCTTTCCTATGCTCCAAAGTGTTTTTCAAGCTGCCAGAACCAGGATGTGAACCACAATAGACCAGATGGGATCTGGCTCCCTTAACCAGCAGGCCAGACCATGGGGCCGGCCCTGGTGCAAAGAATTTTGAACAGCAGGAAGCTTCTTCATCATATGCATTTTCCACAAACTTTTCGAAGGCCCCTTGTATCTTTTCCACCATGCCATCACCCCTAACTAAATGTCACTTTACCTACAAAAATAATGGCTAAGAAACCTGGGTGAAAGATACTCGGATATAACTTGCGCTGTGTGGAAATCACGAGTCTGCTTCCTTTGTGCATGAACATCCAGAAATGTGTCATGTAATGAAATAATGCGTTTTCTTTTGAAAAAAGAAGATGAAAATAAACTCGAGAAAATGAAAACAAGAATGCTTTCTAAAGACACTAACCAGAGACTTCTGATGTCACAAATTATATTACCTTTCAACACAACGATGCTCCCTAGTGGGAAGTTCTAAAAGGTTTAGTTTAAATTTTTTAGAAGTTTGTTTCATGTAAGCATCGCTGCATATGCCAAATGATCCATTAAGGGCGTCCCATTATAGCTTAAAGAGTTTTGAGTTAAACACACAGGGTACTGCGGCCTCAGATGCTAGGGAAATAGGCAGCTCAATTTCCATTTGATGTAACTCTGCAGGAAGATATTATCCACACAACATTTGCTGCATTAAGGCGAGCATCTATACAATGTTCTCCAAACTTCTCAGGCTGCTCAGATGCTTGTGACCCCACTAGACCAAAGTCCACCTGTCTTAACATTTTAGGTTAGTCGAGTCCCATCCCTCACGTAGGGGGTCTGCGTGTGATGAGTATGCGCTGCCGACACGCCTCGATGTCCAAACTGTATCTGGGTGTTTTCCTGAGGGTTTCCTATCACCATGCCAACCCACTTTTCCTGGCCCACACCTCCAGAGTCTCTACATTGAGTCTTTCTCAAGCTAACAATTTCAGAGTTTAAAGTGTGGACCCTTCCAACTCTTACCCCGATCATCCCGCTCTTGAGTGTGCCACTTTCTATGTGTTCATTTTCCTGCTCTTGTCTATGGCTGAGTGTCCTGGAAACACCTCTGAGACCAGAATTACGTAAGTACTGTCTGCAGACTTGGAAAGAAAACTGATAGCTACAAGTCCCCGCGAACGTCCTGGACTCAGGACATGGAGTGTGCCCTGAGGATTGAGAATGTTCTGCCACATGAGCCCCTGAAATCTGCTCAGAGTCAGGGATGCAAAAATATCCCCCATGGATCTTGAACAAGTGCCATGTTGAGAGAGGGAGACACTTAATACTCCAGAGGGCTCAGTAAAATGTGCATGTCTTAAAAGGCATGGATTCTTGAGGAAGTTTAGACTGCTTACTCTGGAAATCACTTCACCCACATCAGTCCTTTATGTTTTGCTTCTTTTCACCCCTTCCCTCTTCAGCAGAAATCACCAAGCTCAGCTGGGCACCATGGAAAGAAAGGCTGAAAGCCAGCCGGTTTGGGAGGAGCCAAGAGTGGAACAAACAGGATATGAGTGTATCTTTCAGATTTCGCGTAAGTGGAGAGGTGGGAAGGGGCATTCTAAGAGGGTGGCAGCAGATGGGAAAGTCATGAAAACAGGAATTGCTGTGGGGTGGCCAAGGAACAGCAAGAAAGATCTGTGCAGGGATAGTGAGGTATGTCGAGGCCAGATAGTTCTGGTCCTAGCTACTCATCAATAATATATCAGGATCGGAGTTTATTAAAAACTCATTACATCAGCTAAGGAGGTGAGTATTTACTATGCAGTCAACAAGGGTCATTCTAGGCACTAGGTTCGCTGGAATCCACATTTCAGGAAGGCGTATCTGAAAGGGAGGAAGAGATTGGGACAAGCAGGATGGGTTGTGGAAAACTAGAAAAGGGAAAATATCAAAATGCCCCCAGGACAAACTTCTCCTTTTTGCTCTATATAGTGACTTGATCTCAGAGGGGGAACCTAAGAAGGGGAAAATGAGAAAATGCCCTGAGCCCGTTTTACTCTCGGGCCACACCTCAGGCTAATCCAATCATATTCCCTAGAACAAGTGCCCTCCCCACCCCAGAAAATCCCAACTCCAACAGGAAGACTGGCCTTGGACTCCTCTCTTACTCACTAAAGAAGCACAGGTAGGTAAGAGGCAGCCTTTCCTTTTAAGGGAGCTGGATTCTCCTTAACTGAGAAGAGCCCTTTAAGACCAGTAAGTCTACCTGGGGTAGGGCCAACTCGATGTATCTGAATGGCCCTGGATAAAAGACCTCAGTCTACGAGGCTTCTCAGCAAAGCCACTAACATTTCTGCACACTCTTTGTCCTACGCCCAGCCCTACTGAAGTGTTCTTCTGCCTGGCAAGTTTCAGGTCCAGAGTTCTGCCTACACCGAGTCAGACTGGCCAGGCTCACTCGAAGCAGAGCTGGCCCAGCACTCCTCCCAGCTGGGCCGTCCACCCGCCCACCTGTGCTGCCACAGCTCGCTCGGCCTTACCTGGCCTCCAGCACGGCTAGTCCCCAGTGACTACGATGGCCCTGACCCACTTCCCTGTAGGGAAGCTGTCACCTAAGGAAGTTGGGGAGGGAGCAGAGTCGTCAGTCAAAAGGAGGTAAGGGCGGGGAATGCACTGAGGACAATGCGAAAAACAGAAAGCATCAGATAAAAAAGGCCTGGTTTCTGCTGTTGTGTGATAGCAGAAGTGCTACCCTGCCAACTCACTCCAGAGGACAGCACGGTACGCGGGTCATTTCCATGGCACCTTGTGATGGCTGCAACGTGCCAGCATGTCAGTGGGGTTAAACCTGTAAATGCCTTCATGGTGCTGGTACTGCGTCCTAAGGTCTAGGCACTATGGCGGTCACTCACACAGGCAAACAGAGACAATGGAAGAGAAACTTCTACCTTTCTTCTTTTGAAGTGATTTTAACCAGGTCATTCAAGAAAAACTCAGAATGCTGGCTCTCGAGAATGTTTCATGACCAAATCCAGGTCTATCTCAATTCTTTCTTGTACTACAAGTTTGAAATTCGGGTATCATCATCTATTGTATAAAAGATTTATATTCTAATACCACGTGTTTTCACTTATACGTGGAAAGCGCAAAGATGACGTCACGTAAGTTGAAAGTAGAGTGACTATTAGAGGACCAGCCATGGCCTAATGGTGACGGGAGCCAGATCCCGCATGGCCTACTGCGCAGCCTGAGCCCCTCCACTGCCAGCTTGAAGAATACTCTAGGCGCATGTGTGAGCGTGCCCAAGAGCCCAGCAGGACGGAGAAATGCCGGCTTGAAGAATACTCTAGGCGCATGTGCCCAAGAGCCCAGCAGGACGGAGAAATGCCGGCTTGAAGAATACTCCCAAGCGAGCCCAGCAGGACGGAGAAATGGAGGAGGAGGGGTTGTGGCGAGACCATAGCTCACTGGGAAGCGCTTTCTCTCTGTGTGTCTCTAGCAAGTGCACGTGCCCTCTGGTAAATTATTTTTTAACTTAAAAAAAAATGCTGACTAATGACTGGGAAGGTTGTGGGGAAGGGAGGAAAGAGAGATGCTGGTGGTAGAGAGAAAATTACATGTAGGTAAGAGAAATAAGTTCCGGTGCCATAAAGTGCAGTAGGGTGACGATAGTCAGCAGCAATGTTTTAGGGTGTTACCACATCCATCATTTGGAGTGAAGAGCCTTATATCCTGTGTCTGTTAAGTGTTTCTTCCCCGAGCTCCCTCCCACTCACCCTCCCCGTACAGTCTCTGGTAGCTACACTTATCTTCCCTACGAGTGTATCTTCTGATCTGTCATTTCTGCCATAGATCTTTGCAGACATTCGGTATATATTGGGTGGAGATATATTAACTACGTATCTCAGAGTAGCTAAAAAAGGGTATTTTTAGTGTTCCCAACACAAAGTAATGGTTGAGATAATGAATATGCTAGCTTTCCTGATTTAAGCATTATGTATCACATTCTTCTGCTGAAAAATCACATTGCACTCATAAATACATATATTTATTATATGGCCATTAAAATATATTTCAAATGAAGATGAGAGAAGGCCAAAAGCAGAAAAATGGAAATGTTAAGATAATGACGTATAATAGAAGATAACATAGTTACTGAAGGAGTTTGTTCTATTCATCTACATAAATAAAATATTACATCAAAATAAAATTTCCACAAATAGACCCAACTCAAAGCCCTGCAAGGGAGGAATGTCTGATACTGACATGGAAGGTTTGAATTTGTTCTGTTACTAATAATTTATCAGCATATGCCAGAGACTTACTAAAGGTTAAAAAGATTTTTAAAGTGTTTTTCAATAATAGTAACAATACAATTTTTTGTGATAAGTTCAAGCAACACAAAGCTCTATGGAAATACACAGGAACGGTACTTGATTCAGAAAGCAGACTCAGGAAGGAAGGCTTCCTGGAGGAAGTGACTTCCATGCGGGAATGCTGAAGATGAGTAGGGACTAGCAAGCAGTAAAGAGCACTCGGCCGCAGCAGGAGGGCGCCGCTCTGTCTGCTCCTGGAGCACACAGGGAAGCCTCAAGCATTCCGTTAACCAGAGTGCGGAGCTCAAGGCAGGGAGTGGTAGGAGAAGGAATGGAAAACGGGCGGGCAAGGGCCAGATCACAAAAATCTTCGTATCCATGTTGAGGGTCTTGGATATTATCTGAAGGACAATAGGAGGCCATAAAGGGGCTTTAAGAGGAAACTGACATTGTCAGATGTGTAGTTGAGAACCCTCACCCTAGTGTCAGAGCTGAAGACAGACCAGCAGGGCTACGGTGGAGACAAAGAAGGAGGCAGGCGGCCGGGGACACTCCCGCAGAGAAATGGCAAAGCCCTCAACGAGGACAGTGACAGCCAGAAGGCAAACGAGGGAAAGGAAAGAGATGGGGACAGGTAGGTCAGCAGCTGGGCCCCTGGCTCGGAAAGGGACAGCCAAAGGCACTCGCAGCCTTGGAACTCCAGCAGGTGTAGGGGGAAGCGGTTCTCCAAGGTAGTTAGCAAGTGGGGAGGAAAAAGTGAACTTGGATTGAAGTTTGTGAGTCATCCGAATGGAAATGTCTTGGTCATTCTCGGTGTTCAACCTTAAAAGCCTTTATCCAAACATCTTCACATCTCTCTGTCAGACCATGAAGGTATCATCCCCCACAATGATCTATCCCAGCCTTTGAGATACGAATGTTTTCCAACTACACCAACATTGAGGGCACTGTGTTCCGTAAGCATAGTACCCACATGTAAAGGACTTCTCGGTCTCCTGGAAACTGTTCCTTGCCATACACTGCTGGAACTGACAAGAATCTTACTATGTACGAGGTCTTACCCCAGAGGAAAAGAATTCATTTATCCTACTGTTTTTTCTATTTTTTAAGCCATTTCTTATTCGAAATACTTAACATTTACATTTTTAATAACCTGTAGTATAAACCCCATCTAGAACTTTTTTGAAAAGTCTAGATATTGACTCCTAACACCTATACTTTCTCCAAATCCTCTAGCAAAGGATTCAAATATGATGTGTCTTCATCAAATCCAGGAAGCATTGCATCCACAGAGTTTACACAAAACAAAATGACTTAAATTGATGGTACGAATGTTGAATCAATAGCAGTTCTTTTAGATAAAGAAAGACCATGTGGGAAAAAAAACAAACAACAACAAAAACAAGATATGAGTCTAAATGGAATATATGCAGTGACACTATCCAAAGTCTTACTAATTATTATCTGTATTAAGGGTTTTATAGAAGCACTTTCAAAAGACTCCAAGTCCTCAGCTGAAGGCAGGATTATTCAAAAGCACCACTCGGCAGCTGCCTCTGACCCAAGTCTGAGGATAATTTCTGTGTCAAGCCTCTTCTCAGTCTCCACAGCTGCCCCGTCCCCTCTCCCTGGTTGATAGCAATGTCTTCTTCTACCATCCTGTAGCTTTCACGTAATCAGGACAGCAGCCACAGGCAGCCTCTGAGGTCCTGAGCTGAGAGTTCGTCCCTCCAGCTCAGAACCCTCCCGTGGCTTCCTCTTACTTCACAGTGGCCGCGAGCCCCATCCTCAGCCTGCTGTCTCCTGTTACTCCCCTCCTTGAGGAGGGCTGTTCTTAGGGCCTTTGTCCTTACTGTCCCCCGCTTTGGGATTGCTCTCCTCCCAGACTCCTCGATGGCTACCTTGCCCCACAACTCCCCTCACTGCTGCTTGCTAAGGGGCTGCTCCTTCCACCATGTTTAAAATCAAAGTTCTCCGCTTTCTCCTAGTACCCCTAAAGCCTCTAATCTTGCCCTATATTTTTGTAACACAAACATTTTAATATACATCACTTACTTAATGTATTTACTGTTAATTTTTGTCTCCTTACACTAGAATACAAACTCAGTAAGAAAAGTGATGGTTCCTCTCCCTGTTCTTTAGTTCTAGGACTCAGAGCTGTGCCTAACAGGTGCTCAATAAATGTTTGATGAATGACTGTGAGTGAAGAGGTGGATTCTTTGTTGCCAAGGGTTTTCTGTGTTGAGTATTTATCCAGAAAAGAAAATTCAGAGCCAAAGGAAGAGTTGCTAGACAGCTAGTGGGGACTGTGTTTCTAAATTGTTAATAGAGAGCAGACTGGGATTCTCCATTCAACACCAACACAGCCAAATCTCAAGTACGCCAGAGCTTTAATTCATTCACTCATTTTTATGCATGCATTTTCTTTGAGTAGAAGGGCTTTTAAGAATTACTTTACTGCTAATATTTACTCACACCAAATATGGAATAAATAAAGCATGTATTAATTTCCTTTTAAGCTAGACACTAAGCTAAATACTACAGAGGAGTTTTGTTAAGATGAGAAGATACAGTTCTCGTGTTCTAAGAGTACTCGATCTGAGTGGAAAGACTAGAAGGTGATTACATCTGACTGGGGGTGAGCCAAGAGCTTCCTCTCCAAAGGAGAGCTGTCAGAGCTCAGCTCTGAGGATGAGAACGAGCGTGGCCTGTGAAGTATGAGGACAGACTATATCAGATCGAAGGATGAGAAAGCATTAAGGCCTACAGACACCAAAGAGTTGGAAGCCTCTCCAAAGTCTTCTAAGCCATCCATCCATGTTAATTCCAATAAAGTAAGTGACCTGTGAAAAGCATGAGGAAATGAACAACTGTAAGGACCATTATAACTACTATGACCCTGTAGGAGCTGAATTTATACAGTCTGTATTTTATTCTAGAGATATCAAACATCGTATAGGGTGATAGGGCATGTTCTTTTTGGTTGACCATAGAGAACCTTAGTATCTAGGCATTGTTATCTGGAATGAAAAGGAAACCTTCCCTCCTCCTCTGCTATTTCAAGTCATGTGTGAATCTCTAACTGACCTCATTGTCTCCTCAGAGAAAAACAAAGAAATGTAAAGCAAGAGTGTAAATGCAATGAAAAAAATCTTAGCATTATTTTACATGTTTTTTCTTTCCCCCTACTAATATTCTCTCAGCAGTGGTTCTCAATTTTGGTAGATTCTGGACTCTTGAGTCAATGAAACTTGTAGACCATTTCCCCAGGAAACGGTACATATACACCCTTCATGTTTAGTCTAGAGAACAGAGTCTCCTCCAGGAACTGTAGCTTTTATCTTTCTACCCATGACACTACAAGAAGGCATGATGGAAGGAAGAAAATAGCATGGAAAGTGGTGAATAAAAAGCATACACCAAAATATCTGCACCCATGTAAACCCAGGGTTGGGATCTGAGACCAAAACTGCACCATAGAGTTAGAGACCTTAAAGCAGCAGTCCCAGGACAAGAGACAGGATGGAGAATAAAGCACTCTTGAGTTAAGCACAAAAAAAAAAAAAAAAAAAAAAAAAAAACAGACCGTGGCTGTTCTTTTGCTTAAACTACAAGCCCTCCTGGAAGGTGTGAATTATAAAACTGACAGCAGACTTCAAGGTCAGAAGATATGGTTGTATGATTTCATCTACAATATCCTCATTTGCAAAGTGGGTATAATACTAAACACTCTCCTGTCTACTGCCGGCATTGCTATGACAACAACAACAGTCAGCAGATATGGGGGAGCTCATAAGTGCTCAAGAGCTTATAAATGATAGTAGCTATTATTAATAGTATTCACTGATTCATGACATAGAGAATCCTTAAAGCATCAAGAGTTACTTCTATAACCTGTGTGGAAGGAAAAATTCCTACCTACTGAAGTCCCTAAATCAGCGAAGAGTAAGTAATGCACTAAAACGTTAACTGCTGGGGCCAGCAGGTGGCATGGTGGTTAAGGGTGCTGGACCTGCACATGGCTGACTGTGGTTCAAGTCCCAGACCTGGCAGCTTTCTCTCTCTCTCTCTTCCCCCCTCCCCCTCTCTGGTCAAATTAAAATTAATTAATTAATTAATTCTTTTTTTAAAATGTTGACTGCTTCAGCGTAGGTCCCTAATGATCTAGGTTACCCAATGATCCAGTTGCATTTCACGAACGGATATCTATAGACATGGAGAACCAGCAATGTTACTGTTGAATGTATGTGCAGGGAAGGCCAGATGTGCTGGATTACTCAGATGGATCGAGCCGCCCGGGCTGAAGTTCAGCTTCCTCCTTGAAATACACTCCAATTCTAAAGCTCCCATGCGAAGCCATCATTCTCCCCTCTGCCAAAGCCTTCTCCTCACTCCTCTCTGTTCTCTGCATTCCTACCGTTAAATCCACCTGGCTGGTTCAGCTACCTTTCCCTTTCTCCAACGTATTCAGTCACTAGCAAACCTGATCACTTCTCTACTCTTTTCTTTACCAATGTTGTTGTCTAGGCTCTCTTCATCTCTTAAAAAACTATGGCACAATCGTCTGAGCTGTGTATTCCTTATACAGAGAATAGATTCTCCACGGATAAATTAGATCTTGCTCCCTACAGGTAAATTAGTTGTGTGGCTCAAACCACTATAACCTTACCAATTTTTGCTTTGTATCATCTAACAATTACCAGCAGAAGTGTGTTAAAAATCTCACACTGTAATGTGGATTTGTCAGTTTTGCCTTGTAATTATGTCAATTTGCTGCTCAAATATAAGCTGCATTATTAGGTGATTACAAGTTTAGAATTGTTATATTCTTGTATTTTCTCCCTGTATTATTCCTTTTATCAAAATGTAGCAATCCTCTTAGCAAATTTTAAGTATACAACACAGTGTTATTAACAGTGACCTTGCTACACATTAGGTCTCCAGAACTTAGTCATTCTGCATAACTGAAACTTTGCACCTTTTCTTAAAAATAGTTTTTAATCAACAGATGATAGGTTTACATATATTTCTGTAGTATAGTATGCTTTTTCAATGCATGCATATAATGTATAAAAGTCAAACCAAGGCAACAAATATATTCAATGCCTCTAATTTTTATTATTTTGTATTGTGAACATTTAAGATCCTTTCTTCTAGCTATTCTGAATTACACATTTCATTGTTATTAACTATAGTTACCACACACGCACAAATGGTAGTGCTCTGGAGTGTGATACATTCATTTGCTTGATGGTGGTAATCATTTCGTAATGTGTACATATATCAAAAGATCACATTTTACATCCAAAATACAATTCTTTTTTGGATGAAAACATACAAGTTTATTCTCTTACACTTGGGGGGCGGGTGGGTGGGTTACAAGTCCCATACTGGACTTAGCAGCTAAAGCTGTGGCGTTCACAGGGTTGCCATGTTAGCATGACGTGAGACCACAAGCCAAGGGACATTCAGAACCTCAGCAACTGGAAAAGACTAGGAGGAGGATTCTCCGCAGACCTTCCTGAAATACAAATTGTTGTCAGGTACACTTTTATAAAGCTTTAAAAAAACTTTTTTAGTGTAGTAATAATATTCATGTTGCTATTATTAATATGATTAGACCAGCTTTCCTTTTTTAGTGTCATAATAACGCTCACCTTGCTATTATTAGTATGATTAGATGAGATTTCTTTGGCAGTATTTAGCTGGAATCTTTTTCTACCCTTTAATCTTCAATCTTTTTTAGATATGTTCCTTATAAATTATGAATAGCTGACTTGGTGTTTTTAGTTTTGGCTTTTGACTGTAAAGAATGTTTCATCTATTCTGATAATACTGAATAAAAAAGGGTAAGTTTAATGTGATTATATGTATTATGCTTACCTCCGTTATTTTATGCTTTCTTTTCACTCTTTTTTTTTTGTCTTTTCTGCTTTCCATCAGTTTCATGGAGTTTTATTTACTCTATTTCTCTCTTCAACTTATTTGGAAGGTAGGAACCCTATCTCTAGTCTTGGAGTGCTTAGTGTTCTAGTGTTTGGACAAACCTTGCCCATTCCTCATTACGTAACAGCAGGGCAGTTCGGTTGGGGTGACAGGATGAATGCCTGCAGGCGCTCCGGAACCAGCCATTCACAAACCTCAAGGACTCGTCCTGTCCCCGCGAGTGCACAGCAGCCAGTGTTAAAGGCAGGGTGCTGAGTCGTCATCTTAGACACGGTCACCCTGAAATTTCAGGGTTTCTTCATTACCTCAGCAGAGCCAAAACCATATTTAAAGTCCAAAGGTAATCAATATTTCCAAGTTTAGATGCCCTTACGGTGATTTAAGTCCAGACTTCCCCTTCCCATATTACATACTATGACTGTGCAGTAATTTAGTCCCACCCGATTTTAGCTCCCTGCACAGTCGTCCCACCATGGTTTCACTCAGTGGACGACTATTTATATTGATTTGCGCACTTATCTTTCTTTCTTAGGTCTCACCCTTTCCTTCTGAGTTTCATTTCCTTCTTCCTGAAGGACCTCCTACTCCGAGGCTTTTAAGCAAGAGTTGGGCTGGTGGCAAACTCACTCGTCTTTATTTATGTCTAAATGCCTCTGTTCTGTTCTGCCTCTTTGAAACTGTCAGGCATCAACTCTTCTTCCTCTTCTTCCACTCTGAAACTTGTTCTAGAAATGTGTCCGGTCTTCTCCTCTGTCCTCGACAGCTCTAAATTTCTCTTTACTATATTTCCATCTCCTAGTCTTTCTATGCAGTATTCTTCACAATTCTTCAGATGGATTTTTATAGTTCATTAATTAATTTTCCCTCCATCTGATTAGTAATTCTCTACCTAGACTTAATCTGCTGAGGTTTGTATTGGTCAGGGACCATTTTTCTCTTGTTTGTAGAACCCCTCTTTGACTCTCTGTTAGGTATCTATGGGCTGTATTCCAGTCTCAGCCTCATCTTGGTAACTTCTTTGATGCCTGCAGTCATGCAGGAGTCCTTCTCTGAGACCTCATTGTCTTCTCCGCTAACTCCTTCTCGATGACTGTTCCGTATACTTTCAGGCCAGTTCTATCATTTAATAGGCATGTTATCTTACGTCAATTATTTAACTGAATTAAATCAAGTTTCCTGGCCTGGAAATTGGAATTAGAAAGTAAAGCACTTTCCTCAGAATGTCCTCGGCAAGTACTACTGAGACACTACGTCAGAGCCCCGAGTGTAGACTCGGCTCCCAAGGTTTAATTTTTGCTCCTAGCATTCAGTTCTGGATTATCTCTAGTGCCCATCAGGATGTTGTTCTCTAAATGTCTAGCAAATGAAAACCTTCGAGTGAAGTAATTTATTGTGAATTTAATCTTAACAAATGGTCCAAATGCTATACTGCTTAGGCTACAAATGCCTAACTTACAAATATCTCAGGTATTTACCATTTCAATCTATACACAACAGCCTCTGTCCTGGTATTGAGATCAACAGCAATGAATGATAGAGAAGACCCTGCTCTCGCGGGGGGAGGGAGCAAGTCAGGGTAGAGAAAGGGACAGAGATCATGATTAGGACTTAGTCAGAAACCTCATTAACGCGACACTTTGGAGAGTGATTGGTTAACATCTAAGACTGAATAATCTCCCTCCACACTGATGCTGGGCTGACAGCTGAAGGGTAAGATCTCGACCATGGGTTGATAGGAATAAGAGTGTCCCAGGCAAATGAGCAATTAATGCAAAGGCTCTGAGGAGGCGAGCTTTGTTCTTTTAAAAAGCGAAGAGGGGACATCAGCTGGCATGGCAGCGACCTCACTGGACTCCCGCCTGGCCCACTGCAGTTCAAGTTCCGGACCCGATGGCCTGAAAATCATGCCGGGTACGTGTGCGTGCGTGCCCAAGATCCTGGAAGGAGAATGGAGAAGGGATTGCAGTGTGGCCGTCCTCCTGGGGAATGGCCTCACTTTCATTCTCACTATCTCTCTTTCTCTCTCTGGTAAGCACACACATCCTAAGCCAAAACCTCTAAAAAAAAAACAAAGAAGAAGAAGCACAAAGAGACTGCTGTGACTGGCATGCAGAGAAATTAGGGGAAGGTGGATGCTTCAGATACATAGGGCTTTGTAAACCAAGGAAAGGAAACTGGAGATGATTCTACACATGGGAAACCTTTTAAGAGTTTTGAGCAGGAATATATCCAAGTTTTATTTTTAAAATATCACACTAGCTCATGAATGTTTAAGAAAGAGAAGTTTTGGGGGAGATGCAACAAAATAAAAGCTGGGCCGTTGCATGCTGTCTACCTGGTTCCCAATCCACCCTGAACCACTTTTCCCACCCTACCTACCTCCACCAGTGTCTGTGCCCCGAGTTCTGGTCTCATAGCGCCATCTGGTGGCCAATAAAGGAACTGTTTGATCTATATTGTCTGAAAATTCCCAGCTCATTCCAGAATATTCGCATAAAATCTGTCTCTAATGTATCTGTTATTCACAACTTATTTACCTTCTCTTTATTTTTATATACAAGAGAACAATAGAATATTGTTTTTATTTTTCGTTTCAAGGAAAACAAAGTCTGGACTAGGCTATGATGGACCAAATTATAATCGTATGAGTGAAATTTACTCTTGGTCATGAAAAAATGAGTATCAAGTTATCTCTTTCCTTAAAAACTACTTACGAATACTTCTAGAAGATTGCAAAGGGGTAAAAAAATAATTTATGATGTTATTTTATTAAAGAAGTTAGAAATTAAGCCTGTGTGTGTGTGTGTGTGTGTGTGTATTAAGCTTTATATATATTTTTACATCAGAATAGGATCCTAGAGATGTGATCATAACATCTGGAACAGCTGGGGGGTGTAAAACCTTCAGGATTGTTTGGTTATTTTGCACGTTTTATTTCTTTTTTTTCTTAACAATGTAGCAATCTGTAAGGTAAGTCTTTGTTTCAAGTGGGAGAGCTATTTATAACCAGCAGTTGGCAATTGTTGAAGCTAGCCTAGCTATTTAAGATACATGTGTGTGAAATGAATAGCCTTTTTCAAGAGTATAAGAGTCAAATCAGAAAATTCCCAACTTTTCTTTGGCTAATGCAAAGCTTCCTGTTTGTTTGTTTGTATTAATTTAGAACTATGACACCAGAGCCACCATCCCCTTTAAGAGGATCTTCCACTTGTAACAATGTGGCTAATTGCAATGCTATGAGGAGACCTATTTCTCTGCACTGATATTTTCTTGTCCATCAAATTGAAAGATTTTAAAAGCAATGCCTACTCACTCAACTTTACTCAGGAAACTTTGACACATTATGGCAAGTCTGTTAAAAATTTATTTTACTGGGCATAAAGATCTCCTGCTGCTGTGCTAGGCAGAATTGAAGTGACTTTTTACCCCAGATATAATTAGATTGACTCTTACTTTGGGGATGCGTTTGGATCCTTCCACGTCAAAGTGAGATCTGGGAAAGTCATGGCAGAATTCTTCTTTCTGGGAAAATTAATTAAACAGTGATTTTCGATAGCCATTAGTGGGCCACAATGAAACAGGCCTGTGCTCTCAGTAATGATCTTTTTTTCCAGCCCATCCACGCTGTTAGATTACCCCAAAGTACCTGGTCTCCTGGGCATACTCTACATGAAATGAGTTAGGGGTCTCAGCCCTCCTCTCAGAAGAGACGTCTCGCTGAGTCCTTCACCGCTATCGGCAGCAATTAGTGCTAATTTGTACCCTGGGCACCCGTCAAATGGAGAGGTCAGTGATGGAGTGAACAGGCAGAGCAAATTACCCTTCCGCCTCTGGGAGGTGAACTTAGTGGTTGATGGTGGAGCCTCCCTGTTGCAGCTCCCTCCGCTGGGCTTCGGGTGGATGAAGGAGGAACCCGTTCTCAGAGGCTGTCAAACCTGAGCATTGAGGAAGGTCAGCTCCCTGGATGGGCAAACCGAAGCAGCTGAGTTATGACCACGGAACAGCCGTAAATAGGCCTCCCGTCTTCACCCCACGTTACCTCAGCCCTTCCTATCTCCCCCTCTTGCTTTCTGTTTCTCTCTATAATCTCATAAATCCAATCAGAGCAAGCGCTCTGTCAGCGTTTCTCTCTCTTGCCCAGAGTGCACACTGTTTATACTCATTACGGCGCAGCCCGGGTCACCCGGTGGCTTCCAGGAGAGGCTGTCATTTGTCTTTGCTTTGGGGGCCCATAAATCCCTCCTACTCTCTTCACAGGAGACAAGGGAGTAACAGGAAAATAAGGAAAACGAGACCTGGGCAAAACTTCTGTCTTTGCAGGATTTCTATTGTACTTAGTGCCCTTGTGTTTGTAATTCTAATATTCTTGCCACCGTGTAAGTCAGAGGTTTGAAAAATCCTTGAGAGAATTATCAGGGAACAATTAATAATCCTTGCCTCCGCTACAAGTAGCCACAGATGACTTGGCATCCCTCACAAGACAGCAGAAGGCAAAGGCACGTTGGCACCCTGCCACCTTATGAAACTCGCTCCTGCCTCACTGAACTCGGATGCCAGCGCTTTCCTGAAGGCTGAGCAGAGGCACAGCCAAGACAGTGAGTGTGTGATGAACACAGTCACAACAAATAAAAGATAGTATCAGAGGATGAGCCAGGGTCCTTCCGTCTCACTAAGAGCAGAAGGTTAGAAACTAACCAGGAACTTTCCACTCTTGCGTTATGGAGTAAGTGCTTCTGAACTGAGTTTCTGAACATTCATTTGGGAACAAAGAACCTAGAAATGGTTGACCTAGAAATAATTCAGCTTGGCAGAGATACCTGAACCCAGACATTAGCCAAAGCCAAGAGGGACCTTTTAGGACCATTTATAACCAGATCAATAAGTCAACTGGCCTTGCCCTCAACTCACTCAAGTTTTTGTTGAGATTAAAGATTAGCCCAGAAAGAAAACTTCTGAAGAAGCACATTGCCACAGCCAGTGTCAGGAGAGGAAACAGCCCTCCTCGCTCTTCCTTTCCCTTCCTAGCAGGAACTCCAAGACGGGTCGATGGAATACCTGGCCAGGACGTCTTTTTTTTCATTTCTGGAGACTAGGAAAACAGCTACCAATGGGAAAGGCTCCACCACTGCTAATAATGTGAAAGGATGGATGTATACCTCAGTGGTCACTCAGAGCCTGGAATAGAAGCAAAATTCTATGCGGCAGAAGGGTGCTCTGTGCTGAAGTCCAGAATTAAAGTACCTGGAACACGTGAAACAGGTGTAACATTAGCTAGAAAAATGGCACTCTTCAGTTTAAAAACTGACGATATTTACTGCCTCCTGAGTTATCCCAGGCCCTGTTTTAGCCATGTGGGCATGAAGACAGAAAAACATGAGTCTGTCTCAGAGAGAGTTCAGTTTAGCGGGAAGGGAAGCGCTCAGAGCACGTGCAGAGTGAAATGAAATGAACCGACCCTGGGTTTCCACGGGGTCCTGAAAGTGCAGGCAGAGGGGAGGCTGCCCGCTCCGCTCCGGGAGTTTACAGAGCGGGAGGGCTGGGTCCCTGTGGAGGGAGCCAGGAACTGGACGGGAAGGAGAACAGGCTGAGATGCTGAGGGTCAGGCTGACAAGTGAAATGGAATGGGATCCAGGAAAAAAAGAGGCAGAAAAGGGGAGGGAGAAGGCAAGAAAAGTGAAGGGACTAAGAAGGCTCGGGTCAGGACACCTGCCCGCCGCCTGTGTCTGCCTGGAATGCGTGCGTGGGCTCCAGCCTGCAGGTGATAAGGCACCACGAAAGAGTGAGGGGCAAGACGTGACCTGATCATATCATCTGGGAGGAAAATTCATTATCTGAGTCTCCTTCTGGAATATGTAAGATTTCTTTAAAAAAAAAAAAAGTGTATTGGGAGATGTTGATGAAAAGATATAAAATTTTAGTTAGAATGGAGGAATAAGTTCAAGAGATCTATTGTACAACATGACTATAACTTATACAGTGTATTGTATTCTTGAAAATTGCTAGTAGAGTAGATATCAGGTGTTCTCATCACACATCGGGTAGGTATATGAGGGGATGCGTATGTTAATTTCCTTGAATTAGCCATCCGTGATGTATACCTATTTCAAAACAACATGTTGTACACAGTAATATATATATAGTAATATATATAGCTTTTATTTGCCAAATTAGTAGTACATTTCAAAATTTTTAACTAACGCTGTGTGGAAAACAGGTTGGAGTACAAGTAAAGCAAAGTTAGGGAGACTGTTGATGGCTATTTAAAGGAAGCATTTAAGAGGTAAAATTTGGGAGCCAGCAGGTGGCATAATGAATAAAGCACTGGACCCCACATGGCCAATGCCAGAGTTCGAGTCACAGACCTGGTGGCTTGAAAAACATGCCAGGCGTGTGTGTGTGCGTGTCCAAAATCCCAAGAGGAAAATGCAGGAGAAGGGATTGTGGCATGGCCACTCCTCTAGGTGGTGATTTCTCACTTTCCTTCTTTGTCTTTCTTTAGTGAGCTCACACACCCTTAAAAGATCTTTAAAAAAATAAAAATAAAAATAAAAAAGGAGGTAAAATTGATTATTTTTGATGGTGAAATGATCCAAGAGTTAAGAGGGAAAGTGGACTTGAAAATAACTCTGAGGTTTCTAGCCAGGGCAACTCAATGATTGATGAAATGCTTCTCGAAAGAAGACTAGAACCTCTATTTTTAACTCCAGAAAAGGGACACTTGACCCTCAATATAATCTTGAAATTTCCATCACTATGTCGGATGACTGTATGCCGACAGGCATCAGCAAATGAAGTTTCCTATCTGTGCCAGCAAGGAGCAAGAAATCCTTTCATCCAGAGGCACCTTACAGAGATCAAGGAACGTATTATCTTAAGATACTATAATTTTGCAAAAGTCTAGTTTGTGTTTTCTGTGCCTTCGGTGCATGAGAAAACAAATGCCGCATTGGAAGGAAGGATGAAAAGGCACTTCAATGATAAAGCCTCCAATTCATTCACTCCTAACTTCCTGATTTTAAATGCGATCTTGATCTTATCTCACCAAAAAGAAGTGTGCATTTGGTTTTCTTATTAAAATTGGAGTTCAAAAGCCTGTGCAACCACTCACGGTCCAGAAATAATGAACAATGATGGAAAGGTGAACCACACTGCATGTGAATACGAGCCGCCTGTCTAGGCCAACTGCCAGCCCCTCCCCGGTCTGGTCCTGCAGACACGCACCTCCTCTGCCTGAGGCCCGGGAGCCAGACCTTACATTATTCATTTCGCCGTTGGCACCCAGAGCACACGCTTTCAAATCCATGGACAGATGGATGGACACAGCTATGCTAATAGTCACTTCCCCGTTGCAAAATCACATCTTCGCAAGCTTCCCCTCGGGCACTTTAAAACTCAAAACCAGGTAAATTTTTCAATTTTATACCGAAGTTAACAAGTACTCTACTATGCAAGTTTTACTCAATTCCAAAAGCAGAAGGTATTTTTAAAAAGTCATAAACAGCCTAACTATGGTTTTGCACAATAAGCTATTTCATTTAGTTTTTAATCTTTTTCAAAACCAGATAACAAAAGTTTTACTACTTCCTACTGATCCTAGCAAAGGTTTTATTCTACATCCTTACCTTCTCTTTTCTTTCTCAAATCCTAGGAAATTAAGGATGAAATGTATATTAACAATGTTCATATTACCAATGTAAACCTAAGGAAATCAGGAAACATTTTAATACATTTGTAATAATCATTTTAATTCATCCATTCTGTTCTCAGACAAAAACCATATATTCTTATCTTGTTTTCCAAGTACATACTATTTGAAAAGTTGGTGTGTCTTTGTAAATCATTGTTTCCAAAAAGAATCTTCATTTTTGCTTTGGTTGACTTAAATGTGTAGCCCAAATAAGCCGAATTACCAAACTGTTTCACAGGTAACATGTTCACACAGTGGAGAGTTTAATTTTTCTTACTGCATTTCTTGACAACACCGGTCGGGACTGTTAATCAAACCGTCTTCATAACTGCGCTGCGTCATAAGAGTTGTGTTCTTTTTCCACTTTTACTTACCATCTGAAACATTACAGAAGTGATGGGAAAATGAGCACATTTCAGTCCCTTACGAGTTATCTCTGGCATTTATATTTTGCCTTTACAGTCAAAATGGGCTTTTCCTAAATAGAGAAGAGAAAGACGCTGAAAATGGCGCGTTCTGCACAGCGTCTCTCCCAACAGCGGACAATGCCGTCTCCAGCTCGGTTCTCCCCAGTGAGATTTGTTAGTGGCAAGTGGTTTCTAATTCCTGAGTCCTGCGAAAACCTTAGAACAAACGAATTCTCAGTGCAACAGATTCTCAACATCTGACCACAGCTGCCTGGTTGTATTGCTGATGGTCTATTAAAATTCCAAGCCAGCTTATTAGTATCTTTATGTATTTCTTCAGTGACTAAAACAAGAATTCCAGCAGAACTGTCTTTGTAAGCCAGTAACAAAGCTGGAAACCATCAAAATGATAAGGGGGAAAAAATCCTATGGAATTCATCTTTAAACAACTATCAAAGGAAAAGAAAACAAAACATGAAGGTCATTCAATGTAGCAGGAACCTCTTTCCAAGTAAAAAGTAAAATACCACGCATACAGATACTGGCCAAGACAAAAAACAAAAGTTATGTCTATTAATGATTCTTTACCTAAGTGGCCATGTTCCTTTGACAATCTTTAGCATTGTGAGAAAATACTAAAAATTTAAAGTTTAATACCTGCCTGTCCCTATTTCCACAAAAGACTTGAAATATTTTAAAAACTAGTATTGTGGTGCTGGCAGGTGGTGTGGTGGTTAAGGGCACTGGATTCCCACATGGCCAACCGTGGTTCGAGTCCTGGACCTGGTGGCTTGCTTTCTCACTTTCCCTCTCTCTCTCCTCTCTCCCACTCTATCCCTCTCTGGTCAAATTAAAATAGATAAGTAAAATAAATGAAGTTAAATCAAATAATTCTTTTTTATATAAATAATAAATAAAATCTACTCCAAAAAATAAATAAAATAGTTCCTTGAAAAATAAAAACCTAGAATTGTAAGATGATCTATCAAGATAAAGTATTTACCTAAAAGTAATTGCACTTGGAGAATAAAGAATCCTTTTTCTTCTAGTTCTGTTTTTGTTTTTGTTTTTGTTTTTTTCCATAGGGTACATTCACTCATTGGAGACAAAGAGAAACAGAGAGAGGGAAAGTGAGAAGTCACTCCTCAGGGAGATGGTCATGCCACAATTCCCTCTTCTCCATTCTCCCCTCAGGATTTTGGGCCACATGCACAAACACCCTTGCACACGCACCCAGCACGTCACCCAAGCTTCCAGGTCCAGGACTTGAACCTCACGGCTGGCCATATGGAATCCAACCACTCCAACCACCACACTACAGACTGACCCAGGAATAAGAATATTTTTAACAAATAATTAACCTTTCTTTAGTGACATGGTGGGAGCTTCAGCTCTGGTTGGAAGCTACATTGTCAGTGCATATATGGCTCTGTAGGTATCCTCAAAGAGCTGAACACTGACTCTGAGAGCACTGGTGAGAGTTTCTGTGGCTTCCAAGGAGTCAGTCATCTTTGCAGTCGTCAGGAGAAGCGGGAACCTACAGCAGGTGGAGGGCACCACCTGCCAACCAGTAACACTTTCAGCTGCCCTGGACCAACAGTACACCACCATTTTTTTTCCCCCAAGACTAGGCAAATGTCTGGAATTCTTAAACAATCCTAAAGGCAGAGTTCTAATAAGACTAATGTACTATTCTTCTGCTAACCAGAGAAACTAGAACATACTGATTTGTTCTTAATATTTTTTAAGTGAGAAATGTATTTTTTTTTCTTTTTTTCTTTTTTTGGAGAGGTTTTTGCTATAGGGCGCGTGCACTCGCCAGACAGACAGAGAGAGACAGAGAGACAGAAAGCGAGAAATCACCCCCCACGGGGGATGGCCACGCCGCAATCCCTTCTCCTCCATTCTCCTCTCGGGATCTTGGGCACGCACACACACGCGCCCGGCATGAGTTTAAGCCGCCGGGTCCGGGACTCGAACCGCGGTCGACTACGTGGGAATCCAGTGACATAGCCATTACGCTAACTGCTGGTCCCAGAAATGTATTATTTTTATACCAGTAGTATGGTTCATGTATGTTTCAATAGTGAAATATAAACAGACCAAGGCAATTCAATCTTTTTTAAAGGTCGGCACAAATATGCCAGCTCTGAAGATCAGCATGACTTGTCTTGGGCCTTACGCTGTTTTGAAATGATTGGTCTGTGTTGAATAGTAAGATTTCTTCTAAAAAGAAAAGCAGCAAGGCAGGTTTATTACCATGACTTACCTTGAGCTTTTTGAGGAAAATGGAAATGGTTTTAAGAAAATATTGAGCGTAGCCTTAAAATCCCCTAAATGAATCTACATACACAGGCAAAAGGTTCGATGCCCAAAGATCATGTACCTTCTCGGCCCTTTGTCTGGGAGCCAAGTTCCGGTAGATACTCACAATTCCCAGCTCGCGGTGGGCGGCCACACCCTCTTACCTATCACAAAACCCTTGCATGGGTTTCAATAATTTCATCAGTTAACAAATAAACACACTGGACTCTGATCTTCAAACCAAATAACTCTGAGTTTACAGAGGACAGAAATTTCCGCAGGAAATCCCACATCTTATCTCTCCCTGGGCAGATCTAGATGTGTAGATCAATGCGTTCTACTCTTACATTTCCTAGGGACCAGCTCCAGAAAGAACACTCCTCGGTTGCTGCCGTATCTATGAAGTGTCCCTGTTCCATTGCTAATGTAGCAAGCACAGTGGAGAAGAATGCTCTCCGTCTTGGTCAGACCACCTCTGCACCACTCAAGTTCTGGGGACAACAATCCAAGGGGCCATGTTGGGTGGCTGAGCAAGCCAAGGAGTATAGTCAAGATCCTGAAAGCAATGTCAAGTGACAAATTATTGAAAAAGAACTGAAGATGTTTAGCCAAGGAGAGGGAGAGATAGAGAAAAGACTCTTACATTCTTCTCATTGAGATTTTATAGAAATGGTTTGTTTGGTATAGAAAAGGATTTTTTTTTTCTGGAGGTAAGAGGCAAGCAGATTTCAACCCTCTATAAGAAAGTACGTTATCATAATTAGATCATACTGTTTTTTCAAAGATAGGCTCCCTTCTCTGAAAGAATTCTCATTCGCCATCTGTTAGCAGTATTTTTGTACTAAATAGGAGGCTGGACTCCTAACCTCTAAGGTAGCTTTAAATGCTAGGTTCCTAATAGTATAGTTGATTGACTCATAACATATAATACTTATTAAAACATTGCATGAGAATTCTAAATCATTTCTAGAGTCAAGAATTTCTTCTAAAACAACCCAATAAGCCAAAATACTTGATTTTATGCCAGTAAATATGACTCCCATTATGTTATAGATAAAGCCATGAAAGCATGAGCTTCAATGTTAGATTCAGGTTCAAATCTCTTTCCTAATATTTATAACTTGTGACCTAGGCAAGTCTCTTAACCTCTTTGAGCTTTAACTTCTTCATTGGTAAAATGTTAAAATAGTAGTTAGTTCATGAGATTGTTGTAAGAATTATACAAGATAAAGAGCTCAGCGAAGTCTCCAGCTCAGAGAAATAATTAGACAACTTCTCGGGCTTTCCCACACCCCTAGAACCTGGGCTGGGGTGTGCCTTTCCCCTGTACTACATGCTCAGCAGACACACACACGAAGAGGAAGGTGGGTGAGGAAGGGAGAGGACACATAAATCAGCAAATATGTCTGAACATACATGACTCTTTATTTACATTTTTTCTTTTCAGATCATTCTAGATTCACATGCAGTTGTAAGAAATAATACCAAGAGCTCCCATGTGCTGGTCACGCATTCCTTTTTATATAATGCTACTTCCTTATATTGTTAAGCTCTGTTGTCAGCTTTTGTCCTCCATCCAATTTATTGATGCAGACAAGAGTGGAAATAACAAATGTTACTGAATTGACCCGGCCATAAAAGCACTGAGAACCGGGGAGTATGTCCTCCCTGGAGACCCGTGCAGTCACTCTCATTTTTTCCCTGTGGCTTGACTTACTCCCTGCTGAGCCTTCTCCGTCTAGATAACACCTGACACTGCTCTGTGAAAAGCAAGACTCCTGCTCTGTGAGGCTGAACTTCTTGGGTTCCTGTAAAATGGTAGTGTTGTGGCTCATTGGGCAAAGGATGTAGTTTGTGTTTAACATGGTAATATTCCAATGTCTATTGATTAGATCAATTAATATTCCAGTGGTGTGATGAGGTGGTATGTTTTCTTTCCTCCAAAAACAATTACTCTGTATTGACTGAGCTCCAGGGAGAACACATCCTAGGATATGGCTGAGGTTGGTTTCAATAGAGTTGGGGCCTTTCATGTGGAAAATTTTCTATTTAGCAATTACATGCAATGAGAAAACTTGGAATTCATAAATGGTTCAGTAAATCACAAGCCATGAAGAGTGCAGTAAAAGCCAAAGAGAGAAAGTCTGGGCATGATTAGTCACTTACAGCAAACCAGTATTTCCCCACAAATGGCCAGTCGAAAGAATTTGAAGGAAGCCTTAAAAAGAAAATACAGATTTCTGCACTAAACTACACTTATCCCAACATCTGATGGCTCTAATTCAATGGACCAGGTGAGGTCAGAAAAACAGTATTGCTATAAATCTTCATAGGACATTCTGATTAACAGCTAAAGTTGGGAACACTCTGAGCCAGTATGTTTCAATGTGATGATTGTGTGCTGATACTAGGAGAGAAAACTGAACACCTCCCTTCACCGCCCACTCCCAAACTTCTTAATTTCTTTTATTTCAAAATACTTTTAATGGGGTCAATAGGTAGCATAATGGTTAAGGCACTGGACTCCCACATAGTCAACCCCCCTTTTAATCCAAGACCCAGAGGCTTGAAACTTACGCTGGCGTGACTGTGCATGCCCAACATCCCAAGGGGAGAACGAAGGAGAAGGGACTGCAGCATGGCCATCACCCCTGGCGCTGTGATTTCTCACTTTCTCTCTGTCTTTATCTCTCTGATGAGCACACATGCCCTATAGCAAAAATCTCTGCAAGAAATAAATTGTGTATGTGTGATATATATATATATATATATATATATATATATATATATATAAATATATATACATCACATTAATATCACATTATATATTTTCTATATAAAATCTTTTATATATAAATAATCTTTTAGCCTATATCATTCAATGCTAAATGCAGTGATCTTCCTAACACCTTAGATAGAATGGGGTCTAGAGAAATATACACGTTTCTTTTTTACAATGAAAATAGCGATTTTTTAAAAAATTACTTCGAGGAGATTACCTAGCGGGAGATATTATAATGTCAATATCATGGCAGAATATGACTAACTCATCACAAATTTAAAGAGAAAAAAATACTATACCCCATTGCCAAAATATTTCACTGTGACCAAAAATAAAAATCAAAACAAAACAAAACTCACCAAGGGCAACCATCTTCTGTCTTATCCAGAAGTGAATGTAGGTGAAGAGCCTTGCCTAGGTCTATGCTTACGGTGATGACCACAAGAACTCTTCTCAGCCAACCCTCCCTAATCCCTACCCCACTCTGACAAACTCCTTGTACCTCCAAGAATCTCCCCACAAGGCTGTCACAAAGATGTGCACTTCTAAACCTTCTTTGTAAAGACAATGTAAAAAAGGTTGGGAGTCAATCTCTGATACTACAGACACCAACACATTCTGTCATTAAGTGCCTGTCTGAATATGGAGCTATTACATGGTAGCAATAAAATTAAACATTGTCACTGTCTGTTCTTTAATAGCTTACAAGTACTGCAGATTCAGAGTCCCCAAGCTAGAACTTCAAGAAATATCTCCTTAGTCTTTGAATGAAAGATAATCTCCATACAACTTTTCCTCACTTCCGCTTCACTTCGTAGCCTATATATAAGCGTGCTTAAAGCAGTAGGTACAAATGGACATAAATGACAACAAACAGATGAGAATATTAAGTGCAAGCAAAAGATCAGCCTGTATCATGCAATGTTGAATGAAGTGATCTCCCCAACACCTTAGAAAGGATGGAATCTAGAGGAATTTGCCTAAGTGGTCCATGGAAGGCTTCATTGGGCAAGAGTGGTCCTTTGAGGAAGAGAGTGCATTTTTAAAGATGTGGTCACCAGGTACCACAGACTCAATGGTTAGGGATGCAGTGAACATCAAGATAGATGGAAGCATCTCCTGTGTACCAGAATGCCCCAGTCACAAACAATTAACACTGAAGGTCCAAGTGTGATACACGCAATGGTACGTCTCAAAGAGGTAGAGTAGGAGCAGCAGCGTCACCCAGGAGCTTTTGAGAAACGCGGAGCTTCAGGCCTTGTTCCAGATCCACTGAATCAGAAACCCTGGGGGTGGCACCCAAGATCTCACATTTTAGCAGAACCTCCTGGTGCTTCTGATGTGAGAGCCACTAGATTATGAAGCCAGAACCCGACAGGTCTGACCAGACATTTCCTCTCAGGCTGTAAGAATCGAAACCTCTCTCCGACCGACCCCAGTACAGTCTTGACTTGGTACCGTTCTCATTTCTTACCCTCCTTTCCTCTTCCTCCTCTCCTTCTCTCCTCCTGCACGCGCACACACACACACACACACTGCAGCCCAATGAACACCTGTACAGTATTCAAAGAACTAAAAACCAGCCCTTATTTTCCATTCCTTGGAGAGTTTATTTCATAACATGTGCATAGTGCTGAGGCAAGGGGTGGAATTTAAACAATCCCTAATTAGGGAAGACGCACCACGTATTTATCACATTATGCTGTTGTGTATTTACCCTTTACCACTTTTGATGCATTTGCATATAATCTTTCATAATTCAATTCACTTGTTTAAACCCATGCTTTTATTTTCACTTATTTATTCAGAAGGGAAAGTTCGTTTGCAGAATGCTGGGGCCTCCCAGTGGCAACCATATGTCATTTCAGACTAGGATTTTATTCTGAGAGCTTTGGGGGAACGGTGCCCAAACGCTCAGATTCTCTCCCAGAAAAGTCATGACACAATTTTGCATAGAAAAAACACATGATGACTTTTCTGACAACCCAACAGATTTAGGCTAAGCACTTTATCTGAAACTGAGTACATCAGGACCCAGGCTGAGATTCTTCAGAGGTTGTCTGTGACTTTTCCACACTAAGTCTGTGTTCATTACTCGCTCAGCAGACGTTGACGATCTTCGGGTTCTGCTGATCAATCACCCAGAAATGAATACCAGTAAGACCATGGTGTTTTATGGGTGACCTGCTTGAATTCCAAGTGGATAATAGAGGCTGGGTGGGAGAAGCTCCAGGAAGAAACTCTTAATGGATCCAAGATTGTAAAATTCTCCTTTGGAAAATATGTTTATGGTAATGTCCTTGATTTGATCATCACGTACTGCATGTGTACATTGAAAAACATATCGTGTGCTGTAGAAAAGCAAAATGATTTTATGTAAATCAAAAATGATTTTTAAAAGACCATCAGAGATCCTAGGGTCCTTTCTCCTCCGTCTCCCCAGGGTTTCCATTCCTGCCATCTTGCCTTTGAGAATGTGACTGCTCCCCAGTAGCCATGTCCCACCACAAGTGTTAAATACAGCTTTTCCCCTCTTGGTTCTAGAACATTCTGTGGCTACCCTATCTCATTATCACCCTCCTTGGTGGCTGTGGGTACTGACTGACCCTTGCCCTCACAGAACCATGCCCTCTGACTCTGTAGCAGCTCACCTCCTGTCCTTGTCCAGGGCTCCCGGTGGGCTTCAGGGCTTGCTCAGCACAACCAGCCTCCCAGCAGTGAGTGCTTGTCACCTGGTCCATGAGCTAATGGACACCAGAGGCCATTTCCACTGAGATAAGCACTTTGCTGCTGCTGAGTGTCCTCGGTCTCTGCTCAGAATCCTTTCACTCCCCTCTTTGGATGTAGAAGGCCATAGTCAACCCATGCCCTCGCCCTGTAAGACTGCTGAAAGGTGGTTTCCAAGAGCTGGTGTTTGCACATCATCCAGGCTTGACTGTGCTGATGCCATAAGCACTGCCTCCTAGTAACAGCCTGTAAACATCAGTGTCATTCACAGAGCGGGTCACAAACACAGGGATCAGGTGATGCTTTAAAGTTCAGCCCCACCTCCTTGGCATTGGCTGCCGAAAAGTCACCTGAGGGCATCGTCCACTTCATTCACTTCATTCTTCCCAAGCCGTCTTTCAAAATCAAGGGCAGCCTTTGCTTCCACCCAGTGTCCCCTTTATACAAGGGGGTTTTGTCTTGTTTCCCAAAGCCAGCTGTCCTAAGATCAACATATATCTTTAAATTATTTCATATAACATGTGTCCAGTATTTCTGGCAAAGGAAAATGTACTGAAGTCTTTACTGAATATACATATAACCACACTCCCAGAGATACATTTTGAAAGGGAGTTGACCTTTCAATGTACATCTCAAGAGTATCCCACCTAAGCTAATTTATGCTCAGAAGACAAAGACAGGATTCACTAAATTGGATAGCTTCAAATTAGCAAGAGTAAAATTCGCATTCGTAATTTTCTTTCAGGTTTCAAACTGGATGATGTGCATAAGGCAATGCCCAGAAAAGAGCACAGGCTTTGGTGTCCTGGAGAACAAACGAGGTTCCCATCCCAACTGCCACACGTGTAGCCTGGGGAAGTTGCCGAACCAGGATACCTTCATGTGTAAATTGGCTTGATACCTCTAGAGTGGCTGGAAGATTCAGTGAAATGGAAACTAAAACAGACCCGAAAGCAATGAGTATCCCATCTGTGGTAGTTATTATTTCAGCAAGGGTTAACAGAAGCTACCATTTTTTCCAGCGAGTACGTCTAACAAGGTCACTCTCCTGTACCTCTAAAGCATAACACATGCTATTCCTTCTGGCCAGAATACCTCCCCTCTCCTCTCTGCCTTTCTCTTCCTCCTCCTTCCCCCCAGCTACGGCTTCCTTCTCCAGGAAGCCCTCACTATTCCCTAGCTATAGATTAGCGTCCCTGCTATCAGGACACCTGCACTGTTCGTGTGCACTTCCTTCCCCACCACACCATTGACATCTATGCCTCTGCATGTCTGCCCCTGCCTACCTTACTCACTGTTGAATCTGCAGCCCCTGTTGGCACATTGTGAATTTTCAGCAAATAGTGAATGAAGGAGAACCATTAGGTGGCTTCCTAAAGAAGAAAATCTGAAACACAAGAAAAGTGACAGGTAGTTTCACTAATTATTTTTGCATTCTTATAATTGCTGTTAAACCCCCTTGAATTATTTCTTTAAAAACATCTGAGATCTATTCCCAAGAGCACTAGCATCTTGTCTTCCTCACCCCAAGAATGCTGTGCAGAATTATTCCTCAATTTTTCTTTACAATACATGATCGTAAAATATGTTTATCATGTTGACATCCTTCTAATTCTTAAATGACTACCTATTAATCACAGAGAGCCAAAGGAAGGAGGAAATCCTTGGTAGAAAATTGTTAATAATTTACTAGTTGCAAACTGTACTTTTACCTCTGAACACCAGGTGGGTAGAAACATTACTCATGTTTTTTAATCTAAGAATTTCTTACATTTTTATGGCCTGTCCTTTGGGCTTATTTATGATGGTTTGTGACAAAGAGACAACCTTTGCTATTATGATTTAGACTCCACCAACAAAGGAAACACAGAGAGAGATAAGAAACCCAAATTAAATCATGGCACTAGATAAGAAAACCCAAATTAAATCATGGCACTAGGGGGTGGGGGAATCCAGTGAAGGAAAAGGGCTGACTCATAATTTAAAATTAGCAGGGAAGAATAGAGGCATTACAAACTGTAGACAATGAAAATATAGAAATTTCCAAACCTAAACTAGAAACCCTAGAATTTATCAAATAGGCGATTTCCCAAAACTTGTGCCCTGCATTTGTGACATCAAAAAATAACACCTGACTCTTACACTATTTTTAATGGCACATTTTAATCTTATTCTGCTTTTCTTTGGGAAAATTTCTTTTTCTTATGGTAGAATGTTAGTGACTGGCAGCAGATCCTCAGTATTTTTCTCTTTTTTTAATATTACTATTATACCATTAATATTAATATTAATACCATTTCCCACAAAACTGACTTGAACATATTTCCATTTTAGAGATCCCTTAAAATTCCTTGATAATGAATGTCAGCTCTAAAATTTGATTGGATTTCAGAGAAAAGCCACTGTTATAGAAACAAAGAAACCAAGAGAACTGAGCTTGCCCTATAAAAGCACTGTTCATTATAGAGGCCAAAGGGTAGTTCAACCGAATAAGCACGCAAGAACCCATGCCCAGCTATCTAAATACTACCCGGCAGTGCACGATCTGAGTAAACACTAATGTCCAGCTCAGGAATCCTAATAAAAGGAGGTAATTTGACCTTGGAACTAATTGCTACTACGGAAGGCCACCCAAGACACCACTGTCCCATTAACACTTGCATGTATTTATGCAGAACGCTGCCTTTGCTTTTGTGCGGAATTTGGAAGCAGAGCAAATATTGACATAGGGCTTGCAGGTGATATGCCAGACTAAATTTCACATGGCAAAATCAAACAGGTCGAAGCCTGGGTGTGGAACTCTTCTGTGAACCACTTCCTGGCTTCGAGAAGAAGATATTAAGACCTCGGTCCGCACATATACACACTGACAGAAATTTCCATTGGTTTTTAGATTTCCCTTTGCCTGTATCCTTTACCCCATGTTTGTGAATCTATTTACCGTCTGTCTTGCAAATTTTGTTTCCTATTTTTGCCTTTCAATTTGGTTTAAAAAATGCACATATTTGACAAATTTTATTTCTTCCACATCAGATTTCCATGAAAACTAAATTAAAATAAAGTAGAAAGAAGCCCAGTATATTAATTTTCTTTTAGTCTTATCAATAAGCTTACTTGTCTGGTTTACTTAGGATGATTTTTATATTTTTTCTGTCTAGAACTTGAAATCTCCAGCTTGTTTTCAAAGTTAGTATGTGCAAGGGACCAGCAGCTGGCATAATGGCCATGTTGCTGGACTCCCATGTAGTCAACAGTGGTTCAAGTCTCAGACCTGGTGGCTTAAATTCACGCTGGGTGCATGTGCGTGCGTGCCCAAGGTCCCGAGAGGAGAACAGAAGAGTAGGGATTGCAGAGTGGCTATCTCCCCTGGGGGATGATTTCTCGCTTTCTGTCTTTCTGTCTCTCTCTGCCTTTCTGGCGAGCAACGTACCCTATAGCAAAAACTTCCAAAAAAAAAAAAAAAGAAAAAAGAAAAGTTAGTATGTGCAAATCTCTTCTTGTATCAAACCCCTACCCAGCGGACATATTTTCCTACCAAAGGATATTCAGAAATATCTATGTGGTTATATTCAAATGGCACTACTTAAAACAAATTAGACATAGTTTTTGTTGTCCATAAAGACCAGGCATTAACAGAAAATACCAAATTTCTAGACTCTGAGGCCTTAAAGAATAAAGAAACATTCCATTCTGCTGTTTTCTCCCATGATAATGAGTTTATACTACTGGTTGTAAATCTGTTAGGAAGATACCTGATATCACCAATTTTTTTTAATTCAAAGCAACAATAGAAAACAGAATATCAATATGGAATGAAAAAAATTTAATTCTAGTAGACAAAAATTAGTACAAAAGAAACTGGCTATATAGTTAACTTCTAGGATAGAAGATGTTAATGCAGTACCTAGTTATTAATTCTGGACAGAAAACTCTCCTGGTCGCCTGTGTCATTTCAAGCTGTGGCACGTTCCCTGCAGGTTAGTAGGTATGTCCACAGTGGGGCAAGGTTAGTAGGTATGTCCACAGTGGGGCAAGGTTAGTAGGTATGTCCACAGTGGGGCAAGGTTAGTAGGTATGTCCACAGTGGGGCAAGGTTAGTAGGTATGTCCACAGTGGGGCAAGGTTAGTAGGTATGTCCACAGTGGGGCAAGGTTAGTAGGTATGTCCACAGTGGGGCAAGGTTAGTAGGTATGTCCACAGTGGGGCAAGGTTAGTAGGTATGTCCACAGTGGGGCAAGGTTAGTAGGTATGTCTACAGTGGGGCAAGGTTAGTAGGTATGTCCACAGTGGGGCAAGGTTAGTAGGTATGTCTACAGTGGAGCAATAACTACTCTGCATAACCTCTATTAAAACCTTGGCAATCAGTGTGTTCATTCTATTGGAAATCTAACAAGTGGGCAAGAGTTAGACTGAGGGTCTTAATAACACAGTTTCACTTGTCAAAATGACAGATGGAAAGGGGCAAATATTCACATTGGAACTCACTTGGCCTGAAGTTAATAAAGCAATTCTTACTCATTTAAAACAAACAAAAAAATTCTGAGAAGAAACTTACTTCAAATTACATCTTTTGAAATGCAATTACTGTACAATTGAATCTAGAAAAGTATGGAGATAGATGAAGAGTGGATAAGTACATAGAGCAAAGCGAAACAAGAGAGATGGTGTGTGTGGGTGAGTGTTAAAATGTGTGAGTGAATGCTATAAACAGAAGGAAACAATAGATAGGGAACATTGAGTTTGACAGATTGACACAGAGAGAAAGAGAAACTCTAAAGAACCATATGGTTGGTTTGAGCCTAACACTGTCTCTGCAAGGACACTTTAACTATTCTACCTAAAAATAACTTAGCAATAATATTCAAACTTTTGTCTTTTTGCAGAAGAATGATTTTTTTTTTTCACTGTTACCCCAAGGCCCCTGCTGCTACACCAACTACATTCGGGTCCTGGAAACTTCTGAGGAAACTTGGGACTCTATTGACCAATCAAAACACACTATGGCATTAAATTTATATTTCCCAAAATCAACAGATACTAACATAGCTGGGGGTAAGAAAGTAGGGGCAGAACCTCAAGGAAAAACACTCTCAAAAGTCCTAGTATCTGACCTCTTCATGTTGGCCTGCCTCAGGACTCAGTCCTTGTTGTAACTCTGTCTGTTCACTCCTTCCATTTTTCACTGAGATTTTTGAAGTCCCTCTGTACATCTGTCTCCAAAGACACCACTTCTACTTGGTGTGTGACAGATACCCTGGACTTCAGGGGTCACAGAGGTGCACACCGACCATCCTCTGGCTCATGGGGGTGGCAGAACAATCACTGTGGGAGGGCAGTAGATCACAGCCCATAACATCCTCACCCTGACTTTTGAGCATTTACACTTACTTGCAAACTACTCTAAGCTTATTCCTCCAGGGTATGCCCAGTAGCTCAGACACTGTAGAGGAGGCCTTGAAACTGTCTTTCCCTCGTGTTCTATGCTCTACGTGTGGGAAGGTCTGTCAGCTCTAGCTCTAAGACGTTCAGACCCTACCACTGCTCACCCTGGTGCAGCTGCCCTGCTCAGACTGCCATCCTTTCTTTTTTTTTTTTTTTTTTTTTTTTTTTTCTTTTTTTGGAGAGGTTTTTGCTGTAGGGTGCGTGCGCTCGCCAGACAGACAGAGAGAGACAGAGAGATAGAAAGCAGGAAATCACCCCCCAGGGGGGATGGCCACACCGCAATCCCTTCTCCTCCATTCCCCTCTTGGGATCTTGGGCACACACGCACACGCGCCCGGCGTGAGTTTAAGCCGCCGGGTCCGGGACTCGAACCACGGTCGACTACGTGGGAGTCCAGCGACATAGCCATTACGCTAACTGCTGGTCCCAGACTGCCATCCTTTCTTGTCTGGAGGGCTGCCACAGCCTCCTAACTGGTGTCTATATTCTCTTCGCAAGTCATCATCCAGAATAATCCTTGCATGAAGTATCAATTCACTTCTATTTTCAAACACCTGCATTGATTTTCCATTTCTCCCAAAGAAAAGCCAAAGTTCTCTCCACGGGCTAAGAGGTTATAGCAAACACTGAAGAGCTGCTGAGGTCCTCTCCTAAATGACTAACTGCCCTGCCGGACGTGCTGCTGGCCGTCAGCCCACAGGGATCCACATCCTCAGGATTGCCACAACTGAAGGAGGCATCTGACCCAAGTCTGGGAGCCTTCCCAGGGTAGCTCTGTCCAGTGGTGAAGTCACCTGAGCTTAGCAAGGCCCAGGCGCCTTACCCCAGTTGGAACTTCTCTGAAAGGCCGCTGTGGAGCCCATGCCTGGGGTAAACTGAGCCCACGCTGGGCGCGCACTGCATCATGTCCTCTACTTCTGTCCTCCCCCCTCCCAGGGCACTCCCCGTAGATGAGCGGCACACACAGCCCACTGGTTCTGTTTCTAAGGAACTAGCCTGCAGCAAAGGTCCCACGTGATCCAGCTCTCCCACAACCCTGTGACTCTGTGTCTCTCCCGTTCCCATTGCTTGCTGTACACCATGCACACTGGCCTCTGATACATCCCTCGAGGGCACTGGCACCCTGCGTGAACGTTTCTTCTGCCTGGAACACACTTCTCCAGATATCAGCACCAATACCTCCCTCCCCTCCTTCAGTTTTGCTTAAATGTCATCTTCTAAATGTGCCTACCCGGACCTGCCTGAGTAGGAAATACAAGTTCCAGGAGGAATAGTTCTCACTTCCTTCTCATGTATTTGTTTATCCTTCTGGATATGTATTTCATTTAGAAGAACAAAAATTACTATTTTAAGGACCTGCTGACAGTGCAGTCGTTTCCAGCACAGGCTTTGGGCTCAAATAGACCTGGGCTTGAGCACCCCAAAGCTGCCCCTAGGCAGATGTGTGACCTGGGGCCTCTGAGCCTCAGTTTCTCTATCTGTGAAGTACAAATAAAATAATTATATATACGTGTGTGTGTGTGTGTGTGTGTGTGTGTATTTTTTTTTCTTTTTTGGAGAGAGATTTTTGCTAGAGGTGTGCTCATCATAGAGACAGAGAGACAGAGACAGAAAACAAGAAACACCCCCTCCCCAGGGGAGATGCCCACACTGAATCCCTTCTCTTACATTCTCCTCTTAAGATTTTGGGCATGTATGCACAAGTGCCAAGCGTGTTTCAAGCTGCCAAGTCCAGAACTTGAACTGTGATCGGCCATGTGGGAGTCCGGTGACGTAACCATTACACCATCTGCTGGTCTCAAGACAACGATAGTACTAATACCTCTTAGAATGGTTGTGAGAATTAAATGACTCCATGTAAATAATAGACTGTGGAAACAACAAAGATTCATGTGAATATTGGGGATTATTGAGAGATGGTCCTATGAACCACGCATACCAGAAAATCCCTGGAGTCTACTTGCATGCCAGCATAGGAGGGAGGTCATAGGAAGTAATCTTTTTTTTTTTTTTTCTTTTTTTGGAGAGGTTTTCACTATAGGGCGCGTGCGCTCGCCAGAGAGACAGAGAGACAGAAAGCAGGAAATCACCCCCCAGGGGGGATAGCCATGCCGCAATCCCTTCTCCTCCATTCTCCTCTCGGGATCTTGGGCACGCACGCACACGCGCCCGGCGTGAGTCTAAGCCACCGAGTCCGGGACTCAAACTGCGGTCTACTACGTGGGAGTCCAGCGACATAACCATTGCACCAACTGCTGGTCCCAGGAAGTAATCTTTTTAGCCATGGTCAACCCTGAGTGCACTGACAACTTTAAGTAAAGCAGAAAGATTTATCATAAAAGAGCAAGTGTCATCCCGAGGGCTCAGTGACAGCCCAATAAACATTACTGGGGACACTGCAGAGAGGAGCCAACAAATACAGGTTAGGCAGTTACATGGTACAAATCCTAATTCTCTGCTCTCTTTGCACTGGCTTTAATCACTTCAGACTTCATTCTAATCTCTAAGGCCCATGTGGAAAAAAAAATCACCAATTTCAAATATCTAGTCTATGAATGTTCATCAGAATGGTTTTACACTTTAAAAACAACCATATGGCTGGTTATTTGAGATTAGAGGGCTAACTCTTTTCATGTGTATTTTCAACCCAATTTTTTACATTTATTTGTTTCTGTGATGCAAAACAACTGTTAATTGACTTTCAAGTAAAATAATAACTCCTCCAAAAATCTCAATATTTTCATGCGTACTTTTCTTCATTTTTCACTTAGGAGAGTGTGAAGTCCTTGATATAACCTCAACTCCGCAAGTCTGACTGGCTTCAGAGCCTGCACTGGAGACCCAGCCAGCACGCAGAGATGAGGGACCTCCTGTGAACGAAGTCCACAGGAGTCTAACATGTACCTCTGCAGCATGCAATTGCCTTTTCCTATTTACGTGTGGATCTCACTATAGTAAATTTATTTTTTCTAAAGAGAATCATACAAATCCATGTTTAAAAGAATTAATAAGAATGCTCATTTTAGAGCCATCATTATTAAAAATCAGCTTTTGTATTTATGCATTAAGTATATTAATAAGTCCAGTCACTGTGGCACTGTGATAAAACAGTGGAAGACTGCAGTTCAAATCTCAGCTAAACCTTAAAAACATGCTGGGTGTGCATAGGGGTGCCTGGGATCCTGAAGAGCTGGGGGGCTGGGGGCAGGTGATCATGGTGTTTTGAGGCCCTGCTGAGGGTTCTTTCTACCTCTTTGTCTTGTGCTTATGCACATGCTTTGAATCATAAAAAGAAAAGAAATAATAGCAACGAGTGTACCATTTATTATAATAATAATGGCCACAACCACAGTGACACACAGTGCCGCTGCATGGGAGGCTGGAAACCACCTAGATTTGATTCTCAGGTCAATCTAAACACACTAGGTGCAGTTGCACTGGCCTGTCACTTTAGCTAATTGGAAGGACAGGGCAGCAGGTTTGCAAGGCAGTGAGATCCTGTCTCTTCCTCTCTCTTTATTTCTTGCAAGAAAATAATGATAATAATGGATGATGCCATACAGGGATAAGAAGGGTAGACAATGACATGGTCTGACTTTGACAAAAGTGTCCACGGCCACTTAAATAAAAGATGGCTGGAGTGCTGACAGAGATAGACCGGGAGCAGGTTACCCCCAGCCCTGCAGACCCATGCGTGGTATTTGAGAAAAGCCCTGCATTGGGTAAGGTGAATTTGGAGAACTACCTGTTATTTTCATAGTGGCGTGTGTGTGTGTGTGAGAGAGAGAGAGAGAGAGAGAGAGAGAGAGGGAATGTGTATTGGTCTCCCCTTGAGAAAGTCCGTAGTAATCAGACTATTAGGGTTTTCTTTAAAGCAATAATTGACTGGAGATTGCTTTAGCACATCTGTGTCCTCATTCGAGGGTATCATGCACTCCTCCAATTTTTCTTCGTAGCTTTATACAACTTAATATTCAGGCTAGGGAAGCTGGAAACTTCCTCCAGGTCAAACAAGTCCTTAAATCTATCAACAAACTGATTTTCTTTCTCAAGCCTGAATTTCATGACCCAGAGGATGGTGGTAGTTTCTTTGCACAGATGGTCAAAGGTAACAAGGAGTTCTTCCAAGAAAGGATGAGCATAGACTACATCCGCTGCCAGGATATAGTCAAAATTATTTGAAGACCTGGGGAAGTTTGTATCTAAAGATACTCCCCAGGAGAGTTCTTTAACCTGAGGCAAATGCTTGCTCGTCTTGGTGTTTCTAGAAATATTGTATTGCAGGTTTCCAAGTAAGTCAGGTAAATCTGTGGCAGTTACACGAGCTCCTGGGAAACAAAGAACAGTAGAAAAAGTGAGCCTCGTGGGGTCGAGTGAAACAATCAAGTTTCAAGCCAACATGCACTCTGTGGTTCTGCACAATTATTACCAGTCCTGGGGAAAACACTGGCCAGGTCACGCAGAAAGAGAATGCCTTTTAATATGGACACTAAAGCAGCTATATGCCTCCTCTTACCTTAAAATAATAATAATAATAATAATAATAATAGTAATAGTAATAATAGAGTCCCATGGGACTTTTACACACCACTGCATTTTCTCCTCTCCTGGCTTTCATTTGTTTGTTTTGTTGTTCTTTTGTTGCTGTCATTTCATTTACTATATGCAAAGAGAGAAATCAAGGGAAAGGGAAATTCATAATATTTGTTGCCATCACTAGAACACTGATGAAAGATGAGCAGGTACTTCCCTAAAAACGCTCTGAGCCTCAGTCCTATGAGACGGATTGAGAGTATGTTGAGAGTATGTCACTCTGGGCATCCTAGAGTTGAACCGGAAGTATTCATGTGAGATGTGGAGGGACGAGGAAGACTTTTCCATGGCATTACATGGAAAGTATCGTCACATCCATGTCTATGGCCATAGTTTCAACTTGGCCCCATCACAAAAGTAAATCTTCTCATCAAAATAAGTTTAAAAAGTGACTACAACATCCACATAGCACCCTTGAAGCCAAATATCAGATTAAGAATGAACGCTCAGATGAAGAAAATATGAACAATTCTAAATTAAAAGGGAATAGTGTGTGGGGGGAGGGGTAATCTGTCAATGAATCTGTACTTGACTGATTCCACAGCATGAGATGAGCACAGACCAAGACAAAGAGAGGGAAAGCAGAACTATTACAGAAGACAGCCTCGTTCAGCTCACACCAAACTTAGACCCATCCTACCTCATGTCAGGTTTCCCTGGGCATTAATTGTATTTTGTGAAAATATTAAAATGGGAAGGAGAGGTGCTAATCTATGGAGAATCACACAAATAGGAGCCTTCACATTCTATCATGGGCAGGCCTATCATTTTGAACAAATCTTCTTAAAAAAATTCCAAGATTGAGAACACACCTCTGCCCATATTGAATATAGACTGAATATTGGACTTAAGATCTTTACATCTTAAGATATGTAAAAACACTACAATTGTCAGAATACTAACTAAATAAAGCCTCCATCTTTTGGTATTTGTTTCAGGGTATACAAGCAGATATAAGGGATTGAATCTTTTTAATAAAATAAATGGCTTCCCAAAACACCAATTCGACTCTTTATGTGTGGGAGCTTCCAGGTATAAATCAAATTGTGACGATTTCTGTCCATACTAAATGGAATAGTGACTTTGGAAAGCAATATCTGGATGGAGCAACTTTTTTTTTTAATATTTTGGAGGACTTCAAGGATCCTAAATCTCTCCAGTGTTTAGAAAGTAGTAAATTGCTAAATCTTGAATTCCTCTCAAGATCTTAGAGTGGCAGGTGTGCAATTCTGAAGATGAAGGAAATCAAGACAGACTCGGGTAGCACCCATCAGGAAAGGCGGCTACATTAAAACAGCGAAATAGATTAACAACAAGAGAAAACGACTGAGCTGAAGCGAGCTCAGGCACACAGAGACCACCACACCTTCAGCTGGAAAAAAAGGGTTGGTGAGAGAATGAGGGTCATGAAAGAAGAATGGAAAGAAACTGGGAAAATAAATTCAAGGACAAGCACCTAGAAAACAAAAAAATAAAAAAATGTGATGTGTATGTGAGTTCTAATATTTCTTGCCTATTCTAACAGGTGCTTTTTTCATAAAAGCATAGGGTTTTAAAACCCAAAGGGAACCCACAGCTCTAGGGGCATATTGAAAAGAGACTAAACGATAAAGCCCGTCAGAATCGGAGCCGTCCACACACATCTATAGCTATCAGGATCCTTGAGTCCACCTCCCACTTAGAATGCTTCCTCCAAGGCTTGGATTAGCACTCCATGGGAAAGACTCACAACTGACACAGGAAGTTCTGAAAGAAACCTGTAAGGAGACTTATGTTGGCAGAAGGTCTTGATGAAACTCATTCAAACCATTAAAGAGTTGCAAATAGGCCTGAGGTCATAGGATTCTGGATGGTAAAAGCCGCTGACATTATTTCATCATTATTTCATCATTAAATGCTACTCAATCCAAAACACTCACTCACCAAGTAAGCTTGCCACAATGGAGACTAGCCCTGTTCCGGCTCCAATTTCAATCACATTTTTGTCAACCATATTATACTGCTTTGCATTTCTTTCCAGAAAATAGCATAGAACAAGAGCCTATGAAAAATAAAAAAAGGAGTGCTTGAAGAGTAATATCAGAAAGTAAAATGGAGCTCTATTGAAGATGACAATAGTGCTATGATATGTGTGAGTGTGTGTGTGTATGTGTGTGTTCATGTACATCACTCCAGCAGACTATTAGTGGAAGTAAATCCTAAAGTTTCAGCATTTAGGCTAGAAAAAGTCCATGGAGATTTCTGGGAGGAAAAAAGGGAAATAACTAAACATACAGAATTCAGTTTCTTAGTACTGATCATATTTTAAAAAAAGAATTCTGGGGCCAGCCAGCCCACAGCACAGTGATTAAGGGAGTTGGTCTCATGTGCCCAACTGTGTAGTTCGAGTCCCTTCCCAGGAGATGTACTCAAAATCCTGAAAGAAGGGAGAAATAGAGAAGGGATTACAGAGTGGCATTCCCATTGGGGTACTTTCTCACTGCCCCCTCGGCCCCTACCATATTTTTGCACAGAAACAGAAAAATACATCATGACTCTTCTGACAACCTACTAGGTGGAGCTGGGCCCAATGGGAGTAGTGAGTCCACCACCTATCATGGGACAGTTAGCAAAAGAGGGAAGGACTTTTAGAATGCTCTGTGTGAGACCAAGCAGATTTCACTATTGTTGTTTAACTCACACAGAGCCGGTAAAATGGAAAATAAGAATGTCCACTCTTCTATTGGGCTAGATGGTGGCACAGCAGTAAAACTTGCTCTTCGAGGGAGACCTACACGGGAAGGTTCCATCCCAGGTGCACGTTTACTGGCTTTCCTGCATATGCAAGGCAGCACCTCTGATCTGGACTGACGAGGCTGGGCTGGACTGCAACACCAGGATTCTGATAGGTACTGTCTGTGTCTCTCTGTCTCTTCTACCCATGCAAAAAATAAGTAAATAAACTTAAATTTAAAAAGATATTTACTACTCTAAACTCTTCTAATCATAGAAAAGAAGGTGTAAACAACCTGCTTAGTAAATGTACACATTTTGGTAAGACCAGAAATTGAGTTAATTGGTGAAAACAAATTCCCAGGCCTATGATTTCTAGACATTAGTGTCATTTGAGGTCACAAAGTAAAACTATGAAACAGGTTTTGTTTTATTTTGTTTTCCAGGACAAAATAATGAACAAAGCTGACTGGAAAATAACTGGAATATAACAACATTTTTATACCGATGGCCAAACGACAGCACCGTAACAATCCATGGCTTCAGTAATCCGGATCTCATGACCAACAAAACGAAAACCTTCCCAGGAAGTGGTTGTTATCCGTGTGGGAACAAAACACCTGGCCATAATCTCTGTGACCACCTGCTTGTCATCGTGGTCTTCTGTGGTCTCTGGAAAGGAAGAAAAAAGGCCAAGAAGAAATGCAGTATTTCTTCTTAGTCTAAGTTACTTTCGAGTATTCATGGACTTCAGAAGAAATAAAAGAGTAAAGCAAACTATTTGAAATGACTCATAATACAAGCTAACATTTCACACATCAGGGTGGAAACATCTTTCTGATTTTTACTGAATTTGAAATCACCGCTATCCGTTTCTGCAATGCTACATTAAACAAATAGTAATTGACATTCTTTTTAAAGCAATGTATCTTAAGGGCCACCATTAGTACATCTAGAGCAAGAGAAAGACTGCAGTTGGAACAGATCACGTCACTACTCACGTGGCTACACAGAAAAATTCCCGTTATTTCTGTGTTGTCCAGTAGTGCATCCTTAATGACCCGCTTTTATTCAGACACAGGATATTTAATACCACCCAACAATATGGGCTATTATTATTATTATTGAATTTGACATTATTATTTGGGGTAACTCACGGCACCTTAACATCTACAACATTACATCAAGTAAATAAGTAGCATTAACCACCAATAACTGAGCACATACTTGACACTCCAAACTAGGTTAAATGCACTGTTAGGATATTTCATTTCACTTTCGTAACAATCTTGTAAAGGAGACATTATTTTCACTTCTACACATAACAAAAGTAAGATTCAGACAATGTACATAAACTGGACCAACCTCATACAATTTGTAAATGAAGAAGTCGAAATGTGGGCTTTTTTTGTTCCACAGTCTCTTCTCTAAATATTAAAAAGCTATGATGTCAGGACCAGCAGGTGACATAATGGTTACGTTGCTGGACCCCCACATAGCTGACCGCGATTCAAGTCCTGGACCCAACAGCTTATGAAAGGCATGTGTGTGTGTGTGTGTGTGTGTGTGTTTGTGTGTGTACCCAAAATCCCAAGAAAAGAATGGAGGAAAAGAGATTGCAGTGTGGACATCACGCCAGGGGGTTATTTCTTGCTTTCTGTCTCTCCAGTGAGTGCACACACCCTATAGCAAAAATCTCTCATTAAAAAAAAAAAAAAAAAAAAAAAAAAAAAAAAAAGAGCTGCGACGTGGCCAGGAGGTGGCATGGTAGTTAAGGCACTGGACTCCCACATGGCTGACCACAATTTGAGTCCCGGAATAGGAGGCTTGTTTTCTCACTTTCTCTTTCTCTCTCTAGTGAGCATATGTGCCTTATAGTAAATTGAAAATAAAATAATAATAACAAATAAAGAAATAATTCTTTAGAAACTACACAAAGAGTATGATGTTATTTTACTGAAAACTAGTTATGGAGCAAAACATACATCTGTGTCTAAGAGCCCATCTCCTTACTTATAAAACGTGAAAGACAGAAGAACCTACAGCATGTCATGTTGGGAGACTCCAACAAGATAATGACTGGCGTGCTTAGCACACTGTTACATAGGGCCCAAATTATTATTATCTTGACATTATTATAGTTGTCATTGTTACTATTTTAATCATAAAATTAAAAGACAAAACAGGATCAAATGTTGGACTTCTGGCGCACACTTGAAAATTCTAATATTAAATAAGGAAGGGAAAAATCCCTGTGGCCAAGGTAACTCGGGTATGGCTTCATAAAAGATGTTTGTCTTAGGCTTAGCCTTTGACCTAAAATGTGGTTTTCATTGTAAGCTATTTATTTCTCACAACAGTCTTTAAAATCCATTGAGCCTTCAATCTTGCTCCTTTCCTCTCAGTTCTGGTGAGCATCCTGCTGTCTTCGTACCTACTCTGCACTAACACATCCAGGCTTAGATCTCTCCACAAGAAAAAAATGGAAAATACAAACCAGCTTTGAGTACATGGAGGGAACAGCATTATGAAAACCAAACAAAAAGGAAACATCATTTTTAATTCCTTAAATAGGAAGAGATGAAGCAACAAGGATTCATTTTTAAAACTTAAGCTAGGGGATCAGCAGGTGGTATGGAGTTAAGCCACTGGACTCCCACAGGGCTGACCATGGTTCAAGCCCCATACCCAGTGGCTTGAAAATCACACCGGGAACCTATGCATGTGTGCCTAGAATCCCAGGAGGAGACTGGAGGAGAGGAGATTGTGGCATGGCCACCCAACTGGGAGTTATCATTTCCCTTTCTCTGTCTCTCTCCAGTAAGTACACATGCCCTATGGCAAAAATCTTAAAAAAAAAAAAAAAAAAAAAAAACACACACACACAACTTCAGCTAGAACGACTTTTGTTCCCTGGTCATTGGTCATTTATTTCCTCAGGGCCTGCTGTCATGTGCCAGGCTCCGTGTTGGATAGTGGGAATACAGTAGTTAACCAGACAGACAGGGCTCCTACCATTGGGAAAACTAGAAACTCCTGGACACAATTTATCTGAATGTTAGCAATACACATGGTCAATTCAGGGCAACAATATGGAGAGTCACGCAACTGGATCCAAGTTAGTTTTGCCAGTGTCCCCAAAGAACTTGGCCTCTGTGCCCACCTGGACAGGTCTTTCTAATAAACAGTGTGTTCTCGGCTTTGCCCTGTGATGCCTTTGTTAATAGTGTGACTGCTAATACTAAGAGTATGATCAAATTTCCAGATGATATAAACATGATTGGGATACAAGTATGACAGATAACTAATGATGTGCAAAATATCTTACTGGGCTATCATAGTATGTGAAACTTAACAAAGATAAGTATAAAGACCACATTCAGGCTAAGCTTAGCACTGCTATTTGATGGGGGAAACAAATACAAGATCTAACTGGCCACAAATATAAGGCAAAGGCATAATATGACTATCAAAAAAGCCAGCACACTCAGGCCATGGTGACGATATAATCTCTAAAATTAATTAGGTAAAGACTCTGTTCAATTTTGTCCTAGTCAGATCACATGGCTAGCCCCACATTCAGGTAAGAAAGCCCTGTTTCAAAGGAACACCAAGAAATTGTGGTGAGAAGACTGGAACCTCAGTTTGGGGAAACCAACATATCCATCATAAAGAAGAAAAGACCCAAGGGAACATAAGAGTTTTCACAAATGTGAAGGACTAGGGAGTAAAGAAGAGTAGACTGTGTTATGTTTGTGGGTCCCACTTAGGATCCAGACAGATCTATATATTCCCCGAAAGAACTCCAACTTGACTACACCCCACATCAACAGCCCAACCTACCACCCCATTTTACCACTACCAGAAACATTGACCTTGATAGAGATGCAGCAAAAATAGAGATAGAAAAATTGGTATTCTTTCAAAGACCTGCCTTCTAATCTAGTACACTGTATTTTCACTTAAACAACTGTATGCAATCACATTCAGGAAGAAGCTGAAGCAAATAATATCAGTAATATTGGAATTTTAACTTTCATTTCACTAAGTGCACTTGCCTTGCTAAATTGAGGGGCTGGAAGTTCTTTAGGGAAAAGTGGAGAACATTAATTGCTTCCCTGACCTCCAACTGAATGTGTCCTCTTGGGTCTCCTTGCATGTTCCTTGCAAATGTAACACTTCTTGGACAAGTCACCCAAGGGATTAGGGATTAATAGATGTTAGGGTACACTAAAGCCCAGGAGCATCTCCTAAAGTTCCAGTCTTTGATATAAAGACTTTGCCAGTAAATATTTACTGATGCGGTCTGACATCGACTTTGCATGTTCTTGTAAAGGTGAGTTGGCCAGATTAGTGCTGCAGTCCTAACAGCGGGGGATAACGGGCCAGTTCCTCCTAGCTTTTGACCGTGTCTGTGTCTTTCAGAACTACTCATTTCTTTTTAAGAATGGCATGTTTACCTTCATAAGAAAATGGATTTTAGAAATACATACGGGACCAGCCAGTGACAAGGTGGTTAAGGTGGCTGGATCCCACATGGCTGACTAAATAGTTCGAGTCGCAGACCTGGCAGTTTGAAAAATATGCCAGGTTCATTTGCATGCATTTCCAAATCCGAAAAGGAGGAATGGAGAAGAAGAAATTGTAGTGAGACCATTCTCTATGGGGAGTATTTCCTCACATTTCTTCTCTCTGTGTCTCTCTCTCCAACAAGTGCAAACATCCTTTAGCAAATAAATAAATAAATAAATATATGTGTGTGTGTGTGTGTGTGTGTGTGTATAAAATTAGAATTTTAAATGACTTACATTCCCCAAAAAGGACCTTCAAAGAGATTTTAAGCAACAACTATAACCACTACTAGTTACATATATATTCAAAAAGAACACAACTCTATCCATCACATATGATAATTCAAAATAATTTGTTACATACCTAAGATGATCATATGTTATGTGAAAAACATTATTAGGCTTAATAACATTTAACTGATAACAAGCCCAGTCTCAGGTGTAGTCGACAGCATATTGAGTAGCAATGCTGTGGGCCAGCCCCACAACACAGTGGTTAAATGCTACCTGTGCAGAGGAAGCTCAACCCCACACGGTCAACTCTGGTATGAATATTGGTCCTGACAGGGTGAAAAACAGAGTGCATGAGCATGCCACGCCCAAGATCTTGATGGAATGGAGAAAAGAAAGAAAAAGGATTACAGTGTGACCAGGTCACATTAGGGAGGGCTTCCTGTCCCTCTTTCTCTCTCTGGTGCACACTCATGCCATCTGGCATAAAAAATAAAAAAAAAAATGGGGATGGTGGATGGCACGGTGGTATAGGATGCTGGACTCCCACATGGCTGACCATGGTTCAAGTTCCAGACACAGCAGCTTGCTTTCTCACTTTTCTCCTCTCCCCCCCACCCCAGTCAAATTAAAATAAAGAAATAAAGTTAAATACAATAATTAATTTTTAAAAATAAAAAAATTAAAAAAAAAAAACAGCAGTGCTATAGAAGCCACCAGTCTGACTGTGGGTTCAGTTCCTTGGCATGACAGACCTGAGACATGCCAGGCACATACATGTGTGCCCAAGATTCTCATAAGCTGGAGGGCTGAGAAAGGAAAAACCTGCAGAGAGCTTTCTTTTTTTCCTCTGTCTCTCTTTTTCTCTCTCCCTTCCACCCCATTTATTGCTTACATGTGCTATCATAAAAACAAAGAATTGATAATGTTTTACATTAATATTCTCTATTGCATTTAAATACTTTAATACTATAGGTATCCTAAAGAAGTAGCTCTTGTGGAAACTAGCATAATTTATAGCATAAAAACAAAATATACTGGGGCCAGCAAGTGGCATGGGGGTTAAGACTCCCACATGGCCAAACACAGTTCAAATCCTGGACCTGGCGACTTGCTTTCCCACTTTCTCTTTTTTTCTCTGTCTGTCTCTCTCTGGTGAACACACATGCCCTATAGCAAATAATATTTAAACAAATAATAATAAATATTTAAAGAAATAATAATAAACTAATTAAATAAAAAAATTTTAAAAACAAAATATACTGAATTTGGCTGCTTAAAATAATTTGTTTAAAGAGAATTACGTTCTTTGTACTGACAAAATGACCAAGTTTCTTTTGGGGCAACCAAAGAAGATTAAAACTATGTATATGTTTTAGTTTTAGTTTTGTTTTGTTTTGTTTTTTAGGTAAGCAAGCAGAGTTTATAAGGTAGCGCAGAGCTTCCGAGCAGAGGGTGGATCCCGAGTGGGCTGCCGACGAGGAACTGGGGCGAGGGATTTTTATCTGGGTGAAAGGGGCTTTGTCTGTGCTTGTTCCCGGGGGGTGCACGTGTTTTCCTCATGGTGGGGGAGGGGTCACTCATTTCATGACAGAAATAGGTGCCTCCAACAAGGTCCTCATTCCTCAATCCACTCCCAGCCTCAGTCCACCCAGGTCACAGGAACAAGCACTTGGTGATATGTTTAGGGAGGCCCTGAGATGAAAACCAGAAACCTGCCCTGTGGTCCAGTTGCATTACTACTGCCCTGCTATCTAGCCTCCCACATTTCTTTATTATAAGGAAAAAAAATTACCTAGATGTAATATGTGGGGGTCTTAAAAGCAAATGCATACAAAAACAACATTTCCATGTTAAAATTTTAGTTGCTGTTTTCCAGCATGAACTTCTATTTAAAGATATTGATGTAATAGTTTCAATAGTAATTATTCACTTATGTCAAAAGATTTTTAGTATTAAATTCTGGCAATACGGCCAGCAATGGCGGTGCAGTGGGAAGACAATGCTCTTTGATACTGGATCCACATGGGAGCGTCCGAGGTTCACATCCGGAGCTCTCTGTATGTATGCAGGGCACGCACGCGTGTGCTCATGGGCTGAGCTTGCTGAGGCTGGGATGAACTGTGGCATGGGGACCCTGCTGGAGGTGCCCGTCTTTCTATATCTATCTATCTATCTATCTATCTATATGTGTGTGGGTGTGTGGGTGTGAGCATGTGTGTATGGGAAGAAATCAAATGAAAAAGTTAATAAAAAAGAAAACCAGTTCTATCAAAAACCAGCACCCATTTCAAGGCTGATAACAAGAATAAACAGGAACCTAATGGAAAAAGTTACAGCGATATGGAGGTATCCCTAGAGTAGCCTTGCTGTAATAAAAGAGAGAAATCTATGTCCCAGACATAATTTACAAAAACATGTTTCTCAGACTGCATGCTTAGTTATTAGGTGAAGATGGTAATGAATATGGAGAAGATTAATAAATTAGTAGATAGTCTTTTGGGTTTTTTTGTTGTTGTTTTTTGTTTTGTTTTGTTTTGTTTTGTTTTTTCCTATAGGGCTCATGCGCTCAAAAGGCAGAGAGAGACAGAGAGACAGAAAGTGAGAAATCACCCCCCAGGGGGGATGGCCACACCACAATCCCTTCTCCTCCATTCTCCTCTCGGGATCTTGAGCACGCAAGCACACGCGCCCAACGTGAGTTTAAGCCACCAGGTCTGGGACACGAACTGTGGTCAGCTACATGGGAGTCCAGCGACCTAGGCATTATGCCAACTGCTGGTCCCTTAGTCTTTGGTTTGAAAAGTAGTTTCAACTAAGATTTGAAAAGCAGTTTCCTCCAAGAATTAATAATATTGTCATATGGTGGAATTCTAATACACATTTCTGAAGAATAATTTTTCTACATGTATTCTGTCCTTGTTATCTAGCACTTAAGCCCCAGGACAAACAAGGAGAAATAGATAGGGTAATGTTACACAATGTGCTCTATCTTGGCTTTCTTGCATAAAAGAAAAACTTCTGATATCTATATCTTTAGATAAAAGCAATCTACTATAATCTTAGAATATAATTTTATTAATGAATTTAATATGGAAACATAAATATTAAAACATTGCAAATAAAACATAATCAAGATATAGTATTACGATTATGTTGCTATCTTGGATTTATCTATTTTAACGCCTTTTGATACAAAAGAGTCTTAACACCATTTCTCGATTATTAAATCATTGTTGATAGTGAATAAAGACTACCAGGTGCTCTTGTTCTCCTGAGAATTAGAGGAGTTTCAAGCATGAAGTGAAAATTAGCAAGATTCTGCCAAATTATAATGATGATTTTCTTAAGAGAAAAAGCCAACAGTGAATTAACATAGATGCCAAATTGCAGTAAGTCTTCAGAAACAGAGGCCCTGTCTACATTATTCTCTATACTTTTAAGGTCAATAACAATAATAAATGGAAGGGTCAAATCACAGAAATACACCAAAAAAAAAAAGAAAAGAAAAGAAAAAAACCCTCTTTAATAGATATGACAAGTGAATTCAAGCTTTCATTTGAGGGCTGTCACGAAAACCTGTCAGCAAAATTTTAAGTTAAAACCTCTTGACTAAATGAAAGAAACTGTCACTCAGCTGAATCTTCTAGTCAGACATGAATGTCATATGCTTCTTAAAATGCCTACAGATTACAAAAATATGTTAAAGGTATTTTCAGATTAGCACATGGTCACAGGCTGCCCTGATACAATTCTGAACGTCTCAGCCATGTCATGATCTTGGACCTTGTGTCGAAGCTAACTCCTGAGAAAATTCCACAAATATTTTGTCTGTTGGTCTGCTTAGTTTCAAGAATGCACAGAACCTGTAATTCTAATCGAGTAAACCGAACAACACTACATTTATGTCTTTATAACAGAAAGAGAACACATCTTTTATTGAGACTGCTCGGGATGCAGATAGAGAAAAAAAAAGAACTAAATTAGCTATACTCAAAGTTTGCTACTGCATTATGGAAGGGACAGACAACTAAGCAAATGTCTGATGAGCACACGAGGGGTGGTTCTAAAGTGCTGTGGGAAGCACCACTAGTTGGCTAAGTTGGGAGAAGAGCCCTACAGGAGGAGGCATTTGAGGTCAGGGAGCCAGCAGAAGATCCGTGGAGATGTGTGCATGGTGCATAGTGGGGAGTTGCAGAAAATAAGTTGGAGTAGGTTAGGGTCCAACTTATGTGCAATGTTGACTTTTGTTCTATAAGTGGTGAGGTAACAATATAGATTTTTAGAGCAGGACATGACTAGACTTGAGATATATCTATGTGTGTATATACACACACACACATATATATACACACACACACACACAGACATATCTGTGTGTGTGTGTATTCTTCTTTTAAGAGATATTTTTGTTACAGGGTACATGCGCTTGCCAGAGAAACAGAGAGACAGAAAGTGAGGTATCACCCCCCGGGGGGATAGCCACACCGCAATCCCTTCTCCTCCATTGTCCTATCAGGATCTTGGGCACGCACGCACATGTGCATGGCATGAGTTTTAAGCCACCTGATCCAGGACTCGAAACGTGGTCAACTATGTGAAAGTCCAATGACATAACCATCACACCATCTGCTGGCTCCCCAGACTTGCTATTTAAGAACTACATCAGGAGTAGCTGAAGAGTTGATGACTTAGTTAAACGCTGGCTAGAAGGCTGTTGCAAAAATCTAGAGGAAAGCAAGTCTGAAGGGAGGAAGCAGCCTTGGGTGGAGAAGTCATTTATGAATCCCTGTGCTTTTGAAGAGCTAGCATGCCTTCCCTAGGGAGAAATCATTGACATCCAATCTTGACATTTATACCTAAGTTTTGAAGACATCTGAGGCACATTAGTATGTTTGAGTTATATTTATTTAACATGTGGAAAATATATTAGTCTGATTTAGCAGATACTTATTCAGATTACTTTTTAAATATTTAAGTATGTTAACAAATGATTCTAACAAAGTAATTTTATGTGCCACAGTATTTCAACTAATATATTAAATATATTGCCTCCAGCTGTAGTTTGATACATTTCTTAACCAGTGATAGGATTAATCAAGCTTTCTTCTTCATATATTAAGACAATGTTTTTATAAAAGCCATAGAACCCATTAATCCAACTCTGAAAGTTTATAAAAATCCTCCTGAAAGGTTTTCACATGATACCCTGAGTAGAATCTTGTACAGGTACTGAAGGGAGTCAACTGACTGACAACCAGAAATATAAGACCACCACTAATGAGCAAATTTAAGTCCAGCCATTAGACCTGGGCTATGGATAATTTGTCCATTCACTCATTTATTGAACACCTGGGCATTATGAACACAAAGATAGGCCAACATGTAAGATCTATTCAAGGGCTTAGCTAGAGAACGCAAAAATAGAAAGTTCCAAACCTCAGAGGGCTCAGGAAAGAATTATCTGAGCCCTAATGATTAGGAGTTTGTCAGTCAAACAAAAGAAGAAAAGACATGCCATACATAGGAAATGTGTGCACGAAGTCTCCTGACCAATTTTCTAATTTGGGAAAACTCTGAGAACTAGAAGATAGGATAAGTGGGTGTAATAGTGTAGGATTAAACACTTTATGCCACGCTAAGGAGTCTTGATTTTATCCTATAGGACATAATGAGGCACTGAGGAATTTAATATGGAAGCAAAAGTGACGAGATTTGAATTGTAAAAATATCATGCAGGCTACAGTGTGGAACAAGAACTCGAGAGTGCAAAGAAAGGCTGTTAGCCCTGAGTGAGACAACCAATTAGAAGGCAGCTCACAACAGTGGAGAAAAGAAATAACACAGGCCTGAATCAAGGCAGCTGATGCTGCTTGCGGGGTATGGAAACCCCTCAAGCAGGGGTTTAAAGAAGGGTGTAAAGAAGAAACAGGAGATAAGGATGGTTCTAGGTTTCTGGGTAGCTGGGGAAATGGTGTTGCCATAAACAAAATATGAACGGAGGAGCAAATCTGTAAAGGAAAATTATTTTGAATGCACAGTAATCTGTGGCATGATGTATCTGCCACAGAGGTGTACCACTTAGATTAAGAGAACATGCTGGGACCAGCAGTTAGTGTAATGGCTATGTCGCTGGACTCCCATGTAGTCGACCGTGGTTTGCGTCCTGGGCACGGTGGCTTAAACTCACGCTGGGCACGTGTGCGTGCGTGCCCAAGATCCCGAGAGGAGAATGGAGAAGGGACTGCGGCGTGGCCATCCTCCCTGGGGGGCGATTTCTCGCTTTCTGTCTCTCTGTCTCTCTCTCTCTCTGTCTGCACACGCCCTATAGCAAAAACCTCTCCAAAAAAAAAAAGAAAAAAGAAAAAAAAAAAGAGAGAGAGAACATGCTCAAAGAACAGTTTCCCGAGAGTGCAGCTGCTGTGCGTTTGGCTCCTCAGAGACCATGCCTCCCTGGAGGGCTGCCTACCTGTGCCAGCCCATTCCTGTCTAGGGGGCAACTTTTGCCCGGGAACTCCCCACTGGCCTGCTGAGACTCTCAGAACTGTCGCTGTCAGAGGCTCTTCCCGCACACTCGCCTCCTCTCTCTTCTCCCAGGTTTTAGACCTGCATTGTTCTCCGAAGGCTCCCTGCCTACTTCTTTCTGTTCATTCTTGATCTTCCACAAACACTTCCTCCAGAAAATCCCTTGAATGTTTAATCCCATTGTGGCATTTATTTACTTCTTAAAGGACCTAAACTGATACAAGGTGGCATGTAGAATGTCAAGAAAGCAGTTGAAGTGACACGTGGGAGACACTGTACTCAGGTTCAGTGGAACCCTGGGTGAGGATGAATCTGCCCGGACTGCAGAGCCTGGAGACCCTAATACATATGCTATCAGCTGGAGAGGGGTTGCTGGCATGAAGCAGGCAACACAGTATATTTCGGATGTGGATGCGGTCTTAAACAACTTGGATCATTACAAACATATACAGAGGATGTTTTGGCACTCACCATAGGCCTAATTTTAATCTGGTATAAGTAAGTGACATCCTATAATTTTTGGCTCTTCCTGACAGTGCTGAAATGTGAGAACTGAGCTACGGGTTGCTCCATCCCTTCCAAGCACAAGATACTAAGTATAAAAGAGTTAAGAAGGGAAAAGTCAGTATCCTTCAGCACTTGAGAACTGAGTGTTCCTGTACTGGGTGGAAGGCTTCCCAACAAAATGCCATCTGACTCCTCTCCCATAGCACACACTTAATCCCCTGAGCACTGTGCTTGTGAATACAGTTTTAAAGCCAACCTTTAATTGGTGTATAGATGATTACGGGCTATATTCGTGTTGTAAAATATTTTAATGCTAGTTCTCTCTCAACCTTACCTTGAACTTCTTCCATTTCCTTTGTAATTTGCCCAATTATTGTGAGCACAGTTGAGACCAAGAATTTTGCTACTAATGGTAGCAAAAATGATGCAATTTTGTTCATAAATGACATAGAAATTATTCCATCTTCATTCAAATCATCTACATGGCTGGATTCTCTAAGTGATTACGACTTAAATGTTTAGGTTTATGAGAATTGCCAAAGCAAAATCGTTTGTGTTTAAGCCAGGTAGGCTGCTGACAATTGGGCACACACCCAGCTCTCTTAGCCTAAAGATAAGCTCACCTAGGAAGAAGCCACCTGGTACACCTAAAAGTAGAAAAACAAGGCTGTGCTTCTTACAAGACAGCTACTGCATATAGGTAAGGAGAGAGAAAGAAAGAAAACAAGATAATTAGGTTTGTATTGCAACTCCTCTGCAAGAGCACAGTAATTCTCCTAGTCCATGTCAAGAAGAAATGTCTCCACTTTTTTATCTTAGGACACTGGGGATAGTTACATTATGTAATCCATGCAACGTCACACTTGATATTTAAGACTATGTAAAAACTGCTGATCAGTAATAACTACACTGGTAGAATTCAAACTTAAATTTTCCTTATACTTAGAGGTCACATCAATTATGTATTTGTCTCTAATTAATAATCAAAGGGACCATAAATAAGCTAAAGATGTCTTTATAGCCTAAATGAATCTTTGATCAAACATTAGTAAAAAAAAAAAAAAAAAAAAAAAAAAAATTTCTGGTTTTTACACTGAACTGCTTGTATTTCCCTTATAATGTTCTTATCTGAAATAAAATAAGTTGGATATGATGATCATGCATTTCGTGTGTAGCACCTGTGGAAAAATTTTTTTCACATCAAAAATAAAATCTCTAAATATTTACTTAGTTTTACTAATTACTTATATTTAATTTATTGTCTGCCAAAATTATCTCCAACATATCATTAGCACCATAGGTAATACAACAGTAGACATTAAATATTATTCAAGATATTTACAGGTCAGCAAACACGAACCAAAACGTAACATGCCCTAGCTTCCTTTGAGACATTAATAAACACAGCAAAGGTAAGATTTTATATTCTATTAATTGTTTACTTTATAATTGGTCAAATGCATAGAGAAACATGAAATGATTTACCTTCTCGAACTTCTGGATCCATTAAGTGATGAATTAATAATGGATGGCTATAGATCGGTGCTTTCTTGATCATTTCTTGAAAACTAGGCAAAGTACATATTGAAATATCAAATGGTAACAATTAATTCAAAATGTATATTGAGTGCTTATATATTTAATATAGTGAAACTTCAAATATAGCAAACAGAATTGTCTTAAAATGTCATATATTAAGCAAGCATGATTAAGAAAGACCATCTAAACACTATGTAGGACAGAACTAAATTAAAGATTTCAAAGAAGGCACTGCTAGAGAAAAAAAACAAATCCTCGTTCGAGACTACTCAGCTGCCATAAAGAAATGCACACTCTTCATAGTGACTAAGAAAATAACAATCGTATGATTTGAAAGGTAATTAAAACATTGGGAGCAAATGGGTTTCTTCAGTGTAGTGGAAACTAGTGTTCCTCTCAAATGAAGCTGCCGAGTAAAGGCTGCAGAGTTTACTCCTTTCCAACAGAGTGTCATTTGCATGTCAATGTCAAACAGCCTGCCCTGATGGGGTCACTACACACTGTATACATGACTGGGGGGGGGGGACCACTGTACCCCATAAATAGGAACAAATATTATGTCAATTTTAAATTAAAATATTGTTTAAATTTTCATACAAAAACAAGGCAACCTAACCTCCAATTAGTCTTTTGAGTAACTTCTTTCTACCTTAAAAGAGTTCATACCATTTCAGCAGACAGATTTAAAACTGAAGAAATTGTTTTATGCCTCTCAAATAGAACAGATAAAGAAGCTTATATTATTCAAACTTTAGAAAACAATGATTTGATGTTTTACTTCTCATCTGGGGCTCAAATATATAATCATTGCACTACCATAAATTAATATAGCACTCCTTTCTTCTAAAGTTCCCAAAATACTTTTTACAGCCACCACATTTTTCTTTACAGCATGCCTCAGTAAGTTAGTAGACAAATTATATTTTCCCTGCAGTTTACAAATGAGGAAAAGGTTAAGTTACATTACAGAAGTCAAACAGCTAAAACAATAGCAAATGAGGTCACACATTTTGTTCCCAATGTAGTATTTCTTCCATTATAAGAAAAGATCTTTACTAACATGTCTGACTAAAGGCAAGTATTTATAAAGTGGTAATCTGGACATACCTAAATGAGTTAGCTGAGTTTCTGGAAAGGTTAAGAAGTACCATCCACAACTTTTGTTTTACTGCTGAGACCTCTGGTAGTGCCTGAAAGGCCAGCACCGAGCATACAGTGACTACTGTACACACTGGCAGCAAGTCCAAGCAGAAGGAATGAAGATCCTGACAGCTGCAGCGTCCATGCCGCTGGTTATCCACCAGGAGGCTGGAATGCCCGTAACCAAGGCGGCTGAAGAACCACAGGAATGCCATGTGAGTGTCTCGTGAACAGAGCTAGAGTGACACACTACTACAAGTGAGCGAGGACTGTGTGGAGAAAGCAATCCATTTTTAACTTCAATGCCAAACGTTATTTCAAGACCTCATGGCTACGAAATAGAAGCCACATATTTTTCACATCACCTGTCTGGGTGTGAACACTGTTTTTAGAATCTAACAACCCTACCAGAATGTGTGCAGCAATGCTCTGCACTCAGGAATCATATTACCACAATTCCTTCCTATTCAGACCGAGTGAGCAGGCTGAGGGTTTACCTCCATCTGTGCACCTGTACATGAGCATCACAGAGCATATATAAATTTCTCTTGTGACTGAAAATATCTTTAATGTAAAGTTACTAGAGGTAACAAAACCAAGCAATACTGTGAAGTTGAATTTAGGAGTGTGAATATAGCTTCTAAGAAATATTTTACTATATCATGATGAATACAAAGTTGAATCAAGGTCACTTTAATATACTGGATAGGATTAGAAGTCAGGAAGTCTAATTTTAGTTATTCCTATAAATAATAAGCTTGTGAATTTAGGCCATCTACTTAGTATGTTTCTTGGCTACTTCGTCTATAAAACAGGGTTATGAAAGACACACGATAAATATTTGTGGAATGAACAGTACAGGTAAAAACATTCTGGAAAATTATGTCTTTTCCAAGGAGTTATTTGAAAGATCATACAGTCCTCAATGCTGAATTACAGAAGCAGCAGAATCCCTAAATCAGTAATCTTAACCAACACGACAGTGACTATTTCAGTGTTTGAACTGTTTAAAAAGGGTATAGAGACTTCTGCCTTGAGCTGCAGGGAGCTTATAGCAGTCCTCTGCTTCTGCTGAATGCCAGAAAAGCCTATTTTTAAATACAGACACACACCCAACCTCTGTTACAAAGAATCAGAGAACTGTCAAGACAGCCAAGAATTCCAAGCACTGCTGATTATTGGTGAAGGGGGAAGAGATCAAAAAGCCAGAGAGGATAACATGAAAGAACACCAGCATTGTTATAGACAACCTCACAAACCTGGAGAGATCAAGACCGTGTTTGGGGCTGGCAAGCCAGCCAGGAATTGAGGACTCAAGATCCTAGGAGGACAGTGAAGTAAGCAGGACAACTCAGCATTAACCTTGCACTCAAGGCATTTGCTGTTTAGGCCGCTTGGGCAACAGGCTCATTTTCTAAGCATGAGGTGGACAAAAGCAGAGCAAAGTTCAAAAGAAGAAAGAAATACTCCAAGCTTTTCATTGTTTTTTCCTGGAAAACTACTTTCTAGAAATGGGTTGGTGGGGGTAGAGGGAGTAGGAGCTAAAGTCTTACAAAGACTAGAAACAAACCCTGAAACCACTTGGTCCTGACTATTTTGAAGTGCTCTTCCCTTCTGCAGCTTGTCAATAACTTTCTGGAACCATCTCTAGAAAAAGATCCAGAACATCTACAATTTTTCATTGTCTAGTATTCAAAGTTTACAAGGTATAACAAGAAACAAACTGGAAATAAACTAAGAGGTGACCCATATATTAGAAAATTTTTGACAGAGACTTTAAAGTAACAGATTAAGATGTTCAAAAAATAGATGAATGGGGCCAGGTGGTGCAGTGGTAAAATAAAGCACTCCAGAAGCCTGGCCCACATGGTAAGGGTCAGGGTTCACATCTTGAGGCCTCCCTGAGTATGCTGAGCACACATAAGCCCGTGATCAGGCGCTGCTGAGACTGGTGGTGAATCATGGTATAAAGACCCTGTTGGAGGTTCTCTCTCTCTCTCAAAGAAGTAATTAACAAACTTAAAAAATAAGTAGATGACGAAGAGAAATACACCAGAGAACTAGGATCCATAAAATGAGTCAAATAGAACTGACAATAACCATAAATCAAATAACTCAATAACAGGTTGAACAGCAAATATAAAATTAAAGAAAAAAATTAAGGAGCTGGAAGATAATTTTATCATAAAGTATATTATCATCATCTTAAGTAAGTTCTAGATTCACCAATTTACTTAGAATAATTATAAATGTGCTTTGTTGCTGATTATTTTAAACAGGATACTTACTTTACAGGTAACATGGCACCCTAGAAATTTGGGTTAGAACTGGTTCAGGTCACAAGTTTTATCTACTAGATGGCTGAATTCGGTAAAGTTGGTTAACGTCTCTAAACATGTTTCTTCCCTTGTGAAATAATTATACTTTGGCCACAGGATTAAGAGAGGGATATAAGATCAAATTATTTTATAAATCGTGTACTCGTGGCACACATTTCTAATGGTTCTAACTATCCATTTCCCCTTTCTTCCTTGGTATCCAGACCAGGTAAGAATACCCAGGTGTAGTCACATGCTTAGTCCATCAACGGGATGGGAACAAAACTGATTTCCATCACATTTAACATCAGACTTTCTGCTTACCCTCCCTAGACTTTGACGCTGCCCCTTCAGGTTGAGATGCAGAGATAGTAGTCACCAAGTATAGACCATTCAAGTGGTAGCACCCTAGGAGATGGCTGAATCTGGGACTTTGAACAACCTCATGGTGCATAACTACTTCACCAGTTTAGACTGGCCAGACTGTTATGAACACATGTTGGAGTATTCACTTTGTATGCTGGGTAGCATGATTGAATTTATGAAAAAAATAGAAATAAAAATAAAAAATAAGAGATAATATTCTAGTTTACTTAGACTTCCATATTAGAACATCTCCTTGTTATAGCAGCTTACCTTTTACTACCAGCTGAATTAGCTACTGAAGTTGACAAAGTAACATTTTTAAGCAAAACTATTATCCTATCTACAAATCTGTACAAATTCCCAACTATAAGCAGCTTGAGAGATAGGCATAAGATTAAAAAGTGTATTCTCTCCTTTCTCACACACCCAAAAATGTCCTGCTTTGCATACCTCCAGGGGGAAAAAAGCATTATATATAAGGGGACTTCAGAAGGGTTGTGGACAGGCCTGTTCATGGCAGAACAGTAATATGCTACTCAAGAAAAGCCAAATCCCATATGGTAAGGGTGCTCATCTCTCTTTTTATCTCTCTCATTCTTACATGCATGTGCACACAATGTCATAAACAAAAAAAAATAATAATTGTCTTAATTAAAAAGACATGGAAAGTGGATTAAAGAAAAAGTCTTTTTTTGGAGAGGTTTTTCCTATAGGGCACCTGTGCTCACCAGAAAGACAGAGACAGAGAGACAGAAAGCGAGAAATCACCCCCCCTCCCTGGTGGGGGGGGGATGGTCACACCGCAATCCCTTCTCCTCCATTCTCCTCTCAGGATCTTGGGCACGCACGCACACGCGCCCGGCATGAGTTTTAAGGCACCGGGTCCGGGACTCGAACCACGGTCGACTACATGGGAGTCCAGTGACATAGCCATTACACTAACTGCTGACTCCAAGAAAAAGATTTTGAAATTGGGGCCAAATGATGGCACAGCAGTAAAAAGTGATGCTCTAAGGCTGGCCTACATAGGAAAGTTCTGGGCTCACACGACCTCCCTGAGTACATTCGACATGTGCATGCCCATGACCCGGAGCTGTCTGAAATCGGGGGTAGACTGCAGAGCTGGGACTCTGTTAGGGGTGCTATGTCTGTCTCTCTTACCAGCAGAAGAAATAAACATTAAAATATATGTATTTTTGGGAACCAGCAGTTAGCGTAATGGCTATGTCGCTGGACTCCCACGTAGTCGACTGCGGTTCGCGTCCTGGACCCGGTGGCTTAAAACTCACGCCGGGCGCGTGTGCGTGCGTGCCCAAGATCCCGAGAGGAGAATGGAGGAGAAGGGATTGCGGCGTGACCATCCCCCCTGGGGGGTGATTTCTTGCTTTCTGTCTCTCTGTCTCTCTCTGTCTGTCTGGCAAGCGCACGCGCCCTATAGCGAAAAACCTCTCAAAAAAAAATGTATTTTTAAACAGAAATCCATATCATTTTTTCATAATATATATTTTCAATGAACTTTTTTTAATTGCCAGAGAGCTTGTGTGCTCACCAGAAACAAAGACAGAGAGAATGCACTCCCAATGGGGTGTGGTCATGCCTGACCACTTCTCCTCAACTTATCTACCCTGTTGGATTTAGAGCATGTATGCACATGGACTCAGCACATTTTTCAAGCTGCTGGAGCCAAGATTTGAACTGCACAGTCTGCCATTTGGGATCAGGCTACTTCAACTACCATGCCATGCGGCCAGCCCTCCACTAACGTTATCAAGATCCCTCATTTACCTATATAGTATTTATATTTAATTACTTAAACATTTACTGCCATTTTAACTGATAAAATAGAAATTTATGTTTTGTATTGAAACATAATTGTACATAGTTATGGGGTTCAAGGTAATGTTTCCATACATGTATCCACTGAATAATGATCAAGTCTAGTAATCAGCATACTCATCAACTTAAAACAGCGGTTATCAGAGACAGAACATGCGGTGGGGTGGAGAGGCAGAGATGGAGAGAGGCTGGCAATGGGTATGTTACTGTAGAGAGAATTACGTTCTGGTGCTCTATTCCTATAGACGACAACAATGAATTGTGTGTTTCAAACAGCTGGAAATGAGGATTTTTAAAGTTCTCCCAAGAAAACGTATTATTTTAAATGACTGTTTATTCGCATTTTTTTACTGTTTTAGTGATTGATTTCTAGCTGAGCAGAATTGTTTTCTGTTTTCAATCCTTGGATTGTGTTGAGACATGCTTTATGATTAGGACATAGTTATTTTTTTTTTGCTTTTCTTTTGTTTTTATAATTGTATGTGAGCTTAACAAAAATACACATAATGTGAAAAAAACCACTCCCTCCAAAAAAAATACTTGAGTTTACTTATATGGAAGTAATTTTTGATACTAGGAGAAAGCTGCTAGTGAAAATTAATAAAAGCAGAAACCGTATTTGAAATAATCAGCAAAGAAAAGCAGCAGCTATAGTCCAAGTATTTAAGAAGTCCAACTACATGTGAGCACCAAGGGAACGCATTTAGGTGTCACTCAAAAATTGTTAGAAGATATTTATTTATATTTTTTCATTGAGAAAGATCTCCAACTTGAAGGCCAAGGGAGGGAAATTAGAAAACATGGAAACATTCAAGATGCCAAGAAGACACAGACTAGAGCTGGTAACGTTGAAGGCAGAAAATCACCAGCTCAAAGCAGCTGGCGGTACCATCCTCAGATTGCTCTTAATTCTAAGCAACCAGTAGTTTGGAAGCCGTGCTTGGGAGAGGTCTCAGCAGGAGCAATCCTAATATAACCTTCTCTGGCTGGCCTCTCTGAACAAACACCTATATCACTAGTAATCAAGCCTGGAAGACCAGTCCTAAAGCTGGCCCACCTACACCAGTCCAACAAGAGCTCTCTGTCCCCAAGTCCATTTACTCGGACGTCGGCTGCTGACATCTGAGGTAGCTTCAAAACCAAACATGATGTTCCTATACAGCTAGTGCTCACAGGTAGACTGATGCACCCCATTTGGGTTTCCTAATTCTTTGCTAAACCACAGCAAACACATTCTTCAAATATGTTCCAGCAGTAAGGGTCTCTCCTGCCATCCTTTTAAGTAGAGCCTGAGGGAGATGGGAAACGGTAGGGGCAGGACTGTATTTACTTTTGTGGAACTAGGCTTCTCATGTAGGTATGAGAGTCAGAGGAATGCATATTGACAGTGAGTGCTGATCCGCATAAATCCTTTTTCCTTTTTTCTGATATGGTCAGAAAGCGTCATACATTGTATGATAACGGAAACATGAAGAGTACAAGGAGTACAAGGAAATACTCAATGCAGTAGAAAACACTAGAAAATTGTTAACATTGAAGAATAAACTGTCATGTTCAGCATCTGTTTATAAAAACCACACACTAAATACAAAGACTGTGCAAATCATTTAATTTGATATCCTTGCAATGAATTCATTATAAAAGGTCATGTTACACCTAATTATAGAGAACACAAATTTTCAAATTACATTTTCTTCTTTCTTCCCCTCATACTTCTCCGTTTCCCTTTTTTCTTCCCAAACACAGATCTGGCTGTCACCAGGACTGCCCTTGTTTTCTCTCCATCATCATCGCTGGAGCTGCTCGAAGTCACGCCTCTGTCTTCCGCCTGAGTATCTTTCACTGACTTCTGCATGTCTGATGAGCTGATTTCTGACTCTTTAGCTACTTTCCTCTTTTCTATGTACATTAAATTTCCAGTATCCTCACTGGAAGATGCATCTGATGATTCTGAGAGGTAGGTCTCCCCCAAAAATCCACCACATTTATTCTCTCGCTTAGAATCAGAAAGCCTCTTTCTTTTCAGGCATTTATTTGCTATGTTCCTCTTCTGGGTGTTTCCTTTTGTCTTATCAAGTATCTCAAATTCTTTCTCCATAGCAACAGAGACTGCTTCCATCTCAGTGGCTGCTGCTTCTCTTTCCTTCCTCAGCATACACGTCACAGCTCTGTTCAGTCTCTGGCTCTTAATGCGTTTAGCGTCTTGATCTTCCTGTTGAGCTAATCTAAAGAAAGAATCAATTCGGAGCTGTGTCTGCAAAAAATAAAATAATAATAAATAATTAATATATGTAATATAAATAATAAAGTAAGTAAAGTTGCCCAAGCAAATCAATGGGCTCAACCTCACCCACTGCACTGGGTTACCATTTAAGAGAATACTCATTTATTATCTCCCTAAAGTCAGTTGTCACCCAGGGAACCACTGACAATAAATTTCATTTTCGAAGTCATACGTAAAGTAGTGCTTGCACTAACTCTGTCAACTGTCTTCAGTCTACATCTCAAATGAGAAATATCTTCTTGGATACTCAAAGAGTGTTAAATACTTTTCTGTAGATATATCTATACACACACACACACACACATATACATATACATACACGTGATTTTATATATATTTTTTATATCTGTACATATGTATGTCTATATACATATGTGTGTGTCTATATATACAATGTATATATGTATATATACATTATATGTATTATAATATATTATACTACACATCATATTAATTTATTTTATTATATATACCCATATAAACATAAATATATACACACATATATACACGTGTGTATATGTATACATAAAATCTTTGGAGCAACACGATTTCATGAAGATTATTTCTAAATCCTAGTACATGTTCTTATACAAACATCGTCACACAATAAATACCTTTATATGACATATAATGTAAAATATATTTACATTATATTTTAGGAGCCTTAAGAAAGTCATGATTTTTGTTCAGCAAACCCACCATTAGGAAGATACTCAAAAATAGTTATATATGGGGAAAGTTGAATATTTAATGTTCATCACAGCATTATTTATTTAAAAAAAACATAAAAATTACAGCTCCAATGAGTGAACTGAACTAATTAATTTAAATCTCTGATGAAATGTAATTTGGTCATTTGAAATTAGAAAAACTAAGAAGGCACAGAAAAAAGTTCATATTAATAAGTCAAGAGTTTAGATAGCAAGAGATTTCAAAGGTTTGTGGAAAAGTAGGATTAAAGCATGAGTTTATTTTGGTGTAAAAAATTTTGAAACCATACACAATTTTCATCACGTGCATTTTTCTATGAACTTTTTGTTTAAAGATCCCTCACATATCAAGTTGCATTTATGTATGGTAACAAATAAGTGGGGGAAGATAAGAAAAGAAATCAAATTGTTTAGATCTATGTTGCAAAAGGTAGATAATGGGACATTTTAATTAATCTTCATCACTCTAATTTTGGAAAAATAAACACGTGTTAAGTTCTATAACAAAAAGGGAGCAAAGTACTACAACAAAATGTCTCTGAAATTAGGGAGTAATTAGCCCAGTAACAAAGAGCTCTCCCCTTCCTGTTTGCCTTACAGTACTCTAGCAGAGGGCATCAGAAAAATGAGGAAAAAGTGCACGTGTCCACCTCAGTTTGTTTGTATTTTCAGAATGAATCAAATCTAATAAAAATGGATTTATTTGAATACATTATCTTGAGAAACATGGCCTCGTTTCTGCTATGTGGTTTACTGGTGTGTTTTATGGGCTGCTTCTGGAGTGGGAGGAGTCTTGTTTTGTGTAAGTGGCACCTTAAGCCCCGATAAAGCCAGGTGCAGTTACCTGAGGGAACTGAGGCCACACAACAGACCTCTTTTCTCCTCAGAACACAGTTCTACTGATATACAGTAAGTGAACTATCTTTAAAGGCTGATTTACAGAATTAAAAAATACCAATACATGGAGAAACTTTAATAGTCAGAATTGCTTTGGACTTGGTACTTCCTAGAGTTTTCAAAAATAAAAGTAACTCCAAAAGGGAAATATATCTAATCAGAAATACCTTAGTGTGAAACTGATTATTACATAGGTTTTTCTTTTTTCCAAACTCAGAATGAGTAAGAAAGGACACCAAAGTCTAGCCCTAAGAGTAATCATAGAAAATGAAGACAAAGACTGATTTTTTCCTCTTTTTCTATCTTGCTCCATGCCATTATTTAAAGTATCATTATTTCAAAATGTATGTTATATGCCCTAAAATATAGGAGTTAAGTGGTCTCTGACAGCTGCCTGTCATAGCCTTCCTAGGTTCACTCTTCATCCTGAACGCAAAGGAGCCTGCCATGATTACCTGCTGGACGTTCAGTTGTTTTAACACTGGGAACAGAGATTCGTCCGTCTTAGTCCTGTTCCAGCCGAAATACCGCTGACAAAATATGCAAGGAGTTAAGACGTATAAATGTTTTTAAAGCGACTTAAACATGACATACGAAAAGGTCCAAAGAACCCACCCTTGATTCCATTTCCTGTATCTCCAAAGACTATAACTATGAAAGTCGTAAAAGAAAAGAATATCACAAAACAAATTACTCCAACCTAATTATCTGGCACTGTGTTCTTTTCAGTCTTCTAAGATAAAACCTTCTGAACTCTCATTTCAGAAGGCCAAAGACTCATGACTATGAAAACAAGTTCTAGATATCCTACATATTTGAGAGGAAAAAAACATTAGATTAGTTCAATTGTAAGCTTTTAAACATTTATTCAAATAGTATTTAAATATATAGAACAGAAAACCAGTAATGAAAACAAAATGAATCATCTTTTCTTATAGAATAAACAATACTTAAGAATGTAGCTGTATTTATGAATGTTTATCACTGTTTACTTCAAATAAAGACCCTTTTTAAAGTTAAGGAGAGGAAAAAAAGAACTAAAACCAGAGACTTAGATAAATGAGATATTAAGGAAAAAAGCAGGAGTCAGATAACAGCACAGTAGTAAAATGTCACATTCAGCGAGGCTGACCCACATGGGAAGGTTCTGGACTCATCCAAAGGCCTCCCTGGGTACTCGGGGTGTGTGTGCCCAGGATCTAGCTGAGGCTAGGGGTGGGGCACAGCGTCAAGATTCTGGTGCGAGGGTGTGTTCTCCCTTTCTCTCTCTGGTTCTTTCTCTGTCTCTCACTCAAAAAAGAAATTAACAAACTTCCAAAAACAGAAAAAATGATCCAAGTTCGTGTTTCATAAATTGTAAAGCAAACACAGGTTGACTCAATGTCCCTTTATGCTTAAGAAGTGAAAGGATATTCTCTGATCTTGTCAAGGTCGGGCTTTCCCCACAGAAATGACCCCTTGGAGGCGTCCACGACAGGTCTGAGGTAGGCGTCTGCCACGGCAGGGTTGGGGAAGCCAGGTGCAAGCTGCAGCTTCCGCAGTTTTCTTTTCACTTTGGTGTCATGAGGATTAGGTCTTAGCTTCTGGTATTTTTGAGCTTCTTGCCACCACTCTCTATCAGACAAAAAGGAAAGAAGTAATTAAGCAAGAAGACGGTGTAGACATGTGCCGTGCACTACAGATCAAGGGCCGACCTTAGTTAGGAAATGTAAATTCAAGTCCTCACTCCAAAATAAGTCCGACGACGACTAGAGTATCAACTTTACTGTTTTCGTATTAGTAAGCACGAATGGATAACGACTGGAAACATTTCTAAAAGCTTCCTCTGTGCTTGGCATGGTGTTAAATACCTGGCATGCCAGGCGATCACGCCAGCACCCTCATCACTAGCCTCACCTCAAAGACGGGAGACTGAACTCAAAAATAAGAAACTTGCTCTGGACTTCACCGCTGGAGTCGGCTCCATCAGACCCTGACATTCTTCCTCCAGAGCCCACTCTCAACGGTAATGCCACAAAAGCTACAACTTCTGGGGTCTCATTCTCAACTGTACAATGGAAGTACCTGGAACATACTGTATTATTTACCTCAAATCAAGAACAATAACGGACCCAGGAATATTCAACAAAATGTGAAAATGCCAAGAACATGCTAAATTCTTAAAATGCAGAACATTATGTATGCTCTCACTATGGGGCAAAAAAAAAAGCACATATACAGAAGAAGAGGGAAAAGGCAAGCAGATACTGAAAATAATAAAGAACATCAATAACAATTGTTTTCCTATGTCCTAGGTAATATCCTAAGCAGAAACATAGCTGTTTTTTTCCTTTATTTTCATTCTTTTTTTCTATTTTTTTTATCCTAAACCTAAATCCTTAGGGCAGGTAAAAGGTCAGGCACACATCCCTGACACTCCTCCCCTCAAGAAGTGCAGTCCACACCCCTCCCTCGAGTCAAACAGGAGGTAACACTGCGCCAGACCTGGAGACGGCCCTTCCACTACCTGCTCCTGAGTGTCCGCTTCTGGAGGCAGCCAACACGCAATGAGTAAGCCCAGGCTCCTGCAGGGGCCCGGGGTGGGCCCCTAGGCACTGCCCACAGGCCTAGCTGAGTGTGCACTGACGGTCACACCGCCCAGCCAGCACGTGGTTAACTATCTGACACGCACCTTCAAGCTCCACTGAGCTGTTCCAGCCGACGTGGAACAGAGGCCTGAGCAAATTCTGGATTTATGGGCAGAATCATGGTGCTATTTAAAATCACGCAAGTTTAAAGTAGTTTGTAATACAGCAACCTGATAACCAGAAAAACGTATATAATTATAAAATATAAACCACGTAAAAGGTAAGAACACAAACATCATCTCCACCAACCCATGCACTCAGGAGAATCTAAAAGGACAGCTGATTGTCCTAGGCCACTGCTTTGCACACTTGGAACTGATAAATTGCTTGTCTGCGATGCAGGAGTGCCATCTAGTGTTGAAAAAGACTAACTGAAGTCTTTAGAGTATCAAAATGCAAAAAGAAAAACTAATCTTTCCTCGGCACTTTTATATTTTTTCCAAGTGTGAACCGGGAAACACCTGTAATGCTCCCCCACTTTACTTCTAAAGTTTCGTCTTTGAAGTAGTAGTCGCTATTGCCAACCGGGAGAAGTGGCATAGCTCACTGTGAGCCTATCAAGTGAAAAGAGCCTTTATTTTAACATAAAGATGGAAGTGAGGGCTTCTGTCAATCAGTACGGCTTTTGGGGAGACAAAGTATTTATGTCCACAGGGATAGGGAGAACTGGTTTTTTTTGGAGAGGTTTTTGCTACAGGGCACGTATGCTCGCCAGAGACAGAGAGAGACAGAAAGCGAGAAATCACCCCCCAGGAGGGATGGCCACGCCACAATCCCTTCTCCTCCATTCTCCTCTCAGGATCATCGACACGCACGCACACGTGCCCGGTGTGAGTTTTTAAGCCACCGGGTCCGAGGCTTGAACCGCAGTCGACTACATGGGAGTCCAGCGACATAGCCATTATGCTAACTGCTGGTCCCAAGGGAGAACTGTTATTTTATCCCACCTATTTGGAGGCTATCTGGGAATTGGGATCCAGTATTTTCAGATCCCCTTTTCTCCCCATGAGAATGCAGAAAATTTTTTTGTGAAATTCCCCAAATTTAAATGTTGGCAGCCATCAAAATGTAAGCTTAGGTCCAACAAGTGGCATGGTAGTTAAGATGCAAGACTCCCACGTGGTCAACTGCGGTTTGAGTCCTGGGACTGGCGGCTTAAGAATCAAGTTGGGCCCAAAATCCCAAGAGGAGAACGAAGGAGAGGGGGCTGCAGCATGACCACCCTCCTGGAGACTGCTTTCTCACTTTCCCTCTCACTGTCTCTCCTCTGTCTGGCGGGCACACACACCCTACGGCAAAAACCTAATTTAAAAAATATTTTTTTTTTAACATAAGCTCTACTAAAGATATACATTGTGTGGGCAAAAACAAAGACAGGTAAGGTAGAATTCAGCCCCCCAAGACAGTGAGGGTAGAAAAGAAGGCCAGCGGCTTCTCAATGTCCCTGGTTTCTACCCCTCCTCCTGCTCTTTTAGCTCTGCACTGACTCTAAACCTCCTGAGTCAGACAGAGCTGAGACTGCTCCTGTCTGACATCAATGGCTGGAAGACCAAAGGTAGAAATCACTAATGATGACTCAAAAGGTAGACCAAACCGGCAAAAACTGTTTAACAGAGAAAAGGAAAATGGCTTAAATAGGCCATTCACTAAATCTGAAATGCAAATTGTCAAAAAGATTAAAAAAAAAAAAAAAAAAAAAAAAAAAAAAGAAAAAGCACTTTCACTAGTAATTAGGGAACCAAACTAAAGGTCAGATATCATTTTCACTTATACTAAAATAACACTGATAGTTAGATAAGAATTCAAAAATATGTGTATAAAGGCACTCAAATTAATGTCTGTTTATACTTTAAAAAATGAAAATAACAATAGGCATTTGATTAATCATGACAGACCCTAAAACAGACTCTTTGGAGTCATTAGAAACAATAATATTGGGTCCGTCCCTGGCACGGTGGTTAAGGAGCCAGCTCCTACATGGCCAACTTAAATCTCAGGCTGGCACACTGGGTGCGTGTGCGTGTGTGCGCGTGTGCGCGTGTGCCCAAAACCCCGAAAGGAAAGAGCAATGGAGGAAAGGTGACTGTGGCATCATCGTTCTCCACGCAGGGTGGGGAAGCGCTGCTTTCTCACTTTCCCTCCCTCCTCTTTCTCTCATGAGAATATACATCCTCTGGCAAAATTAAAACAAAACAAAACAAAAAACTATAATGACATAAACTCTAGATATTGCTGACAATATGTCTTGTTCTATCACTGTATAGGTTACAGATGATACAAAAAGCAGTAAGTCATCGGGAAAATCATGACGTATTTTTCTGTTTTTCCATGAGAAAATGCGTCATGACTTCACTGACGAACCAATATATGGCATCATCCCATCCTTGTAAAAACAATAATAATAATAATAACAACACATTTTTATGAGGCTATGTATGTGTGTATATACATAATTTTAATGAGTACACATATGCAAATAAAAGTCTAAAGTTATATAAACCAAATTATTAACTGTAATCATCTTTGTTGCCCATACTTTGTAACTTTATTATATTTATCTGCATAATAAAGTTATTTGTAGTTTTTCAAGTTGTTTTCCTCCCATGATCTACAAACTACCTAATCACTTTGCCCTAATATATAAATTTCCTCGAAAACAAGAGAATTATGAAAAGAGAGGAAATGACAGCATGAGTCAACAGCCGAGTAGCTGTGCTGACTGGGGCAGCGATCAGCTCGGCCACGTCACTTCTCCAGACCAGGAAGCCTAGCACGGGGACGTCGCGGGGGAGAACACACTGAAGGGTCATTGGATCAGCTAGCATCAAACACTGCCCCGTGGTAAGCTGGCAAGTGAAAGATGCCATCACAACCTTGTGAACATACTGGATCGTTGGAAATGCCCTGACACATTTTTTGCATAGGAAAAAAACAGAAAAAAATACATCATGATGTTTCTGACAATCCAATACTAAAAGCCTCTGGGCTGGGCACTTTAAAGGGTGAATTTTATGGTAATGAATTATATTTTAACTTAGGAAAAAAAGAGAAGTGTCCCAGCAGAGACGAAGCTAGCAAGAGGGTGCTGCTGTGTGAGGTGGTGCTGGACGGCAGGCCTGGATGTGTATCCTGGACCAACTTCAACAGACAAGTGAATCTGTGTGCACCTGTAATCCCGGCCACTTGGGAGGCTGGGGCAGAGGACAGCAACAGTTGAGACCCTGCCAAAAATAATCTGTCCTGCTCCTATTTCTCTCGTATTAAAAAAAAAATATGTATATATATGCCATCAAGGGCAAACAAGAAAGGACTACCATCACAGGCATGCTCAAAACGCCTACCAACTCAACCTCTCCAAAGCGGAAAGTGTACCCTGGTACAGCACAGCTCTGGGTTCTGGACAGAAGGAGACTTTACCACTGGATACATCACAGGATAACGCAGGGAGAAGCAGGAAAGAGCACTGGAGGTAAGCCTCCTGGCACTGTATCCCCTGTCCCTCTCTGGCTGGTCTCTCACAGAACAATTACGGCCCCTTGTCCATCATCCCTAAGAGCCTCTGACACTCATCTTCCCTTACCCCACAGATAGCACAATGTCTAACATACGGTAGCTACTCAACAAATACATGAATGACAATGTCTAAGCACCTGTGAAATCCACAGGACTGGCTTTGTACCCATGAACTAGGATAAAGTCCTGCTGCACGAAAAAACAAAACTGACTGATTTCATCAGAACTCTAGAAAAGGGAACTTCAGAAACCCCAACCACCACCACCAGATCAACGAAAAATATCAGATTATGATGTGAATAATATAGCTCTATTTCTTAATTTGGATATTTAAACAAATAAACATTTGAGTTAAGGAAATAAAGAACTTACGAGAACTTTAGGAGAGGTTCCAAGCCATGCCCAGGGAATTCATTGAGAATTTCCATGGCTGTTACACAACCGACAGTTGGTATCCCTTCAGTATAATCACTTCCGAGCAAATAAGCCAAATTGATTAATTTGTTCCGGTCCAGTCCTAAAAGAGTAACAATTACGTATCTTAAAACATTTTTTATTTTATAAAGACTTATTACATAACATTTATAAATATTTTATTATGTAAATTGCATATTTCTGTATATATGTGTGTGTGTACCTTCATCCAACAGTCAGATATCTTTCTATTATGCAAAATAGATCCTTCTGTTAAATGACATTCTCCCCACGTGCCGTGGCCGGGGCCCTGTCCCGCGTGCCGTGGCCGGGGTTCTGCCCCGTGTGCCGTGGCTGGGGCCCTGTCCCGCGTGCCGTGGAAGGGGCCCTGCCCCGCGTGCCGTGGCCGGGGCCCTGTCCCGCATGTCGTGGCCGGGGCCCTGTCCCACGTGCCATGGCCAGGGTCTGCCCCCGCGTGCCGTGGCCGGGGCTCTGCTCTGCATGCCCTATCCGGAGGTCCGGCCTGACCGGGGCTCTGCCCCGCGTGCCGTGGCCAGACTCTGCCCCGCGTGCCGTGGCCGGGCTCTGCCCCCGCGTGCCGTGGCCGGGCTCTGCCCCCGCGTGCCGTGGCCGGGACTCTGCCCCGCATGCCGTGGCCGGGGTCTGCCCCCGCGTGCCGTGGCCGGGACTCTGCCCCCGCGTGCCGTGGCCGGGGTCTGCCCCGCGTGCCGTGGCCGGGGTTCTGCCCCGCGTGCCGTGGCCGGGTTCTGCCCCTGCGTGCCGTGGCCGGGTTCTGCCCCCGCGTGCCGTGGCCAGGGCTCTGCCCCGCGTGCCGTGGCCGGGGTCTGCCCCGCGTGCCGTGGCCGGGGCTCTGCCCCTACGGGCCGTGGCCGGGATCTGCCCCACATGCCGCAACCGCTGATGGCCATCTCTGCTTTCCTGAGCCGCGTTCCTGAAACTGTGTTCCATGGAGATTCACCTACATTTGCGGGGCTGCACGAGACCCACCCTTGGTCCAGCCCTGAGTGCAGTCTACGTTTCCTATTGTTGGGAACTTTATGATCTGATAATTGGAAAAAAAAAATCATGTTTATCATAAAAAATAATTAGAATAATAATAATAATGATTGGGGGAAACATAGGAAAGATATTGAATGTTGAAGCGGGGAGATTAATGTGTCTGTACTGACTGACATGCATGGCATTCCCTTTTGAAAAAGCAATGTAATACACTGTAAAGTTATATGTAATTCAATGTAATAAAAAAATAGATAATAAAAAAATAAAATAAATAAAATAAAATAAAAAATAAAAAATAAAATAAAAAAAAAATGACATTCTGTCAGGATTTTTGACATTTCATCCATTCTCACAGCTTTAAACACCCTGTGTACACTGACCCACAGGCTTGGCGGTCTGGCCTGGATCTCTCTGGGCCACTGTCATATATACTCACCTCTCAACTTCACATGCCCACTGGGTGTCTCAGGGGCATTTCACATTTCACACATCCAGCCCTGAGCTCTTTCTCTCTCCTTCCTCCCTCTGCTCCTTCTGCAGCCTCCCTGGTCTCACCAACAGCAGGTCCCCTCTCCTTCCCTCGTATCGGCCAACACCGGCTCCTCGATCTTGGTCTCTTCCCACTTCCTGACATTAACTCCTGCCATTGCACCTTCCCCTCGCCCTTCCTCCTCTCACACTGGTCTCCTTGCTTACCCGGACTCACCACACAAGCTTCCAACTCAGGTGCTTTGCCCTCTCTAGTCCCTTTGTCGACAAGCTTGTCCCCAACGTTTCCACAGCGCTGCTTCCTATTTCTGATAGGCTCCTGCCCCAAGGTTACCTGTGAATAAAGCTTTTCCTGACCACACCCTATCTGCAGCTGCACCCTCAGGGACTGAAGCTTACCCGCTCCTCTTTTTTACTGCTCCGTCTTCCTATATGACACATACCACCAATTACCAAATAGCAATTTATGGAACTGATCATCAGTGTTTCTCCTACTAGACTATTCCCCATGGTCAAGAATAACTGGCACATAGAAGTCGCTCAATATTATTTTGCCAAGGGCCAACAGGTGGCAAAGCAGTAAAGCCCAATGCTGTATGAGGCTAAATAATGTGATTGAATGTATAAAAGAAAATGAAATTAAAAAACGAAAACAAAACAAAATCCTATTCCTCTATATAAGAAAAAGTCACCTACATGAAAACTTGCATAGACCTACCATTTCTACTACCGCATCAGATTAGTTCCTTGGAGAAAATATTCATAAGACAAAAGTATTCACACTCTGAAGTCTTACCTAACTGGTTATGAAAGTCCACATATTGGTAATACTCTACAAATTTGTTTTTATTAAAAAAGTTTTTATAAACATGCCGTGCTCCGAACAGCCAGATATCACTATCGTCGGTGATGGTTCCTGCAGTCTGATCCGTCAGATCCAAGATAGCGCACTGTGCCTCCGCTTCCATGGGAGCCTCAATGTAGGGAATGCCGAACAGGCGCAGGAGCTCCTGCAGAAGTAAGATGCTGCACACAGCCATCCCAGGGAAGGCATTACGGGCCCCAAGCATGAGGGGGGCCAGTGCCTGACATTTCACTCAATGCATCCCCACCGGAAGTCTGTTAAAGGGCCAGCCGGTGTGCACTTACCTGACTTTCCAGGAACATCTGTCCCGTTACGGTAGCAGCGATCCGTTCTTGCTGCTGCTTCTGAGCTTTCAGTGAATTCTGTTCTGCTAAAAGGTTGTACTCCAGAGTCTCCAGCTCCTCCTATAGAATGATGTTTCACTTGCAGATAATTATATTAATAATCCAATTAAGTTTATATTACAAAAAGCCCTGCAGTTAGTCTGGTTTAAATTACCAATAAGTGTTTCCGCTTTACAGTGTGTTCCACTTGGATTTCTGAGCAAGAGTCTGTAACACCTTCAGAGTTCTCCCCAGCTAAATCATACGGAAATGGAGTCTATCCCAGAGACTAACCTACATGAAGAAGGAGCCATCTGCAATAACAAAATGTACTGCAAATACCTAATAAATATTCATTTTCATTAAGAAACTCCTGAAAATTCAAAAGCTATTTAATGTGGTTTCCTTAGCTATGAGTTAAAACACGATGTTATATAATTACCAAATTAATATCTTGCCATTCATTGAGTGAATCATCTGCATCCTTTGCAGCTTCTTTCTGTGGTTCAATATCCAAGTCTTCACTTTCAGAGTTGTCCCTTACAAGGCTCTGACCAGTGGCTTCTTCTGCCTCAGTTCCCGTGGGCTCCTCTTCACCTTGTTCAGAGGGAGGACTGGAAGCATCCCACAATTCAGCTTGAGGTTCATCACCACTAGTCACACTCTGCACTTCAATGAAACTTCCTGTAGCAAAACAGTAGGTCACTTCATCTACAACTGAAATATAAAAGGTCCTGAAAAATATACTCTAAAAAGTAAAGAGTTGAATAGAATGGGGAAGTAATAGTAACATACTATATTAAATAAATTTAATCACAAGTGCCTATAACTTCAAAATAAGCCTTTTCAGTGAGTTAAACTGGCATTGTCTCTGAAAGAAGAAACCAAGCTCCCAAAGCTTTGCATATTAGCTTTATATAAGTATGTTCTTAGTTAACTATTATTGTTTCAAAAACTCAGAAAGGAGAATTGTCCAAGTACATAAATACTCATGGAGGCTGTTAAATATGTTCTCATGTCACTATGTACATACTGAAGAATAAACTGGGGACTAGTGGGAAGAATCCTAAATACTCAGGAGAAAGAGCTCTTCCTTTTCCACTTTCTCTCTCTTCTCTTGATAGCTTTCCTTTTCTTTAAAAAAATATTTATTGGTTTCTCTCCTTCCCGCCAGGTGGAAGGGCTTACAAGGCCTGTTTGCCTTGATTTGAGAAAGCAATCAGGACAGAGAGGCGGTGGGGTCCAAGGAGGCCAGTGGGAGAAGACAGAGTCACACACAGAGAATAAGCAGATAAATAAATACACTGGAGACCCTTGAGGACAGGGTTTCTCACTGTTGGGGAAATTATAAAAGACAAGCTACAGATGTTGAAATGGAAGTGCAGGTATCAGGTGAACTCATGTATGTTAATATAACAAAAGACAGTAACAAACGTAGAAATGTACAGGCGTGTGTACACACATACACATGTGCACTGGCATGTGTGCAGACTTAATTATATTTCCTGGCTCTGCCCCTGAGAGTGCCTGAAACAATGACACCTAAAAACAGTGAGCACACCCAGCATCCCACTGTGGTTTCTAAGTACCATGCTCCACTGAAAAGAACCAGGGCACCTTGGTAAAATGCCGGTGGCCAGAGCAGAGTAGGTATAAGATAAGTCTGGAACATCTTGGCCAGACAGTAAGGAAATAACCAAATGTTTAAAAAGATAATGATGAATTCTTGGGCAGGTGGCATAGAGGTTAAAGGAGGTGGATCCTACATGATAGACTGTGTGGTTCAAGTTCCAGACCTGGTGGTCTGAGAATCATGTCAGGTGTATGTGCATGTGTGCCTAAAATCCTCAGAAGACTGGAGGAGAACGGAATGCAGCCTGGTCATCCCCCTAGGGGATGATTTCGCATTCTCATTCTCTCTCTCTCTCTCTCTCTCTCTCTCACTCTCACTCTCACATGTGTTCACATGCCCTATAGCCAAAACTAAAAAAAAAAAAAAAAAAAAAAAAAAAAAATTAGAGAAAGAGAGAGAAAATGGGGAATTGTCAAAAGCCTCAGAGGCCAGACTAAAGGGCCCAACACTGACTAAAGCTGGGACAGTCTGAGCAACAAAGTAAGTTATGGTAGTATCAGACTGTGACTCACTAAGTAAACAGGAATCAGGGTCCCACACTGAAGAACAAATAATAAAAAATAGGAAGAAGGATGCCAACTAATAAGCAATGATAGAGTAAGAAAATCACCATTTGACAAACATCAGAGTAACAATATATTCAGGTAAAAACTATCAATAGGGGACCAGCAGTTGGCATAATGGTTATGTCACTGGACTCTCATGTAGTCAACCACGGTTTGAGTCCTGGACCTGGTGGCTCGCGCCAGGCATGTGTGCATGTGTGCCCAAGGTCCCAACAGGAGAAAGGAGGAGAAGGGACTGCAGCGTGTCCATCCTCCTTGGGGGTTGATTTCTCGCTTTCTGTCTCTCTGTCTCTCTCTGTCTTTCTGGCGAGCACACGTGCCCTATAGTAAAAACCTCTCCAAAAAAAAAAAAAAAAACACCAATAGAAGCTAAAACATGTGCATGAAAGTTTTTCAAGAGCAGCACACTTACATAACACAAAAATTCCTTTCCATGAAATACTTACTAATTACAAAGAGAGAACAGTAACTTGGCGGGAACCTGGCAGACACCAGGGACAGTGTGTAGGTCTGAGTGTGTATGTCCACCATCGACTCTCAGTATTCAGTCATGGTCTATAAAGTCACCACACATGATAAGTAGCAAATACTCAGTCGTGCCTCCGAAAGGAAATATTCACACTTTTGAGTGTATTTCATATCTATCATTATCTTAAATCCTTAAACAACCTATCTTGATAGATCCTATTTTATTTTACACACAGGAAAAAAGATTCCAAAGTGTATGTGACTTGCCTGAGCTCGCTCAGAGAAGGAGTCGAACCTGGTCTAACAGATCCCAGGGACAGTTTCTTGCTCTACACTCCACTGCCCCTTCCTGACTCCACCCTCTGGTCATCTCTGTCGGAGCCTTACCCGACCTCCATAGGTGAGCCACGTGGCGACTCAAATTTTTCCTCACTCTCAAATGTCTGCAAATGATCACAAAGACCACACACAGTGCATGTTGATTCTGGAGTACAAATACATTTCAGAGAATAGGCAATTAAATTCTGCAAATACAGACTCCATGAATAATGAGGGTCAATGGTGTTTTTGTGTGTGTAATATACACATTCAAAAAGAGTGACAAAAAGAGAGAGATGATAAAGCAAATGTAGCAGAATGCTAGCCACTGAGTAACAGTCTTATAAGTCTTTCAACTTCTTAAACTCTGTATTTATTTTGAAATAAAAAGATTTTTAAAAACTAAAGAGAAAGTAACCTTTCTCCTCTCTATCTAGGGTATTCCTGGTCTTATAATAATCTTTCAACAGCTTCTTAAAGTCTGTATTTATTTTTAAATAAAAAGATTTCAAAAACCAAAGAGAAACTCACCTTTCCCCTCTACCTAGGGCATCCCTTTAGTAACACCACCACCCAAAAACATCTCAAACGAAGGAAGGAAAAGCTGCATGACTAGCTGGGTATCCCTGAGAAAATCCTTTCATCTGTCCTTTCAAAGTCTCTGGTTCCCATCTGTAAAGCAGGAATGGGGCCATGCTACAAGATCTCTCAGTTCCTACAACTGTGACATCCTGCCCTCCCGTATCTCCAAAGGAATACAAGCACCTACCATCAGATTCACTTTCTTCAGAGTTGACTTCCACTAATTCTTCAGACTTTGGAACTGAAATTAAATCTTGGCCAGCAGATTCAATCATCTCTTGTTCCTGGGCAGTTTTCAGGAAATTCTCTTGCTCTTTAGCATTAAATGATATGGTACCTCCTAAGTCACCTATTGCCTCTGAAGGGACACCCACCATGTTGCTTGTTTCTTGCAACGTGACAGTACCAATGACTTGAGGAGCTGGAGTTTGATCATATGTGGTTTCATCATCTCTTGAAAGAACAGAGGAATCATCTTTACTCTCAACTGGATAAAGACTATCCTGCAGCTCAAGCACTTTGGTGTGGGCGTCCTTCTTCGACACAGAGCTGGTACTGGCTGGGTGTGCTGGGGCCTGCTCCCTCCCACCCAGGAGCACAGGTGCATCACTGCACACAGCCACTGTGCTCTGCAAAGGAAGTGGCTCTTCTCCGTCCTTCCCCAGAGACTCATCACCTGTTTGAGAGGCTTCCTGCACCACATGGACCAATGACGATGGCTGTCCTTGTAGAGCATTAGAATCACTACCTTGACAAGACACAGTTCTCAATAAAGGGGCCGAGTCTGCCAGTTTTTTTTCATTCGGAGTGCTGACTACACACTCCCCTCCAAAGCTCAAGCTGGTTGAAGGGAGCCCTCCAGTAAGCAGCCCTCCTTTTCCATTTCTCACTTGAACTCCTTCATCATTGTCCTCATCAGAACTGCTTATAAGCAGTCTTTTGGCTCCTGGTCGTCCCGTGTGTTCGCCGTGCCCAGTATGCACTTTCACATCTTCATCCTCATCGAGAGCTTTCTGAATAGCTGAGAGAGTGCGTGGTGATACGGAGCCTTCCTCCACAGCCGCCGCCCTCCTCCCGTGGTCCCGCCTTCGCTTTTCCCCCTCGGCCTCCTCTTCTGAGCTGCTTCCCAGCATGGCAGCTTGCATAGCTAACAAAGTTCTTGGGGATGGAGGGGTGTTATCAGGCTCTTTCTCCAGTTTCAATTTTTCACAGGGAGGTGATTTCATGTCAGAAGACAAGCTGTGCATCTTGCTGGAAGAAGGAAGAGACTCTGAATCCCCTTCTGCAACTTTCTTAGCTTGAATACCTTAAGAAAAATTAAAATAATTCTCACTATGCAGTTTCACAGTGTGACAATATACTTCAAGTAAGACGAATAAGCAAAAACTGCAGTGAGGAATTTTCACTGAAACAGCAACTAAGGCCCAGCCTCAGTGGCACAGGTGATAACATTCTAAAGTATATAAGGCTGGAAACTACATGGCTAAATTGCAGGATGGAATCCCCAGTCAGTCTGAAACATACATGCACCCATGATCCTGACGAGCTGCAGAGCTAAAGGAAGGGATTTTACTGAGACCCTGTCAAGGATGCCCCTGAACTTCTTCCTTCCCACACCTCTTAAAGGTCCATTAATGAATAAAATAAACAGCAACTAAGAGTTAATTCATTAGCTAATTTTTAAGTGACTTGGCACTACAGTCATTAAACCATTAACAGCTATAAATGATTATTACATACACAGGCCTTCATCAATATTAACCAGGGTGATAGTTTATAGAATTCAGAGCACAGGCATATCCTTTGGTTTTTAATTTTAATTTTTGTTTTGCTTCAGATAGTCCCACTGTGTCTCAATCCTCCCACCTCAGAAGGAGTAGCTGGGACTACCTGTGTGTGCCACAGTGACAGGTTTTTAGGGTTGGCTGGGAATTGAACCAAGGCTTCCCACGTGGCCTCAGGCTGCCAAGGAGCAATACCAACCAGCAAGCACTACTGAAGCTGAGTCATATTTTCAATTTTTAACTGTCAAAAAGAAGATGGTGCCCAATACCTTTTATCAAGATGTAATGGGAAGTGTCCTCCGAGACGACTCTCCTGGACTCCACCTCCTTCAGGAAGCCCCCTTCATCTTCGTATTGCTTTTGGATTTGTCCTGAATGTTGCTGGTTCATTTCCTTTTGGACATTTTCTATGTGCTGGTTTAGATAGTTTTTTTTAAGCAAACCTTTGAGTTGATACTGTGAAAAGTCATTGGACTCCTAGAAGCAAAATAAATAAAACTGTTCTAATAAATACAGATAAAAATATTATCATATTTCACCCCTTTTCCCAAAAGTAGACTGAGAATAATTGGCTTTTTCACTGGCAGTAGTTTCATATTATACAAATTAATAGTTGAATACTGGGAATAGTTATTATTGCCTTTCTTAGAAAATAATCTTTTTTAAAAAAATTAATAAGGCAAAAGAAATCATGAATACTATTTATGATTTAATCATTTATTCAAAAAAATTTATATTAAGCATGTAATGCACAGCAGTCACTATGACATTTGATGTGGCTTAACAGGTAGACAATCTTCTAGAATGTAAGTAAATTTCCAAGTAAAGTACCTTGTAGAGTCTTTGGTTCATAACAAATACATAAGAGGGAACCAGCAGTTAGCGTAATGGCTATGTCGCTGGACTCCCACGTAGTCGACCGCGGTTCGCGTCCCGGACCTGGTGGCTTAAAACTCACACCGGGCGCGTGTGCATGCATGCCCAAGATCCCGAGAGGAGAATGGAGGAGAAGGGATTGGGGCATGACCATCCCCCCTGGGGGGTGATTTCTCGCTTTCTGTCTCTAATGTCTCTCTCTGTCTGTCTGGCGAGCGCACACGCCCTATAGCAAAAATCTCTCCAAAAAAAATAATAATAATAATACATAAGAAACCACGGACATTATATTGGTAATATATATGTGTGTGTGTGTATATATATATATATATATACACACACACACATATATTTTGCATTTCCCTTCCATGTACTTTTTTATATATTACCTCATTTATTCTCACAACCATCCTTATCTCCACTCCACAAAAGAAGAAATGAGACTTAAATACGTTAACTAACCTCTCCTGAGTCACTTGGCTCACGATCAGTAGATCTGGATCAAGAGCAGATGGGTTTACTCTAACTGACTGCGCTGCTCTCGTGATGATTACTATGACCACTTACCATCACAGTATTATCAATATTAGGTGTGCACAGAGAGTAGAGATGATGCAAAGGTCCAAGACAGACCTGGAGATCTCTACCAGGATTACAAATCCAGTGAGCTCCCACTCTAGCTATCCTACAGTTTACCAATCCCACACAATCCAGAAATAAAGGAAACCTAATCATTAGGGACTTTCTTTCTCCCATTCCTTCCCACTACTATTTACCTAGACCAAATTCTAACTCCTCAAGTACCACCCAGAGATCCTTTCATATGAAAGAAATAAAATGCCTGATAGATTGTGCCTGGATTCTCCCCCCTGAAATGAAAGTAAATTTACTTCTGTCCTTTGTATACCCAAAGACGCAAGAGTATCATTTCTGTGCACTTAGTATTTTTCTATCTTCACATTCTTGTGAAGAAGCAGAAATGAAGGAAAAAGAAACATATTCTGCATATTTCATCTTTTGAATATTAAGAAAAGTCCAACAGGGCCAGCGATGGTGCAGTGGTTACGTTGCTGGACTCCCACATGGCTGACCATAGTTTGAGTCCTGGACCTGGTGGTTTGAAACTCACACCAGGCACATGTGCATGAGTGCTCAAGATCCCAGGAGAATAGAGGAAAAGAGATTGCAGCATGGCCGTTCCCCCGGGAGGTGATTTCTCACCTTCCCTCTTACTATCTCTGTCTCTTTCTCTCTCCTTCTCTCCCTGGCAAGCACATGTACCCCAAGGCAAAAACTTCTTAAAAAAAAAAGTTCAAAAGTCGGCAGAAATTAAAAAAAACTACATCCACCCATTAGGGAAAATAACCCTGCACAGTTCTATCCCACAGCAGGTTAATGGAGAACTACCTTAGAAATAACAAATGGCAGCAGTAGAAAGGGAAGCAGAATTCACTCACTAGCAAGTAACTGGCGGCATGACCGGGGACACGCTCAGCAAGCCCAGCCCCACACAGCAGCCCTGCTGCAGCTTCCCATGCCTAGAAAGCCACCATCAGGTGTTAGAAGCAGCCCTCTTCTCACTGTCAGGAAACAGGGACAGGGATCATGGGGACACACTGGCATTTTTAGGGCTATAGAAAAGGAAGATTATCTGATGATGATAATGTGCATGGTGATGATGTTGACTGTTCACCCAGTATTGAACTGATACACAGTATATTCATTATGTATGCTGTGAATATGTACAATGATTAAATTTTTAAAAAAAATCAGTCAAACATTACAGGAAGATTTACTGCCTACAGAAAAAAAGAAAAAAGAAAAAAAATAAGAGGACAGTACACCTGGGATTTCACGTTAGAAGGTATTTTTCCATTGTGATCAGATTCTGTATCACTACTAGTTTTTATGGACAATGTATATTATGGGTTAAAATAACCTTTATAGGGACCAGCAGTTAGCGTAATGGCTATGTCGCTGGACTCCCACGTAGTCGACCATGGTTCGTGTCCCGGACCCGGTGGCTTAAACTCACGCCGGGCGCGTGTGCGTGCATGCCCAAGATCCCGAGAGGAGAATGGAGGAGAGGGATTGCGGCGTGGCCATCCCCCCTGGGGGGTGATTTTTCGCTTTCTATCTCTCTGTCCCTCTCTGTCTGTCTGGTGAGCGCACGCGCCCTATAGCAAAAACCTCTCAAAAAAATAAATAAATAAATAACTTTTATAAACAAGCCTAAGACTGACCCACTAAGCATATACTAGGTATGGACTATGTGAAAGATGTTAAGCCAGGCCGTGAAAACACAGGGGCGAGCAAAGCCAGCACATTTCAGTACTAAGAAATATAAAACATCACTACAGGGCACTAAGAGAACACAGGGCAGGAGGAAAGACCTACCTACTCATGAGTGGGAAAAAAGACATCTTTGAGTAAGCCTTTCTAAGTTCAACTCTAAATATGTGATGCTTCCTAGGCTTGCTAAGCTACACGAATGCTGTTTACCAGAAACAGAGATACTCGTAAATGTTGCTTTATCAATTTCTCTTTATTGTCATAAAGAGTTTTGCTGAAGTTCATAATGCTAAGCATTAACATACTGCTGTACATCTCACCTCTGGCATTGTTTCAAATAATGTTCGTCTTCGCTTGGTAAATTCTTTCATATCAGTCAAGATTTCATGCTTTACTTCAGGGGGCAGGCTGATGAAGTCCTCAGATTCAATATCTATTGAGTGAGGATTTTGAAAGAACTCTTCCTGTAAAGAGAAAAACACACCACCATGAAATTTACATCCCATATTCTTAGTTCTGGTCACTATTACAGATACCTGTGTTTATATCATAATTAGTGACATAATTATTTTGGCCTATTAGATACAGGCATGGAGGTGACTAGGCAGATTACAGAATGTGTCCGTCCACTCTTTCACTCAAGTACCACTGAAGTACTAGGGGCCATTCGAGGTGCTAGGGTACTGTGCACAGCAAGCTGGATAAGGTTCCTCTTCTTAGGAGTGGAGGAACGCATGTGATAAGTAAATAAAGAAATGAAACAACAATAAAAACTAAAGTAGGTTAATTTGATAAGAGAGTGATGAAGAGAAAATAAAAAAAGACGTATCTGATAGAGAAGACCCCCCCTAAAAATAGGACCTGTGAATACATGTTTGAAAGAGGTCGAAAAGCCTGATGGAGACAGAGACTGCAGAGAAGGGCTGGGTGTACTTCAAAACTCTTCACAGTGAGAAGGTAAAATAAAACAACTGCCAGCCTGTGAGTGTGTGTTGAGTGTTAGCTACAAGCCTGTCACTACGCAGAGCATTTCCTGTGTTTTCCCTCACTGTTACCATCACCCCCATAAGGAAGGCACGGATCTATTTCATTTTATAAATAATTTATTAAAACAGGAAATAAAAGCTTGGGGAAGGTAATCTGTCTATGATCACACAGCTAATGAACAATGGAGCCAGGACTGAAATACAGGTCTTTCTGACTAGGAGATCTAAGATCTTAACCAAAACTGCTCTCACTTGCTGCATTAGTAATGTAGAACCTCCCTGAACTGAAAGATTCTAAGTTTTTAGCTCAAAAGTCTTCTACCATATACACCAAAACAATGTGCACAAACAAACTTTGAATCTGGAAATCAATGACTGTTTCTACTACACTAAGAAACTTGATTTTAAAAAAAATGTTTATTAAGAAAACTCATGGGGTCAGCAGGTGGTATAGTGGTTAAGGCACTGGACTCCCACAGAAGCAACCCGGTTTGAGTCCCGGACCCAGCAGCTTGAAAATCACGCCAGGTGCATGTGTGCATGTACCCAAGATCCCAAGAAGAGAAGGGGGAAGAAATTGTTGTGTGGCCATCTCCTCCATGGGGTGATTTCTCACTTTCCCTCTCACTATCTCTCTCTCTCTGTCTCTCTCCGGCACGCACACAAGCTCTATGGATAAAGACAAAAGCAAAAAAACTTGTAGACTGGCCCCCATAGTACGGCAATTAAGCCCTGTGCATAGGAAGCCAGATCCCACATGGCCAACTGTGGCTCCCGTACCAGCTCCTGTGAATTGAAAAACACGCCAGTGCTCAATTCGCAGCACCGTGCTAGGCCAAACACGGGTACATATGCATCCCCACACTCCTGACGGTAGAAGAAACAGGTAAAGGGCTGTGGCATGGCCATGACTACCTGGTGGCTGCGTTCCCTCTTTCTCTTGCAGGGGGCTCTCTCTCTCTCTGACTAGTGCACATGCCTTTGGGATTTAAAAAAAAAAAAAAAAAAAAACTTGTACATACAATACAACCTCAATGTTATTCATTAAAATATGCATGATGAGGTGTTTTGTTTTGTTTTTTAATATATGATCAGCTATTTAATTAGGTTCTTGGCAAAAAATTTAGAACACCAATTTGTGAGGATAAACTCCATTTGTAAGGGCAAACACGGATCACAGGTAGCCCTGAGCTGAGGAACAGCTTTGATTTTTGGTAAAATTTGCGAGTCCACAGCTTTCTGATCAACTTTGCGCTGCTCTGAAATCTCGTATTTCTCCTTGTCTGTGTGGAAGATCTCACCTTCCTGGTGTCTGGGCGTCCGTAGTTTCTTTTTCTTGAAGTAAGCATCAGTAAGGTGCTTTGGGATTTTTACTTTGCTAATATCAATTTTTGTGGAGGTGGTAATGACAAATTTCTGTTGTGATCTACGCATTGGAACGACTGAGAACCAGCGGTCCAGTTACAAGTAGCAAGCCACTGCTCAGCTGCTTCAGGAAAACCACTCTTTTGCCTCTGTGGGTCCAGTGAGGGTGATCAGAAGGTCCCAGGAGTGATGCTCGCTCGCAGCTTTCGCACAGGCTGACTGAAGGGTTTTTTGCTGTGACTCAACAGCTTTCAAAGCACATCTTCAGTAGGATAATACCTAAGCATTTTGCACAGTTTAACCACCTGGGTACCACCATTCTTGTCTCCACCGGCTGGTTTTGTAACAGTCGCAAGAACCTTCTCCTCCTTTTTCTTTCCAAACCTAGATTTAGTTTTCCTCTTGTACACGGCCTTCCTGGGATACATGGCAGACCTGGAGTATCTGCCAATGCCCCAGACTAGGACCAGGTTTTGGCTGCAATGGGGCTTCCCCTTCTTGGGCGTTTTAGCTTTGGGGTCACCCTTTTTAACCTTGCCATTGGCATCAGCCTTCTTGGCTTCAGGTTTCTTCTCCTAGTATCCTGCTTCGCAGCTTTTTCACCTGCCATCTCATATAGTGGGAAAGAGCCAAGGTGAGGTTTTAAAACATGTCCACAAACTCTTTGACATTATTCTTGTCTAATTTTCCTTCACTTAGATAAAGGCTAGCCTAACTACCTCAAATATAATGGATAAAATGTGGGGGAGAGGGTGCTACACAGCTTTAAAAACTACATTTGAAAAGCAATGCAGGGAGTGCCTGAACTTTCTCTTGGGATGCTCATGCCCTTCGCCCCACCTAAACACTGCAGTAGCACTGTAAAAAACCTATGGTCAGAGCATCTACACCAGAGCCTCACCTGTGGTCAGACTGCATATACGGGGGAGCTTCCATCAGACCACATCCTCACAGGAGCCCCACCCATGGACAGACCGCATCTACCCTGGAGCTTCACCTATAGTCAGACCACATCTACATGGGAGTCCCTCCTACATCAAACTGCATCTACACAGGAGCCTTACCTAGGTCTGACTGCATCCACACGGGAGACTCAGAGAACTGCCTCACTGAGCTCATCCACCCCCCAAAAATATGTCAAATGACAATAATAAATGATGTTTTACCTGGCTAAGGTACATAGTACAGATAACTACTAATAGACATGCATAGACATGCTATCCACATATATGTGTACCATTACATCTGATGCATACACATGTACCCAAACACACACACACATACACAGTATTCAACTATACAGGTTTATGGAAAAAATTAACTAAAATATACCAAAATGTAACTGTAAGTTATTTATGACTGGCATATTTTCTGTATCTTCTATACAAGCATGTGTTACTATTTATTTATTAGCTGGCTGGAAAGAAAAATGGCTTATTTTGGATATACAGTGTATGTAATGGCAAATTCCATCTATATGTGTAAGGATGAGTGTGTATTTTAAATGTAGATATCCACATATACATACACATAATAAAAAAGGCATCTGTCCTACTTTTTAATAGGAACTTTCATAAATTCATGCTACCTCCTTAAGAGTCTTCATTTTCATGTCATTCATCTCAAATAACAGAATATGTTTTTTAAAAACATGGAAAAAATGAAACTAAAAGTACAAGCTTATTTTAGTGCAAAAACATTTTGAAATCTATGCATAGTTTTTTCATAATATACAGTTTCCATTCATTTTTTGAAGACCTCCTGGACATTCTGAATTCAAAAATTATTTAAATACCTGTAGCACTTGCTTTTGAGTCATTCTTTCTTGCCATTCTTTTTCGTCTTCCTCTTCTGAACTGAAAGTTAAGCATACATTTACAATATTTATAATTTCTTTAATTGCCAGAGAGCACATGTGCTTGCCACAGAGAGACAGAGAGAGAGGGAGGGAAAGGGGTAAAGCAATCCCCAAATGAGGCATGGTCTCGTTGTCACCCCTTCTCCATTTCTCTAACCTGTCAGGATTTGGGCATGCACACACATAGACCTGGCATGCTTTTCAAGCCAGGGCCGGGATTCAAACTTTTGTGAACCATGTGAGATCCAGGCCCCCTAACCATGAGGTCACAAGACCAACAGCCCCTATCACTAAGATTTTTAATAGCTACTTATAAAAGTATTCAAGTGCAAGGTGCTGATAGCTTTAGGAGCTACAAAGGTGGATAAGAACAAGATCTGTGCGCCCACTGGGCTCAGTCTGCGGGGATACAGAAGTGAGTAATGACAGTATGACCCAATAACTTCCAGGTGGAGTTTGTAGTTAAAGGTGCAACATGAGGAGCCATCTCACTTGAACTGGGGGGGGGGGGGGGGTCATAAAAAACTTTCTAGAATCTTCTGCTGCTATATTCCTTGGAGCTAGCCTCAAGTAAGAGGCGTGAGGCAGGTATGTGAAGAAAAGCTTTCCTAGTGGAAGAACTAAGTTCTATAATCATCTGGAAATATGAGGAGAAAAGCCTTCCTGTGGATGGTATGTAGAGAGCCAAGGCTGAGGTTGTAGTTGTGTGATTAAGGAGCTAAAGTTTTATACTAAAGAAATGAAAAGCTAGGAAGTGTTTTTACTGAGGAAAAAACAATAATTAGGTTTGAATTTTAAACAGATTGGGCTTGGCAAGGAGGGGCTATTGCAAAAGGGGCGCAATCAAAGGTGAAGTCAGAAAGTTTGGAAGCTATTACAGTAACCTGGAGAAAGGATAAAGACAGTGGCAACAGAGAGAGATGGGCTGATTTGGAAGTTTCTTTGCCAATTGAGAGTCCCAGGGAAAGGAGTGGGATAGAGAACTGTCAGAGCTCCTGATTCTCCATCTTCACTTCAAACACAGAAGCCACTGATGGTTAACAGACAGCAAGGGAAGAAGAGATGACAGAAGAGCTGGAAGGGGCAGCCAGAAGGGAGCCAGGACAGAGGGACAGCCAGACAGTGCAATACGGCACCACAGGGGGTGGAGAGGTCAAGTAAGTGGGAAGGGTCACGCGTCTGCTGGATGTGGCATGATGAGAAAGGCAGGACAAGGCTGAGGAGAAGGTAGAGACAGCACGTGGAAGCAAAGCATAAGAAAAACTAAACTTCACATCCTCATGAATTTTAAATATACAGTGCCAGCAGAGATTCCTAACAATGAAAAAGAACAATGAATCACAAATTACCAAATCACAAAGACAAGTTAATAAATAAAAAATGAAAAATGAAAAAAAAGAAAAAATATTCTCAAAACCATAGAGAATGCGTATTTCAGATGTGTTAATAAAATCCCATATGCCTTGTCATGCAGCTAAAACATAAAGGTTTACATCTGTCTGAACACAGCAACAATTAAAATAATATTCTCCAATAGTTAAACACTTACCTATGCTTTTCTTCCTCTTGTAAAGGTGGCAAAACGTAGATGTCATCTTCTCTCTGAACTTGCGTGAGACTGGGTAGTGCTTCCTCTCTGCGAAGTACACACATCTTTAAACAGAGATCATACAAAATGATATTCTGAGTCAATAATACTCCCTACTGATTATGCAAACTCTGCTCAGGAGGGGACAAGAGAGAACACCCAGATCCCAGATGTCCCCTCCTAACCTGGCTCTCCTGGCTCCTATTGTGGAAAACAAGGAAAAAAGCAACTTGCCGGGGCTCCTTGAGCCTTGGACATAGCCTCCGCAAGAGTCAAGAAGCACTTTTAGAAGAACAAAGTATAGGAACGCAGCACTCCAGCTTCTTATTCTCACTAGCAAAGCCAACTCTCCCAGAATAAAGAGTTCTCACAGTTTTATGTTGGTAGATTGAATGACATCCTATGTATTCCTCTCACACTTCACTCTACTTCCTGTTGACACTGAAAATTCAGATGGAAAAGGGAACACAGGAATCTGACACAAAGAAATATTCTTTAATTAATCTCTCAAATTACTGTAATTTTCTACTTGCCTTTTGCTTTTGAAAGCAGTTTTGATGGCTTGTCTTTTCAAAAATGTTTTCAAAAGCTTCTCTGTAGTTTTTCTGGAGTCACTGGAAGCCAAATCCTTTCTCTGCCTCCTCTTAGCCTATGAAAAGAAAAGATGTTAAGATTTTATCTTTGGGTATTAGTATATTACAAACATTTCCATGAATTTTTTTCCCATAGAATTTGACTTGTCTGTGTTTTCAGACAATGGCTGTTTTTGTATTTCCTCCTAATGATTACATCAATGAACATCTTCAGGTTTCTGCTATGTAAAGGAAAGCCAGAGTTTCATCTAGCTATTACTTAAAGAGCTGCCTATAATACCACAAATTGGGAAAACTAGTAATTTATTTTCAATTCGTTTTAAATGTCCTTTGATATCTCCCAAGAAACCTAAAGCTTTAATGATATATAATAAACGCTTCCTAAAAAGAAATATTATAGATTAACAAATTTATTCTTTATTTTTCATTTTTTATTTCATTTTCTTTTATACATTCAATCATATTATTTAGCTTATAAAATGAATATTTCAACAGGTGAACATTTCTTAGTACAGTTGATTAAACTATAAAATATCTTCAACAGATAATACCACATTTCTTTGTCCCATTAATGCTTTGCCTCCCTATTTTTCTTCTAAATGTCTTTCCTCAGACCCTCCTCTTTCACACACACTACATCTGGTATTTATATCTATATACTGTGTTTCTATATCCTTTAGTCAATCAGTTTCAGTCATAGAGTGCGGACACTCGGTATATATTAAGTGGGGACATACAATGCCTCTCCTTCATAGCCTGCCTTGCTTCATTCAGCAGTAAGTCTTCCATATTCATCCACTTCCTGTCAAAAGCCAGGGTTTTGTTGTTTTTTTATGGCTCAATAGTATTCCATAGAGTATGTGTGCCACAGTTTTTCTATCCATTCATCTGTTCGGGGGCATTTGGGTTGTTTCCATGACTTAGCAATTGTGAATAGTGCCACAATAAACATTGATGTGCAAGCACTTTTCTGATTAAGTATTCTTCTGTCTTTTGTGTAGATACCAAGGAGTGGGATTGCTGGATCATATGATACTTCTATTTGTAGATTTTTGAGGAATCTCCAAATTGTTCTCCACAGTGGCTGGACCAATTTACACTCCCACCCTTTTCTTGTTTTTTTGTTTTGTTTTTTTTTTTTTTGGAGAGGTTTTTGCTATAGGGCGCGTGCGCTCGCCAGACAGAGAGAGACAGAGAGACAGAAAGCAGGAAATCACCCCCCAGGGGGTATGGCCACGCCACAATCCCTTCTCCTCCATTCTCCTCTCGGGATCTTGGGCACGCATGCACACGCGCCTGGCGTGAGTTTAAGCCACCGGGTCCGGGACTCGAACCGCGGTCGACTACGTGGGAGTCCAGCAACATAGCCATTTCGCTAACTGCTGGTCCCACCCTTTTCTTGTTTTTAAGAGAGATTTTTGTTATAAGGGCACATGTACTCACAGGAGAGACAAGAGAGACAGAAAGCAAGAAATCACCCCTAGGGGGATGGCCACACTGAAATCCCTTTTCCTCCCTTCTCCTTTTGGGATTTTGGGCACCTAAGCACACATGCCCAGCGTGAGTTTCAAGCTGCAGGGTCTAGGACTCCAACCACAGTCAACCTTGTGGGAGTCCGGCACTTTAACCACTACACCACCTGCTGGCCCCTACCTAATTTATCCTTTAAAAGTCACTGTTTATGCCAAAACAATTTCCAATAGTGCTTTTTACAAAAATGTATTACTTACATATAGCTCTGTCCCTCCACATTCAAGATTATGTCAAAAGAAATCCTAAAATGTACAGAAGTCTTTTGTAAGATAAATGAATAGTTTCTATGTTTAAAAGTGAATATAAGGCAGAAATAATCGAGACATTCTCTTTGCCTTTTTTTCTTTTTCATTTGTAGAGGCTTTAGCCTTAGGGCATATGCACTCACCTGAGAGAGACAGAGACAATGACAGGGAAAGTGAAAACTCACTCACAATCCCTTCTCCTCTATTCTCCTCTCAGGATTTTGGGCACACACACATATGTGCCCAGTATGAGTTTCAAGACACCAGATCTGGGACTCGAACAACTGTTGGCCATGTGAGAATCCAACAATGCAACCACTCTGCCATCTGCTGGCCCCCTCTATGCCTGTTTAATCCTTCCCAAAAGTACCTGATACAGAGTATAACTGGATCAAACTACAACATTGAAGTCTAGATACTTTACTGAGACAACAGATGTCCTATGCATTTATAAATCCTAACTTTTACCTTGTTTAATTAGACAATGTTGTCTGCTAAGGTTATAAAGTCATGACCAAGCATTTTCCGCATTATACATGTCATATACCCAAAAGGGTACTTATCACTTGGATCGTTTAAAACTTTTTTTTTTAAGGTTTTTGCCATAGGGCATGTGCGCACCCAGAGAGACAGACAGTGAGAGGGAAGGGAGAAATCACTCCCTGGGGGGGATGGCCAACCACAATCCCTTCTCCTCCATTCTCCTCCTGGGATTTTGGACATGTACGCACATGTGCCCATTGTGATTTTTCAAGCTGCCAGGTCTGGGACTTGAACCATGGTCAGCCATGTGGGGAGTCTGATGCCTTAACTACCACATCACCTGCTGGCCCCAGTTCAAACACTTTTTTTTTTAGATAGAGAAATTTTTCGCTATAGGACACATGAACTTACCCGAGAGACCAAAAGACAGAAAGCAATAAATCAGCCCTCAAGGGTGATGGCCATGCTGCAATCCCTTCTTCTCCATTCCTCCTCTTGGGATTTTGGGCACACATGCACACGCGCTCAACATGAGTTTTCTTTTGTTTGTCTGTTTGTTTTTTGAGAGGCTATTTTGCTATAGGACGCGTGCGCGCGCCAGACAGACAGAGAAAGACAGAGAGACAGGAAGCGAGAAATCACCCCCCCAGGGGAGATGACCACGCCACAATCCCTTCTCCTCCATTCTCCTCTCAGGATCTTGGGCACACACGCACACGCATCCGGCTTGAGTTTAAGCCACTGGGTCCGGGACTTGAACCGTGGTCAACTACATGGGAGTCCAGCAACATAGCCATTACACTAACTGCTGGTCCCAACATGAGTTTTAAGCTGACAGATCTGGGACTCAAACTGCGGTCAACTACATGGGAGTCCAGTGACGTAACTACTACGCATCTGCTGGTCCCCCAGTTCAAACATATTTTGAAACTACTTTCAGAACAATAAAGAAATTCATTCTCGGAACCAGCAGTTGGTATAATGGCGAGGTCGCTGGACTCCCATGTAGTCGACCGCAGTTCAAGTCCTGGACCTGGTGGTTTAAACTCATGCCAGGCGTGTGTATGTGCGTGCTCAAGATCCAGAGAGGAGAATGGAGGAGAAGGGATTGTGGCATGGCCATCCTCCCAGGGGGTAATTTCTCGCTTTCTGTCTCTCTGTCTCTTTCTGTCTTTCTGGCGAGTGCACGCACTCTATAGCATAAATCTCTCAAAATAAAAAAAAAGAAAGAAAAGAAAAATAAATTCATTCTCATTCCTTTGCATCATGTTCTATTTCCTTCCTGGGTAATCTACTTCACTCACCATTTAGCACCACAGACTACTGTTGATGCCCAAACCCAACTCCACTGCAAAAGAAAGCTCGCTGTCACAGGATATTCCACCTGAGGCCCAGGAGGGCAGCTCCCCATAGGCTTCCCACAATGTTCTGAGCAATGGCTGCATAAGTGAAATAAATGCAGAACACCTAAGAAGACACTCTAGAGGGAAAACTCTCAGTCGTAAGGATTGGAGACTGTACTAGCTACTATTATTTAAAAACTAAATTTCAATCATTGTACCCATTAGGTACTCTCATAAATGTTTCTTAAAATAAAAATCATTTCTTTATTCAAGGTAAATAAAAAAGAGGTAGAAATTAAATTGGGTATGTGTCAAAGACATCTCAGCTTTAAAAGTCTAAGGAGAAAATAAAAATACATGTGAATTTTTTCTTTCTTTCTAGGAATGCAGAAAGAAAAAAACATAATCTTATGACACTTACCAAAGTCTGTTTCTTCAATAGTGGAGCATCGCCATCAAACACGAAAATAGGACGAATTCGAAAAAATAAGAGTTTGCAGAGCCGATGAAACAGAGTGAGAAGATGAGCATTCTCTATTGAATTCCCGTGGCGATCCCGGACTCCTTTAAGAGCTTGATTTAACCAAATACTAATATCTGGGAGATTTGTCAAGAAAAATATTTTGGAATTTCTTCTCTTATCTTCTCCAATATCCTAATAACCAATTACCTAAGCAATGAATACTAAACGCAAATCACTGTGCATTTGAAATGTTAAAATGTTTGGCTCTGACAGGATCTACCTGAAGTCAGTTAACCTTTTTTTTTCAGCCCTTGTTACTACTATTCACATACTGATTTTATTAAATCAAACCAAAACAGGTATGTCCTTCAAAGAGTCCAACTGCAAAGAATTGCCTCTTTAAAAATCTAGTGACCACTAGCCAGGCATGATGGCTACTCAGGAGGCTAAGGCTCAAGTCATGAGTTCGAGGCCAGTCTGGGCAATACAGCAAGACCTATCTATAAAATAAACAAGTAATATTAACAAAACAGTGCTCTCTAAAGAAGTTCAGTAAACTAGCATGGATATTCTAAAGGACAATTTGGCAATATGTAGCAAAAATTTTAGAAACTTGCATTCTATTTTACCTAAGCATTCAACTTCCAGATACCTATCCTCAGGAAGTCATCAGATTTATTTACACAAATGATTGCTTATAATAATGAAAATATGAAAAACAATTGGAAAGTTTTCCAACAGGCACTCTTTTTAAAACTAAATTATGGTGGGACCAGCAGTTAGCGTAATGGCTAAGTCTAGACTCTCATGTAGTTGACTGTGGTTCGAGTCCCAGACCCGACGGCTTAAACTCACGCTGAGCGCATGTGCGTGCATGCCCAAGATCCCGAGAGGAAAATGGAGAAGGGATTGTGGCGTGGCCATCCCCAATGGGGGGGGTGATTTCTCGCTTTCTGTCTCTGTCTCTCTATGTCTTTCTGGCGAGCACACATGCCCTATAGAAAAAACCTCTCCAAAATAAAAGAAAAAAAAAAAAAAAACTAAATTATGGTATGCCAATGTGCTGGAAACCAAGGAGTCCTTAAAGATGGAAGCTGCTGAAGCACATGTATTAATAAGAAAGCCAGTCACAAAATATTACTAAAGTAGGGAACCAGCAGTTAGCGTAATGGCTATGTCGCTGGACTCCCACGTAGTCGACCACGGTTCACGTCCCAGACCTGGTGGCTTAGAACTCACACCGGGCACGTGTGCGTGCGTGCCCAAGATCCCGAGAGGAGACTGGAGAAGGGATTGCGGCGTGACCATCCCCTCTGGGGGGTGATTTTTCGCTTTCTGTCTCTATGTCTCTCTCTGTCTGTCTGGTGAGCGCACGCGCCCTATAGCAAAAAACTTCTCAAAAAAATAAATAAATAAAAGAAAAAAAGAGAAAAAATATTACTAAAGGAAACAAAACAATTTCAGAAAGCATAAAAAGTATAATCCCATTTTTTAAATATAAAAAAACTATAAGTTCAGGCACCAAAATACTAAGAGTAGTTATCTCTCCTAATATCAAGAGTAGTTATCTTTCTTAATATCTCTCCTAAAAGTTATCCTAATATCAAGGATAGCTCATTTCTCCTTCTTCAAGTTTTCTTACATGTTTAAAGTTGTTTGAAAAGTGCTCTTCAAAACTTAATTTTCTATTTGTCCATAAGGAATGACACAGCACTCGGCTGGTTTTCCTGCTCCCCATCTCTTCACCGCTCCTCTAACTCACCACTGAGTTTCACTCTATCAGTGTTCTTTCTTGAACGCTCTTCTTCCCTCCTGTCTGTATTACCAATGAAGGCTACCATCTCCACACCACACCTATCCTTATACAGGTGCCTGGCCCAGAACACTCTCCTAACCCCAGACTGGAGAGCTTAGTTGACATCTCTACCTGAAAGTGAACGTGATAACTCAGTTCCATGTCTTCTCCACCAGGCTATTCATGCCCCCATGTCAGTAAAGATCATTGCCATGTACCTGAGCAAGAATTGTGGGTGTCTTCCCTTCATCTAACCACTGAAGGCCCCGTCAATTCTACCTCGTAATACATCTTGCAGGTTAATATTAGATCTTACCAATATACAGAACCTTCCTACTATCTTTAGGGTAGTATCTAAAACTCTTCCCATGGAATCAAAAGCCCTGAATGATCTGGCCTCGGCTCATTTTCTTCTCCTAATTCAACCCATCAGGCCTTCCTCAAATCTGGCATTCGTTAAGCTCCCTCTGCCTCTCTAGTCTTCTCAAAAGCTGCTTCTTCCACCTGAAACAAGAGTCTCCTCTGTCAGCCTAGTTATTCCTTCTCTGAGTTCTCAGTCTATGTGTTATTTTCTGACCCGCACTGAGATCGTCAGTTACACACTCCTATTCACAAATGCATTGCTTAGCATGTGCAGAACTTTCCCATGCACGGGGGATACAGCACTGAACAAAACGGTGCTTCCCTTAGAGAGCTAGTGACAGAGTGGGGGAAACACCAAGCCTGTGAGCTCTGTGGCTCACTCCAGACCATGCTTTTGTACACTGTTCTCCTTTTTACATGGCCTATCACACAGTAAACAATAAATGTATGCTATTAAGTGAGCTGAACAATTTAATATTTAAATGAATATAATTGCCTAACTTTATTAAAGCCCATCAACAATTAACCTACTAAACACTATGTAACAAATTAACTACTAAAAAGAAAGCTATATATACTAATTCCTATAATATTTAAGCACCACTATGTACCAAGCATGTCCAAGACCCTAGGAATACAATATTGAATAATACAGCCATGAACGAACAGGTACTACCCCTATCTCTGAGGAGCTCACATTCTAATAGGAAGACAGACTATTAAAAAAATAAAACTAATGGATATATAATATGTTAAGTTGTTGGTAAGTGCCAAGAAAAAAATAAACCAAGTGAAAGAAAAGGGCAAAAGAGTAATTGGAGGCTGAGTACTCCTCCGTTAGGGAAGGCCAAAATGAAGAAGCAACAAAGACCTGGAAGAACTAGAGGAGAGGAAAGTACTGTCAGGTCGAAGAAAATGAGACCGTCCTGGGGACTAGAGGAGGCCTACACAGCAGGAAGAAGGAATGGCAGGAGCTGATGTGCATTCAGCAGTGAGTACAACCACTGGTTCTGGGTTCCTAGGTTTCTAGAAAGATCTTAAGGAACACCTTCAAGGACACTGAATAAACTGCAGTGTATGGAGGCCAGTTTTTTGTTTTGTTTTGTTTTGTTTTAGAGAGAGATTTTTGCTATAGGACACATGTACTTGCCAGAGAGGCAGAAAGTGAGAAAACACCCCACCTCCCTCTGCGGGGTATAGCCGTAATCCCTGCTCCTCCATTCTCTAGGGATTTGGGGCACATATGTACATGTGCCAGGCATGAGTTTTAAGCCACTGGGTCCAGAACTCGAACCATGGTCTACTACATGGGAGTCCAGTGGCGTAACCATTATGCCACCTGCTGGTCTCCAGAAACCAGTTTTAAAATTGTTCACAGTAGCCCAAGTGAAGGAAGATGGCAGTGGTAGAGAGCATCATGGCCAAATAAAAGATCCATTTTTGAGATAGAATCCAATATTCACTTGGGTCTACATTACACAGAGTAAATGTTACTGCTTGGCTTGTTTCTGCTTGTTACGCCATTATATAGGATTAAGTGAGTTTATATTTAGCCCATTATTTTAAATTTTATCATTGAGAAAACCTAGTTTCAGATCAGTGGCTCTCAACAGTGCCATCCATTAGACTAGGATATGAAACTTTTGAAATATACAGATTACTAAATTTCATACGCCTAAAATTATAAATCATAAGAGACTAAGGTGGGTCTTTTTTAATTCTTTAATCATAGGTAGTTCCAATTCTCAGCTGAGGTTGAGAGTTCCAGCTTGAAATTCTAAGAAAAATCAGAAAAATATAATCAAGCTGAAATTATTGCATAGTTTGACTTGTCTAACTTCAATACATTTTTTTTCTTTTTTTTTTTTTCTTGGAGAGGTTTCTGCTATAGGGCGTGTGTGCTCGCCAGACAGACAGACAGAGAGAAAGTGAGAATCACCCCCCAGGGGGGATGGCCACGCCCACAATCTCTTCTCCTCCATTCTCCTCGCACCCAGCATGAGCTTAAGGCAACGGGTCCAGGACTTGAAACGTGGTCAACTACATGAGAGTCCAGCAACATAGCCATTATGCTAACTGCTGGTCCCACTTCAATACATTTCTTAAAAGCAAAATTAAACTTCTCTTAGAAGTGGAAAAGTTAACATCTTTGGCAAGTCTAAAAACTGCTTTTGAGATAAGACTAAAAGGACCAATGAATTTTTAAATAAAAAATAAGTTTAAGTCCATAGTTCAGTGACTTAAAATTTTATTAATCCCCCATAAAAAAGTGGGGTATATCATGCAGTATAAAGAGAGTATAGCATCTCCTTGACACACTTTAATGCATTTTACAAATGTTAAGTCTTTAAGAGACCAAACTTAAACTAATTTAACACATTTAAATTATGAATAAAGAAGACAGTTATACAGATGGTTAAAGATCAAATAGTTTATTTTAGTGGCCCAAGAGTCAACTATGAACCTGGTATAGTCATGAGTAAGTTCTCAATTCACTAACAAAACAGTATCATCTAAATATACTTTCAGATGTCTGAATTCCCAGGAAAATAAAACAAAGTAAAATCAATTGTAGTAGTACAAGAAATCAGTGCCTAATGTTTAACAGGTATATGAGCTACTGTAACTAGTTATTTTGACTATCCTTTTCAAATAAGTGTTTAATTATTTCATAAAACCCTAAGAGCCTATAAAAATGACCTGAAGTCCCAAAAGGGTCTTTGAGCAATGTATAAATAGATCATTTAAATTAAATGCTTTACTCTTCCTTACTTTGGTAATGTCCTAAAAAACTAGAATATAGAACTTCTTGTGTCATCTGAATAATCTTACAAATTCTTAATTCTTCATTAGAACTGCAACATAAAACGACCTAAATTTTTGCTGAAGTTCTGAGGGTTTCTCACACTGAAAATTGTCCTAAAGAAAACTTTGGATTGCAGTGATACTGAGAAACCACTGGAGGGCAGAAACAGCACAAGTGCTTTAAGAAACCCTTACCTTCCCAGACTTAAGATATCAGGCATAAAATCTTTTAAGCCAAAAATTTATCACAGGTGTATTTGAAGATCAGTCACTTAGAGAAAAATTATAATCATCCTACTTTTTCAAAATGTTCAATGTCTCTTTAGTTCTAAATTGTGTACACAATGAAGAATTATGGCTCCTTAATCAAACGGCTTCTTTGCTACCCCCACCCCCCACACCTACAGACACACTTACGCACAGAGAAATTATTACAGACACACTTAAGCACAGAGAAATTATCTACATGATTCTGTCCACCAGCCTATGAGCCACTAGATTTTCTAAATAGAGATCATTTTAAAAACTGGTATAAGGCACCACCAGCTTCTGCAACAGAACAAGCTCTCCCTACCCACTCACCCAAAAAGAAAACATAATGAATAAAGATTAGCATTTCAAAAAGGATCTCATATTTTTATAATAAAATATATATTTAATTTAAATGACACAAAACCTGCCCCAAACTGCACACAAACAATAACTGGGGGTAAAATAATTCACTGTATATCTTTTGAAACTTTTCCAATGTCCTACCAGACATTGTGTCTGATTTCAGAACCGATCATTTAAAAAGTAATTTTAAAGTTAACTATTTAGGGCCAGCAGGTGGTTAGGGAGTAGGACTCCTACAGGTCAATGGTCTTAGAACATGGTGGCTTGAAAATCACACCCAGTGAGTGTGCTTGTGTGCCCAAAACACAGAGAATGGAGAAGGGATTGCAGTGTCACTATCCCCCTGGGGGAGTATTTCTCACTTTCTGTCTCTCTGGAGAGTGCATGAACCCTATAGCAAAAAAAAAAAAAAAAAAAAAAAAAAAAAAAAAAAAAAAATTAAATAAAGTTGCCTAGTCAAAAACAAAAGGTCAAACACCTGTCCACAGAATCCTTCCTAAGAAACATAAGTGGAGCAAAACTTGGGACAGCAGGAAAAACTAAGGGTTGGGAATCTACTTCGTTCTCTTTGCTGACCTCCCAGCAAAATAATTTTAAGATTTATAGTATTAACAGTGCCCCAAAGTATTCTAAACTTCATTTAATTTCTTTATTCCGCATACCTATGCTGTAGGTGTATACTATGATCATCTCCACTTTGCAGATAAAAGAATTAAAAGCACAGAGGAGCATAAAACACTGTCTCTTGTGACAAAATTAGGACTGCAATCCAGAGAGGTATGATTGGTAATCCTGGGGAAAGAAAATGTCCTTATTTAGCTTCCCCTGATTAAGACAGTCATCCTGCAAACACCGCTGTGTCCTCAGTGGAGAGCCGCGGGAACGCCCAGACACAATCACTGCCTCCCAGCATCACCGCTGCATTAAGGATACCGACAGCAAGGATCTTCCCTTCCAGAGTTTCCGGGCTGACCTTCCGCCCGGAGCACTCCAGCAGCTTCCAAAGCCCCTGGACTCCCATGGGGCAGGAGGGTCCTCAGAGCTGATCTCCGAGATCTTTTATTCTAATTCTACAACGAGTACCTCCTCCACCCGGGATCCCTGCAGAAGGCTCTCCCTGCTCCACTCAGAAGAGATGAAAATAATACAGAACGCTCGCTGTTCCGGGAGAAGCGCACCAACAGGAGCGTGAGGAACGGGAGGAGGCTGAAGCACTTCCCAGACGCCGACCCCGCCTCCCGCAAGAAAGATGGAGCCGGAGAGCGGCCGACAGCGGGGGAAAGCAGGCGCCTCGGCCCAGCGCTTGAACCCACACGTTTGCAGAGGAAGCCCGGGGACAGCGAAGGGATGACAGACACACACCCGCAAAGAACGACCCCCTATACCGCCCGCCTTCTCCGGAAGCCGCCCTCTTCCGCTGATAGGATGTACAGAGCGGAAGTCCCGCCCCCGGGCTCACGTGTTTTGCTGCGTCATTAGCGCGCCGGAAGTGGGTGATTCAGACCCTGAGTTTTGTGTGTTCTCGACCCGGTATTTTCCCTGCCCTGATACCCTATTTAAACAGTTCGAAAGAGTGTGAAGTGTCTTCTTGCTAAGTGAAGTTTTTCTATGTGCTTTTTCAGTATCAGTTTCTCCCCTCTGCACCGCCAGTTGTAAAGACTCTTAATATTAAGTAGTATTTTGCACATGAAGAGGCAACGTAAAAATGAATGCTTTCTTGCTATTTTTAAACTAGTAAGTATTTGTACGTCGCCCATACTGACCAACCGGTAATACAACTTTAAATCTTAACCTTTGAAATATAGTTTTCTCCAGCATCTAAAACAGTATTCTTCACTTTTAGGTCAGAAATGACAAAAATTGCCAGAGTTATTCTGAGAAGGGCGGTGTCTCTGTAAATGTGAAGTGTTAGGAACCTTGGGCATGGATTGGAAGGTATATATAGATTAGGGAACTAGGCAAGAGCACAAAAGAAACTTTCAGGAGAAACCGAAAAACTGGTTACTTAGTAACATTCATTAAACTCAAAAATAACTGCCTGTGACACTCAGAAAAAAAAAAAAAAAAAAAAAAAAAAAAAAAAAAAAAAAAAACAATAATTAGAGGGAAGATAAAAATTAAAAGCTGGAGGCAGCCTTGGGGCACACACTTTGAATGAACAAAGGATCCAAAACCTGAAAAAAGGAGACCCGGGGACAAGTTGGCCCCTGCTAGCCTCCCTTTGCCCTGGCCTATTTTGTCTGTAGAAAGGTCTCAGTAAACTTTGCTCACCAGCCTGTTTGTCCTTGAATCCTTCGCTGCAATGGGGGAACACAGACTGCATATTTCTCAACCGAACATGATCCTGACGCCAAGATTCTATGAACAGCATACATCCAGTCTTGCAGATTATTTTAGTAAGGGTTAAAAGTGATACATGCAAAGTACTAGTAGTCAATAAATACCAGTATTAGCAAACATTTGTTCAAATTTGAGATATAAAACCTAGATTCAAACTCAGTGAAAAGACTGATTTAGAGGAGAAAGCAATTTTTAAAGTTAAAACAACACTTTCAGAAATCAGTCTTTAGCAAAACCAATTCTATGTCCAAACAGATGGTTCAGGGTAGTCATGTTTACTTGACCTTGTCACAACTAATTTTCTATTAGTAATAATCCTGACAGTGTTTTGGGGGGATTTTTTTTTTAAGTTTTCTCCATGCAATAAAATAATCCCCAGAAATTGTTCCTAGTTATATTTTAGTCATTTATATAACAGCCTATCCATGTTTTACTCTTCCTCACAGTAGACTATAAACTTACTGAAACCAAGGCCTAACCTGTTGACTGTTATATCCCTCACCCTTGGCAAAAGTTCCATAAATATTGCCTAAATGACCTCTTGAAGCTCCAGTCTAAAGCTCTCCAGTGCACTTTGACCCTGTTGAAAGAATTAGTGTGGTGTGGTGATTAAGTCAGTTGGATCCCACATGGATAACGGCATGGTTCAAGACCAAGATCCAGCAGCTTTAGAAACACTGGGCCTCTGTGTATATGTGCCCCAAATCCCACAAGTAGGGAGAAATGGAGGAAAGGATTGCAGCATGACCATTCCCCAAGGGCATGTGTTCCCACTTTCTCTCTTTCTGGGTCTCTCTTTCTCTCTTTCTCATGTAGAGTGCACATATTCTCTGGCAAAAAAAAATTTTTTAAATGGATGTTGTCAATAAGAAGTCTTAATTAACTCAGCTTCTAATCCTCCTTTCCCCTTGAATATTCCTACTGTTATAGGTAGGAATTGTGAGCAGTAAGCCCCAATGCGCCAACAAAGGGGACAATCGATACATCAATCACTGTCACCAAGGATCACAGGTAGACCCCTGGTGCCAAGAGAGGAGAGGTTATCTACTTTTATCACCTAAGCTGTCTTCAAAGAACCTAGAGAAGGTTACTATATCCTTCCCAAAGTGTCGCATATGCACACAGAAATTTTCAAGGGTGTATTGGCCAACATCCTCTTCTCACTCAGGGCAAGAAACTATTAGGCCATTGGGAAAGTTATGACTTAGTTTTTTGTTTTTCTATGCAAAAATTCACTGTGACTTTTCAGACATCCCAATAATATGGATAAAACCATCACTGTGTGTATACCCATACTTTCGAAGTCTGCACTGGGCATGTGTAACTGGGCTATTAAATTCCCTTAACTGGTGAGAAGTACACAAGCACAACAAAAAGCCCATGAATTCAAACAAAGGAACTGGCTATAATGACAGACCTCCCCTCCTAGATGTTCATGATCAGATCCCACTGCAGTTGTCCTCAGCTGCTCACCCACATGCCTTTTTGGCATGCAGCGTTTTATTTTTTCTGTTAAAAAATTTTTTCTATTAAAAACCTTTTTTCTACTTTACTCATGTTTGTGGCATCATTCTGCTTCTCAGGGAAGGTCTCTACCTGTGGAGGCTGGACTCGAAGAACCAAGTGTTTCACACAATCCAACCCAGCTTCTCAATCCAGTAACACTACCTGTGTCTTCTCTGAAATATCTGGTTGAGCTATATGAAACTGCTCATATTCGACCATGTGTGATCTACAAAAATGGCAACTTCATTTGGTTCAACCTAATATAGAAATCAAATTTTCTATTTCCTATTGTAAAGTCTTTACAGAAATCTAAAATGGTAATCATCATAATGCATACTGTTTAATTGATTATAAAAGATTGAAAATGGTTTCTTATAACATTTAGGCAGAACTGACAAATCATGCACTTCAAACAAAGTTACCAGGGTAGGTACTGCCTACCTAAAACAAAGGTTAAAAAGCCAAGTATTAAAAGTAGAAAACAAAAGTTTATTTGATGAAAACTTTTAAAAGTTCCAGTATGAAGTAACAAAATCAACAACCTACAAATCTCTCACTCTTTTGCATTTCAAGCAAAATATTCTGTTCAGAAAAATGACCATTTCATAATATATATCCCTCTCTGTAGGCTAAACATGTATGAGTTGATAAATGGATATAAAATTCAAGAGAAAAAAACTAAAATATTTTAAAAATAAAAATCTAAACTCTCTCCTTGAGGTGTATTGCGATATGGTTACCAACATATTCAGCACCTGTAATCACCAAGTTACTGACTTGAGTCCTGGACCATGACCCTAAAATGAAAGAAGAGCTCTCAGTTGTGAGTCACAGGTCGGCAGCAGAAGGAAAATTAACAGCAGGTAGAGAGGTGCTCAAACAGATGAAATCCACACTTCTGAAGTATTTAACACTTCAAACAGCTAATTGTCTAAGTGGTTTTAAAAAAGACACAGTGCTGAGTTTGGACTAAGGATCACTGTCCTCGGAGTGACTAGGAACTAACAATGCATCTTCAACGCTGTTATCAACATATGACTCCATATTGAAGGAGCAATCAATTAGTCTAAGATCTCATTTTACAAGTTACCTTGGATATAGAAACTTCATTTGCCACCTATACTTTTACTCTATCCCTAAAACAAGTTAATTCTAGATTTACAAGTCTTTCAAGACCTAAAGTTCTCGACAATATTTGACAGTAATATATCACGTCAAGAAAGTCGAGAATAACTGAGTCCATGTACTAAGCCACCCATTTGCACCAATAGGAAAGTTTCGTTTTTTATTCTTTTCTCTTTTGCCTCTTCATTGAAAATCCTGAGAACATTAACCGGGAAATAAACGAGGCAGGCAAGATACTGCTACAAGTGAAAGAACTACTAGATTAACTAAATATTTTTAAAATAAGCTTTAACCATGTGTAAAAGCTAGAAATTGACAACTCCAATTTTTTTTTTTTAATCAAGGGCAAACAGTGCCTTACATACTTGATCCTAGAAAGAAAATGATCTGTAACAAATGTCTAAGGACCAAGTTACAAGAAATCACTTCATGCTTAAGTATTTAATCTTGGTGCTATTGAGTAAATTTCTTAGTATTATTTAGATAGCAGCTGTAATTTCATTGGATTTTGTGAAACTTTCTTTCCAGACTGTTCATTTACTCTTAATTTCAAAAGGACAATAATCTGTGCTTATCTTCTTATATATCTAAAATCACCCAACATAATCATATACAAGCTTATTTAATGGAGAACTACAAGGTTATGTTTTGTTCCACAAGATCTCTTCATATTAAGTAGAGCCTTACTAAAATCTTCTACTGTTAGGTACAGTCTTGTACCTAACAGATGAATGTATGACACCAGTTGTTCGGTACCCAGCATAGTCAATCATTCCCATCATAATCGCTGTAACCCTGGTAGCCACTGTTCCTTCGCTCATGGATACTAGACATCTTTTTCCATGATGCCGAATCCTGATGGAAACTAGCACTGAAAGACCGGCCCAGACGCCCATGGTGTTTCTTGGAGATATTGTCTTCACTCTCAGATTTAGCAATTCCCTGGGCATGTGTTGGAGGTTGTGATTCTTGTCTAATAGCTCCAAATGGAAAGTTCCAAATGCCAAATCTTTGCCAATTTAGTCTCTGGAATGCTATGATGCAATGCAAATTTCCGCCAACCTGTGAAGAAAAAAAAAAATTGGTTGAAAATAACAAATGGAAATTATACTAATTTGTGGGTCTTTATGAACTCACTTCCTCTTTTCTTATTTCTCCCTCATCTGCTTCAAAACAGTACTTTGCCCTTTCAGACATCACCAGCATCCACCTTTCTGCAGCCTTCCTGACTGCTGCCTTTGCAAAATATGACAATGCCCACAGAGGCCAAAAACCCACCCCATACGCCTTTCTGTCACTCACCCTCAACATGCCAATATCCTCCCTATTTCCCTATCTGCCCAATTCAAACATTAAGATCATTCCTCTTCCTTTCTGACCTACAGTTCATATATCCTTATATTAGTAGATTATATCAACAGAACATCTACTCAATCCAGTCTCTACCTTACTCTGTGAATGTTTCCCTACAGTCTCGTTTAAACACATTGCTCTGCCCCATGGCCAGTAAATATGACCCAAACTGGGCAAAGAATATGGAACTGGACCCAAGACAAGTCAAGACTATAGTCTAGACTAAAAGAGAGGCATAATTTAAAAGATAATGATTTTTCAAGAATTATCACACAAAAGGAGAGGTAAGAACAACACAGAACCTCCAAGAGTCAGAGATTACTAGTTACTCAGCCCCTGCTAGCATCCCCTTAGGACTCCATGCTGCACTCCATGCCCATGGGTTTCAAAGATACTCCTGTGTTCTTAAAATAATTTTCTCTTGTTCATCTAAGATGGTCTAAACTGAGTTTCTGTTATTTACAACCTAATGAGGGTTATGTAGAATGTGCATTTTGACGGGCTAGGGTATACCTTCAAATGCAAGGCTTACCTTCTTTGTTTTCCGATATTGCAGACCCCTCTCTAAGTGCCGAATATCAAGATATTCTGGATTTTGAGTGTTTAGATCAGTAACAATGTCTGCCCATCTATAGTTAAGAAGGAGGATAAAGTAGTTTTCTTTAGGTCCAAACTACCAAAGTATCATTAAAATAAAACTATTCATGGGAACAAGTTGCTATATTATTATCATGGCAATATTCGGTAATAATTCTCTTATCTCAGTATTAGTCCATCTACTAAACTTTAATAACTTGTTTTTGACCATTGTTTGTGCAACTATTACCAAGGTTCTCAGTTTAAAATTGATTATTTTCCTACGAAATAAATAAATACATCTCAACATGTTGGACAATATTCTGCCTAATACAGCAACATACCATATTTCTATTTTAACTATACTCGAGTTGATTTTTAAGAGAATTAAAAGTTAACTTGTATTTATTATGAAACAAGACTGCAGAAAATCCAAGGGAATTACAAAATATTTACCAGAATATGGGACCAGCAGTTAGCGTAATGGCTATGTAATTGGGCTCCCATGTAGTCAACTGTGGCTCACGTCCTGGACCTGGTGGCTTAAAACTCACGCCGGGCACATGTGCGTGTGTGCCCAAGATCCCGAGAGGAGAATGGAGGAGAAGGGATTGTGGCGTAGCCATCCCTCCTGGGGGGGTGATTTCTCGCTTTCTGTCTCAGTCTCCCTCTGTCTTTCTGGCGAGCGCACGCGCCCTGTAGTAAAAACCTCTCAAAATATATATATATACATATATATATATATATATATATATATATATATATATATATATTTACTAGAATAGTAAGTATGTTTGGCAAATACGTAAGACTCAAGGTTTACACTGAAAAATCTATCTTATTTTTGTGTACAACCAGAGAGTAAACTTCTTAAAAAATCGATTTACAATAGCATCAAAAATATAACACATTAGAAAAGACTTTAATGAAACACATATAAGATTATTTTAAAATATAAATTACAACATCACCAAGAGAAATGAAAGCTTTAATTAAGTGCAGCTACATTCCATGTTCATGAATTGTAAGACTCTATATTATGATGTCAATCCTCCAAACTAAATTATGAATTCTATAACTTCTACCTGAATTGAAGTCTCGTCAATTTGTAGCATAAACTGATAGTCTTTTTTACCAAATTTCTGAGGAGAGTCTAACAATCTTAAGGATGAAGAACAATTAAAGGACTCATGCAACCTAATTCCAGGATTTAGTCTACACTACAACAATTGAGTTTGAAACTGGTGAAAGAATAGGCAAACAGAGCAGTGACACAGAGTTCAGAAATAAACTACACATACATGGTCAATTCGTTTCCAGCAGAGATGGCAAAGAAATTAAATGAGAAAAGGGAAATCTTTGCAAACAAATGGTGCTAGAATAACTGGATAAACCCTGGGGAAAAAATCAAAATTGACCTTTACTTCATACCACAAGCAAAAATTAATTTAAATGGATCATAAATCTAAAAGATGAAATGCTAATGCTTCGAGAAGAAAATAGGAGGTTATTTTAGACGTCTTGCAGTGGAAAAAATGTCTTTTTTAAAAGTATTATTTATTTAATTTTATTTATTCATTCACTTATTTTAATTTGATCAGAGAGAGACACAGAGAGAGAGAGGGAAAGTGAGAAGCAAGCCACAAGGCCCAGGACTCAAACTCTGGTTGGCCATGTGGAAGTGTCCAGCACCTTAATCACCATGCCACCTGCTGGCCCTGGAAAAAATTTCTTTAAAAGACACCAAGAAAAAACCACTAATGATAAAAGAATAAAATTGAAAAAATAGATTTAATAAAAATTAAGAACATTTGTTTATCATAAAACCGTTTATCGGAATTTGTTTATCAGAAGGGTACAACTATTTTTGAGGGCTTTCTCGCAGTTTCTTAAATACACATTTATCCTATGAATCAGAAATTCTACTTCTACATGTGTCTACCAATGAGAAATAAAACATACAGCTTCAAAAAAACTCGTCCGGCAAATTGTGGTATATTCATACAATGAAAAATTACTTAGTCATAAAAATGAAAGAAGTGAATACAAATGCCCCGTGTTTATGACTATATTTGTATGAAATGTACAGAAGAGGCAAATCAATAGAGACAGTAAGTGGCTGCCTGGGGCTGGGAAATGAGAAGAAGTACTGATTGCATATGGTGCTTCTTTCTGAGATAGTGAAAATATTTTGAAGTTAAATTTTAGCAACTCATGCCCAACTCTGTGACTACACACTAAGGTCACTGAGTCACACATTTTATAAGATTGAACTTTATAGCATATAAATTATATCTCAATAAAACTGTTAAATAAATTTTTAAAAAAAATTTTTACCTGAATGTTTCTTATAGTTTTATTCACGACAGATCAAACCTCAAAACAATCCAAGTGCCCATCAATAGGAAAACAGATCACAAATATGGCATACTCATCCAACAGAACACTGGTCAGCAATAAAGAAGGAATAAGCTACCGATGCACATGACACAGTGGAAGAATATTAAAAATGTTACTTAAATGAAGAAGCAGACACAACAGAATAGTGTATGATTCTATATACGTGGGATTCAAGAACAAGCAGAGCAAGTCTGTGGTGACAGAATTCAAAACAGAGATAATCTGTTTGAGGATTGAGAGAATGAGAGTACTTTCTAAAGTAATGAAAAGGTACCATACCTTGATTATAGTGGTGATTACGCAGGGGTGTACAACCTCATCTAATTATATAATTAAAATCTGTGCATTTTACTGTTTCTAAATCTTATCTCAATTAAAGGAAAAAAAAAACATAAGTGAACATACCTTTTACAGTGAATAGCAGGGTGTTTTCTACTTGATTCTCCAATTAAGATCCAATATTCTACTTCCTGTGGTGAGAGAGGACCCCTGCTAATATAAAATACATTCACAGCAAGCTTAATAAAGGTCATTATAATCCCTTGAGTGTACTGCCTCAACTATATAATAACAAATATACTAAAGCTCAAAGATGACATTCATAATCTAGAATAGATACTACAGGCTTGGGCAAATTCCCAAAGACCATTCAAGAAAAATAATAAAACTAGGCCTAAATCTTCTATTAAAAAAATCTACAGCTAATGACATTTTAATATACCACAGCTCAGAACCTAGGAGGAAAAGGAAAACCTAGCATGCAACCAGTATTTTTCAGCTACTCCTTTAGTGTTACTATGCATTCAAGAAATTTCAAAGAAATTGAAATAAAACCCTAAAGCAGTGATTCACCTGTGGGATTATTACTATTTAAAAAGGTTTTTACCATAGGGCACAGGCACTTGCAGGCAAGAGGCAGAGAGAAAGGGAGAAATTACCCCCCAGAGGGTATAGCCATGCCGCAATCCATTCTCCTCCTAGGATTTTGGGCATGCATGCATATGCACCCAGCATAATTTTCAAGCCATGAGGCTCAGGATTCAAACACTTGTTGGCCATGTGGGAGTCCAGTGCTGTAACCACTATGCACCTGTTGGCCCTCACCTGTGGGATTTTTAAACACACTGATGTCCTAGTCCCGTTCCTGGAAGTTGTATTGGGTTATCAGAAAAAAAAGATGCATTTTTGTATAGAAAAACAGAGAAAATATGTCATGATTTTTCCAATGACCCAATAATTCTAGCAGGTCTGATGTGGAGCCCAGGGGTGTGTATAGTTAAAAACAAAAAAAAAAAAACCCAACAATTCTTAAATAGAGGCAGAGCTGGGGAACTCTCTTTTAAGGGGTACAAAATATGAGAGAAACTATGTTTTACATTTGATAGATGTCTGAAATAAAGGTCAAGGTGCAGGATGAAACCATAAAAGAGCTAACAATATTCATCACTTATAAGAAATTCCATCTTAGGACCAGCAGTTAGCGTAATGGCTATGTCATTGGACTCTCACATAGTCGACTGCGGTTCGAGGCCCAGACCCAGTGGCTTAAACTCATGCCAGGTGCGTGTGCATGCGTGCCCAGGATCCCGAGAGGAGAATGAAGGAGAAGGGATTGTGGCGTGGCCATCTCCCCTGGGGGGTGATTTCTTGCTTTCTGTCTCTCTGTCTCTCTCTATCTGGCGAGCACACGCGCCCTATAGCAAAAACCTCTCCCAAAAAAAAAAAAAAAAAAAAAAAAAGAAAAGAAAAAAGAAATTCCATCTCCAAAGACATGAATGAAGCATTTCAGTACTTTGAGAGATCAAACAATTTCTCTCTTGTTCCTTGTTCAAAAAAAACACAGTGTCCAGCTTCCCAGTTCTCCCAGGTCACTCCAGCCCATCTCAGGATCACTCTGTCCTCCAATCCCCAGGGGTCTCTGCTTGGAACGCTAAGGACACCTGACCTCCAGCCCCAAGAACCCATCTTATTTCGAAGACCAAGCCATGTTCTCCCAGACTGGATTTCAGCACTCCCTTAAGAGGCCATTAAGAGGGCAGTGCTGTCTCTTCTTCCTCTTCAGTTACCAAGCACCAGTCCAGGCATGAACAAAGCAGAACTTCAGCTGACTGCGAGAGCCCTGTCCGCCAATTCTTTCACTTGAAGTATTCATGGCTTCTGTCTGCACCAATTCTGAAAATTTGGGCTTTTATTTATTTTTAATTTGCCAGAGGGCACATATGCTCACCAGAGAGAGGGAGAGGAAGAAGGCATACCCCCATAAGACATGGTCAAACAGCAATCCCTTCTCTCCATCTCGTCATGCTGTCAGGTTTTGGTGCACACACACACACACACGCACACACGCACACACACGGCACGTCTTTCCCGCCACTGGGTCTAGGACTCAAACCATGCAGTTACGCATGTAGGATCCAGCTGTAACCATCTGGTCACTTGGTTATCCCTGTTTTCACCAATTCCTAACTAGAACACGCCTCCCTTTGCTCTTAACTGGGCCTTCTCTCAGCCTCTCATAAAGAAAACTTGCTGAGGACAGAAAAAGTACTAAAGCTCAGTTATCCTCTCTTTTTTAGAGACTGTCTCTTCCGAAAAGACACAGATTTATCTGCATATAAAAATGTATAGTTACTAAAATAGAAACTGGATTAAGAAAAGAAAGAAACGAATACAACCATGAAAGTAATACCATCCCTGACAGAAATAAAAACGAGGCCCAGCCACAGTGGCACAGGTAGTGGAGAAGTGCCCCACAAAGCCAGCGCCATACAGGAGGCCCCAGATTCACAGCGCAGGTTGGCCTTAATATGCCAGCTGCTGGTTTGCCCATGACACTGGCTTTCTTAAAGGCTTGAGGAAGTTCACACAGTGGCGAGACTCTGTCAAGACTGCTTCCTTCTCTCCTCTTCTCTCTCCCTTCCTCCGACTTTCAAAATTAATAAAACTTTAAAAATAGAAAAAGCAATGAAAATTGGCTCAGAGCTTCTGGGCAACCATAACAAAGGGGGAACATTAATGAATTCTGTTTTTCACTATGAGAAAGGAAGATACTTTGATTTATTCAGTTGTGACAACCCTCTTGGCACCAGGTTCTGCAATACATGATTCATGTGGAACATTGGGTGAGGACATCACGACGTAATGGCAAAGTCCTCTGCACCTGTTCTATAATGAACATAAAAGTGACCTTCCACGTAATTTCTCTTGTTATGACTAAACAATAGTACCTGAAAAGACATGTTAAAGCACAATTTACCAAATGCAGTTCTATAAAAGAAGCACAATGTTTAAATCACAGTCTAACTTGAAACTAAGAAGATCACGTAGCCTTTTGATTTCTAAGAAACTGATAATATGTCTAGGGGCTAGCAGGTGGTGCAAAGATTGGGTTGCTGGATCCACATGGCAGCTTGAAGATCACACACAGCGCATGTGCGTGCGTGCCCAGAATCCTGAGAGGAGAGTGGAGACGGGATTTTGGCCTGGCCAACCCCCTTAGGGGGGTGATTTCTCACTTTCCCTCTCTTTGTTTCCCTCGCTCTCTCTCCAGCAAATACATGCACCCTATGGCAAAAATCTAAAAAAAAAAAAATTAAAAAGTCTTAATATTTCTTAAACCACTTTCTACAACACATTTTTCCTGGGTAAGTATCTGTATAAAATATATGAACGCTTACCTGAATGCTTTATTTGCTTTAACAGGGGTTGCTTCAAAGCCAATCGGACAAAAATAATGATTTTGGCAATGATAGATATAAGCTAGTGATTCATCTTTCAATCCATGTGTTAATTTTGACAAGGCCCCTGGAGCTGAAAAGAAACAAACAGAAAAACAATCTGAGTGCCCACGAGGTAACATCCATGCTTTACACAAAGGAGTTAGTTAGTGACTGAAAGAAAATTTTGGTTGAGCTACCCAGACAGTTACTTGTAACACATGAAAATTGCTAAAGGGGAAATGAGAAGATATCAACTACTATAAAAAAATGAATGAACTTATTTACAGTTTACCCTTTAGAATGAAATTCAAAAAAACTCAACAACAAACTAAAGTACTGAAATATATCCTTGCTTCTAATGCAGTAATAAGCACAGTCATATATAAAACTTAGCTACTATTAGAGGACATAGAAGGACTGAAAATGGTTATAGATCATGGAGACAGTGTGGGAAGAGGGTGGGAGAAGGGGAAGAGTGCAAAGAAAGAAATTAAGGAGGAAAATAGAGAGGCAAGGCACTTATGGGACATAGAAATGGATTATTATCTGTTTATGATACTGTATTATGTATCCTCCACAGGACTGGTATAAAGTGCATTCATGTGGGGTAAATTCAACTACAAGCTGAGTGATGTATAGTGATTAAATGTATAAAATAAATTTTAAAAATAAATAATTAATTAAAAATTTTAGTTACTGAATGAAACTTATTACCTAATGTATATAGCCACGGTTTTAACTTTTCTGGTTATACACATCTCTCACTAAAAACTTCATAATAAGCATGCCCAATATAAGCACATTTATTTTTAAACTATGAACATACACTTCTGTGCTAATGTATCTTTACAATAGGTATAAAAAAGGGAAAATTTTACATTACAGTAAAAATAGACTTCTAATAAGTATATAGTACATACACCCCAACTTAAAGCCACTGGTGTATATGGATAAATATAAACTCCAGATAATAAACAAGTTTCCACAATGCAAACTTTCCCCACTGACACACACTCTGATGTTTCATAAAAATTACACAGACTAGAGGAGCAACTTTCACAAGCCATTTGACAAGGTAATATTTCTACGGAGACAGGCTGGAAGGACCTCAGCTCCTCCTTACATATTTCCTGTAACTATAATAGTTGTCGAGTAATTTCAGAAGTATTACAATGAGAAACAAGTTTTTACTAGCACTCAATACTCAAAGCCATTAGCTGAGGTTTCATTAACTTACATGTCCTAGAAGAAACTAAATTATTCATTAATGGTAAGCCCATTTAACCGGAAATCTTAAAAATAGTTAAAGTGGTTAATAAAAGCATGTAAGTCTGATTGCAAGGACTTGACTTCCTGGTCAGTGAAGCAGCTGGAGACCACTACGAACACAGGTTAATGGCACTGGCGGTGAGTGAAGGTGCGGGGTCTACTTTCCAATACAATTCGTAATACCCAAGGAGATAAAAATGTCTGAGGCTTAAACTCTTTCTCCAAGGTTGCGTCTAGACCATCTGCACAGATTTTTACATGACCTACCACTGAAGCATCCCTGCATGGCTAGAGGATCTTTTCTCCTGAAGTCTCTATTTCATATAATAGATGATAAATAAGACTGTTGTGCAATTTTTGGTTGAGATACCTAGACAATAAAAACTGACAACCCAGAGCAGTTCTAGATGAATTATTAAAACTAAAATTCAGAAGACAGTCAATATTTCATTTTCATTATTGGATTGTGACCATGTCCCCGGACAGTGAGCAAATGTAAATGTTGAATTTAGACTTCTCATAAACTCAATAATTATAAAAAATGTTTATGCAACTGATCTAAAAAAAACCACTTGAAATCTATTTTAAATAATGAAAATGCTAAACAGTTTTCCCCCAAAATTAAAATTTTTAAGAAAAGAATTTTCATTATAACTTTTTAATGGAAACATTTAAGTATTTCAGACTTTCTTCCTTTTCTTAAGTCAAAGGTAATAAAAAACTTCTTTAGTGTGACTATCCTTTAATTTCCTGATATATATTTAGGATTTCAGCAGCAAATGAGATAAGTAAAGTCCACTCTTGTTGACATTCACATTATTTTGTCTGCAAAAGAAATACTAGAAAACATGAAGTGTTTTTTTCCCCACGGAGTAGTCTTTATGGGCTTGTGATATGTTGTTATGGCATGTGGTATAAAATAATATAAATGATGATATACATTATTATAATGTGTATGGCCTTATGATACTCATGGTTTTTGGTTTTTTTTTTTTTTTTTTTTTTTTTTTCCAAGCACTCTGATTTAGATCAGGGATCAGCAAACTCTTTCTTAAAGGACCAGAGGGTAAATATTTGGGGGCTTCAAATAGGCACCACTCCTACTTCTCAACTGCCTTAGTACCTTGAAAGCAGCCACAGGCAATATGTGAGCAAATGGACATGGCTGTGTTTCAATAAAACTTTACTCAAAAAACAGTCCATGGCTCATGGGCTGTAGTTTTCCAACCTCCAACTTAAATCATTAATTTTGAAGCTCCTTTGACATGAAATTCCTTCTGCAAAGAAAATTTACATAGCAGACTAGTCAGAAAGAAAAGATCAAAGCAGAGCTGCTGTAGCCAAAAAAAGGAAGGGAATCTGGGTGCCCAACCTTCTTCCCCACCACCTCTGAAGCACCTACCCAGGACACCCCATATCTTCCCCACCACCTCTGAGGCACCTACACAGGAAACCATAGGTCTTCCCCACCACCTCTGAGGCACCTACATAGGACACCCTAGGACTCAACTAAGTATAATTTAATAATCTTTGAATTTTCTATTAATGGAAAACCAAGCTCTTGATAAAGAGGTAGCTCTCAAACTTGAGAACAGAGGGCTGGTTAAAGGACAAACTGCCAGTACCCATCCTCAGAGTATCTAATCCAGGGGAAGTAGAGCCAGGGACTGGTAATTTGCATTTCAAACAAGTCACCAGGTGACCCTAATGTTGGTCCTGGAATCACAGTCCGAGACCACTAGTGTACAATTAGGTGGAAATTTTACTGTAACACAATTCGTGAGCACCTAGTAACTCTACCAGATACTCTGGGGAAACAGAAGGCAAGTAAGCTGCTCTACTAGGAAGATAAAAACAAGTAACTTTAATGAAAGGTAGAATAAGACAATGTCATAAGAGAGTTCGAAGGGAAAAAAAAAAAAAAGTACATCAGGTCTAAGAAATCAAAAAGGGATGACATTCAAGATGGAGCTTTCAACAACCCAAACGGAGGAAAGAGAATGAGGAGGAAACAAAACCACTGGAGGAGGAGGGGGAGAACCAGGGAACATCAGTTCACCCAGTTTAGAATATAGGGAATGATATTATAGAGAAGCCTACCGTAGGGCACCCCCACAATTTCAGGACAAAGTCAGAAAAAGATCACCCTCTGAAATAAAAGATAGTAAATACAGCATTTAATACATTAAGGTAGACATCTGAGAAAGCAGCTCTATATGAGAAGACATATAAATGGGTACTGATGGACACTAGATTCAGAATGAAGTTCAGTCTATACCAGAGAATACTTTAAAAACCTGAAACTTAAGAAGCAACCACAACCAAATGCAGAGTCCGGACCACTACGGTGTAGGCAGAGTCTGAAACTTCAGGAGTTAGGTGGCCTGCTGCACTACTGAGAGGGGCCAATGTCCTGTGTGGGCAACAGAGGGTCCTGGTCACTTTGGGATGACGTTTCTCACTCTAAGTTAATACACTAGCATTCTGACATTCTCTGAGTTTGCTCAGTGTGGACTTGTCCTGTAGAGCCTGACCATCTACACAAAGTCCAGAGAACTCGAACAGTCCTGGCACTATGATAGGTGATGTGACAACATATTATCATCCTGCAAGGCCCCACCTCCTCAGTACCTGGAAGACGGCAATGGAAGGCCAACCTGTACTGATTCTAAATGATACTAAGGAGTTTAAGCTTTAAGAAAACACTGGAGAGCTCCTAACAAGGAGAAAGGTAATGAGGGGTCATCAAAAAAGATCATGGGACGTGCATAGTATGAAAACAGCTGTGCATGGACTTTGCACAAAAATAATATCATACTTGAATCCATTTTCCACAAAATTTAAAGTGCCCTCATACTTCACGTTACAGAGATACACATGGCATTATGACTTTTATGAACTGGAGAAAGTCACTGGATGATGAAAAGAACATATGAATGCAGCGTCCACCAGAGACTGCAGAGGTGCTGCAGTAAGCTGGTAGTAAAAGGCATTGCTAGGGCCTACGGGAGCTCTGGAGGGATGGCGCAGAGGTAGGCGATTTCTGTCAAGCGAAAACAAAGAATTAAGGGCCAGTCGGCGGTGTGGTAGTTACGGCAGCTGGATCCCACAAAACCGACTATGTGGCTGGAATTCTAGACGCAGCAGCTTGAAAAATATGCTGGGCCCGTGTGTATCCTGAGAGGAGAATGAATGAGAAAGGGACATGAGCTATGCACGCACACACTTGAACATCCTGATAAGCTGAAGGGCTGGGGAAAAGCATTCATGTCATAAGAAGACTCTGTTATAGGGGTTCTCTCCCTGTGTCTCTTCCTCATACATATGTGTGCACACATGCTCTTTATCATTAAAAACATATATTTTTAAATCTTAAAGTTGTGTAAGAATTTGGTTGAATTTTTTTTAATGATTTTTTGCTACTGGGTGCGTGCGCTCACCGGAGAGACAGAGAAACAGAAAGCGAAAAATCACACCCCCCCCAGTGGGGGATAGTCACACCACAATCCCTTCTCCTCCATTCTCCTTTCAGGACTTTGGGCATGCACGCACACGTGCCTGGTGTGAGTTTCAAGCTGTCATGTCCATGACCTGAACCACGGTCAACTATGTGGGAGTCCAGTGGCGTAACCATATGCCATCTGCTCATACCAAGAATTAGGTTGAAATTTTAAAATTCCAAAATAGTGGTTCCTGAATCAACTCTCTTCAGGACCCTCTTAGTATTTTATTACATTCCATTAATAATATTTTCTTTTTCTATTTTTTTTAATGCCATAAGGTGTATTAGCATGAGAGACAGAGAAAGAAAGGACCCCTCAAAGAAGCCTGGTCACTCTGCAATCCCCTTTTCTCCATCTATCCGACCCATCGGAACCGTGGACAGGCACTCACATACCAGTGTGCTCTTCAAGGTGAGGGGTAGGAATTCGAACAACAGCTAACCATGTGGAATCTGGCTCCCCCTGCACTCAACCACGGTGCCACAGGGCTGACCCAACAATTATATTTTCTTACTAAGGGAATTTCATTAAAGTTACATCGCTAATGTTATTCTATAGCCAGAATTTCTTGACTATCACATTTTATGTCAGATCTTCATTTCTCTGGCTCTTTATGTTACCTTGATTTCTTTCTTTTCAATGACTCATCTCTTTCTCCATCGTTCCACTCAATCTAGATAGTGCTGATAATAATACAACAAAAAACATAATGTGCTCTAATGAAATTGTCTTGTTAGATAAGCAAAATAAGCAAACAAAAGGAGTGATGAGCCTCGAACCAGCCTCTCCTGAGGCTCTTTACGCTACAGTCTTGGGATACAAGCTTAAAACTGCATTGCAGTGGCTTTCCACAGTACGCTACACAGAATGCGGCATTCTTGTCGGTGAGTATTTCTATATCCCAGACAAACATTTTGTTCCACATTCTATTAAAAGAGACTTAAAGTGGCTCCATGAATCAGTTAAGAAATGATTCTGAGATATTACCATTTTCCCAAACATTTATAAGGTAGGAGGCAACATTCAAGGAACTGCTAAGCTGTAAAGGTAAATAAAAGTCATTTCCTGTCCTTAGGACCACATAACAGCTAGAAATCTGAAAATCTGCCAACTGAGAGACTCCAGGAAATGCTGGGAGGCCTTGGGTTCTGATCTAAGCAGGGGCAGGGCTAGTACAAAGTGTGGGTGATGCTGTGTTTGGAAGTTCAGGGAGGGAGAGGGCAAGTAGGAGACAAAAGGAATACGAGCCAAAGAAATGGAAAAGTAAACATTTTCCTTTCCACATCATGAGAGAGAGAGCACTTCCAAAGGAAGAACATTGGTATCTGGATGAAGGGTCACAAAATTCTTTTCTAGAAGTTTCCTAACAGCAATCTCCTGAATCCCTCTGGCTTCATTTCTTCAACCTAGGATTCATTCAGCCAACCCTACTGAGTACCTAGGGATCAGGCACTATGTCGCATAAGTAAATGAATTAATACCTGATCCTCAAGGAGGTAGCCCAGAATTTTCTATAAGAAACCATCCAATGTACAAAAAATTACCCAGAGATAAAATGAAAGTTCTACCAGAGGTCTACGTGGCACTGTGATAACCCACTGGAGGGAGCGATTTACTCCTGCCTGGCAAGGACTTAATCCTGTCTTCCTCCCATTGGAGTCCAGGATGGAGAGAGGAACAGGAGCCCGCCAAGATAAGAAATTCCACATTCCATACATTCCGCAGCAGGCCACTACATATGCAGGGACAGAAACCTAAAGAAAAGACCTGCACTTTGTGAAGAAAAGGGTTTAAGAGAGGAGCCCAATGTGGCTCAACACCACAGGAGATGAGCTGGAGAGAGAGGCTCTGAAGTCATTCTGTCAAATGACATGCTGAGGATGGTGTCCTTCATCCTCAAGGTCAGGAGTTGGCAAACTACACCAGCTCCAGACCAAGACTAGTAGTCTCCAGCCTGCAACCTGCAAACTAGAAGAGTTTTTTAACACTGGAATGGCTAACAATTTAACAAGGTTCTTACAGTTAAGAAACAAAAGAAAAATATTTTGTGATATGTGAAAATTACAAAACATTCAAATTTCAGGATCTATCTGCACAATTTTCCTGGGACAGAGCCACAACATTTGTTTACATATTGTCTATGGCTGCCTTCAAGATCCAAGGACAGTGATGAGTAGCTGTGACCATTCCAGGATGACATGTCCCATGAATTCAAGAATATTTACCACCAGGCCTTTTGCAGGAAGAGTTGGCTGACCACTGCTCTAGGTTAATGACTCAGTATGGACACAGCCAAATGGTTACACAAGATAAACCCTTAGAGCTAATGAACAAAATATTAGAATGTTTATTTATATGTATGAAAGAAGTCTATATTTTCAAAAGGAATTAAGTTTAACTAATATTTATTTTATGGATTCTTCATACTTAACTCTGCATTTTGACGCCCAGGCCACGTGTGTGCTGTCCCTACAGAAAGGCAGGAGTTCTGCACAGTGACTGGCTCATGCTGCAGATGACTGAACCTCAACACCTACTCCCCCACTTGTTTTCAGTGAACTGCTCTGTATTCAGTTTATAGTGTTCCCAATGTCATCGGTGTAAATTCTGCAAGGCCCTTAATGAACAGAATCATACTTTATTATACTTTCTGAGGATGGTGTTCTTCACCATGCTTTCTGATAACTGGAAAATGACTATAAAAATCTTATAGACTAAAAAAGGGTTCAGTTTGTCTTATAAAAATAAACATAAAAGAACTACAAAAGATAAAGCCAAGCCAGTGGCTGATATATACAAATTTCATATTAAATACTAAAAAAGTTCCAATATGTTAAAAACAATAAAGGGGCTTGAAAATATGAGTAAGGAACCATAGACTACTTTTAAAACTAAGCAGATTTTTAAAAGAATTCAATGCTTTAGAATGAAACACATGATTGAAAAAAAATTTTTTTAATTCTGATTCAATGGTAGTATCAAAAGCAAACTAAACACCATAAAAGAGAAAATTAGCAACCTATAAAATAAATCCTTTCTTTTCATTGTCTGATCAAATACTGAGAGTTCTGTGTTGACTGTTTACTAGAAACAGAAAAACAAAGCGAAACCAACACATCACTCAAAGTTGTCTTTCCCACAGGGATAGACAGGTCCAAAGCACAGAATTCAGTAGCTAAGAATAAAAGTTGGTACCTACTGCATTCTTACTCTGCGTAATACAAAGTGTTAACGTGTATTATGAAATGTCTTCTTTTATCTCAGAAGCCTAGGGAGTAAGTACAAATATGGAATAACAAAGTCTCTACTGTAGCTCAGCACAAGTTCACAAAACACGTATGTGTACAAATCAACATGTAGTCTCCACGTACGCCATAACCAAGCTGATACACCCAATATTTGTAACCAGAAATACATCCTACTCTACACTCAATCCTTCTCCTTGGTAAACGATAAGCTACCTGTTGACAATGACTCTCCCATTAACCAATCCTCAAGCCCTTTTCTCAACTACGTCTCAATCTTGGGCTTCTGTATCCGGTTTAGCAAGCATCCTGCTCAATCAGTTTACAGAATCCCCTACCCCAAACTTGATGTCTATACCCTTGGCCTGCCTTTAGCAAGAAGCCTATTGAGCCATTCGAGCAGGAATCCTCCCCTGTCCTTGAAATCTCCTCCTAGTAATTTTCAACGCATTGACCCCCTCACTGGGCTCCTTGGTTTAAATTCCCACAGGCCTTTATTACGTTTGCCATTGAGCCTGATCTCTCATTCCCACTGCAGTACCCCTATTGCGACTGTCTAGAATAAAGTTTTTCTGAACAGTTTAACAAGTGTCAGAATAATTTTTTCTTTAATGATGTATTACAATTTTCTGATTTATACATTCAAAATATTATTCTAATCATTTAAAAAATAAAAGATGTTATATAATGTAATTAGCCTCTAACTAAAACAACCCTTGAAATCAACATCATTAGTATCTCTGTTATAACCAAGACTATTTTATAACAGAACTTTGTCACTTTCATAATCTATTGTCTTCTCATTATATATTATCATGTAGGTCTAACATTAAATATTCTCAAATCCTTACATTCCCTTTTAGAAAAAGGAACTGCTCCTTGAGAAGTTTACTACACAAACACATGCACATACCATAGACTCAAACAATCAAAAAAATGTATTAGATTAGTATTTATGACATTCCTTAAACTTCTACAAGTCCTACATACAAAGATAAGGAGAAATAAAAATATTAAACTGTGCATTAAAAAGTGCCCCACAGAGACCAGCAGTTAGCGTAATGGCTATGTCGCTGGATTCCCATGTAGTCGACCACAGTTTGAGTCCAAGACCTGGTGGCTTAAACTCACGCCAAGCGCGTGTGCATGTGTGCCCAAGATCCCAAGTGGAGAATGGAGGAGAAGGGATTGTGGCATGGCCATCTCTCTCTGTCTTTCTGGTGAGCGCACGCACCCTATAGCAAAAACCTCTCCAAAAAAAACAAAAAAAGTGCCCCACGGATTGCTGTCACAATTTCCCCCTGGGGAGAGAAGACTAGCAGTGTCTCATGAATGAAAATGGCCAGTCTTTGAGATGGACCCTAAAGCACGAGTGTGTGCACATGCAAAACGTCTTTATGTTGTGTGTGTGTAAATCTTTTATGTGTTTACTTACCAGTTTCTCCAGCTGTTTTATTCTTCCCATGAGGTTTATATAGAACGTAAGAGCATCCTTTAACATGAAAGTGGTCATTAATTTGTCTAAACCATCTGAAAATAACAAGAAGATATGCTCAGAGCAACAGTTATGTAACAAAAATGGTACTACTCCTTGTCTAGACAAATTAAGGCATAGCAGAAGTTTGGCAAATCTGTGAAAGGTTGGAGACTAGCAGCTGGATACCTGGTTCTCTACTAGCATGCATCTAGAGCATTACACTTTACAGAACTGGAATTAAGGTATTGCCTATAAGTGGGGTCTTCATACCTCATGAGTGTTGTATTTCCAGTGAAGGGACCAAACCTAATATCTTCAAAAGGGGGTTGAAAGCCCAAAATATGTAAAGCTTCTTCTTGGGTAATAGGTGGAAGACTGCAAAATAAACAATGCCCTTCACTGTATAATTCCAACCATATAATTACAACATATCTCAATGTTAATATGTCTAAAACAATTTAAGTAATATTACACATTTCACTTTATTGAAAATAATGTGTGAATTATTTCTCTAAATCTTAAAGGCTTATAACAAAATATAACAGTTTTTTTCTTAATTTATGAAAATCTACTCTAAAAATCCATCATAAAAAAGCAATATCAAATTACTTCCCAATATGGAATTTAGGGATACCAGTAAATTGACATACTTACTTTCCAGCTCCCATTGTGCTATATAAGAAATTCCAACAGGAAATTAATGAGGAGATACCACAAGAAGTCTTATATTGTGGTCGGCTTATGCAGTACCTAAGAAAATAAAAGACTGTTTATTTGAATGAATAAGAAATATGCACAAAAGATATATAAAATGGATAGAAACTAAAAGTGTTAGTATAATCAAAACTTTGATCATTAGAATCAATGTAAAATCATTATTCACGTAAAACATTTTTGTATTGGTTAAACGTATTATGAATGCAAATAAATCATGCATTTGAATTATGACTAACTACTAGTTAAAGTGGATGCTATCCAAGTCAACAGAAAAAACTAATGACATAAAAATTTAAACATTAACTATTAAAATGTCAATATATGCCTACTTGAGTGACATACATGATTATTTGCAACTTCAGAAATATTGGAGAACCAGAACAAAGTATTGTCTACATGCATCAACATTTCAGAGAGATTCTTCTACTCAAAGTAGAAATATCCATTTATCCTTGTGTCCATGGAAAGACAGAACAGTGGTCCTACTATCACAGAGGATTTTTAAAGACATAACACAAAATCCTTCTATGACACAATTTAGTTGTATTAAGTAGCCCAGACAATTTTCCAAATAGATATTTCAAGAGAAGTGACGAAGGTTAACATGAAGAACAGGTTATTCAATTTTAAAGAAAGAGTAAGATTGGCTTTCTCAAATTATCATTTCCTAACTAGTGAAGGTCCTTATGAGTGGTCAAAATGAGAAAGAAAAACAAGCCTTCTATTACTAGTTTAAAGGGTAGTCTTTTTTTTTTATTTTATTTTTTTTTTTTTTTTTTTTTTTGGAGAGGGTTTTTGCTATAGGGCGCGTGCGCTCGCCAGACAGACAGAGAGAGACATAGAGATAGAAAGCAAGAAATCACCCCCCAGGGGGGATGGTCACGTCGCAATCCCTTCTCCTCCATTCTCCTCTCGGGATCTTGGACACGCACGCACACGTGCCCGGCGTGAGTTTTAAGCCACCGGGTCCGGGATGCGAACCGCGGTTGACTACGTGAGAGTCCAGCGACATAGCCATTACGCTAACTGCTGGTTCCCCTTTTTTAATTTTTTTAATCATTTTTTTCCATACATTCAATCACATTATTATTTGTCTTACAAAGTGGATATTTCAACAGGTGAACATTTCTCCCTAGTACAGTTGATAAAACTATAAAATATCTTCAACAGGTAATACCACACCTCTTTCTGCCATTAATTCTTTGCCTCCCTACCCCTCTCCCAGATGTCCTCCCTCAGGACCCTCCTCTTTCACACACACTATATCTGGTATTTACATCTATATACTGTGTCTCTATATCCTTTAGTCAATCAGTTTCCGTCAGAGTGTAGACACTCGGTATATATTAAGTGGGGACATACAATGCCTCTCCTTCATAGCCTGCCTTGCTTCATTCAGCAGTAAGTTTTCCATAGTCATCCACTTCCTGTCAAAAGCCAGGGTTTTGTTGTTTTTTATGGCTGAATAGTATTCCATTGAGTATGTGTGCCACAGTTTTTCTAGTCATTCTTCTGTTCGTGGGCATTTGGGTTGTTTCTACGACTTAGCAATTGTGAAAAGTGCCGCAATAAACATTGATGTGCAAGCACTTTTCTGATTAAGTATTCTTCTGTCCTTTGGGTAGATACCAAGGAGTGGGATTGCTGGATCATATGGTGGTTCTATTTGTAGATTTTTGAGGAATCTCCAAATTGTTCTCCACAGTGGTTGGACCAATTTACAATCCCACCAGCACTGTAAGAGAGTTCCCCTTTCACCACACCCCCTCCAGCACTTACTTTTTTTGTTTTTTTAATCTTAGTCATTCTTACTGGGGTTAGGTAGTATCTCATTGTTGTTTTGATCTGCATTTCTCTTACAATGAGGGATGTTGAGCATTTTTTCATATGCCTTTTAGCTATTCGTATGTCATCTTTAGAGAGTGGTTTTTCCAACTCATTCTCCCATCTTTTACTAGGATTGATTGTCTTTTTCTGGAACAGCTGCTTGAGTTCCTTGTGAATTCTAGTTATCAGTCCCTTATCTGACGCATAGTTTACAAAAATATTTTCCCATTCTGAGGGCTGTCTATTCACACTAGTCACTGTGTCTTTTGCCATGCAGAAACTTCTTAGTCTGATGTAATCCCACTTGTCTATTTTGGGGATTATCGACTGTGCATTGGGAGTCTTATTTAAGAAGTCTTTCCCAATGTTTCCCAGAGTTTCCCCAGTGTTTTCCAGGAGCAGTTTTATAGTTTTGGGGCTTAGATTTAGATCTTTGATCCACCTTGACTTGATTTTTGTCAGAGGTGAGAGGTAGGGGTTCAGATTCATCTTTCTGCGAGTGGAAATCCAGTTTTTCCAGCACCATTTGCTGAAGAGGTTTTCCTTTTCCCACTGGATTGACTGGTACCCCTTGTCAAAAACCAGTTGACTGTATGTTTGGGCATTTATTTCTGGGGACTCTGCTCTGTTCCATTGGTCCACCTGTCTGTTTCTGTGCCAGTACCATGCTGTTTTGATTACCACAGCTTTGTAGTATATTTTTGGGTCAGGGAGTGAGATGCCACCCACTCCACTCTTCTTGTGCAGAATTGCTTTGGCAATATAGGGTCTTTTATGATTCCAAACAAACTTTATGATTATCCTCCCTAAATCTGTGAAGAATGTGTCTGGTACTTTGACTGGCATTGCATTAAATATGTAGATTAATTTGGGTAGAATTGTCATTTTGATTATATTAATTCTTCCAATCCAGGAACATGGGATATCCTTCCACTTTTTTGTGTCATTTTCAATTTCTTTTTTTTATCTTCTCATAGTTATTCCACAGTTATGTGGAATCACATCTGGAAAACACTGGCATAGCCCATTGTTAACCCCCTGCATGCATTTGTGGTGCACACTGAATATTTAGAAATCCTAGAAACAATCACAAAACTAAAAATGTTTACTATATATAATTTATTAATTTATAAACAGAAAATTATTACCAAAATATACTATATATTTTAAAAGTTAAAAAAAAAAACTGACACAACAACATTACCATCGCCTGAGGTCTAATACTTTCCGCTGCTTAATATCTTCAAGAGGAGAATGCTGAGGACACTCTTTCTGATGCCTTCCCTTTTTATCTGAAGATTTTTTCTTGGAAATCTGTTTCTTTGCATTGCCTAGAATATAAGGGTATAAATAAGAAAAATGCTTAAGATGAAGTCAACTGCCATAACAAAATTAATTACATGCCACAATTTTAAAAGTAAACCATTAGTTCTAAAAATAGTTATTTGCAAAAATATTGAAAGATTTCGTATATTTTCAAGAAAAATCCCCTACCTTAAAGCAAAAGAGAGAGAGGAAGAATAAAAACAAGCTTAAACAACCATCAGTGTTATTTCCTATCAGGTTCTTACATTCCAATCCCAGATTCACTTGCCTGGTAAAAGAACAAATCACAGAATCTTTCGCCACAACTAGAAAATCAAATTACCAGCAGTGAAATATTTAACTAGGCACTTTCCAGAAAATGAATCTTTCTATAAAACAATCAAACCACATTAATGTAATTCTGTTATAAAAGTAAAAGGACTGGATCCAATAATATAATGATGTGATGTTTAAAAATATCTCCAGGCCTACAGAGACCACAAATGGATTAAGAATGATGCACACATGTACATTAATAAAATGTAATATTAGCACCAGAAATGATAACGGAAAACCAAATCTCTTTGCTGTGAGGGTATATATGTGCACACATTAACACATTCACATACACACATACATGCATACACATACAAATACTGTCTGAAAGAAAATAAGGACAAAAAACAGTGGTAACCCTACTGGTAAATGGGGCAATTTGTAGCTGAACAAAAGACAAAAGTGAGGTAAGAATTTATACTGTTTAATTTTTATAGTTTTTTATTTCTGAACCATGCTAATAGATTAGCCAGTCGAAAATTATACAAACAAAATGTTAATAAATAACATCTGGGGCAGGCGGGTGGCATGGTGGTTAAGGGCACTGGACTCCCACAAGGCTGACCACAGTCCCAGACCTGGTGGTTTGCTTTCTCACTTTCTCTCTCTCTCTCTCATTCCGTCTCTCTCTAGTCAAATTAAAATAAATAAATAAATGGATAAATAAAGTTAAATTAAATAATTCTTTAAAAAAAAAATCCAAGACTCATTTCATTAGAATTCTACTAACATTTTAGATAGCTATGTTCAAATAATTTAATACCTTTTACACGTATTCTTATTTTAAATGCAATAATCAAATCTTTTATAAAAATAACTAAAGACTATCTTGGGACCAGCAGTTGGCGTAATGGCTATGTCGCTGGACTCCCACGTAGTCAACCGCAGTTCGAGTCCCGGACCCGGTGGCTTAAACTCACACCGGGCGCATGTGCGTGCATACCCAAGATCCCGAGAGGAGAATGGAGGAGAAGGGATTGCAGCATGGCCATCCCCTCTGGGGGGTGATTTCTCGCTTTCTATCTCTCTGTCTCTCTCTGTCTGTCTGGCGAGCGCACGCGCCCTATAGCAAAAACCTCTCCAAAAAAAAAATAAATAAAAATAACTAAAGACTATCTTTATGAGTTATTCATAAATTATAAAACATAGATTCCACAGTATATGCCTAGTAAATGAACATGTAAAGAAATACACTTCATTCGCTCAAATTCTCGTTTCAGCAGGAACTGAGGAACAACTGTCACATGGGGAATTTATGTAAGGTGTTGCAGAACTGAAGATTATAAAATCAAAAATCATTTTTTACTCTTCCTGGTTTTTTTTTTTTTTTTTTTTTTTTTTGGAGAGGTTTTTGCTATAGGTCACTTGCACTCGCCAGAAAGACAGAGAGACAGAAAACAAGAAATCACCCTGGGGGCAGGAGAGGGGAATGGTCATGCCACAATCCCTTCTCCTCCATCCTTCCATTCTCCTCTCGGGATCTTGAGCACGCATGCACACATGCCCAGCATGAGTTTAAGCCACCGAGTCCAGGACTTGAACCCCATTTGACAACATGGGAGTCCAGCGACATAGCCATTATGCCAACTGCTGGTCCCACCCTTCTTTTTAATCATTAGTTGCAAGTCTTCAAAGAACCTATGATTTCTCAAAGCTGAACCGCCACTGGCAAACAAGCAAAGACTCATTGTGTCAAATTTCCTTCACCAGTAAGATGAATCTGAGTCAGAAGACAGAAAAATGACTTTCCAAGATTTCTAGAAGCATCTTCACTGCCTGATAATGACTTAATTCCCTAAGTAGTTTTCCCAGACACTTAAAATTTTAAGGTTAATGAAAAAAATTGCAATCTGTGACCTCAACAGGCCCTCAGGGTGGTCCGCATTCATACTTCTTGCTAAGGATTACATGAGCTTGCCCTCTGATTCTCCCTGGAGTAAATGGCATATACATTACAAACGAGTGTATGTCACAAAGTCTCTACATGGCTTCAAAGAAAGCTAGTCCTATGAGCAATACTGCATTCCAATCGAGAGAAAAACGCTGTGTCAAGGGGAAGTTTGAGATGGGAAAACAGAAGACAAACACCTGAACACTTCTTTCTCTCCATCCGATCAGTCCAGTGGTAACTTTCAGGCACGGCCCCCTTATCATTACCATATTCCTTCTTGCGTTCCTCAACTACCCACAACCACCCACACATCCTAAAACCAAACACACCACACACACACACACACACACACACACACACACATATAAACACACACACACTGACTACAACAGCTCTCAGAAAAAGTATAAGGACAGCAAATAAAAGTAGAAAATTGACCATCTCCTTTACTTGAAGAGCCACAAGACAGAGGTCTGGGCACCCGCCATCACTGGAGAGTGAGTTAGGAGGAAACCTAGCCAGAGAGAAGGGGAAGCCCAGCTTCTGTGTGTAAATTTGGTCCGAGTCTTGGGCTGACTCTGGAATCGACATACACAAAGCAGACCCAAAGCAGCGCAGCCAGGGCTACAACTTCACTGAGATTGTAGCTGTCCTAAAGAGACATCATTTGCAGTTTTAATTGAAGCAAATTCGTTGTTTTCCAAAGCCAATAAATAAACAACCTTTGGAGAGAGATGATAGAGTCACCATAACATAACATTGCCACTATCTAGAATACAACCAAAATTATTGAGTAGGTGATGAAGCTGCAAAATATGACTCATTCTAAAGAGAAAAAGAAAAGGTCGGCTGACAGATGAGCCAGATTTTGAAATTTGAGAATCAGGATTTTAAAATAGGTATTATAATTATGCATTTTGAGATCATACAATGCTGGCATAGTAAATTAACAAAAGCAAATCTCAAATGAGAAAAAGGAGCTATAAAGAAAATGTAAATTCTAGAACAGAAACAAACGAATGGTCAAAGATCTATAAAGCAAACAATAATCAAAGTAAACTTGGGGCCACCATATAAATTTCAAACAAAGTAGCTTTCAGAATAAGAAATCTTGCCAAAGATAATAAAAGACATTTCACAATGGTGAAAGGGTCAATCCATAAGAATGCAAAAAACTCATAAATGTGCACTTAATAACAGAGCTTCAAACTACATTTTCTTAAAAAAATTAACAAAATTAAACGGAGAGTAGGAAGCACAGGGATCTACCTCCCAATATAGAAAACCGAAGCAGCAGAGTATGTCTAATGGACCTACTTTGGAATTCTGGAGTCTATTCAAAGGATTGCAACTTCCAGGAGAACACTGGAGCAGAACACTGTGGTTAATTTCAGTCTATTTCAGCCCCCAGCACCTTAATAGCTGCCCATCCCGCAGTTCAGTGTGACACTGAAGCAGCTTGCAGGCAGCTTCTGGGAGCCAGGCTGGGCAAAAAAGACCAAGTCCTATAAACATTGGTGACTTTCATTCCGATTGCTGACTCTGATCTCTAAGGTACAGATATGTAAGGGACAGCTATTGCTACCCCTCCCCTCACTGCTCCAAGTCTCACCCTGATAGCTGAAGTAATTTCCAAGGGATTTAAAGAGCCAACACTCTTTTTTGTGTCTTTCAGTTTTTCCTCTCCTTTGTTTTCTCTTCTTTCCCTTTTAGGAAACAGACATGTAAATTTTTTCAAAAGCAACCATATATACAGGAAAACTCAGAAAGTCACTGTGCACACCAGGTAAAGGCGCAGGCTTTAAAAACACCTAAGAAGCCCTTAGGCTTACACCACAGGATAGTCACCAACACAAGACACAGCCTAAGCAGTCAAAACCAAAAATCAACAAACCCGGGGGCAGAGAAGAACCTTATTTCCAGAACTACACAATTATATTACATGTGAAAGTACAGTTTCCAACAATAACAACAACAAAAAAAATCACAAGACACACAAAGACACAGGAAAGTATATCCAATTCAAAAGATAAAAACAAACAAGAAACAGAAACTATCTCTGAAAAATACAAGATGGCAGAATTGCTGACAAAGACTTTAAAACCACTGTCTTAAAGATGCTCGAGAGGGCAAGCCTGTGGCCTGGTAGACACAGAAGCTAGGTTCCACGTGGCCAACTGCATAGTTTGAGTCCTGGATCTGGCAGTTTGAAATGTACATCAGGCATGTATGCATGTGTGCCCAAAATCCCAAAAAGGAGAAATGGAAGAGAAGGAAGTATAGTATTACCATTTTCTATGGTGTGTGCTTTCTCTTGCCCCCTCTCTGTTTCTCTCTGGTGAACACATACAGCCTCTGGCAAAATTAAAAAAAAAAAAAAAGTTTTAAGAACTAAAGGGAAATGTATGCATTAGTGAAATGGTAGTATCAATAAAGTGATTTTAAAGAACTAAAAAGAAAACAAAATGAAATTCCTGAATTGAAAAATACAATAACTAAAATGAAAAGTTAACTGGAGGAATTCAAATGCAGATGTGAGCAAGCAAAAGCAAACACTATTGAATTTAAAGATTGGACAATTGAAATTACTGAGTCTGAGAAAGAAAAACAAAAGAAAAAAGACTAAAGAAAAGTGAACAGAGTTTAAGGGCCTTCAGGATCCCATTAAGTGGACCAACATATGTTTTTATTATAGAAGTTTCAGAAAAAAAACTAAAATAGGGTTAGAAAAATTATCCAAAGAAGACTGAAAACTTCCTAAATTTGATTTTAAAAAATGAATTTAAAACCCAAGAAGCTCAAGGAGCCAAGTAGGATGAACACAGAGATCCACACTAAGACACATTAGAATCAAAATATTCTAAGAGAATCTAGAAAGTAGCAAGAGAAAGGACACATCACATACATGGAACCATCAATAGCATATCAACAGATTTTGCATTAGAACTCTGCAGACCAGAAGGTGGTGGACTGATATGGTCAGAGTGATAAAAGAAAAAAAAAAGTCAATCAAGAATCCTATATCAACAAAACTACCCTTCAAAAATAAAGAACTTAATGGTCAGCTCTGGGGCATAGTGGTTAACAGAGTCAGACCACACACAGCCAACTGATCATTCCAAATCCCGGTCCTGATAGCCATCAGGCTATAGGAACATGCTCAGTGCTTGTGCATGCTTGCCAAAAATCCCAAAAGGAGGGTGAAAAGGAGATAAGACTGCAACATGACCAGATCCCACTTGAGGGTATTTTCTCCCTCCCCCATCCCAGGAAGAAAGAAAAAAAAAAAAGTAACAAACATGAAGAAGCTAAGACATTCCCAGAAAGACCTTTGAGCCACTCTTTCAGGCTCAGTCTTACCTTCTTGGAAATGTATTTTCACTTCCACTTAATAAACTATTTTTCTTCTGCTAAAAAAATATAAACAAACAAAAAAAGTCCCCAAACAGAAACTGAGGTAATTCATTATCATTAGATCCACTATGCTAACAATGCTAAAAGAGTCCTGAAGGTTGAACTGTTAAGGACTCTGGATAGAGACTTAAAGTCATAAGAAGATCGATATTCATATAAAGATCTCTATAAAGGTAGATACATAGGTATTATAAAAGAGCTAGTATTATTTTAACTTTGGTTTGCAACTTTACTTTCTGTACTCTACATGACTTAAGAAAATAACATATTTTTAAAAGTAATTTTTAGTTTAAAAACTAGTATTATTGTAATTTACTTTGTAACTCCACATTTTGCTTTCTACATTATTAAAGCAACTGATTCATAAAATACTTTATGTTTCTAGACATAAAAAATATGTAATTTTTATAATATCAGCAACTGAAAGAGAGTAGAGATGAAGTTATGTACAAAACAGCTTTTTTGAAGTTAAGGTGATGTAACTTTATAAATTTAAATTCACAATAGACTGTCACATTAAGATGTTAAATATAACCTCCATGGAAACCACATGAAAATAGCTATAGAATATACAGCTACAAACCAAAAAAAAAAAAAAAAAAAAAAGAGAGAGAGAGAGAGAGAGAGAAAGGGATTAAAATATTTTACTGCAAAAATCAACTAAACAGGAAAGAAGATGATAATGCAGTAAGTGAGGGACAGTAAGCTATACAGCCTATAAAAAACAAATAGCAAAATAACAGAATTAAGTTCCTTGTTAGGGATATTATTTTACACGTAAATAGATTAAATTCTTGAAAGACAGAGGTTGGCAGAATGGATTAAAAGAAAAAAGTGATCTACGAGCCAACCTGTGGTTTAGTAGTTAGAGCAGCAGGATTTCAAGCACCGGACTGCAGTTCGAGTCCTGGCCCCAGTGGCTTGAAAAATACACCAGGTGCGTGTGCATGCATACCCAAGATATGAAGAAAAGAATGGAGGAGAAGGGACTGCAGCATAGCCATCCCCCAAGGGGAAAAAAAAAAAGTGATCTAACAATATGCTGTCTACAAGACATTCACTTGAGATCTAGAGACATGATTAGATTGAAAGTAGAAGGTGGAGGGGCCAAGTGATGGCACAGAAGTAACACAACTAGACACACATGGAAAAGGTTCTGGTTTCATATCCCAGGTCCTCCCTAAGCACTCTGGGCAGGCAAGCACATGCCTGTGATCCAGCTTGCTGACGCAGAGGTGGAGGGCAGAGGCAGAGACAGAAAGCAAGGCATTATAGCATAAAGGGCCAGTTGTGGGAGCTTCTATCTCTCAGTCACAGAAGAAATAAATAAATAAACTTGAAAGAAAAAAAATTGTAAGATGAAAAAAAGATATTCAAAGTAAATAGTAACCAAAAGAGTGCACAGGTGACTATAAATAAGCCAGTCACAAGAAATACAGTATAATTTTACATCTGTGAAGTACCTGGAGTTGTCAAAATCACAGGGACAGAAAGTCGGATGGTGTTAGCAGGGGGTGAGGCAAGAGAGAATGGGTAGTTAGTATGGAATTGATAGAGTACTTTAATTTAGCAAAATGAAAATACCCAGAAGTGGACAGGAATGATGGCTACACAATATGAACATACTAATGTCACTAAATGTACACTTAAAATGCTTAAAATGGCCAATGTTATGGGTAACTTACCATAATTTTTAATGTGTTATTAAGAAAAGAAATTTAGTGGAGCAAGGACAACTCTGCAATCATAGCTAGCAATTTTTAACTTCTTTCAGAAACTGATAGAACAAAGAGAAAATTTAAGTAGAAGTCCATGGAAGATGCAACAACACTTTAAACACTGACCTAATTAATATTTAGAGGCACACTCAAGCACTGCAAAACAAACATTCTTTTCAAGTGCATATGGTACATTCACCAAGACAGACTATATGCTGAGTCATAAAACAAATTTCAGAGCATTTAAAAAGACTGAAATCATATGGTTTCTGTCCACAATAGTATCAAATTAAAAAAAAAAAAAGTATCTGGAAATTAAACAGCATGCATCTAAGTAATCATGTACCAAAGAAGAAATAACAAATGATGCTAGAAAATTCTTCAAATTAAGTCACAAAATTTGTGGGCTGCAACAAAAGAAGTACCTAAGAGAGCAATTTAAAGCATTATAGGCTTACGGTAGAAAAGTCTTCAATCAGTGATTTAAGCTTCCACCCAAAGAAGTCAAAAAAATGAAGAGTAAAGTAAACCCAAAGGAAGAAAAAAGGAAGAAAATAATAAAGAGCAGAAACAAATGCAATAGAAAACAAAATTGAGAAAATTAACAAAGCTAAAAGCTGGTTTGAAAAGACAATCAAAACTGATAAAAATCATTGTAGACAGATCAAGTAAAAAGGAAGGACCAGCCCTGTGGCCTAGAGTTAAGGGAGCCAGATCCCACAGGCCACTCATGCAGCTGGAGTGTCAGTTTCAGGAACTTGTAAAACATACCAGATGCATGTGCATGTGAACCCCAAATCCTAATGGGATGGAGAAGTAGAAGAGAAAAGATCTTAGCATGACCACACCCCTTAGGGGGGTGTTTTTTCCCTCTCCCTCTCTCTCGTTCTTTCTGCCCCTTTTCGGCAATCTATGTGCCTTAGACAGTTTAAAAAAAAAAAAAAGAAAAGAAAATAAATAAAAATGAATTACTAATATCAGGAACAAAAGAAGAGCTGTCACTAAAGGCTCTATAGACATTAGGAAGATAATACAATTTTCTGTCCCTTATCTAAAATTTGTCAGAAAATAAAGGGAATCAAGATGAATCCAAAATTAGGATCTATTGTTGAGTGAAGTAAGCCAGCTATGAAAGAAAGATATTGTACGTATCCACTTAATATATACTGACTATCCGCACTCTATACTAGAGAGCGAAATATTGGAGGACATAAAAGCAGTGAAAGTACTTAACTAGAATAAGATAGTGGGAAGTGGAGAGGGGCATGAAGAGAAGAGGATAGAGAAAGATAGCAAGAGAACAAATAGAGAGGCAGGACGTTAGTGGGAAACAGATATGGCTTATTACCTGTTGATGATGACACGTATAGTATTCTCAACTGGATTGGTCTGAGAAGTATTTCATGATGGGAAAAGTCTTTTTACAAGCAAAATGAGAAATAGTGATTGACTGTTTTAAAAATTAATTGGAATAATAATAATAATGATTGGGAAAAACATAGAAAAGATACTGAATGATGAAGTGGGGAGATTAATGTCTCTGTATTGACTGACAGGCATGGCATTCCCTTTTGAAAACGCATTGTAATACACTGTAAAGTTATATGCAATCCAATGTAATATAAACAAGATTATGATGATAATAAAAAATAAATAAATAAAAATTTAATAAAAAAGAAAAAAATTTAAAAAAAGATGACTCCATAACTATAGCTACAGACTTTAATATCCCTCTGAAAACCATCAGAAAATACTTCTCAACTTGTTTTAGGAAACCTGTATAGCCCTAATGTAAGAACTGAGAGGACCAGCAGGTAGTGTGGTGGTTAAGGTGCTGGACTCCCACATGACAAAACATGGTTCGAGTCCCAGACCTAGTGGCTTGAAAATCACATTGAGCACATGTACATGAATGCCCAAAATTCCAAGAGGAGAGTCGCACGCTCGCTTTCCCAAGATGGCAACGGCTAAGGAGGGTTATGGCACTGGACAAGTGGCCCCTGGGAATGGGTGGCGGCTGCACCTGTTTCCTTCATGAAACAGCCTGGGAATGAGACTGCAGATATAGTATTAAAGAAGATGGATAAACAGTATCAGAAGTATAAGTTTGTGGAACTCAACCTTGCTCAAAAGAAAAAAAGACTTAAAGGTCAGATTCCTGAAATTAAACAGACCTTGGAAATTCTAAAGTACATGCAGAAGAAAAAAGAGTCCACCAACTCACTGGAGGCCAGATTCTTGCTGCAGGTAACCTGTACGGCAAAGCTTCAGTTCCTCCTACCGATAAAGTGGTCTGTGGTTGGGGGCTAATGTAATGCTTGAATATAATATTGATGAAGCTCAGGCATTGTTGGAAAAGAACTTATCGACTGCCACAAAGAATCTGGATTCTCTTGAGGAAGACCTTGACTTTCTTCGAGATCAATTTACTACCACAGAAGTCACTATGGCCAGGGTTTATAATTAGGATGTGAAAGAAGACACAAAGATGATTCTACGAAGAACAAAGCATAATGCTGGCAATTAGAAATGAGGTTCAGTTTTCCGGACACGTTATTTTAAATTCCCCAATGTTTATTCCTAAAGATTGACACAATTTTGATTTTTTTAACAGTAAGAATGATGCTTAAAACCTAAATAAAGATAAACATCCTTTTATTTATTTATAAAAGAAAAATGTTTTGACATTTTTAAACGAGTATTTTTTTCTCATATTTCCAAGCAAAGTTAATGCTGCTTTCATCATTTCTTTTGTCTGTCATAAGAAAACGCTTAGCTGAAATGGCCGAAAACTGTGAGGTATTCTCTGGACACTAGCCTGGTTTACTTTGTCTTTATTGGCTGATGTTACTCTCACTTGAGGTTGCATTGTTTGAGAAGTAGGAAAGACAGACAGTTTGAATATTTGTACTTATTTTTCTTTAGCACCTGGGGGACTTCATGATCTTCCATTGCTGTTACTTGTCTTCTGTAAATGGGGTTTTGTAAATGACTGTTTAACCAATGTCTGTTATATTATGATAGCCTGGGCTTTGCAGGGAATGGTAATTTGCCTTCCTACACAGTAAGAGGGCTATTGAGACAACATTTTTTCTAACCCCAAGTAAGTGCATAATGTCTTTGCGATGCCAACATAATGTAGATCTTGGCCAACGTGAAATAATATCCCTTCAATACTCTTGGCTAAAATGATCTTATATTTCTCAAGAGTTCTCCAAACATCTTGAACAGAATATTATTAAGATCAGTATAAATCTGCAATGGTTGAAACGAGTCATGAACTTTTTTATTCGTAATAAAACCTCATAGGAATAATAAAAATAAAATCCCTGTGGATAGCCACTGCGATACAGTGGCTAGTATTGGGCAATACAGGTTCTGGTAAAAACACAAGTGTATGATTTCATTTCCTTGTAGTAAGAAGCATATTTGTACAATGTTTTGTAGTTGTATTTCATGATATTAAAACGGTGATGTTATAACTGTGGGAAAAAAAATTCCAAGAGGAAAAGGGGAAAAAGGAGACTGCTATGTGGCTGTCCCCCAGAAGGTGAGTGCACATGTACTATGGCAAAAATTTAAAAAGAAAAAAACGGAGAAAGACATTATAAAAGAGATTACAGACTCATTACTCATAAATACAGACACAAAGTGAAATCCCCCTCATACCTATGAAAATTATAAATTTACATAACACCTGTGAAACAAGATGATTGTATAGAAGAATGGAGTTTTATAAAATTATCAGAGGGAAGCCCAGAGGTAGAATATAAATCTAAATTCTAATTCTTACTGTGTAACTTTGGGCAAGAGACTTATCCCTCCTAAGCCTCAATTTCTTCACTTATAAAATGGGGAAAAGACTTCCTATCTAAGAGAACTCCTGTGTTATTGAGAGTTCAAAAGAAAAGTCAAACGTAGAAGTATCTGCCAGAGGACCACTCATGGCAGTTGAGGAGGACACGTACACACAGGTGAACAGTGCCCTCTTAAGCTGCACAGGGCACAACCTATGCAGTAGTACATGGAAGTCTGGCTGGCTGCTCAAAAAATGTTAACAACAGAAAAGCCAGAATGTTACACAGAAAACTAGATGTTTAATCAGGAAGTATGACTTCATGTCCCTGAAAATCATACATATAGTAGTATGTTACTCAGCCATGTCATTAACTTTGTCTAAGCTACTATGCATTTATTTATAATATCTGTATTTTATAGCATTCTTAGATTTTTGAAGCTCTCAAAATGCAAAGGTTATGCTTAAAATTTCCAGTGGCAACAAATTCACAAATGAAATGTCCTATGCCCAAATTCCTTTTTTAACTACAATGACAGACACGATGATAGCAATGCCCTTGCCCAGTATTATAAAAGGAAAACGAGTTAAAGGGCAAGAATATGCAAGACATGGTGTTTGTTTTCTCATATGAACTTCATGGTGCCTTCCTTACCTGATTTGTGTTTCAAATTTGTGGTCACCTCATCGAATTCAGATTTGTCAATTTCCCATGCGAGAGGTAGCTTGCCCAGGCTATTGGATAAGTTTTCCAAACTATTTTCTTCATTGTAGATTATTTCTGATGTACTCGTAGGGATGCCAACGTATCTTGATGAATTACTTCCAGCAGATAAAGAGGTACTATCAGGGAGGCAAGCAGGGCGGGCTGGATTTGAAGTCTTGTAGATTGAGGTGGCATGGTTGAGAAAGGCATAGTCCGAACAGATGGCATAAATTTTTTCCCGAGTGTGAGTCACTGGACAGCTCCACGGATAATGACCATCCCCTTTGGAACTCAAGGGTGCTCCTGAGGCACTTGTACAGAAAGATTTTACAGCACCTTGTAGACTCTCTTCAGGAGACTTTCTCTCAGATTTGTGCTCACCATTTCCAGAATCATTTGACCTTTCTGTTTCTGCAACGTTAGGCATTGACTGCAACTGTAAAAGTCTGTTACTAGGACAAAGTCGCAACTTTTTCTGTTTCTTGAAAAACAACTTTGACGATTTGTTCACAGTATTCTATAAAAACTCCGGAGCTGCAAAATAGGCTCCTAAGAAAAGAAGGAAGAAAATGATCAAATGATCTACAATCCACCATATGCCACAAATAGCCCTAAAAAATCTATCAAGTATTACCCATTGTTAGGGAACCAGCAGTTAGCGTAATGGCTATGTCGCTGGACTCCCACGTAGTCGACCGCGGTTCGCGTCTCGGACCCGGTGGCTTACAACTCACGCCGGGCGCGTGTGCGTGCGTGCCCAAGATCCCGAGAGGAGAATGGAGGAGAAGGGATTGCGGCGTGACCATCCCCCCTGGGGGGTGATTTCTCGCTTTCTGTCTCTATGTCTCTCTCTGTCTGTCTGGCGAGCGCACACGCCCTATAGCGAAAAACCTCTCCAAAAAAAAAAAAAAAAAAGTATTACCCATTGTTTTGATTCAGTTTTCCTATGCCAAAATGGGCCATGACTTTTCCAACAACCCAATATTTATTTTGCAATTACTATATGCTTAGAGCCACAAACACTGACCATCAATTTTATGTTTAAAATTCACCTAAAATAATGTATTACAATAATAAAAAAAAATCCATTAAAAATGGGCAAAATATCTGAATAAACACTTCTTCAAAGGCAATAAATAGCACATGAAATGATGCGTAGCATCACGAATTATCACAAAAATGCAAGTCAAAATCACAAAAAGGCCCGGCCTACATAGCACTGTCAGAAGCTTACTGAACTGCAGTGCAGGAAGCCACATGGCTGACCACAGGTTCAGTTCCCCAGCCCTGTGAGCCTGAAACATGCTGGGCTCAGGCATGGACATCAGCACTCAAGATCCTAAAGAACTGGAGGGCTGGGAGTGGTGGATAGCAACATGACAAGACCCTGTCAAGGATGTTTCTGTCTGTCTCTCACATGCATGCATATACAAGGACATACCACCTCACACCCATTACAATAGCTGAAATAACAAGACAGGATGCGGAGAAATAAGAAGTCTCATCTGTGGCCAGTGAAAATGTAAAGTGGTCCAGTCCCTTTGGAAAACATTCCTCGAAAGTTTAAACATGGTTGCTCTATGTCCAGCCGTATCACTCCTAGGTAAATACCCAGGAGAAATAAAACATGTCCATGTAACTGTTAACAGCAGCATTGATCATAAGAGCCAAAGAGTGGAAATAACCCAAAATCATTGTACAAATGCTGAATGACCAAAACCCACAGCTAATGCTGTAAGAGATAAGAAATGATTTCTGTGAGAACCCCTGGGTCATCCTGAGTCTGTGAAGACAAACTAGAAAAGATTCTGCAAATGTTCACGTAATTTAAGGACAGAACTACCTACCTACCTATAAGGAAGACTAGTCATGCACGTCCTGGGTGAGACCCCATCCTCTCTCTCTCTCTCTTTTTTTTTTTTTTTTTAACCTTCGCCTTTTTGGGAATGCTTTCTATTTAAACCTTCGGGTGGTAGTTTTCAAATGATTTGTGCAGAGTTATTTGTAGCAGGGTCAGTCTGGTCGGAGAATCACCAGCAAAGGTGATTTCATGTTTCCAGTGTTTTCATTCTAAGAAATCTCAGCAGTGTGTAGTGGATCCCTCAGTGTGTAAGGGGCCCCTCCACAGGGAGCGTTTATGCCTTCTCCTTCTTACTTAAGTTGGTTGTCACAGAGACAATGGAGAAGTATGCAAAGGAAAGTTCAGTACCTGAGGTTGTACAGACCAAACTCTGGGGGTTTTCTGGAAATCCGTTTCTCTGACTTAGCAAATATCCAAAAGCATATCTTGCACTTATCTGTGATCCTCATGCCTCCCTTTAAAAGGCAGTGTGGTAGATGGAGGAGGTTTGCATTTGTGGTGTTGGGGCTGTGTGGGTGGGTAGGCAGGTGGGACACAGTCATGGTATGGGACAATGGGCCAAAGGGACTGGAGTTAGGATAGTTTGGTGGGGGGACACGAATTCTCTGGGAACTGCCCTCATTAAGCACCACCTCAAACTGAGTTTGCACATCACCCTCCATAGCTCCCTTTCTCAACCTGAAGAAATGTTTCCCGTGGAACCAGCTTTCTGGGTGAAGATGTAGGGGATTTATGAAGTATGTTCATTTGGAACATACATAGGAGAATATCCTTACAAAAAGCATAGGCAGGGGAAAATTACTGCATTTGAGCACAAAAGTTAGGGCTGAGCTCCTGAAAGCAAGACAAGAAAGAACATAACACTTGATTAATAAAAGTCTGGTTTTATTTGTGTATTTCAGTTTGTTTGCTTTTAAATAATGGTCACTAAACAAGAACGATCTCTTTGGTTGTAGTTTACCAAAAAAAGTGAAGATTATCAACATGAGGATGTATTTTAAAAGGTTAAAAAAAAAACGGTATCAAAGTCCTATTGTCTGAACCACTGTTCAAATTTCTTTTTTGCAAATAATATTTGTATATGTTATAAGTAAAAACATACTACAAAAAAAAATTCCAAAGTACCAAAAGATAATATTACACAGAAAATGAAAAATCATCCAAACCCCATAGCCTAAATACTATTAGTGTTTTGTTTTGTTTTGTTTTTTCCCACCTTCTCTGCCTGGTGCTCCTCAAGCCTTTACTCTGATCCAACTTTCTTTAAATGAACTAAGCACAATTTATTACTAACAATAGAGTCATTATAGACATCAATTACTGTATTACTTGTAATTATAGCCTCAGGAAACACTCAGGCATGGGCAGCTTGTCCCTCCACTTAATAGCCTTTAGTTGTCAAGATCTGGTCATATCTTGTATCTTTTTTTGTCTCTCTATTTATAAACCATTCCCAATTCCATTCCACTCACAGCTCTCCACCTGTCTGTGAGCAGACATTACTGATCTGCATAGATACTTAAAAGTAGTTTGCTACAGATGTATATGGTCACAGAACTTCCCTGCCTAAAGCTTCTTCTGCTCTCACAACAAATGGCCAGCTCCTTATCTGGCCCCAGGATCTATCTCAGCTCCACTTCATCCCACCTCTCCAGCTTTCTCCAAGCTTCCTCCACCTTGACAACTTTCTCATTCTCTAAAGTTTGTCCCTTCTTACCAACCTTTCTTTGCTTAGTTAATTCCCATTCATCTTTTAAATGTAGGTTGAAATGTCACTTTCTGGGGGATGCTTTGCTCCTCCAACTAGGTCAGGTCCCTTACCTGTACTGTGATACCTTTCTTGCAATAGGTCTGGCCTGGCTGCAATCCTACATATACAAGTGTGTATGTATGCGAGTGTGTTTATATGATGACTGTCTCCTGAAAGTCAGTTTTTCAGATGATTGTGTCTTTATGGCCTAGCTTTATGTAAGTCTCATTCAAAAGACATTTTTTAAATGGTACATCTGCCAAGCATTATAAACCCTCACTTTGACGGACTGAGGTTCCCTCATCCCTGTAAGTGAGATGCTACTATATTAAGATTACCAACAAGAATGAGTGCAGAACCTAAGGCTCAAGTTAATGGTTATTTGTAAAACCATAGCATGAATAATAAACCTCTTGCTTAATTTTGTGCAAAGCAAAATTCTATAAAATAGCTATCTTTAAATGCACCTCCAGAGTAACGATTTTGAAGTCACTGGAACGAATCGCTCCGTAAAACAAACATTTTGTAAAGAAATTATTTATTGTCTCCGCTATGATTCTCATCAGGTTACATTTTAAGTCTGTCTCCTAAGTATCAAGTTTACTCAAAACCTAAACGTCTTTAAATTCTCTTCGAAAGCCTTTCACATAGGACAAACACGGTTTCTATTCTGTATAGTGGGCTACTGCAACGCGGGGACTGGTACGTGGTTTATTACGGGTCAGTATGTACTGTGTGCCCAAGGGCGAGATCAGAAGCACTGAGACCCCAGCCCTCCTTCCCACCCAGCGTCCTCCCCGCGCCTCCAGGCCCCGGCCCCTTCGCGACCAGCCCGACCCTCTCCCGAGGCCGAGACCCGGGCCCGGGCCTGCGAAAGGATACCGGGATTCCTGGACTCATGGCTCCTGCTTCGATCGCAGGCTTCGGGGGAAGCTGGCAGAGTGCCCACCGCACTCCACTGCGAAGCTCGCGGCGCAGCCGGGCTCGGAAGTCGCCGAGACGAAAGGGACAGTCGCGCAGGCCGGTCCCCGCCGCGCAGAACCGGAGTGTCCCGAGGCGGCGGGGCGGAGAGGAAGGAGCGCGACTGCGCCGCCCGCCCGCAGCCCGCCGCGCCTCCCCTCCCAAGGCCAGGCGTCCCGGTCCCCGCACTGGCCCAGGACCACAGAGGCCAACTCCTCCCTCCTCCGCGCTCCTCCCGCCCGCCCCGGCCGGAAGACCCGGTCAGTGCGAAAGGAAGCGCTCAGAAGGCGGAGAGCGGCCTCCTCGAGCCCGCCGGGGGACCCGGGACGCTCGGGTTACTCAAGGCGCCTGGGCCGTGGAGACGCTGGCAGGCGCTGCCCGGGCGGAGCTGAGGAGCCCTGGATTCGGGCTTTTGAATAAATGAGTTGATGTCAATAATGGCAACTGCAAAAGCTGGGCAGAACCGCTGCCTCGGCCGCTAGCAGGCCCGCCTCGGCGCTCGCTATTCGCGCGGCGGCAAGACCTGGAGAGGCAGGGAGGGAGGCTGAGCCGGAGGCTCCGGATCCGACTCCCCGGGTGAACGCGAGGCCCAGCCCGGAGGGACGTAGGAACTGGGGCCCGAACCCCGGCCACCCGTATCCATGGGGGCGCCTCCAAAAGGGATGTGCTCCAGAGCCGATTCGTCCCTTTCCTCCCTGGCGCTTTCCTCCCCTTTGCGACCCAGAGCCTCCCGGGCGCCTTCCGGCTAGGATGGGCACCAGTGCGGTGACCTCCACCGGGACGGCCACCAGGATCCAGACGGCGCCGTCAGCAAGCTAGTGGCCGCCGGGCCGCCCCCCCTGCGCCCTCTCAGCCCCTGCCTACCGCCCCCGGGTACCTGGGGCCTGTCCTGCCTGGTCCGGCGCTGCGTCCTCAGTAGAAGCCCGCACCGAGCCGGATCACTGCTTCCAGCGCTAGGCCCGCGGTGCGCCTCGGGGTACCCTGGGGGGGCTGCTGTCACGTCCCATCGGAACGCAAGCGGTCGGCGACCTGGACTGCGGTGCCCGCCACGGTCGTCGGTATCACTGACGACGCAGTCCTTTCATCGTGGTTTATGCCTGCCCTCTGCACGTGCGGAGCATGTCATGACCAACCCCCAAAACCTTAGCGGAGCCTCCAGACTGCGTGCCCCTCTCTTTGGGGCATTAGTAGCGTTTATCTGTTCCCTGAAAGCAGTGACCAGAAAGTCAGTCAGAGGTGAGACGGTAAACCCGGCGGGATTTCCGCTAGTCCTGCCGCGGACTACATATCCCAGGGAGCCCAGGGCGCGGGGACGCGTGTCCACCAGCCACCCACTTGCAGAAGGCTTTACTAAGCCTGCCCTGATGCACGGGCCAATCCCCTTGCCTTGCACCTCGCCGGGGACCGGAGGCGGATTCGCCCCCAAATGATGCTCCAGTGGCAGGAGCAGCCCAAGTTCATCACCGTCCCGAGAGAGAGCAGCAGCGCTGTCCGTGCGGGTGTGAGCAGAACGACAGGCATCCTCGCCCGGCCGTGCCAAGGCTCCGGCTGTGATTTTCCCGGGGACGGTGGAGACCGCGCGCCTGCCCTGCGGCACCTTTTGGAGCCGGGTTGCTCGCGGCAGTGATCGGCCAGCGTGCCCCTGCCGAAGCCCCTGCTGGTCCCGCCCGCCTCACACACTTTCCATTTATCCGCGAATCATTTCGAGAGTCCGTCTTGTAAATGTTTAGCATTTTGCTTCTTTACTGCTGCTTTCTGGGGACGGTTCCAGCACTTGACGAGACCGGCGGAGAGAGGCGACTGAGCCCCCAGAAGAGCGAAATATGGGGACCCGGGCTAAAAGCAGACGTCGTCCTTCCCGCCCGCTATTTCTATATTCAGGCGGTGGATACATCAGGGAATAAGTAAGTTGAGAAACGACTCCTTCACCATTGTATATTGCAGCTAAAACTCCTTGTTTCTCCCTGCAAACTTGGATCTGCCCAAGAACTCGTTTCTCTGCAGCGGTTTAAATTCCAGTGTATTTAGGTGCTGTACGCATCTGGTGTTAAAGTCTCCTCTGTGCCAATCCAATTTTCCTGGTAGTTTCAAAATATGATTACGAACTGGGGACCAGCAGTTGGTGTAATAATGGCTATGTCGCTGAACTCCCATGTAGCTGACCGGGGTTGTAGTCCCGGACCCAGTGACTTAAACGCACATCGGGCGCGTGTGCGTGCGTGCCCAAGATCCCGAGAGGAGAATGGAGGAGAAGGGGTTGCGCCAGTGGCCATTCCCCCTGGGGGTGATTTCTCGCTTTCCACCTCTCAGTCTCTCTCTGTCTTTCTGGCGAGCGCTTGCTCCCTATAGCAAAAACCTCTCCCCCCCCCAAAAAAAAAAAAAAAGTTTACTAACTATAATGTATATATTATATATAAATAATACATACTATAATAATAGCTCTTCTAGCTATTTTGATAGGCATTCTCACGTTATTGGGGTAAAAGAGCCCCCCACATTGCTGCAAGTGCTATTTCTGACTACTTTTAACTGTTACAGGACTTTAAATCCAGATGTTAGAAACTTTGTCAGCTTCATCTTTCTCTGGCGCTGCCCTGTTTTGCAACTCAAGAAGAAAAATGAAATAGTATTTAACACGTTAGAGTTTGGAGGAAAGTGAATCTTCAGTATGATTGTAACAAACATTTATCTCATTCCAGTGAATTCAGTACACTAAAACTTTATTTAAAACTTATCTTTAGGGACCAGCAGTTAGCGTAATGGCTATGTCGCTGGACTCCCATGTAGTCTACCGCGGTTCACGTCCCGGACCCGGTGGCTTAAAACTCACGCTGGGCGCGTGTGCGTGCGTGCCCAAGATCCCGAGAGGAGAATGGAGGAGAAGGGATTGCGGCGTGGCCATCCCCCCTGTGGGGTGATTTCTCGCTTTCTGTCTCTCTGTCTCTCTCTGTCTGTCTGGCGAGCGCACGCGCCCTATAGCAAAAACCTCTCCAAAAAAAAAAAAAAAACTTATCTTTATAATTCACATACTTCTTTTTATTGGTGAATGCTGTTTTTATTTTATAGGGAAAAAAATCTCAAAGAAAAGGAACACTGTCACTTGGCTATGAATAGTTCAGCAGGAGAAACTAAGAACCATATTGAACAAAAAGAGCACTCACTCCAAAAAACCTGTTTTATACAATGTCACTAAGACGATTCACTACCTACTTTGCTTTTGCTGCTGGTTAACCATAAATTATAATGCTTTTTAATTATGCTAGTTATATAATATTTTAGTGAAATATTTAAAAATATATTTAAGAGTCATTGAGGGAGATTTTTCAACATTAAGATCATTTTTCTATGGGAGCATAATAACAAATTTCCAGATGGAATGATCATGAAAGGAGCAGTAGATTGACAGTAATGTTTGTATGTGTGGGATGCGTAAGTGTGTTGTATACGTACATAGATGAGTACTCTTAACATACTCCTTTGCAAGTCTAAGGTAATGCTTTTGTGCTATCCTGGCCATCGCCACCCACTCTGGCTCTAAACCTTAGATCCATCGCATCATTCCGGTTCTACAAGCATGGGAGAGAAGCAGCCGGCCTACGTTAGAGTGAGAACGTGGAAAGGGGCGAAGCTGACGGGCCGAAGCCTGTCACCTTTGTGCCTTTGCTCCATAAAGTGATCTTGATATCTTGTCGCTCTTCCCATCACAGATTCACGTCTTCTCCGGGAGAAAAGGTGTTCCAGATTAAAATCTTGGCCCCAGATGAGCAGTTCACTAGAGTGGGAGTTCAGGTTCTAGACCGAAAGGATGGGTCCTTCATAGTAAGGTACAGAATGTATGCAAGCTACAAAACCCTGAAGGTGGAGGTTAAATGCCAAGGTCAACACGTGGCCAAATCTCCATATGTTTTAAAAGGTAATTTGGAACATAATTTTATGACAATAGTATGACAAAAATACATGTCATGCCATCAACAGAAACAACAGCGTGGTCTTTTTTTTTTTTCTTTTTTTTTTTTCACTGAAAGAATAAAATGGGGCCAAGAGATGGCGTGGTGGTTTAAGTGCTGGAATTCTCACATGGCTGACTGCAGTTCTAGTTTTGGCAGCTCGCTTTCTCACTCTCTCTCTCTCCCTCTCTCTTTCTCTCTATCTTTCTCTGGCAAAAACTCATGTGAAAAATAATGATAATAATAATAATAATAAATAAATAGTTCTTTTTAAAAATAATTTTAAAAATAATAATAATGAAAATTTAAAAAGGAATGAAATAGACATTTCTTATGTGAAAGCTAAATTAGGAGTTTTGCTGTAAGAATTTAAAGATTGGAATGAAAATTATGATGCACTAAGGCACAAGGAACAGATTAAGAGAGAATTCACTTCCTAAAGACACACAGTTGGCACAAATAATCAAGCTGTGAATATGATCATGATATGATACTATTTTTAATAGTAATTTGCCAGAGGGTAGGTTTACTCATTGGAGAAAGACAGAAAGAGAGAGGGAAAGTGAGAAAGCACCCCATCGAGTGTGGTCATATTGCAATCCCTTCTCTTCCATCTCTCCCTCGTTTTGGGATTTGGGACATGCGTGCACACACTAATGCCTAGCATATTTTTCAAGTCATGGGGTCCAAGCCAAGTGGTTGGTCATGTGGGATCCAGCCATTTTAATCACCAGGCCAGTGGCCGGACCCCTTATATGATTCTTAAGTGGAGATATATTAGTTAAAGAACTGGTGTTACTGAAATCTGAAAGATCACTTCAGGAAACGAGATGGATTGAAGCAGAAGGGAACAGCAACTTGTTTTTTGTCTTGGTTCGAATGCTGTTTTTATAGAAACATTCTCTTATGTTTTCTTATATGGAATGAAGTTATAGCTTCGTTACCTAGAACGACCTCCTTCCATCTCAAAGGAGACAGTACCCTAGAACAGTGAAGAAGATAGGAGTCTTCTTTGTTCCTTCTCTCACCCCAGGAAAAGTAAGCATTTTCTTAAGTGTCTAGGTTTCTTTCCTACATTATACCAGGATAACATGGTACAGTATGACCTGCTAAACTTTAAAAAAAAAATCCATTTTCAGATAATGCCTGGGCCAGGTGGGAATCTGAGAATTATGGAAAGGAATGTCAGTAAAAATCTCAGGCCAGTCCATGCGCTGGTGGTTAAGGTGGCTGGATCCCATGTGGCTGACTGCACAATTGGGGTCCTGGACCTGACAGCTTAAATAACACACTGGAGGAAACCAGCAGTTAGTGTAATGGCTATGTCGCTGGACTCCCACATAGTCGAACGCGGTTCACGTCCCAGACCCGGTGGCTTAAAACTCACGCCGGGCGCATGTGCGTGCGTGCCCAAGATCCCGAGAGGAGAATGGAGGAGAAGGGATTGCGGTGTGACCATCCCCTCTGGGGGGTGATTTCTCGCTTTCTGTCTCTATGTCTCTCTCTGTCTGGCGAGCACACACGCCCTATAGTGAAAAAAACCTCTCCAAAAATAAATAAATAAATAAATAACACACTGGACAAGTGTGCATGCATGCCCAAAATCCCAAAAGGAAGGAGAAATGGAAGAGATTGCAGTTCGACCAATCTCTATGTGGGGTTGTTTCTCTCTTTCCCTTTCCCTTTCTGTCTCTCTCCAGTGAGCACACAGACCCTCTGGCAAATTAAAAAAAAAAAAAAAATCAATTCAGATTCTGCTATATTGGGTTAGTATTATTTATAAAAATGTGTGATGCATTATAATATTAATGAAATGGATGGTCTCACCAACTACTTTTGCTTCTTTATAATTCTTTTTTAAAAGGTAGCAGGAGCTTTTTGTTTACTTTTGTTATTATGGATGATAATTTACCGGTTGAGATACTATAGACACTCTAAGACCCTATTTCTATAATAGGCCATCAAAATATTAATGCATACCATCTTTATTTATTTTTCATTAAAACAGGATATGTGTACTCCTCTGGTATCCTTTTACCAGACTTTGGTTACTGTCATGTACACAAAACAACGATGAACTGTAATAACCACGATAGAGTATATTGACTTTCTTAATTTTGTTTTTAAGAATTATTTTACTTAGCTTTATTTTTCCATCTATTTGTTGATTTTTATTTGACCAGCAAGGGATAGAGTGAGTGAGTGAGTGAGTGAGAGAGAAAGAGAAAGTGAGGAACCAAGCCGCTTGGTCCAAGACTTGAACTGTGGTCAGCCATGTAGGCATCCAGTGCCCTTAACCACCATGCCACCCGCTGGCCCCAGCTTTCTTCATTTTGAACTTGTGCAAAGTGGACAGGATTATGAAATTATCACAAGATTTAACTGTCAGAATAGAGGCTGACTTACTCTCAGTGCCCCAATGTGATAAAAATGTGTTTCTTTATATGTTTTCAATCCAAATTCCTCTCCTATCTGACTAGGCAAAATGTGTGCCATTATATGATGGATTTAGTTATGTGTTTCAAAGGACAGGCTCAGTAACTACTGGTACCGTGTCATTTGCATGGAAATAGGGCCAGTTTACCATGAGAGCTGTGACTGTCCCTTGGAAGACAGCGCAGCCTGGCTGCGAGGGATGAACTGCCCAGACACCATCGCTCAGATCCAGAGGGATTTGGCACATTTCCCCACCATCGATCCCGAAAAGATTGCAACAGAAATCCCAAAGCGATTTGGACAGAGGCAGAGTTTGTGTCACTACACAGTGAAGGACAACAAGGTACGATGCATGACTGCTTGCTTGCTTGTTGTAGTGATTTTTGTTTATTTGATCTGATCATTTGGCTACAATGAGCTAAATAGCCTTTTTATTAAACCTTATCCAAAAGACGATCATTGTGACAAACTTCCTCCTGAAGTCGGCCAGTGCTATTGGAACAACACAATAAATCTGAAATTTCCTTTTAGGTTTATATCAAGACTCATGGTGAACATGTAGGCTTTAGAATTTTCATGGATGCCATCCTACTTTCTTTGACTAGAAAGGTAAGTATATGTTTTCTCTTAGATGTTACAGATAATATAAGTACACATTTTGTGATATAATGTTTTCAAAATAAAAATAGCAGTCTCAGAGTTGTTCTGTTTTGTGGTTTATGTCATGTAGGGTACCTACATTAGTTCCTGGGGCTGTTGTAACAAACTACCACAAGCTGGGTGTATTCACACAAACATCGAATTCACATTTTAGAGACTAGAAACCCAAAATCCAGTGTCAGTGGGGCCACGCTCCCTCTAGATTCTGAGTAGTTTCTTCCTCAGCCTCTCCCTAGTTGCTGTGGGAGGGGCCTCACTCTTTGGTGTTTCCTGGTTTATACATGTGTCACTCCATCTCCGCCTCAGGCTTCACGTGGCCTTTTCCCTGTGCGTGCATATGTCTCTCTCTTCTCCTAAGGGCAGCAGTCGTATTGGATTAGCAGCACATCCTGCTCCGGTATGATCTCGTCTTCAGTAATTACACCTGTAACAATCCTGTTTCCAAATGCAGTCATTCTGAGAGCCTGGGGTTTAGGACTTCGGCGAATCCTTTTGGAGATTCAACTCATAATAGTACCATATGGATGAAAAAAAATGCCTTGTGATACATAAAATTATTTTGGTACTAACCTACTTTGAGTCCAAAGAAGACTTGCCTTATACTGAATCCAGTTCCTTAGTACAATGTGCTTTAGTACAGTTAATTTTTGAGTAGTGGAATACTTTTACATTGGGTGATATGTAAAACTATACTGCTGTAATTGGAACATGTCCCCCAAAACTTCACGTGTTGAAATTTGGTTGTTATAGTGTAATATTAAAAGGATGGAAATTTAACCTAAATATGAAATTTAAAAATAGGGCCTTCAGGAGCTTTAATAAGGTTAGATAAGGCCACCAGGGTGGGGAACCACACACTCTTTTGCCTTTTCAGCATGTAATACTTTGGGCTACTTCAAGACTCTGCAGAGTCTCCACCAGCAAAAAAGGCCTTCACCAGATGTGGTCTCAACTTTGGACCTCACGAAATGTGAGCTAAATAAAACCTTATTCCTGTAAATTACTCAGTGTAGGGTATTCAGTTACAGCAACAAGAAAAATGGACTAAAACACATACCAACATGTTTGCCAATTGTATATTTATTTACACTATTATATATCTATTGTTTTGTTTTGTTTTTAAGAGAGATTTTTGCTATATGGCGCATGCACTAACCGAAGAGCTCGAAAGCAAGAAATCATTCCCTGGGGAGGGTGGCCACACTGCAATCCTTTCTTGTCTCTTCTCCTCTCGGGATCTTGGACATGCATGCGTGCACATGTGCCCAGCACGAGTTCTAAGCCACCGGGTCCAGGACTCAAACCACAGTCAACTACATGGGAGTCTAGCAACATAACCATTATGCCATCTACTGGTCCCAATATATATTTATTAAATAATCTGTGTGTATATCTCGATTAAATGACTTACAGAAAATCATAATATCTTTTTTCTCAAGATTGCAAAGCATTTGCAGCTAGTTAATTCTGAATGGAGGTGATTACATAGTATTAGTATTATACCTCCTTTAAACATTAAGCATTAGAGTACTTGCAAATTTTCTTGCTCATGTCAATCCATGGAAAAATAAGAATGTTCTCTCAGATTCTACTTTACCTGGATGCTTCCCAGACCTCCCAACATGATTCTTACCTATGAATTATGTATTTCTTGTTTTGCAAATTCTCTAAGCATTTTCTGTCACTATATTTAACAGGAATTTTCAACATATTCATGCCATTTGTTAGTAAAGGCAGCAGTGGCTTGGAAGTTACTATGCTAACCTTGACACTGGACTTCCTGAGTTCAAATCCCATTCCTGCCACCCACCTCTGTGTTTTCAAAATGGAAGCTTCCGGCTCATTAACAGGAAAGTAGGATTAGAGTCTCAACTGCTGTTCTTTATATTATCTTTCAATATTTCTCTTTCTCTCTTTGATTATCTGAGAGTCTCTTGGCAGTATTAGGACAGAGATTACCTTTGCCATTTCATCCCTTTGTAGTAAGTCTGTGGGCCAATGATACCATAGAAAGGAAACCTAGAATGCTCATACACATGACCATATTCTGAAAGTTACCCACTATGCAACTGAGGTAATTACCACTTCCTGAGGCTTATAAGGTTGACCTTTCATTTGTTATGATTTTGTTTTTATTGATAGATACAAAATATTATCCAATGTAAGAAGTGTGAATAAGCTCTTTGATTTATTCCTAGGTGAGGATGCCAGATGTGGAGTTCTTTGTTAATTTGGGAGACTGGCCTTTGGAAAAAAAGAAATCCAATTCAAACATCCATCCAATCTTTTCCTGGTGTGGCTCCACAGATTCCAAGGACATAGTGATGCCTACCTACGACTTAACTGACTCTGTGCTAGAGACCATGGGCCGGTGAGAGATGGGTCAGGGTTAACCCAGAACCTTAGTTTTATTCTTTAGTGAATTTTTTTCCAAAAGCCTTTATGATGTGATGATTTGGAAAGAAAATCTGTTGCACTTTTTTTTCTTCTAGAGTGAGTCTGGATATGATGTCTGTGCAAGCTAACACGGGTCCTCCCTGGGAGAGCAAAAATGCCACCGCCGTCTGGAGAGGGCGAGACAGCCGCAAAGAGAGACTCGAGCTGGTTAAACTCAGTAGAAAACACCCAGAACTCATAGATGCTGCTTTCACCAACTTCTTCTTCTTTAAACACGACGAAAGCCTTTATGGCCCCATAGTGAAACACATTTCATTTTTTGATTTCTTCAAGGTATGACATCATCAGGGCCAATCCTTTGTCTTTTTCTAGTTTATGAATAATGGTTTGGAGAAGGGAAATTGAAGCCTGTAAATTACAGAGATGGGATATGTGAACATGAACTTTAGTGAATATCAAGGGATAGAGGTATTAGGGCCTGGTTTGGCCACCTGGGTTTGTACCCACAGCCCACCCCCGACATTAAATATGCACCAAGGGAGCTTGAAGCATGGGTAGAGCCAACATTCGTTTTCCAGCTAGCCTTCACGATAAGCACATGTCAGTTCCAAATCCTTTTGTATTAATATGAACATGTAAGTTATCTTATAAATATTTCTCCCCCAGCACCATAGCATTCCAACAGACTAAAGAAGATGTAAACCATCTGTGTTTTAATCAGGCTCTCTGGTGGAGAATGACTTGAAACAGAGCCAAATAGTCTTTCTGGGAATTCTGAGAATTAGGAATCGCTATCTGCAACATAGAATGTAGATTGCTCCTTTCCCAGGGAGTAATCCTTTCTCTAGCAATTTCCTTTTTCAGGCAATGGGTACCGCCCTGTTCTCTAGATCTCTGGGTGGCTTCTGAAGTTGTGTGATGGAGGGAAAAGTGGGCAAAAGGTACACACTCTTACCCCAGCCTGCCAGCCAGCCAAGGTCACTGTCTTGCCCTGTGTGTACAGGTCACCTGGGATCCAGACCTCGGGCCAGCCATATAGGTCAGCATTGCACAGAGGCTCCCTACCACCTGCCCCGTGCAGCTGAACCAGGCCATGTTTTCACCAGATAAATCAAGTAGAGGCAGGCAGACCTAAAGAATGCAACAAATGGGCCGACCCCACAGCTAAGTGGGTAGGCTCTATATATTGGGAGCCAGATCCCGCGTGGTGTGCCAAGGTTTCAAGGTTTGACTTTGCCTCAGTGGCTTGATAGACACTCCAGGGCTGTGTGTGTGTGCATGGCCAGAGTCCTAACAGGATAGAGGTGGAGGAAAAAGGATTACAGTGTGACCATACCCCATGGGAGGTGCTTCATCTCTCTCTGTCTCTCTCACTCAAGCAAGCACACACACCTTCTGGCAATGAAAAAAAAGGAGAAAAAAGTCTATAGATAAATGAAATTACAGTATGAGTTTATTTTGTTTGGAAAAAAAAGAGTACAGCAGGTTGCATGGTGGCTAAGTCTCTGGTCTCCCACATGGTTGACGGCTATTCAAGTCTCAGATCTGGTGGCTTGAAACTCACACCAGGCATGTGTGTGTGCATGCCCAAAATCCCAGAAGAATGGAAGAGAAGGGGCTGTGGTGTGACCATCCCCCTGAAGAGGTCATTTCTCACTTTTTGTCTCTACATCTCTCTGGCAAGTGCAGGCACTCTGTAACAAAATCTCTCAAAAAAATGCTACAAGTGGGACCAGCAGTTAGCATAATGGCTATGTCACTGGACTCCCATGTAGTCGACCATGGTTCGAGTCCAAGACCCGGTGGCTTAAAACTCATGCCAGGCATATGTGCGTGCATGCCCAGGATCCCGAGAGGAGAATGGAGAAGAAGGGATTGTGGTGTGGCCATCCCCCTGGGGGGGGTGGTGATTTCTCGCTTTCTGTCTCTCTGTCACTCTGTCTGTCTGGCAAGCGCACGCACCCTATAGCAAAAACCTCTCCAAAAAAAAAATATGCTACAAGTTGAATCATATTTTTCCATATGTATATTTCAAAGATAATTTTAAGAAATTATTATAATTGGGCCAGCCATGACCTGGTGGTTAAGTCTGTTAGATAACACGTGGCTAACTGCATGGTTTGAGTCCCAGACCTCATGGCTTTGAGAAACACACCAGTCATGTGTGCATGCATGCCAAAGGTCCAAAAAGAGGGAGAAATGGAAGAGAAAGAACTGTGGCATGACCGTTCCCTATGGGGGACGCTTTCTGACTTTCCCCCACTTTCTCTGTCTCTCGCTGGTGAGTGAATATGCACCCTCTGGCAAGAAAAGAATGAATATAACCAAAGAGAAGTGGATACAAGCCATCACTCCTCCAGGGCTGCTACATCATGCCTTTGGCTTTATTCCTGGCTGCTGAATTTCCTACAACCAAAGACTGTTGCTTACCAGAGTTCTTTTGGTATTATTATTCATAGATGGTCTTGCCCCAGAGCTTGTTAATTTCCTAATAGGATGGAAAGGTAGAGGAAAAAGGCTTACACTGTGACATATGTATGGCCATCTGATGTTCAAGGATATGGTAACATGACACAGATTGTGCCATCATTAGATGCACATGTGCAGTCATTAAGGTAGTAGAGGAATTACAGAGTCACAGATTCATCTATCTTTCCTTATGTTGTAGCCTTCAGGACAACAATTTTATTATTTTACTGGCAGTTCCAGTGTTCGATTCATTGACCCCTTTGTGAAATTTAGGGGCAGTGCAAAATGAGCATTAAGTCAAGGTGTGTTTCTTATATGATAGCACTTACTGACAAAGGTGTTACTGAACCAAAGTAGGTTCAGACCAGAAATAGCTGCTGACTGCCAGAAAAGCCACTCTCTGACCCATGATGTCTATCAAGGCTATATTACAGGTGACTTCATCCAGAAGACAGTGAGGTTGGCTCAGAAGGCTGTCTCCACAGTGTATTCAGGGATGGGCTTTTGTAGAGAAAGAATTCCCACTTAAGTTTTCAACCAGGTCTGTGTAAATGAAGGAATGAAACTTGTGCAGTTCTGGTAGGTCAGCTCAAGCAGTGGTCCCACTGACCTGTTACTGAAATTCGTACTGTTTTGATTGGTCACTGCTACAGACAGCATTGATATTCCCTCCCCATAGTGGCAGTCAACCTTAAGTCACTCCGCTTTCTCCATACATACACCCTCCAAGCAAACCCACACAACTGTAGTCACCAGGCCTCCCCAGCCAGGCGAGTCCTAACAAAGACTACATAGGAAAAGGAGCAAAATCTGACCAATTTGTATCTGAAGATATATGTGTGGAATGGGGAGGAGAATAAAGGGGGTGGATAAAAGGAAATTTCATGGAAGTGTTATACTTTCCTGTTCTGCAGCATAAGTATCAAATAAATATCGATGGCACCGTAGCGGCGTACCGCCTGCCGTACCTCCTGGCCGGCGACAGTGTGGTGCTGAAGCAGGACTCCATCTATTATGAACACTTCTACAATGAGCTGCAGCCCTGGAAACACTACATTCCAGTTAAGAGCAACCTCAGCGATCTGCTAGACAAACTGAAATGGGCAAAAGATCATGATGAAGAGGTAAGGTTAGACTCCTAGGAGGCTTATTTCCACTTGTACCTCAACATCACCAGTCCATTTGAAATGTTTCATGCCTGGAGAGCATTCAGGATGCTCAGACATAGACTTTTACCTATAAACGGGAAGCCACCTCCCTGCACATAACACGGCAATTTCCCTCAGGTTGACCATGGGCATTGCCTCTTGGGTTAACTGTGCACTCTGCATGTGGATCAAGAAGCCGAGCCCTGACCTCAAGTATGCTTTTGCTATAAGGCAGGTTATCCAGATTGCAAACGCTGCCTCTACTAGAGGTGTGAAAATTAAGATGGCCAGTCTGACAGGAGGAGCCACTATGTTATGGATTAAAATAAGGAATTGCATAAGGAAGCTGATTGTAGAAAATTGTGAAGATGGTGCATTAATGTAGCTTCACTTGCATTTACTTTACTAAGTCATTGTTACTTCACTTTATGTATAACTTCTCTCTCCGGGAAGCCCAACAAGACTTCTTCAACTTTCTAATCTTAAAAACCTCCCTTTGGTTTGAACGAACATACTCTGTTAAATGTTCCTTTTACCACATAAGACTACCTCAGGGATATAATTCCTTTTATTGTCTCTGTGAAGTCTCAAGATCAGTTTATGCTTGTCCACATTAGAAAAAAATAGTGTTATATTAAATGATGTTTTTTGTTCCTATAGGCAAAAAAAATAGCAAAAGCAGGACAAGAATTTGCAAGAAATAATCTTATGGGGGATGACATATTCTGTTATTATTTCAAACTTTTCCAGGTCAGTATTTTCAAAGAAAATTGTCATATAATTTATAACTGGACATGTTAAGAGCAAATCATATTTTACTTGATTTCTAAAAGTTTATTAATATATGGAGATATATGAACCTCTGTGGGTGAAAATCAGGGACAAATAATAATGATAATGATAATGATAATAATAATAAGTATCTAGAAGCCAGAGATTAGCTAACGGAGAACGTTATAGCATCAAGTGAAAGGTATTGCTATCAGATCTACAGGTATGTCATTAGGAAGTTGCCCTCTGTCCTGCAGAGTTACTGTGCTTGGCTTATATTTTCTCTTTGGAGCACATTGCTGCTACCTTACCATTTCTTTGTCTAAACAGTGCAAGGTATGTATGTTCTTGCCCCGACCCCATGAATCATGACTTCTCTTGGAAATTATTTTCATGGACCTAAGTATTTAAGGATAGTAATTAAAGTCTATCTAACAGTTTAAAAGGCACTTTAGGGCCAGCTGTGTAGCATAGAAGTTCAACCTTGTGCATAGGAGCCAGGGCCACCGGCCAGGCTTTGGCAGCTTGAAAAACACACCATGTCCCAAATCCAATTGGAATGGAGAAATGGAAAAAAAAAAAAAAAAGAATTGGCTACATAGGATCTGGTTCCCTTAGCCAGCAAGCCACAGGCCAGCACTACTATTATTTTCACCCCAAACAGAAAGTGGTAAAAGAAAGAAGAACAAAAACAAATAAGTCATGTAAATTTGAGATAGAATAACGAGATGTTCGTTAAGAACAGGCAGCCAGTGTTCAAAGGACAGCCACCTCCATGAGACTCTGTCATTGGGTACGTAAGTGGGTATGGAGGACTTTTCAGAACAGTTTGACACACGTGAGTAAATGTACCACATTCTGGTAAATTGCACTGTACGTATATCTAGTTTTGTAAGTATCTTTTTTTTTTTTTTTTTGGAGAGGTTTTTGCTGTAGGGCACATGTGCTCACTGGAAAGAGAGAGAGAGACAGAAAGCAAGAAACCACTCCACCAGGAGGGATAGCCATGCTGCAGTCCCTTCTCCATTCTCTTATCGGGATCTTGGGCATGCACACACACACACGCCTGGAGTGAGTTTAAGTCACCAGGTCCGGGACTCAAACTACTGTCAACTACCTGGGAGTCCAACGATGTAACCATTATGCCATCTGCTGGTCCCTGTAAGTATTCTTAAAGTGCCATAGAAGGAATGCTTTTGTACTGTTGCTTAACAGGAATATGCCAATTTGCAAGTGAATGAGCCCCAAATCCGGGAGGGCATGCAGAGGGTAGAACCGCAGACCGAGGACGACCTGTTCCCCTGCACGTGCCATAGGAAAAAGGTAACCAGAAAGGGCCTGCTGGCCAGGGTCAGAGTGGGAAGTGACACTGCTGCACACTCGCAGTCACTCTCTTAGTCATTCATTCAGTAACACTTATATTTGAGGTCTTGCTGAGCCCCGTAGGAAGTTCAGTCTACCAGAGAGATAGCTATTGTAGGTAATACGGTGCCCAGAAAAGGAGGGTGAAGTGAAGTCAAGTGAAAAGACATAGTAGCTCCCCTTCAGAGTTAAAGGAAGTCCTTTTTAATATGAGAGTTCAGATCACTTGGCACTGGAATAGATGTTTACAGTTTGAAAATATTTTCCATGTATCGTCTGATGTCTTCATCTCCCCAGGAGATTGGTTTAGCAAAGTTCATCATCACATTTAGAGATGAAAAAAGTATAGTCATGATTATTCATGTTATCAAGTGATTCATTTAAAAGAAGCCTATCTCTCTTCATACCACTGGACAATTTCATTTATAAAAGTCAGATTCACATATGGACCTGGAAGCTCCAAATAACCTCTGATGTTACCCAGCAAATGCCTTCCTCTTATGTGTAATGAAACTAAATCCCAAGCAGTTAGCTCCTGGGATCATCTAGCTAGATTATAGCAAAGCAAAAACCAGTCTCCCATCATCAGATTATGTATGTTTGTGTATGAAGGCACAGTGTCATGGGGGCATGTTGTTTTGATTACAGGTATTTCTTTGAAGGAATATAAATTGCAAAACCGGTGGTGTGTATATGTGCTTACACTGCATATATGTGGGTGGTGTGCATGCTGGCTTGACATTATTTTATGCAACATTATCTTATTTGTGAATGAACAGTTTCAAAATTGTTTTAACCAACAATGAGAGGACAGATTTGGCAATTATTATGTCTACTTCTTGAGGGAATTTAAAAGGAATAAAGTGACTGCTGGTTCCAGTGGTATTACAGAACCAGCTCTTAGGAACTCACTGATGCTAAATATTTAGGAATTTTGCACACTCATTAATATTTTAGTAGTTTAGAATAGTCCTGGTGGGAATATTTACACCATGGCAATCAGCACATGCTACAAATTAGAACTGTGGTTGTTTTGTTTTTGTCTTCGTTTTGGAGAACTAATTACCCTAAGAATCTGGCCCTCCAAAGTGGTGCATCATTAGTGTTGACCCTGTCAGTGCTACAAGGCCATAAAGTCAGTGAAAGCAGATGACAGAGTAAGAACTGCCAGATCGAAAGGAAGCCCCTTATCAAGTGTGTGATACGTTATCTGAACACTTATCACTGTGGCTCCAAGTGAGACTAGGCAGCTTCTTTTCTCTACTCCTGTTTAATTTTTTATCTTTATCAAAGGGAGTTAGGAGAAATATCAAAAAATCAATAAATTCCACTGATTAGTAGAAGTTAGGACTGGAGTGTTAGCTTTATTTCTTGCTCATTGTCTACTCTAGCCTCTTGCTGGTTCTGTTCTCACACAAGACCTTTACAAGAACTCAGACCAATGGACACTTGGGTTCCTCCTCAGTAGCCCTAAGAAGCACAGCAAGATTCTACCCTTGACTGATTCCAATCCTCTAGAAATAGTCCTAGGCTTTAAAAGACTCTAGTAACAACTTGGGGTGTTTTCCTGCTCTCTTCTTTAGGAGGAAATAATTAACAATCTAGTCTAAGTCTTCTTGACTCACATAAGACTTCTTGATGGTACTCAACATTTTATTTTTTCATTGCAGACCAAAGATGAACTCTGATATGCAAAATACCTTCCATTCAAATAATGGTGCTCTGAAGACTCTTCTTCACTGAGAAGGAGGAGAATATTTTTAAAGTATTAATTCCATGGACAGTATAAAATCTGCTATGTGATTGGATTATGAAGATACATCTCTTCTTATTATACAGTATTCCCATGTCTTTCTATAAAGCACATTTGTAGAATTTTATAATGAAATCACCTTTATTTTAAGGCCTCTGTTGTGCTAATTACTGTGTTTGGACCTAGGAGTAAAAAGGAAGTCTTTGTCCTTGACGCACAGCAGCCCTGAGCACCAGCGCAGACCTGGTTCACACGAGGAAGCAAGAAACTTGCCTCCTTTCAACCACTATTGTTTGGAATATTCAGTCACTCATAGCAATTTTTTGTTGATTATGTATACTGCACACCTCCTACTTGATGGCGTATCTTAGACTCTCTTTGCAGTGTCTTTTGTCTTTAATTGTCAGAGTATATACATGCACCAGAGAGAAAGGGAGAGCACCCTTCAATGGGACATGATTGTGCCACAATCCTTTTTCCTCCATTTCTGCACCCTGTCAAGATTTGGGGCACACATGTATACATGTGCAAATTTGAACCATGGTTGTCCATATGGGATCCAGTTCTTTATGAATAGGGCTTAACCACTTTACTACAATGTGACCTTGCAGGTCTTTTAAAATTCAGAAGATTGTGATTTTGTGTCCAGCTCGGTAGCCTAGTGGTTGGAGGACCTAGAACCCACAATAACCAACCACAGTTTGAACTCCAGGTGGTGAATTTAAAAACACACCAGGTATGTGTGTGCATGCATTCATTCCCCAAATCCAGACAGGATGAAGAGATGGAGGAGAAGAGACTACATCATGATCACACCCGACTGGGGAATGCTTTCTCCTTCTCCTTCTCTCTCTGTGTCTCTGTCTAGCAAATACACATGGCCTCTGACAGTTAAACAGAAAAAAATATTTTTCAATGTAGAAGATTTGTCAACCTTTCCTTTTATTACAAGTGCTTTTTGAGTCTTTTTTAAGAAATCCTTCCCTCTCTCCAGGTCACTAAGCCCGTCTCCTTTGTTACCTTTTGTATGAGGTTGTGTGAGTAAATTTCCACAAACTTGGTGACCTAGCACAACAGAAATGTATTTTGTCACAGTTCTACAAGCCAAAAGTATGAAATCCAGGTGCCCCTCTGGGGGAGAATTGTTTGTTGTCTCTCCTCTCGTTTCTGGTGGCTGCCAGTAGTTCTTGGAGTTCCTTAACTCACAGACACATCATTCATCTCTGCCTCTGTCATCACATGGCCTTCCCCTCTGTGTATCTCTATATTTTCTCATTTTCTATTTCTTATAAAGACACTCATCATTGAATTTAGAGCCCACCCTAATCTTAAGATGATCTAATTTAAGAATTTTAGTTGTATTTTGAGCCAGACAGTTGTAAGGCAGTAAAACACAACACTCTGTGAAGGTGACCCATGTGGGAAGTTTCACATCTAGACACCTTCCTGAGTATTCCAGGCACACAATTCCCCATGGTCCATACTGGCTGAAGGCTGAGGGTGTGTCATAGTATGAAGAGAAGGTTGGTGTACTGTCTCTCTGTCTCTATCATTCTGTTTCTCTCACTTATGAAATAAATCAATAAATAAACTTGAGGAAAAATCATTTAAATTATATTCACGAAGACTATTTCTAAATAAGATCACATTTTACAGGTTGCCAAATTAGACATTATCTTTTGAGAGCCACTCTTTAACCCAGTATATCCTCTGAAAACATTTCCCTTGAAATTAGGACCAGTGTTAAGGATTTCCACTGTCACACACATTCATAATAGTGCTGAGGTTTAAGCTAGCATAGTAAATCTAGGAAAAGAAGTAGAAAGTATCAGGATTGAAAAACAATAAAATTGTTATCAAAAGCCTATCATATGTTTCAGTACACAGAAAATCCAAATCAATCTGCAGACATTTTTGTAATTAATAAGAAACTTTGGCATTTGCTAGATACAAAACCAGCAAATAAAATTCAATTGCATTTCAAGATGCCAGTTAGTGGGACCAGCAGTTGGTGTAATGGCTATGTTGCTGGACTCTCATGTAGTTGACTGTAGTTCGAGTCCTGGACCTGGTGCCTTAAACTCATGCCGGGCACGTGTGCGTGCGTGCCCAAGATCCCGAGAGGAGAAGGGAGGAGAAGGGATTGGGGCACAATCATCCCCTCTGGGGGGTGATTTCTCGCTTTCTGTCTCTCTCTGTCTTTCTGGGGAGCGCACGCACATACCCTATAGCAAAAACCTCTCTGAAAAAAAAAAAAAAAAAAGAGATGCCAGGTAGTAACAGAAAATGAAATAATAATACACAGATAGCATTTAGAATAGCTTTGAAAACTATAAAGTACTTACTTGAATTAACTCTAACAAATAGACAAGACTTTTGTGCAGAAAATTGTGAAAACTTAAAAATGCCTAATTGAAAGGAAATGCATGGATTGGCAAAATCAGTATTAAAGATGTTAATTCTCACCACATGGTATGTAGATTCAATGCAATTTTAATCAAAATCCTGTTTCTCTTTTTTTTAATGAAAGTTTACAGACGTTTTCTAAAAATGCTTACAGATCTTTAAAATTTAAGAAAAAAATCACTCTTGAGAAAGGATAAATTGTGAGGACTTCACCACTATATAGCAAGACTTTCATAAAACAATAGCTTTTAAGACCATGTGGTATTGGTGCAGGGATAGGAAAAACAGGATAATGCCAGAATAGTGACGCATGAATGGACTCGTGTATGTGTGGCAATTCAATCTATGATAGAGACTGTGGAAGTTGGAGAAAGACTGCACATTTCAGTGGGTGGACCTGGAACAACTGGATATCCATAAACAGAAGAAAAGCAATCCAATCTAGCACACACTATATCTAAAGTTAAATTCCATGAGATTAGTGACAGAAGGCAAAACAATCCTTTTAATCAGCACAGAGGCTGTCTCTGCATTTTACCAGTATTATGAACTTCAGCAGCTGAACTGACCAAATCATTTCTTTCACTTTGTAATTCTGATAAAACCTAAGAACTATTGCTAAAATATAGCGACTCTCAAACTTTCTAGAACATGTTTCTCGTTACACGACACCTTTCTTTCTTCACCCTAAGGAGAATGTCCTTTCCATCCACCACAGTGGCACCACCACAAACGGCCCATGTGTCCCCTGGACCTCAAGTGACAGTAGCATAGCAGGGATTCCTCTAAGGAACACCGCCTGTTGTGGTACAAGCAAGTGAAAAGTGAGTGTTGACAGGATGGAATTCAAAATATATCTCTGCTTGTCTTACAAATCTTTTGTTTAAATCTAAATGGGGAGAGTTGAGATTCCCGTGAAGAATTCAGGACTGACTTGGGTTCTTGAGGGTAGAGTGTGCGATCCGCTGCTGGACAGCCAACTTAGTATGTGTGGTCTATCAGTATCTTTCTAAGTCTGATTTATAGAACCAGACTATCAATTTGAACATTTGAATTAGAACATGACAAGTTGAACTGAAAACTTCAATTACTCATATATATGTACATATTTTTTCCACTCTTCAAAAATAATTTTTGCAACTAAATTTACACAACATTTTCCTTTAACACAACATTTTTCCTTTAATACATCATTGTTGCATTGTATTTTCAACATATTTTGGTTGGGAGTAGAGAGGTGCCTGTGGCTATAAAAAGAAAAGAAATGCATCTTCTTTTTTATAAAGAAGCATATATAGGGCCAGCCTATGGCCTGGTGGTTGAGGCAGCTGGATCCTATGCTTTCTGGCAATTTTTTTAAAGGTGGCATACACACACACACATACACACACACACAATGGAATACTATTTAGCCATAAATAGGATGAAATACTGTATTTACAGCAACATGGATGAGTCCTTAAGTTTAAAATGCCAAGGAAAGAAAGAATAACAACTCATGTTGTATCTCATATGTGGGAGATAAAAAAGTGATCTCAGGCCAGCCAGATGGCATGGAGGTTAAGGCAACTGGATCCCACATGGCCAACTGTGCAGCTTGAATCCTGGACTTGAGAGCTTGAAAAACACCTGGTACATGTCTGTGCATGCCCAAAACCCTGAGAGAAGGGAGGAGGGATGGCAGCATGATCTCAAGCCTGGGCAGGGGACGGGTTCTCTCTCTCTCTCTCTCTCTCTCTCTCTCTCTCTCTCACTCTCTGCCTGGCAAACACAGGCGCCCTATTGAAAATTAAAAAAAAAAAAAAAAAAAAAAAAAGTTACGTTATGAAAATAGAGAGCCACATTGTGTTTACTAGAGTCTGGGAAGAATCAGGGAGGGAGGGACTAAGAGAGTTTAGTTAATGGATACAAAATGGTAGCTAGACAGGAGAAATATGACCAATTGTGTGATTTGAGTCCCAGACCAAGCAACTTGAGAAACACACCTGTGCTGGGTACATGTGTGTGTGTATCACAATCCTGAAGGCAGGAAGAGATGGAGGAGAAAGGACTGTGACATGACCACACCCCATTAGGGGTTGCTTTTGCCTCTCCCTTTCTTTTTCTGGCAAGCACAGTGCCTCCAGGGGGGGAAAATGTCCCATTTTCCTATATATTCAACAACATTGGGTATTTACCCATCCTTTGGATTCTCGTCAATTTTAAACATTATTTTAAAAATATTTTCCTGATTATTTATGAAATGGAATATCTTTAGTATTTTCTTTGACTTTTCAGTATTTCTATCAAATTTCTCATTAAAACTTTTTTCCTACTGATTTGATTCAACTCTATGTTGTGGGTATCAGTCTGTTGCTATTATGTTCATTGCAAATGTTGTCTCCCAGTCTCTTCATTTTTTGTTTGTTTCATGAGGATGAGAGACAAAGAAGAAAAAAGGACAAGTACCCTTGATGGGATCTCACACATAATCTCCCCCTCAAAACCTTGCAGACAGCCAGGATCATGAGTGCACTTGACTGACCGTGGGTGTGCTCCAAACATGACCATGTTGATAGGGTAACTGACCCAGTGATCTCCCACGTGGATCCATCATTGCTTGAGCACTGTTACCACTGCACCACCAAGCTGGCCCTCTTTTTGATACTTTAACTTTGCCTACAGGGACTATTTCAGTACAGAAGTTCTTAGTTTTTGTGTGGTCAGATCTGTCAATCTTCTATTTTATGGTTTTCGGTATTGTACCTGTCATAAAAGTCTTCCTTCAGATTTTTAAAAAAATCTAAATTTTCTTAAAGCAAAATCTTACAAACTTTCAGTATCTTTTGCTATCCTAACAAAGACCCCCTTTATTATTCTTTTTCTTTCAATCGTTCTTTTTTTGGAGAGGTTTTTGCTATAGGGCGCGTGCACTCGCCAGACAGACAAAGACAGAGAGACAGCGAGAAATCACCCCCCAGGGGGGATGGCCACGCTGCAATCCCTTCTTCTCCATTATCCTCTCGGGATCTTGGGCACACATACACAAACACACGCGCCCGGCGTGAGTTTAAGCCACTGGGTCTGGGACTCGAACCACGGTTGACTACATGGGAGTCCAGCGACATAGCCATTACGCTAACTGCTGGTCCCTCGTTCAATTGTTTTTAAAATTTTCTGGTCTACTCTTTCACTTGCCCTTTAAAATCACTTTATCGGGACCAGCAGATGGTGTAATGGTTTCATGGTAGGACTCCCATGTAGTCAATCGTGGTTTGAGTCCTGGACCCAGTGGCTTAAAACTCACCCCAGTTGCATGTGCATGCATACCCAAAATCCCAAGGTGATTTCTCGCTTTCTGACTCTGTGTGTCTCTGTCTCTCTGGTGAGCGCATGTGCCCTATAGCAAAAATCTCTCTTACAAAAAAATCACTTTGTAGTGATTAAATTTGTGGTGACTATAAAAACTCGAAGTGAATTTTATTAATCTGAGTAATGTTTGACCACATATTTGGGAACCATGGCCTCGACAACTTAACAAGTAAAATTAACCAACACAAAGGAGATTAATTCAATGAATATTTATTGAGCACCTAATATGTGCCAAAATTGTCCTAAACTCTGCAGATATAGTAATGAACATTGCTATTTTAGAAAAAGTGAGGAAAACAAGTAAAAAAATGAAAGAAACAAGATAATTATGGATTGTGATAAATAAATCAGGATTTTACAGAGAGAGAGTGGGATGGGTGTTCATAGCTACTTTAGATTGGTAGTCATAGGGGTTTTTTTTTGTAGTTGTCATTGTTGTTAAGTAAAATATTTGCTACAATGATGACAAATAACCACTATTACTAAATTTTCATTTTAATGTTAAGTTATAAAGGCTTTCAAAAAGGAAGGGCATTATATTTTATTAAATACTTTTTAGGCATCTATTGAAATGTTCATGTTGTATTTTGCTTTGTTTTTATTGAATTAATCCATAATGGATTACATTAATGTTCTAATTTTGAAAACTTATTTAAAAACTCCATGGTCATTACCATGGAGTATGGCTGAATTAATTGTGCTAGTATTTATTTCAAACTATAGCCCACAGGCCAAATCTGGGTGACTGTGGTATACAGTTTGTTAGCTAAAAATGATTTATAACATTTTAAAGTAGTTGAGAAAATCAAGAGACCAGTATTTGTGAACTGTACAAGAAATTCAAATTTTGGTATATAAATAAAGCTTTTGTGTTAGTTTCCTGTTGTCCTTTGACAGTGATCTGAAACAACACACAATATTCTTTTCTTTGTATTATAGCTCTGGAGGTCAGGGTCTGAAATCAGTTGCACTGCGTTAATATCAAGCTATTGGCAGAGCTAGTATGATGTAGGCAGAAAATCAAATTTTCTCCTCCAGAGACTTTTCAAGACGAAAATTTTTACATGCCTTTCCAGGCTTCTAGAACTGCATTCCTTACATTTCTTGGCTTGAGGCCCCCTTCCTTGTCTTCCTAGCCAGCAGTGTAGTAGCTTCAAATGTCTGGGCTTGTGGTCACATTGCCTTCTGTCTCTACAAGGTCTAACAGCATTATTCTTAAGCTCCAAAGGGTGGAAACCATCCAAATGTCCATCCACTGGTGAATGGATACCCCAAATTGCTATCATTCAGCTATAAGGAACAAAGCACCATCTGCCATTATAACATAAGAAAACTTTATTCTAAGAGCAACTAGTCAGACAGAAAAACACGTATTATATGACTCGATTGTCCAGAAAAGGCAAACCTATAGAGACCAAAAGTATATTAGTGGTTGCCTGAGGTTAAGGGCAGGAACACAGGGCAAAGATAGTCTGCTAGGTGACCAGGGAACAGAGTGTGGCAGGTGATTAGAGAAGGCCTACCTGAGACCATGGCATGTTAGTGATGAACTCCAAGATGATGTGGAAGCCACGGGGATCTTTCAGGAGAGCATGTGCACAGGTAAAAAAGAGCACCAGTGAGCACCCCCTCCTCATGGGGCATTGTCACAGGGCGATTCATTCTCCTTTTCTTCTTCCAGCAGGATTTTAGGAAAGGCCCACACACCCATGTGTTTTAACAAGCTCCAGGCAGGGATTGACCTCAATCAACCATGTTGGATCCAGCTCCTTCCACACACAGCTTAGCCACTGAGCTGAACAACAGACGACATGAACTTTTTGAAGTCCCTTTTTACGACCTTTTAAGTCCCCCAGCTTTGCAAGGGTAAGGTGGGAAGCCGCTGGAAGACTTCCAGGGAGGGTCACACTTCCAGAGAACCCACTTGGCTGCCCCTCCCCGCCCACCCAGGAGAGGGAAAGAAGAGGGCAAGAGTGACAACGAGACACCGGGGAGGTGACGGTTCCTGCCAGCAGGCGCGGACGGCGGGCGTCGGCGCAGGCGTGGAGGTGTGAGAGCGGGTGGCTTCCGCGTTTATTTGGAAGAGCCAACGGGGCTGACGGCTCCACCGTGGGAACTACGGGTGTACGGGACGCCTAGCCGACCACAGCTGTTCTTCGACCGCCCAGCTGTGAGAAAGGGGTGGCCGGGACGGGGACGGTCCCGCGTGGAGCAAGCTGCGGGGTCGGCAGACAGCGCGTCCACCCTCCGCTAGGCCGACCGCGCCAGAGCCCCACGAGCCGCCGGCCGCGCGCCCAGCCGAGGCGGGCTGGAAAACTCCGGCTCCCGGCGTGCCCCGCGGCCCGGGGCGGGGCCTGCACGCGCATGCGCCGGAGCGGAGCGCGCAGGCGGGGGCGGCGAGGCGGTTGCTTCGAGCGTGCTAGCTTGCTCCCTGAAGGGAGTGAGGGCGGTTAGGTGTTTCGGCCGGTTTTGCCCGCCCGGGTAAGTGCGGCGGTGGCGGTTGGCGCTGCCAGCTTAGGGGTGGCTTCCTGGAGGAGTGGCGGCGCGCCTGGCGGGCCCGCCCGAGGTGTCTGGGGCTCGCGGGCGTCGCTCGTCAGGGGCGGTTGGTCGGAGCCGAGCGGCGTTCGGTGTAAGTTCGGTGCCGGGCGGCAGCCGGTGGGCTCTCGGGCCGCTCTGCGGAGCAGGAGGGCGGAATGTGGGGGTCGACCGCGACCCGGAGCGTCGGACGGGCCAGCCGAGGTCCCGTTAGCCGGCCGCCCTGACTGGCTCGAGCTGTGAGGGGGCGCCCCGGGACGGCCCACCGCACCGCCGCGGCACGCAGGCGTTTGTTGAGTGAATAAACGCGGTGTTCGAGCGCCGTTGGCCTGGCGCCCCCCCACGCCTCCCCCCCACGGCCGTGGAACGGCCTTCCGAGTTAATGCTCAGGTATTGGGTGTAGGCTGTTGACCCGACCCCCCCCCCCCCCAGACTTGAACTAACGTTTTTCTTTTGCCCCTTGACAGCCGACGTAATGTAGTAGATGTAACAGATAATGGACAAACGTTTTTTAACGGAAAGTTGAAGTAGTTGTGACATTTTCATCCTTTCGCATGATACGTGATGACTTAATTACATTGAAGAAAAAGAGGTAGCCATAAAAGCCAGCTATTGAATTCTCACCTTGTGTGGGCGCGGTGCCACACACCAGGCCTGTATTATTTCACCGTCAGGGCATCACTAAAACGTGGCAGTTACTTTCTCCATCTGTAGTTGAAGACTGAAGCAGAGCCTGGCTTCACACCCTGCTCTGTCGGAATCCAAACCAGAGATGAGAACCCAGGTTATCTAGAGCAGATTGCTTTGGGTTTATATCATGGGGCAGTTTCCGTTGTCTGGAATGCCTATACCAATTGTGTGTGTGTGGGGGGGGGGGACTTCATGATGAAGTCTGAAGGGCAGTGGAATTTTCTGTGGAAAGTAGATTTTAAGTAGAAAAACACCAGAACCCTTAGTAGAGTGTTCTGTGTTAAGATAGTGATTGCGGGGCAGCTTCAGTTGCAGGGATTAAGCACGAGGTCCAGAAGAATCCAGATTCCACATGGCACACCAGGATTCACGTGCAGCTAGAAAAATGGAAAAATAGAGGTGTCTGGGCCAGCAAATGTCCTGGTGGTTAAGGCAGCTCATCCCAGAATGTGTTTAGAGTCCTCACCTGGCCGTTTGAAAAAAACACTGGGCTCTGTGTGACTGCCCAAAGTCCGAAAAGGAAGAAGAGATGACGGAGAAGTGATTGCTGAGTGAACCATTCCCCATGCAGGGTGCTTTCTCACTTTTCCTTGCCCTGTGTCTCTCTGGCTAGAGGTGTGCCCTCTGGCAAATTACACACACACACACACACACACACACACACGGGGGGGGGGGGGGGGCGGGGGAGAAAAGTGAAAAGACAGTTCGTGGGCCCAGAATTCTGAGGGAATGGAGCTTTGGAGGAAAATGGACTGCAGCGACTAGGTCTGATTAGGAAGTGCTCCAGGATATTCTTGAGCAGAGATGCTGTCTCTCTCTGTCTCATACAGACACACACACACACCAACATTTTTTTTAAAAAAGGAACTTAATACATACATCTAATTTTACTCCTTCCTGAAATCTCACTAAAATTAAGTACAGGGTTTATTTTTGTTTTTAAAGGCAAACCCACAAGGATGGAGAGCATAGGAAAGAAAGCACTAGCAGTCAATTAATGGGCCTTGAAAACAAATGTCTTAGGAGACCTTAACATTAAACTAGCAGTTAATTCTGTGGAACAATTTTGTATAAACCATAGAATGTTCAAAATGCACAGAAATTGACATCCCTGGACACCTTCAGTACTGAGAATGTAGGTGGTTGTGTTAGTGATAGATGTGGGGATCTTAAAATGACATTGGTGAAATCTGTTTGAGAAGCAATTAGCTATCTAGATCTGGTCCTCACTTCACACTGTTGGGTGATCATCTTCCTGTTAAGACTGTATGGAAGCATGTTGTCTTCAGAAAGTAAAACAGAATTATTGAACTGGAAGACTGAAGGCTTTGTTAATTATATGGCTGCATTTAAAAACAGACACAAGTTCTTTATCTCTCTTCTCTTTCTCAACTCCCAGAATTTTTACAGCCAAACTAATACCCTCCATTCTCAAATAAGAATTCGACATGCACACATGCACAGATGTCAGAAGATACACAAGCCGGTCATAGTAGTTGCTTCTAGGAAGGAAAAGGATATTGGTGGGTGGGAGACAGAGTATGAGGAAACCACTATTTTAATTTTTTTTTTAATTTTGTACCATGTGCATATATTACTTATGCGAAAATTAAATGTATTTTAAAAAATTATGACCAGACCCTTTGTCACAGCAGTCTTCTCTCAGAGGTTTTTATGGATATACATACACATGAAAATAATGTAAGTACAGTACTATCTAGAAAGATACGCAAGAAATGTATTATTTTGTTGCCTTTGAGAAAGGGATCTGGGTGGCAAGACAGATTATTCTTGGTAGCTTTTGAACTTAGAACCATGTTATTGCCACCTAAAACATTTAACATTAATGAATAAATGTTATTTTGAAAAAAATGGATCAACAGTGGATAGCCTGATTTTAATGATACCATGAACAATAAAAGATTTCTTTTGTAAGGGGGCTTCAAAAGTCATGGAAAATGGAATGAATGTGTGAATTATTTTTGGTACAAAAGTTGAAAACCATGTTTTGTTTTGTTTTAGACAGATTTTTGCTATAGGGCATGTGCATTTGCTAAGAGACAGAGACAGAAAGAGACAGCGAGAAATCACCCCCTCCTCTTGGGATTCTGGCACGCCTGTGCACGCACCTACCGTGAATCTCAAGCCACCAGGTCCAGGACTCCAACCGTGGTCAACTATGTGGGAGTCCAGCAAAGTAACCATTATGCCATCTGCTGGTCCCAGAAAAACCATGCATTTTTTTTTTTTTTAAAGGATACACATTTTACATGCACTTTTTGCACCGTACACCATCCCCTACCTCCGTCATAGGAAGGAATTCTCCGTAACAACCTCAAAATTTCAGTGGCTTAACAACATTCATGCTTAAGGTCTTCAAGTTAGCTATGGCTTAGATCTTAGCTGGACTCCAAAGTTTAGTTTGGGATTCAGATTTCCATGTGTCTTCATTTTGGGACCCAGGCTGAAAATGCAAAACTATCTAGAGCATACAATTCTCATGACTGAGGATAAAAGTTTAGGAGGGCTTCTGGAAATGTGCCATGTCTCAGCTTAGAAGTGGCACATAGAACCTTCTGCCTACTATCCTATTGGATAGATTAAATCAAATAGCCGAACCCAAGGTTAGTGAAGATGTGTACTCTGCCTGCTGGGAAATATTGCAAAGTCACATGACCAGATGCATGTATACTTCTGTTACAGAGGAGGAGAAAGATTTGGGGAGGATAATGAAAGAAATGGATTAATAGGAAGGCGCTGAGAAACTATAAGTAGAGAGTAGGTTGAGAATGAAGATGCTTGCAAAAATGTGTGTGTGTGTGCGTGCGCGCGTGCAGGCCAAGTTACAACATCCTCGTTTGATGTAAATTAAGATTTGATATCAAACTATCACAGCTATTTTATATAGCAGCTGCCAGCCCCACACGTATAATCAATTCTGAATGCCCATAGAGACCTTGAAGATAACAATATTTAAGTAAAAACACTAACTTTTAGAGAAGTAGTTTTAAATATGCTTTATTTCAGATACTGACTATGGTCATTCATTAGTTTTTGTGTCATATCCATGTCTGCCAACTCACCTTTCACAACAGAATCTTCTTTTCAGGGAGATGTCCTTTGCTTCTCAGATGTAATGCACTTTAAGTTTGTTGTTCAGCAGTGAAAATGAGTCATACAGAGGTAATACATATTTTCATATGTTCTGCATCTTCAGGGTTTCTTTTTAATTTTTTTGTAATCATATGGCTTCAGAGAAGTTTTATTATTTTAAAGTTTCACTGTTAGAGGGACTGTAGTATTAGCATTTAACAGTAAAAGCTTTAGAGCAGACTGCCAGAGTAAATACTGTCTACATAACCTTGGGCAAGTTATTTAACCTGCTGTGTCTTAACTATACAGTGGGTTAATAATACTTGCCTCAGAATTATTAGGAAAATTAATGAGTTAATACATATAAAACACTTATAGTACCTGATACACAGTATGCATTTTAACTATTAGCTATTGTAAACATCATTACTTTTTATTTGGAGGCTATGACTTGAATCATGTCTTGCCAAGCAAACATGTATAGTTATTACTTTGTCTGAAAAGGAGATAATTTTTGATCCGTTTATTTTCTTGAATTTCAGGCTAAACTAAAAATACCTTTTGGAAATAAGTTACTAGATGCTGTTTGTTTGGTACCTAACAAGAGCTTAACATACGGAATAATTCTTACACATGGAGCATCAGGAGATATGAATCTTCCTCATTTGATGTCACTGGCATCCCATCTTGCATCCCATGGTTTTTTTTGCCTGAGATTTACCTGTAAAGGCCTTAATATTGTACACAGAATTAAGGCATATAAGTCAGTTTTGGTAAGAAAATTTTTTTATATTAACAGATGTGTTTAAAATTCTTAATAAATTTAAAACAAATTTTGTTAGTAGTAATTTGGTTTGATTAAAAATCTTTTAATAATTGTCCTTATAAACTTAGTAGTACATCAAGGCTTTTTAGTGGTCATCGTTCTCTTTTTTTTTTTATTAGTTAGTTTCTGTGGAGATGAATGCTCACATCGTAAATATTCCTTCATTATACTGCCAAGAAAGCTACTTAGGATTGTCTTACTGGAATTATATGACTTTAGAATATAATTCTGCTATTCTAGCGTATTTCCCATACCATGCTATACATGTACAAATGACACTGTTTCCTGTATATGTTTCTTTAAAACCTTGCTTAAAATCCCTGGATTAAACTCAAATCTGAAATTTCTCATCATGTTTTTCACAGCTTTAAAGAGATGTTAGTGTTCTTAAATTTGGTTGTAGGTGGAAATCTTTACTAGCCTTTTTTCATAATTTGTTCTTGAAATAGTTTAGTGTTTAAATAATTTTTACAAAGATAATTTGATTTTTTTCCCTCCACATATTTACCTGTGTTATCCAACATGTGATTTAATAGTGAAGGCATAATCAGAGGAGGAAAGAACTGCTTACCTTTTCCAAGAATGATTTTAGTTTTTGTGATTGTTTTTGCATAGATTTTTCTGTATTTCAGTAATTATAAGAAGTAATATATCTTGGCTTTCCAATAAAATATTTTAAAGGAGAAGAATTTATAATTTTTTTTTGGTTGATTTTCCTAGAATTACCTAAAGACCTCAGGAGAATATAAACTTGCAGGTGTTTTCCTTGGTGGTAAGTTGCAATACTTGTGAATACTTGTTAACTACCCATTTTAATATATGAATTGGTAATTAAGAATAGAAATTAATAACAGGAAGTTAGTTTAAAGGTGATTTTTTTTGTTTTGGTATTTCACCTCCTTGATGTTTAACTACTGTATATATTGAAAGTAAATTTAGACTTTACATACATGTTTGAAGGGAGTTCAAAAGTTCATGGAAAAATAAAATTCTAGTACAAGTTTATTTTGGTGCAGAAAGTTTTTGAAATCTGTGCATAAGTTTCTCATACTACACATTTTTCATAAAGCTTTGAAGACCGCTTGTAATCTCTCCTTTTACTTAGATCCCTGAATCACCCTCTTTCAAGTGGTGAGTCCTTCATAAGAATTGTTCGTCACTCTTTAGTGTTATGCAGAAGAATAATTGCTTTTTAAAAAATTTGACTTAACATTGATCAGTGTTTAGCTCTTCAGAAAACTATAGGTGTTTGTTATAGGTATTGCATCTTATTTATTACCACCTTTTGGAGTTAAGTAATTTGTTGATAAACAAATACGATAGATGAACACAAAATAAAATCTAACTTGCCACGCTATCACTGCTACTTTATGTGACTGTCTATATTTCAGACTGAACTTAATTTTAATTGATTTTAGGTCGTTCAATGGGCTCAAGAGCAGCTGCTTCTGTAATGTGTCATATTGAGCCAGATGATGCTGATGATTTTGTTCGAGGTCTCATTTGTATTTCTTACCCACTGCACCATCCAAAACAGCAGCATAAACTCAGAGATGAAGATCTCTTTCGTATAAAAGATCCTGTACTGTTTGTGTCAGGCTCAGCAGATGAAATGTGTGAAAAGGTGAATTATAATGCTGTTTTTCTGAGTGAATGAGAGAAAATGAAAGAAATACCTTGGGAGCAAAATATTACCTGCAACATTCAGTTTATTTTAAAAAGCCTAATAGCTAGTTTTATGCCTTAGTTACTCTGGAATACTCCAAGATATAAGCATGCTGACAAAATGCATCTCTCTGGAGGGAATTGGTAAATTAATTAACCCTTATTTAAGAAATGAAGGATTAATATTTGAATCTTCTGATTTGGAAACTTCTAGACTATACATTTATTTGGTTTGTCATTTTGTCATTCAAGCAGATTATTATAAAATTGGCACTTGAGAAAGGGACAGCAGCATCTACCTATTACAAAATATTAGCCAAATATTAATGAAGCAACTCTGCATTTCCCCAGAGCATGTAATTTCCTTGGGAAAATTTTTTTTTTTTTTAATTTGGGGGAGGCTTCAGTTTTCTTAACGTTTTATTGTCAGTAATGAATTCTTGATCTGTTCTGTGGTATTTCTGTACCAGAGAAATGGATCGTCACTGTTGTGGACATTTCCTTGCACATCTCCTTGCCTAGAAAGTTGTCTATAGAGTAGGTATTTTCTGAATGTTTGGTGAGTAGATGCTACTATAGGCGAGGAAGAGAGTCTATTATTAAATACCAGTACCAGCTTTAGTCTAGTATCATCTTCTTTTTTCCTTTAGACCTTGTTGGAGAAAGTGACACAGAAAATGCAAGCTGCCACTAAAATTCACTGGATTGAGAAGGCAAATCATTCCATGGCAGTTAAAGGACGGTCAACAAATGACGTTTTCAAAGAAATAAATACTCAGATTTTGTTTTGGATTCAAGAAATCACTGATATGGACAAGAAATAATTGTCATTAGTTAAAAGCCATGTTATTTTGCATACAAATACTGTTAATTTGATAAAGAACAGTATACCTCTCAGCATTATGAGATATATTTCAGACTAATTTAATGTTCTTTAATGTTCCCCTATTTTTTAAACACGTTGTAATTGTGAATGTCCTTTACAAAATGTCTTTTGAAAGCACTGTTACAGTTATATAAAGATGATGTACAAATGTGAAGGTGGTCTAAATATAATTTATTTTCATTAGTATAGTTATGTTTTGAAAAAAATTAAACTTTGAATTTTGTTAAAACAGTGCTTTTGTCTTATTGATATGCAACTGAGAAAATACTCCAGTTTTGTGGAGCAGTATCATTTTTAATAAAGGAAAATAGGGCCAGTAGGTGGTATGGTGGATAAGGCACTGGAACTCCTACATGGCTGACCACATTTTGAGTCCCAGAGCCAGCGACTTTAGAATCACACTGGGTGCATGTGTGTGCACATGTCCAAAATCCCATGAGGAGAATGGAGGAAAAGGAATTGCGGCATGACCATCTCCCGAGTGAGGGGGGTGCTTTCTTAAGTTTCCTCTCTGTCTCTGGTGAGCATATGCATCCTATGGCAAAAAACCTAATAATTTTAGATAGAGGTTTGTAGAGTATATCATATTGTCACCTTTTTTTTTTTTTTAATAGGGTTTCACTGTGGTCCTCATGCCTCAGCTTCCTGGCTAGGATTATAGGCATACACCACTGCTCCTAGACTTTTAGGTTGGGCTAGGAATCAAACCCTGGCCTAATGTGGTCCCAGCTTGTGGAGCACTGCATTTAAGCATCATAACTGGACCTCTTCAATAATCTTTTTTTTTTTTAATTTTTAAAATTTTTTTATTATTCATACATTAAATCGCTATACATTATTTAGGTTGAAGAGACTTTACTCAGCATGATATACACCTCAGCCCAGCCTAGTTGAGACTATTACACATCCTCGTCAACAGATGATAAACCTTATCTGTGTCCCACGGGTTTCTTACCTCTGTATTTCCGCCCCAAATTTCCTTTCCTGTGCTCTTCCCCTCCCACACTCTTTCCATTTTGACTCTAGTGTCCATTACAAATTTTAATATTTTTATGTTCTCCAGTCTTTCAGTCTCTACCATATAGACAGTCAGTATATGTTAAGTGGAGACATACCATGTCTCTCCTTGATAGCCTGACTTGCTTCACTCAGCAACAAATCTTCCATATTCATCCACTTTCTATCAAATTCCAGGGCTTTGTTGTTTTTATATGGCTGAATAGTATTCCATGGAGTAAATGTGCCACAATTTTTCAATCCATTCATGTTTGTGGACATTTGGGTTGGTTCTATGTCTTAGCAATCATGAATAAGGCTGCAATGAAAATAGTTGTGCAAGCGCTTTTCCGACTGAGTGCTCTCCTGCCCTTTGGGTAGATACCCAGGAGTGGAATTGCTGGATCATATGGTAGTTCTATTTGAAAGTCTTTGAGGAACGTCCATATCGTTCTCCACAGTGGCTGGACCAATAATTTAAATCTCAATTAAGGGACAGGAATGGAGATATATTTTAAACACTTGACCATTGTTTTTAAAATGAAGTCATATCTTTCAAGAAATGTTTGTTGAAGGACTGTTAGAGGCAAAGTCTTGTTAGGTTTGCAAAGGTGATTAAACACCTGGAACTTGCTTATAATATTGTATGCAAAACTGATGGGTAGACTACTTTCAAGGGAATTAAATAATCACTAAATAATAGAACTAACATCTGTGGAATATCTAGGAAGATTTAGGGGCACTTAATTTTGTTTTGAGACATTCAGGTTTCTCCTGAACTGGACTTTAAATGGCACAGTTTCAGTATCCTTTATCCAAACTGCTTAGTACCAAAAGTATTTGGATTCAGATTTTTTGGGGGGATTTTGGCGTATTTGCACATAGGTACATAATGAGCTGTCTTAGGGATGGGACCCAAGTGTAAACATGAAATTGATTAATTCATATACTACCATATGCATGTGGTCTGAAGGTCATATTTTATAGTGTATTTTGACTGAGGTCAGGTGTGGAGTTTTCCATTTGTAATGTCATGTCAGTGCTCAAAGTTTCAGATTTTGGAGTATTTTGGGTTAAGGGTTCTCAATCTGTCTTGAAATTTAGATTAAAAATACAGTCCCTGTATTTCCTATGAAGTACACAAAATATTAAGGCCAATGTTAAGTTTATATAGAAGTTTGTCATGAGTGTTTTTCTATGACAGGAATTCAGTCCTTTCCTTAGCTTCCCTGGCAACTGGCAGATTTCTTGTTTTAATTGCCAGAGGGTGTGTGCACTTGCCAGAGAAGGAGATAGCACTCACTAGTGGGGTATGGTCATACCTCAGTCCGTTCTCCATTTCTCATCCTGTTGAGGTTTTGGGGCACACATGAGTGTGTACCCAGCACGTTTTTCAAGCTACCAGGACCTGGATTTAAACTAGTTGGCCATGTGGGATCCAGCTCCCTTAACCATGAAGCTACAGGGCTGTCCTATGGATTTTTAAAGTTTCTTTTCATTAAAGAAAAAGGCAAGCACTCTCAACATGGTCTCATTCTGTGATCATCTCCCCAGCCTTACCAGCCATCCACAGTTGACTCATGTATACACCCGTTGTGTACAAATTGACCTGGGAACCAAACCCCAAATGGCCTCCAGTATTGCAGGGCATTGCACCCCTCACTGCTCCACCAAACTGGGTCAGCTTGCAGATTTTTGAGGTGCCTCATTCATGCCCAATAGAGTCAATGGTGCTTTATTTTTCTAAATATGGCATAAAGAATGTAAAAGCTAAGTAACAATATCAGAGTGTTCATATAGAATGAAATTACATACAACTATAAACTCAAAATTTCTATATTTTTGAATGTGTAATAGATACACTTTTTTTAAAAGAGGTTTTTACTGTAGGGCATGTGTGCTCGCTGGAAAGATGGAGAGAGACAGAAAGCGAGAAACCCCCCTTCCCCCCCTCCCCCAGGGATGGCCATGCCTCAATCCCTTCTCTATTCTCTCAGGATCTTGGGCATACACACCCATGTACCTGGCGTGAGTTTAAGCTGCCAGATCTGGGACTCAAGCAGCACAAAGTTTTGTAAAAAGAGTTTCTCTCTTCCTGAAATTTTGTTAGTCTTTGCCTGTTATATGCACACTTGTTAAAGCCCTTAAACTTTTTTCCCCTTTGTAGCTATTCTTGAATTACCCCCAAACCAATTGTCTCTCTTCAAATATCCATAAAATCTCCTGTTAATCACACTGTACCTTCTTATCAAGTATGTATTTGCTTCATCCCATTCATACTATAAACTCCCTCAAATCAGGGCATTTTACTCATTTTGTATCCTTAAAGCTCTTTTTGGTTCCTTATGTAGTGCTTCACACATCTATTCTTTGGTAAATAATATTTGTATTAAACTTAGATAATTTGCAGGAGAATTTCTAACTATTATGAATGATACCTGGTTTTATTTTTCCATTTTATACCCCAATATTGGTAACTTTTTCTGTGTTAAAAGAGCTGAGTCACAATGAAAAACTTTAAGTATTTAAGTATGAAGCAGTTCATGAATTATGGAACATCCATTCAACCAAAAGTGTTCTGAGAGAACGTTAGAGTCAAGTATTGGGGGGAAGTATGGAGGCAAAAAGAAATAATCTGATTAGTTTGCAAATAAAAAAATTGCTTATTTTTAGATAACCTTGTTGGAAAGTCCCTAGTCACATAATTTTGTTAGTTGACTGCTTATGACTGGCTGGAGTCAAGTCTTATTTATGTCTAACATACGTGTGCATCAGAAATGATCTGAATGAAGTTGACTCAAATTTCATTTATATTTACAACTTAAGCAAGAAGACCAAGGCTTATTTTTTTTCCTTCTTTAAAATTTTATTTTTCTTGCATATAACTATTGTGCATCTTTATAGAATACAAAATAGACTTTCCAGACATGAATATACTGTACATTAGTCCAATCAAATATATTACCATGCACATTATCATAAAAAGATGTTTTTTTTTAATTTTTGAGTCCACCAAATGTTTTGCTCTCTCCCCTTGATTCTTTCCTTCCCATCACCCCCAATTGTCCATACTCCTCCCACATGGTTTCTTTTTTTTGATAAATATTTTATTTTATTTCATTTTAATTTCTTTTGTACATTCAATCACATACGTCACTTAGTTTGTAAAGTGAATGTTCCAGCATGCATGCATTTCTCACCAGTCCTGTCGGGGATACTATACACGTTACCATCAATAGATAATAACCCATTTCTTTGTCCTATAAATGTCTTGCCTCCATATTTTTCTCCTTAATGCCTTTCCTCAGACTCTCCTCCTCTCACCCTCTTCCCACAGTGTATCCAGTATCTATAAACATTTTCTATGTTTTTATATCCTCTAGTCTTTCCGTTTCTGCCATAGGGTGCAGACAGTCAGTATATATAACGTGGAGACATACTATTTTATTCATAGCCTGGCTTGCTTCACTCAGCAGTAAATCTTCCATAGTCATCCACTTTCAAAAGCCAGGTTTTTTTTCTTTTTATGGCTGAGTAGTATTCCATAGAATATATGTGTCACACTTTTTCCATCCATTCTTCTGTTCGCGGACATTTGGGCTGCTTCCGTGTCTTAGCAATTGTGAATAATACTGCAGTAAACTTATATGTGCAAGCACTTTTCCAACTAAGTGTTGTTCTGTCCTTTGGGTAGATACCAAGGAGTGGAACTGCTGGATAATATGGTAGTTCTATTTGTAGATCTTTGAGGAATCTCCATAGTCAAAGGCTATTTTTTTAAATTTAAATTTATTTATTTGCATTCATTCACTGTATGTCATTACAGCATACAAAATGAGATTTTCCATCCAGAGTACCCTGAATATTGGCTCAATCAAGCAGATCAATATACATGTTACCGGCAACAAATAATTTTCCGTTTCTTGTTTCCTCTATGTTTTGCATTTTTTTCCCATCCCTGATTCCCTATCTCTTACCCTCTGCCATCTCACACTCTCCTCCCACACTGTCTCTGGTATCTACATTTGCTTTCTATACTCCCCCAGACACATTTTATTGAGTCACTAAAGATCTTAATTAATCTAAATATTTTCATAGCAAGCACAGCTGATATATACATTTACATGAACACAAGTCCAACTTTAGGCATAAGCCTCAGTGAGTAGAATGAACATCCTATAAAGGAGCACCTAGCTGGGGCAATATATCTTACTGCAGTCATCGAATAGGTATTTCTAATGCATTTTTTTTTTAATTTCATGAAAAACAGTTTTAGGATTTTTTTTTCCTGAAACTTATCTTTCTTTTTTTTACTTAATTTACATTCATTCCCTAAGCATCGTCACGGCATACAAAATGTGATTTCCCATCCAGAATATACTGCATAGTGGCTTAATCATGCATGTTATTATAAAAAATTTTCCATTTCTAGTTTCTAGTATTTTTTTAACCCCTATTTCTGACCCTCTTTCCTTTCCCACCCTCTTCTCACACTATCTCTGGTGTCTACAGTTGTCTTCAACTCCTTCCCCCTCCACCCCACATTGTATTGATCATACAATTTCTTAAATAATCTAACAACTTTCAATAGCAAGTTCACTTGGTACTATTAAGAAAACCAGTTTTAACTTAAAGAAATGCTAAGGAACTTTGCTTAAAACTTAAAGCCAGTAAACAGGTTAGGATTTTGTTCAAATGGTAGGTACATGAACCTATCCATATCTCAAGACAGGACACAAATCCTTACAACCAGATAACAAAGTCTACAAGAAAATCAGCAATTTTTAGTTAAAAGTCATAAAATTATACTTCACCAATTCAGTCTCATGTACTTTATCTTCTGTTGTGGTTCGATTTTCCTGATTAAATTCTGGAAGGGACCAGAAGTTAGCGTGATGACTATGTCGCTGGGCTCCTATGTAGTCAACCGCGGTTCGAGTTCCAGACCCAGAGGCTTAAAACTCACACCAGGCGCGTGTGCGTGTGTGCCCAAGATCCCAAGAGGAGAATGGAGGAGAAGGGATTGCAGTGTGGCCATCCCCCCTGGAGGGTGATTTCTTGCTTTCTGTCTCTCTCTATCTCTCTCTGTCATTCTGGTGAGCGCACATGCCCTATAGCAAAAACCTCTCCAAAAAAAAAAAAAAAAAAAATTCTGGGATATAGTATTTAACTCCAGACTTGTCCCTATGATTCAGTTGGCCATTTTCTTAGTTTTTGAACTCTTATTTCTGTGTGTCTGTATTTAATTTTCCTGATACAGCACTCCCTTGAGAACTTCATGGAGATCTGGTCTGGTGCTGGTAAATTCTTTCAGGTTTTGCTTATCTGAGAATGTTCTTGTCTTTTCTTCCCACATGAAAGATAATCTTGCCAGGTACAGTATTCTTGGCTGAAGTTGCTTTTCTCTTAACACTTTGAATATATTTTCCCATTCTTTCCTCGCTTACATTGTTTCTGATGAGAGGTCTGCTGTTAGCCTGATGGGATGTAGGTAACTTGGTGTTTTTCTCTTCTTTGGAGCAAATTTTTATCTTGGGGTTTGAGTCCAAAAGACAGATAGTCAAGAAGACTTCTACAATAGATCTGAGTTTCAAGCATCTTTAGGTGGTGAGTTGAAGAAGGAAGTTGATTGTCTTGGGTTATGTCATCAGGTGGTGGTCTTGTGAACTCTCCAAGTCAACACTTGTAGCAACAAATGGGGAGGTTGTCCATATATGCTTTTATAGAGATCTTTCTGAAGTTTACAGGTCTTCCAGTTTCCGGTTATGGGACTTAGGGAAAGAGTAATTTTACTTTTTAGTGACGCTAGAAAAATTCAAAATTCAGTCCAGGTTGTGGGGAAATAACCTGCTCAAAGAAAATGAACAAGCTAGAATTTGATAGTGTGGCCCTAGTCACTGAGCCACCGCTGGGCTGCAAGGACTCAGCAGCCTCCCCGCTGGAGCCCCTTGACTTACTGACGCTCCTCTGGTCACTGCCTTCCACAAGCCATTTCCACCAAGGAAAAGGAATGTGTCATGTGTCCGCTGTCCAAGAACCTCCACTCTTTCAACCCCTTTGCTGATGCAAGTAAGGAGGATGACCTGCTTTCTGCTGGCACTGAGGGTTATATCCATGTACAAATTCAACAGAGAAATGGCAAAGACCCTTACTACAGTCCAAGGATCACTGATGGTTATGATGAAAAGAAACTACTGAAGGCGTTTAAGAAGAAATTTGCTTGCAGTGGTACAATAATTGAGCGTCCAGAATATGGAGAAGTAATTCAGCTACAAGGTGACCAGTCCAAGAGCATACACCAATTCCTTGCAGACTGGACTGGCTAAGGATGATCAGCTGAAAGGTTTATGGGTTTTAAGTGCTCCTGGTTTACTGAAGAATTTTCCTTCTGTCCCCTGTTGCAAGTTTAAAAAACCTGACAGCTTGTATAATGTAACTATTTGGGGAACACTTTTAAATTGGACTAGAGTAACTCCTATGTGCAATAAACTGAAAAGAGCCATTAAAAAGATTAGTGTACTATAGTTTTCTTTTGAAATATAACTTTTATAAAAATCACTCTCACTTTTATTAAAAATAATCACTGTAAGATTGATTTTTAATCAGAAAAAGTAGCTTCATTAAACTTGGCCTGGTAATGTAACAAAGAATAGTAATTTTTGTATATTTTCAAATATATTTTAGCCAGGTTTTTGGTAATATCCAAGGAACTTTATTGACTTTGTATCAGTCAACTTTAGTTTTTAGAAACTATCTGGTAGTGAAAAATTTCAGATTAGACCTTTGTGAACCTCTCTAAGTTAAAGTGTCAAGCCAAAGATTTGCTAAATTATATCCTGTTATAGAATAGAATTTTTTAGACATGTAAATATTAATATTGCAAATATTATTTCATAAGCATTATATTCTGGAGTTAGGTAGGGAGAGGAATCAAATAATTTCATATTGTTCAAAATATACCTTATCAAAATTCTGCTAATAACCTCAAGAGAAAAGAGAGGGGGAAAAAAACTCCTTATATCTAGAAATCAAAACATTAAAGAACCAGCAATGTTTTAAAAATTCATACAAATTATAATTATACTCATCAGTTCAATTCAGTCTCATATAATTAATTTTTGTTTTTCTTTATATTGGGTCAGCAGTTTTATGAATACAGTCAGTTCTTCAAACAAATTTTGGTAATTCTTTGTCTAATAGTGTGATCTAAAAGTTACCAATTGTATCATCAGTCTTTTTTATGAATCTCTTCCAATTTTGGGCCATATAACAAGAAAATTTGGTTATTTTGGTGACTGTTCTGTGTTACTAATAATGGTCTTTTTCTTATGTTTTAGTTCTTTTTCTTATCTTTATTTTTTTTAAAAAATTAGCTTAACATTTATGTCCTATTCTACTCACTTGAGATTGGATGAAGTGCATATGCCGAAAGATCAGATACTCTATTAGCAAGCAAGTACATAAATAAAATGACAAAGCCCTAGAGTAGGATAATGTTTATTTCTATGTAAACTTCAGCATCAGCAGAGTGGTATGCAGCCATTCCTTTTCAGTTCTTTAAGAACTACTTAGTGGGATACTAATTAAGGATTTAGAGACATAATGGTTTGAAAGATTTAAGGACTAGAGAGTAAAGTGTTGAACCAATGAATCCTCTTAAAGATAGTTAACATTAAGTGAATCAGAGCATTTCTGCAATTAGATGAGAGCAATTAAGTAATATGTCAGCTGCCTTAAATTTTCTAGAGAAACCCAGCAGACTAAACCCCAGTTGTGTATGTAGGGAGGGGATAAAAAGGAGGGTGTACTTTACCATAGGGCTACAAAAACCCAGAGGATTTGCTGAAGTTCTTCCAGAAGCTGATGAATACTTTCCATCCTTTCTGGAGAGCTACCTTTTCAAATACAAAGCCCAACATCAGAGTTATATCTAAATAAAACTATAAATATTTGTAGGCTATTGTCTATATATTGCAAGACTGAATTCTGACATTTAGAGTGCACCATTGATATGACCTTCAATACTTGGGGGAAGTAAGAGCTCAGTAAATCTTTGTTGCGTTAAATTGATATAACAGAAGTGATTACAGACAGTAATCACTAGAAAATAATACTTATTTTCTCAACCCACCTTGAATAAATGAAGGTGAAGGAAATATGAACTACTTACATCTACAAAGGAAAAGTATTTTTAAAAACTTTTTGCTTTTAGGTTGAGTACATTACCAGGAGAGAGAGGGTGGCTATACCACAATCCCTTCTCCTTCATTCTCTTCTTGGGAGTTTGAGCACACACGCACACATGCTTGGCATGTTTTTTCAAGCTGCAGGTCTGAGACTCAACTGGTTTTTGGCCGTATGGAATCCAGCTACCTTAACCACTTATGCCACCTGGCTGGCCCAAAGGGAAAGTATTCTAAATCCAAAGTAGTTTCATCATTTTCTATTACTAGATTATCCTGTTTGGTTTTGACCAAAATCGCATTTGCTCTTGAGGCTTCCAGGCCTACTCTCTGACTCTTTAGTTCTGCCTCTACCCCCACCCTTAATTCTGACATCAGAAAAAACATCACAAGTAGCTTCTTGGAATCACCATAAACAGGGCAGAAAAGAAATTCTCTGGGAGGCCCTTTTAATGTCTACTTTGGTTTATAGAATACCAGCAGATTGTGGAAGGAGAACATTGCCAATAGACTCTGTAGCAAAAAGAAATGTAATTGGAGGTGTTCTGTTTCAAGAAAAGCAATCAGGCAGGCCCATGCAAGACAAGTTATCCTATGTCCTAAATAGCAACAACGGGACATATACGGAAAAATATTTGGTATTTATCTGAAATTCAAATTAAGTTGGCCATCTAGTATTTTGATTTGCTTAATTTGTCTATCCTACATTCTTTCCAAGAAAGGACTATGTTTTCATGACCAACAAGAAGTGTAATATACATTATTCCTGGTGCTAATATAAATTATTATGCTGGATATTTTATACCAGTTCAAGTTTATTCTTTTAAATTACAGGGTAGTGGTAATCCCACTATGCTAAAGAAATAGTCATAGAATTATGTTTTTTTTTTTTAAATAAAGGGGATAGTTTTTTGAATTGTTATAATAAAAACTACTACTACCACTGTACATGTCTCACCATGAACTTTCATTGTTGCTAAAGTGAGCTGATATGAGCTCAGTTAAATGCCCACTATGACACGTACCTCACTTTACTCAGACCCAGTGCAATCCCTGCTGCACCTGATAAGACACTGGACAGAACTGGACTTTTTTTTTCCTGACAGAGCACTGAGTGTGGTTATGAGTTGGGCATAGCAACTTTCTATGTTTTGGGGAATCTGAAATCGAGGACTTTGGAATGAGACACCAATCTCTTCCACATATTACATAAAAATGTCGAAGCAATATTTCTCGAAAAAAGGAGGGAGTGGTGGAATAGAAGATAATATATTTTTGACATGGGACTTTCTAGAGTCCGTGGTTTTTCAAAATGATTGGACAGCAATCCTCTTTATACTTTTCCTAGGAATTATTTTTGAGATAATACTCATAAAAATGTGTACATCTTTTCAGAAGAAGCCTGCACTTCCAGAAAAAGGTAGTTCAGATACCCAGGAGGTAAGAACAAAGCTGATTTCCCCCCTTCTAGTTTTCTAAATCATACATAAGAATAATTAGTAAAATTTTTGAACTTTGATATTTGTATTAGCCCTCTAACATTTTATTTTCTCCTTCGAACTAGAATGAAGAAAGTTCCCAGAAAAGCTCATGCTTTGGTAAATATACAAATTTGTATTTTAAGATAAGACTTGTTTCACTCAAACTCACATTGATATTGTGATTTTTTTATTCCTATTTAGCTGTAAAGAATCAGTTGATTGATCATTCATCTGCAGAAGAAAGGTAAGTGGAATATTTTGAAATTAGACAAAATAGGTTGGTTATGTCCCAATCAAAACTGTATTTACTTCTGAATTTCAGAGAAAGATTTTCTCTTATGTACAGAGAACCACAGCTGTTCTACCTCATAATTCAGTATAACATTCATTTTAAATGGTTGACAAAACTTAGTACTTCAAGTTGTGCTAAGGGATTTTCATATATTATTGAAATTATCCTTCAATGTAGGTAGTAGTAATATTTTTACAGATGAGAAAAATAAAGCTTGGAGAAGTTAAGTGACTTGCTTTGTTGTTCTAAACTCTCTGCCCAATACACAGAGAAAGAGTAATCACCAGTTTTTGTACAGCAGGCTTCCTCACCCCATCTGTGATTTCACTTTCCATGATTTCAGTTACCCTGTGTCAGCTGTGGTCCAAAAATATTAAACGGACTGAAGCTAATTGTCTAAAGGATATAGAAACACAGTATATAGATGTAAATACCAGATAGAGTGTGTGGGAAAGAGGAGGGTCTGAGGAAGGACATTTGGGGGAGGGACAGGGAGGAAAAGCATTAATGGCACAAAGAGGTGTGGTATTATCTGTTGGAGATATTTCGTAATTTTATCAACAGTACTAGGGAGAAATGTTCACCAGTTAAAATATCCATTTTGTAAGACAAATAATAATGGGATTGAATGTATGGAAGAAAGTGAAATTAAAAAAAAATAAATTTATAAAAAAACAAAAACAAAAACAAAAATATTAAATGGTAAATTTCAGAAATCAGGTTTTCAATTATGTGCTATTCTCAGTCGCACAATGAACTCTGATGCCATTGAACCCTCTCCCTCCTGAATCATCTGTCTGTCCAGTGTATCTGTGTTGTATACACTACCTGCCCTTAGGAGCCTTCTCAGTATTGTAGCACTTGTATTCAGACAATCCTTATTTTACTTAATAATAGTCCCAAAGCACAAGAGTGGCAATACTGGCTCTTGTTATAATTGTTCTGCTTTATTTTTGTCAATCTCTTTCTGTGCCTTTTATAAGTTAAAGTTTATCATAGATATTATATGTAAGAAAAACACAGCATATATAGGGTTTGGTACTATCTGCAATTTGAGGCATCTCCTGGGGCTCTTGGAATGTATCCACTATGAATAAGAGGGGACTGCTGGGATTCAATTTAAAAATATTCATTTAGCATCTAAATGTGGTCTGAGCACTTAGCTAGGTGCTGCAGGAGTGACATGAAAGGAGTTTGTCATGTCAGAATTAATCATGATAAAGATATCTTAGTGCCAGGGACTGAATACTGACACCATCACTATTACTTATCTTGTTACTGTTAATATTTTCACTGTTTTAATCAAAATGCATTAAACAATTTTTATATGTGTACTATAAAGTAGACCCTCTGTTCAACACTGTGATTTAAATCATAAGATTGTCTTAAATCTTAAGCTTATATTATTTTGGAATAGACATATATCAAGTAGGATTCTCTTTGCTATGGTAACACAATAATAGAAATATGAGAACCTTTAGGAAATATCTAAGCCAGCCCAGGAGTACTTGGAATGGCTTCATGAAGAAAGTTATGCTGGAACTGAATATTAAAGAATGAATGGGGGGACCAGCAGTTAGTGTAATGGCTATGTCGCTGGACTCCCATGTAGTCGACGTGGTTCGAGTCCTGGACCTGGTGCCTTAAACTCACGCCGGGCGCGTGTGGTGTGCGCAAGATCCCGAAAGGAGAAAGGAGGAGAAGGGATTGTGGCATGGCCATCCCCCCTGGGGGGTGATTTCTCGCTTTCTGTCTGTCTCTCTCTGTCTGGCGAGCGCACGCGCCCTATAGCAAAAACCTCTCAAAAAAAAAAAAGAATGAGTGGGGCCAACAGGTGGCATAGAAGTTAAGGTGGCTAGATCCCACATGTCCAACTTGGCAGTTCAAGTCCTGGACCATGTGGTGTGAAAATTATACTGGGTACATGTGCATGCGTGCCCCAAATCCCTAGAGGGAATGGAGGATAAGGGATTGTGAACTGGCCAACTCCCCACGGGGTGGTTTCTCACTTTCCCTCTCTCTGGAAAACACATTTGCTCTATAGCAAAAAAAGAAAAAAAGAAAAGAAAAAATGAAAAAAAAAAAAAAAAGACAAGGGTTAGGAGGATAAAAAAGGCATTTTAGAAAATGAGCAGAAGCAAGGAAATAAACTGCAGAAATTAGTATTTTATAAACTGTAAGAAATTATAGTTACTTCTTAGTTGCTAGAACGTGGAGGTGGAATCAGACTAGGAGAATGTGAAGCATAGACAGGAGCTAGATCTTGGAGAGCTCTGTATACCACCGTAAGAAACTTGGGCTTAATTCTGAAGACCGCCACCGCTAGAGCTGGTTAAGCATGGGAGGGGCACCATTCTGTATTCCAGCTAGATCACTATTAGCTGTGCAGAGAATCAATCTGAGTATTTCTTGATATTAGTCCAACTTCTTTCATTTATCACATGTAAAAGGGCTTCAGTCATTGAATTCAGTTGCTATGTTACCATATCGAATACTAGAAGCTCTAATTCTCAGGTGAGTGTTTTGAAAAACTGTAACATTATTTGGGGGAATGGGTAGGCGGGATCGTTGGTGCAGCTAGTTGGAAACAAAACTATGAGTGTGAGCCAGAGCACCTCAGTGGTGTGATCAGAACAAGTCCAGTTGGATGACCATGAGCTGGCTTTGAGGTATTACAGGGTTAAGTGTACACTGTGATACAAAGTTCTTACATAATTCAGAACCAGAGGATTGACAGGTGAGAGAAAGTCACATGAAGAAATGAGGAAAAAGGATTTTCAGCTTCAGAATCAAGGAGGACTCAAAGTTTTCATATCAACATGCTTTTCCTGCCTAGGCAGGAGTTAACCCTTAGGTGGCACCATTCTAGGGGGCATTAGGAAAGTGTGGATGAGAAGAAAAGATCAGGGGTGGTGTGAAGGAAAAGGATTAGGGAAAAGATAGGGCTCCTATGATAGCAGCATGTGCACTTTAAAAAACACAATTTTGGAAAAAGTTTTATTTATCATTGCCATATAATAATTGTCTACATTTGTAGGATGCAATGTGATGTTTAAAACATGCCTCCATTGTACAATGATCATTAATGTAATTAGCCTACCCATCACCTCAAACGTTTATCATTTTATCTTTTTGTGTATCTGTGGATAGCATTCAGGAGCCTCTCTTCTGTCTTGAAATACATGTTAATGTTAGCTGTAGCCACACTACTGTGTAATAGAACAGTAAAACTTATTTTTTATTTCTTCTGTTTATACCCATTCACCAACCTCTCCTCACTCCCCCTTTCCTTACCCTTTCCAGCCTCTGGTAACCACTGTTCTACTCTTTACTTTTAAGTAAAGTACACATGTACTTCCATTTCCTTATTTTTAAAAATTTATTTTATTTATTTTTGCTATTGGGTGTGTACACTTGCCAGAGAAAGTTTGGAGGGGAGAGAAATCATCCCGCCCTTCCCTGCCCCGAGCAGATAGTCACATTGTAATTCTTTTCCTTTGTTCCCCTCTTGGGATTTTGGGCATGTGCATATACATGCCCCAAGTGATTTTCAAGCCACAGGATCCAGGACTTGAACTGCAGAGTTGGCCATGTGGGAACCAGCGCCTTAACCTCCATGCCTCTTGCAGGCTTATCATTTCCTTATTTTCAAAATGGTAGTAAGAAGAATTACATCTCAGGAATATCATGAAGATTAATCACAAAGCACAAATATTTTTACTCTGGCACCAGAATTCTTTTTGGGGGATGGAGCTATATTTGGGACAGCATCTTAACCATTTTTAAATGCCAGAGGGGGTGGAGGAAAAATGGGCAGGGAGAAAGCACCTCCAATGGGGCGTATTCATGCTGCAATCCTTTCTTTCTCCCTCCTGTTGGAATTTGGGGCACTCATGCATATGTGCCTGGCTTGTTTCTTAAGCCTCCAGGACGGGGGTTGGCCATGGAGAATCCAGCTCCCTTAACTGTCACGCTATGGGGCTAGCCCAACAAATTATTTTTAATAGGAGGGCTTGAATATTGGTAGAAGACCAAAGATCAAAATGGTTAAAGTGTACTGCATTAGAGACTGAGTGGATTGTAAAGTGAAAAGGAAAGGAGAGATGCAGGTGAAAAGTATGTGACTCCAGATTGAAGGGTGTAAAGAAAGAAACCTCCCTTCATCTGTAATTGGGGAGCCAAGCTGCTCAGGCATAGTCTCAGCAAAGCAAACTGCTGATGTGGCACTGGATTTGTGGAATGATCTGCTTCAGAGTTTCCTTATGCTAGGATTAGATCATGCCCATTCCTAAACTCACCATTTGGAAATGGGATCACTGTGTTAGACTAAGTTTAGTCATCTGAGGTAGAATGGGTGTTAGTGTACACATGGTGGCAGTTACTCCAATCCAAAATTGTATTTTAGTTGTTGAAGAGACCTTGCTACCAAAGATTACATACTAAGAGTAATAGGTAGATAATAAAGATACACATCTTTATTAGTGTATTCAGCCTTTATTAGCTTACCATGGCTGCCATGACAAAAATAACAAGACTGGGTGACACTAGGCAACAAACTTATTTTCTCACAGTTCTGGTGGCTGAAATTTCAAGACCAAAATATCTGTATATTTGGGTTCTCTTGAGGCTTTTCTCCTCAGGAAATAATTTTCTTTGAATTGGCAGAGGGTATGTGCATTCACCAGAGAGACAGAAAAGAGAGAGATAGGGTGAAAGCACCCCATTCCCCAATGGGGCATGATCACGTCACAATCACTTCTCCATTTCTCCATCCAGGCAGGATTTGGGGCATGCACACATATACACCCAGTGTATTTTACAAGCTGCCTGGGTCATGATTTAACCCATAGTCAGGCATGTGGTATCCAACTCCCTTAACCGCTGGGCTATAGGGCCAGCCTAGGAAATAATTTTTATGGTTGGATAATCATGACGATCTCATGAATTGCCTTCACTTTGATTGAGTGTGATTAAAAACTAAAATCACATTTCCAGGGAAGTATGAGATAATCTGTGTTCCTCAGACAAATAGATATTAGAGTTATTTGACCTTCTTTTTTAAAAAAATTATTTATTTTAACTTTATTTATTATTATTATCATTATTATTTTCCAGTTTGATCAGAGAGAGACAGAGAGAGAGAGAGAGAGAGAGGAAGTAAGAAAGCAAGCCACCAGGTCCAAGACTTGAATCGTGGTCGGCCATGTGGGAGTCCAGCACCTTTATATTTGACCTTTACAGGAGTTTCACTTTTCTGTTTTAGGCTTGCCCTTCCATAAAACAATGATTCTCAAAATATATGATGCATCAGAATCACTTGCAGGGCTTATTAAAACTTGGATTTATGAGCCCTACCCACAGAGTAACTGGGTAGGGCTAGGATTCAGGGGCCTGAGATTCTTTAGTAACAAGTTGTGTTAGGATTCTCCATAGAAACAGAATGAATGGGGGACCAGCAGATGCAAAATGGTTACATTGCTGGACTCCAATGTAGTAGACCACGAACTGAGTCCTGGACCTGGCAGCTTAAAACTCACTCTGGGCGCGTGTGCATGTGTGCTCAAAATCCCAAGAGGAGAATGGAGAAGGGATTGCGGTGTGGCCATCCCCTCTGGAGGGTGATTTTTGCTTTCTGTATCTCTCTATCTCTCCAGTGAACACACATGCCCTATAGCAAAAATCTCTCTCTCTCAAAAAAAGAAACAGAATGAATGCTATGTGTATGTGTATGTTATATATGGGGGGCGGAGGAGAGAGACAGAAATTAATTTTAAGGAATTGCCTCAGACAAGCATAGTGACTGGAAAACCCAAAACCTGTGGTTTAAGTTTCAGAGGCCTTCTTTTGGAAGAATTTTCTCTTACTTGGAGGAGGCAACTCTTTCATTCCATTCAGGCCTTCAATTGATTGGATCATGCTCACTGACATTAGAGAGAACAATGTGTTTTACTCAAAGCTCACTGATTTAAATATTAATCTCATTCCAGAAACATCCAGAATAATGTTTGACCACATATCTGGACACCATGGCCCAACCAAGTTGACACATAGAATTAACCATCCCACCAGTAATGCTGATACTATTTGAGCACTTGTTGAACTGAGACTAATCATTAGAGATGGATGAATGTTGGCAAGTCTATCTCGATGATCATTACTTCAATCCAAAAGTATATTGAGACGCACGTTCCTAATATATAGGATTTTTTCTGTTACCATAAACACACACCTGTTAAGAAAATGGAAACCTATCTATAGAAAGTTAGATTGTTATTGACATTCTTCTATCATACCTACTAAATTTCTGTAAGATTTTTTCTTATAAAAACTAGCATATGGAAAACAGAAAGAAACTGATATTTCTTCTGAAAGGTTATATAAGAGGGTATATAAAATCATACCCTACAACTTTGACCTATTGCTATCAAAAGTAGCCTTTTAGTGAGGTTGAGTTAGAAAGCCTCATATTCCTTGAGGTATATATTGGGTCATTAGAAAAGTCATGGTGCATTTTTTGTGTAGAAAAACAGAAAAATACTCATGACTCTTCTGAAGACCCAATAAATGACTTACATAACTCTGTCAGTTGACTGATTTATTGAATGAAAGGAACTAGGTAATGACTTATTTTATAATGTGGATAATGGCTATCCAATTTATTTGTGTATTGATTTGTTTTCATATAATGGGTTTCTGAAAACCTAGAGGAGCCATCTTTATAAAAAATTTATCATCTTTAAGTAATAGTTCACTTGTACTATTTTCTTATATTTTAGAGTTGGCAGCTTTCAAGAAAGAAGAATTACTTCATCACTTACATTTGAAGAAAATGAAGGTAACTTTGAAGATAGAATTTCTTCACCAAACAAAATAATATGGACAAGTACCAATGAGAGTGAACATAAAGTAAGTCATTTTAGTGACAGTCATATGCCATCTTCAAGTGGGACCAGCACATCTTTTTCATTATTTCATTCAGAAGCAAAGGAAATTTTTCTAAACCATGGAGAGTATCCAGAAAATGATTATGAAACAATACAATTTTCCTCAAAGAAATTGTTTTCAATAATGAAAACCAACAAAAATAAAAATTCAGAGTTTTCTTCTGATTTTAGCTTTTCAGTAACTTCCAGACTGACTGTAGAAAATGAAGCTCTAGATGTGGTACCATGCCCTCCTGCCCACTTGTTTCTTTCTAGAGACCAAATTAAACTTCTGGAAGAAAATGTGAGGAATCAAATTCTTTTAAAATTCAAAGCTATGTTGAAGAGTGAAACTACTTATCTGATCTCAGAGTCAGGACCTCGAGAGTCCTTGATTCAGAATCAACATTCCATTGGAATTGTTATATCTGCCCAGACACAAAATTCTTGTCCAGGACAACATGCTACTCATAACCAAGGTTCTTATGAAGCCCACTTTGCTAATCAAGCCCACCAATATTGTCACGATCAAGAATTAATCAACAGCCTGCCTGATATCGGGGCCAGCAATTTTGGTCAGTCTAATGATTTTATGAAGAAATCATTTTCCAGCAGCATACAAAACTCCTTCCAGTCTGAAGATATGGACAGAAGCCAGCATTTCACTAAAGTCCCATATATGGTTGAGAAACAAGATTCAATAAATTGCCTAGAGTCTAGTGAACACTTAGGTGAGGACCAGTCTTGTGTTTCATTTGAAGATTCAAGCACTATTAAATATTCAGTCAAGGGACAAAATACTACTTTCAAGAATGCTGAGTTTCTAGTCTTAACTCTGAATCCAAATTCAGTTGCTAAAGACATGCTGCAAGTAAAGAGTGGAAATCCAAATGACCAGCAGCAAGTGGCCTCATCAGAACTAAATCAGTATTTTGTGCATAGTTCAGAGCCTTTTTTCCCTGCCATGAAAGGACAGAAAAACAGAAGAAAACCAACCCACCTTAAGAGCAATCTCAGTTTTAAAGCACCATCTCTGAAGGCAAAGAAAACACCAACTTCACAAGTATTTCAGATAACAGTATGTCGCACTTCAAAAAATAGGAATGGTTTCAGGTGCAAGAATAATACCAAAAAGAAAGAATTACAGCGATGGAAAGCTGTATCAGATAAAGTTTCATGTTGTATTTCTGTTTCCAAGTACATTCCTCCTTATGTTAAAAAGGATTTCAGGGGAAAAATAGTGAAAGTTACACTAGGTTTAATAAACTATGGACATTACCTGACAAAACAAAATAAGTCAGATACTGAGAAAGTCAATTATGTGGGTTCTGTTGAGGAGAGAGGAATCTCAAGTATTATGAAAAATATAAAGGAGTATGACAGTGAAAATAAAGGACTAAAAACCACTTCACCAATAATGTTGCCTCAGCCAAAACAATTTTTCATGGTTAACAGTGATCAACCAAAAACACCTTCTTTATTAATAGATACAAACTGGAACAGTAAAGAATCTCCTAAAGACTCAATTACACAAGCAAATGAAATTGATATTACAGAACTTCATGCACCAAATAATAGAAAAACAGTTGATCTGCATATTCCAAAGCTCAATACCCCTTTGGAAGAAGCTCTGTCAGAGCCTGTGCATAAACTTGCTTCCTCTCCCAAAGTGGAATCGAACAGAAGAATGAAAATAGGGGAGGATCGGCAAAGTACAGAGGATTCCCATCATCAGCTGTCAAATGGAGAGGAGTTACCAACTAGTACACCGAAAATGCAGATGTGCTTTCCAAAGGTAAATACACAGAAGCAGAAAGATTTTATGAAAATTGTTCTGGAGTTGTCCGATGTCAATTTGCTAATTTCCCTAGAAACCAAAAAGCATAAAAGCAGTGAATTAGAAGGCATAAAAATTCAAGTGAGTAGAGAAAGTGTAGGTCTGAAGGAAGAGAAACCGTTAATACTTAATATTAGAGACTATGAGACCCTAAATGAAAGTGAGGAACTGGAACACAATATGAGAAGTAACACGAAATGTACACAGCAAGGTAAAAGGCTGTCTGAATCATTTCACAGTGCCATTGACACTACAATTTCTGAACCACCTGATATGGAAATACATAGATTAAAAGCCAAGACAGATACATCAAAGATAGTAAGAAAATTGTCATTAAAGCAAGACAAATTACCAGATGAAAAGAAAACAGGGCATACAGATTACATCAATTGCAACACTGTATTTCAGAAGTCACAACGATGTGACAGAGAGGAAGAGGAACCAGACAAACAAGCAATATCACAGTTGACACAAGATTTCAGGTTGAGCGTACATCTAAAGCAAAAGCCCAAATATCTCAAATTCAAAATGGAACAGATAAATACAGGAAGTAGAAAAGCACAAAATAAAGAGCAAGTAGTAAAACCACACGCTCTTTCCACACAAACTATGTTGGAGACTAGTCCATGCCCCCTGCCAGCCCCATTTGAAGTTGAGAAGGTGAAACACAGCATAGACAGACCTACAGGTAGAGAAAGCACTGCAGATCCAGAGAATCCACTTACATTCCCAGAGAACTTGCCATTTTGTGAGAATTTAATTGAAACAACAGAGTGTGGTATCTCATTTGGTCAAAATGCAGAAAAAAAGGAAGATGTAAAAAGAGACGTACCTGCAGTTGCCCTGGGGTCTTTCAATATTCACCTACTTACTTTACCGCATTTTAAAAAGCAGAAAATCAGAAAAAAGATGCCTGGAACAAGAAGTGTACTCAATATCAGATATATAATTATGAAAGTAAGGAAGTCAGTAATTTCACTTATGCCTTACACCAATACACATAGCACTCCAATCCATAGACTAAAACTAGAAGGCAGTTTTAAAATCATGATTAAACATATACTGCAAGATAAAAATGTGGCAGATATGATTCTGGACACTATTTACCCTCACATGTCTGTTTTGTCAAATACTAGAATGCAGAGCAGTTTAAGTGCAGAAAACCGTAGTCATGTCAAGCAAGAGATACAGGAGAAATTCCAAAATGAAAATGAAGAAGAGTGTTCAAATTCCATTAATAAGGGAAAGAAATCTCAAGATGCACTAGATGTTACTTTGCAGGATCGAGTGACAGGGGCCAAAGAAGCTCTACCAGAAGCAGCCCTTCATGATTCCTGGACCCTTAGATTTGATGCACATCCAGTGAAAGAGATTAAAACACAAGAAGAAATGCAACAACCCGTCCCTTTCACTGAAACCATCATGGAGTCTCTTGACTCTCCTGAAATGGATATGTCTCATATTCAAGATACAAAGAGAAGCCAGACAACACAGACAGACATCAGATGCACTGTATATTCAGAGATGCCTCCTCCAATAGCAGGAAAATCACTGATAGGAGACCCTTTAAACCAAACCAGAGAAAGTAATGTTCCAAGCAATGCAAGTGATACAAAAGAAACAGGTTACTGCTTTGAAGACAAAAAGGCAGAATTACCAAAGGATTTATCAGTAACTTCCCCAGAGAATTTTAATTGCTGCATGCCTGTTTTGTCTTGTTCTAAAAGGAAGAAAAACAGAGTAAAATTTGCACACATGATAAGTACAGTGAGGCCCAAATATAAAAGCAAGAAGGCAGTGAAGCTGTCAACTTCACAAATGTCCAATATGATAGGCAATAAGAAATTGAATTCAGACTTTAAGACAAAAATGAAACAGATAAACCCATCTGAAGGATTGGTACTTGACTGTCTAAATTCCCTTTACTCTCCCATACACAGAAGATTGCAGAGCATGTTCTGTAATGCTCAGTTGAATCAAGGAGAACCAACAAGAAAAAAGTACATTGACTTCTTTGATAAAACTAGTGTGTTCTATGGCAAAGAGGAAACACTGCAAGATGGGGAGGAAGAGGAGCAAAAACCTCTGCTGGAAGCAGACCCACAGCATAGCCAACACCTATGGTCTGATGTATGCCAAGAGGAGGAGGACAAATCAGACCCCACCCTGAACTGCTTAATACAGGAACTACGTATTAGTGGGTCAACTGTGCAGCACCAAGCAGATACTGTGCAAACTTCTCTGGGGGCTAGCCTCAAAATAGATTGTGCAGAGGCTAAAGAACTGCAGAAAACATATACAGTGGAAAATGACATAAAAGTCTCTGTGGCTCCTAAGATTTCCCCTCCCAAAATTAGGAACTCATTACCTGAGAGGCTTTGGAACATGACAGCTGAGTGTGGATTATTATCTGGTGGACACCCTGGAATGGAGCTTGATTCTTACATCATGGAAAACAGGTTGGACGTACCAACAGACTTGCCTGTGTCATTCCTGCAGTCTTCTGATTCAGTTATAATACCCTCTGTTTCTAAATCTAAAAGACAGAAGAAAACATTAAAATTAGCAAAGAAGAAAAAAGTAGTGAGCCGCAGACACAGAACTATGAGGGAAATAAAGCCATCAATTTCACATACACTTAATGGCAAACACAGCAAAAAACAGCAAAGCAATATTGTAATGAAGATCAAAGATCCACAGCAAAGGGAAAGTGGAGCAGATGCTTTTTTAAACATTATTTACTCTGTAGTGCCTATTTTGCCCAATATTAAAATGAGAAATTTAAATGTGGAGACACATATGCAGAAGATAGCACTACTTGGTCCTATGCAGTTAATGGAAGAGAAACCACCAAGTAGAAGAAAAGTATGTTGCCCAGATTCAATTGATGTGAGTAGTTTTTCTAGCAGTGCGAAATATGGAAAGGAAGGAGAAGGGAAACCTGAAGCTTTACAGGCTCCAGAAAACAGTCACAGTTTCATAATGAATGCATATCAGAAGAAGGATCATGACTTTGTCCAATCAGATGAGGAACTGAACCAACCAGGAAGTACAAATATTCAAGTGCAACCACAAAAACATTTTAAAGAAACTGTTGTTGGTTCAACTTCATGTCCTGTACCAGATCAGTTTCCATTTGAAAAGCTAGAAAGTTGTGGTAGGTTTTCACCTCCAAAGTCTGGGAAAGCAAAAGTTGATGAAATTATATTTTCTGCAAGAAAAAGTAGTGTCCTACCTGATGCAAGCCAACAAAAAGAACAAGCTAATGGTAGTGAAAAGGGAAAGACAGTGACTTTTGAATTCTGCATGCCTGCTTTATCTACATGTAAAGGGAAGAGAAACTTCAAACGGTTTTTAGACACGAACACTTCAGTGAATAACAAATGTGGAATTCTAAAGGCAAAGGAACCACCGATTTCATATATGCTCAATATCAGAGGTGGTAGGAGTCCAAACCATAGAAAACAATTGGGAAGTAACTTGACAACCAAAATGAAAGAGATGCATCAAGGCAAAAAAGTGGCAGAGAAAATGCATTCTTTCATAACCGTGACACCTGATATTAATCTATATAGCAAATTAGAATCAGAAAAAGACACTCTAAGAGAAGAAAGACTCAGTCCTACACAAGTAAAGCAAGAGATATCACCAAGTGAAGGGAATATTGCTTCAAATGACATCAAGGAAACCGATTTTCAGGATGACGAGAGAGTAGAAAGTGAACAGGAGGCATTTTTAAAAGCAATTCCACAGCACAGCCAACATTTCATATTCTGTTCAGGTCAAAGGAAGGATCATGGCTTTCACAAATTAAAAAACTGTGGAAATAGGAAAATTCTGTTTGTTACAGAACAAGATATCCCACAGCAAATTCAGCCAACAGATCAAGGAGAAGAGCCCAAGCAAAGTCTCCAGACACAAAATAGCACAATATGTATAGTGGATTCAGAGCATCCCCTTCTAAAATTGGAGAAATCATTAACTGGTGTTTTAATGGATACAATAAAACATGGTGTACTGACCAATGAGAACTATATGGGGGAACTACACAATTGGGGTGAAGAGGAAAAGGCAAAGTTTAAAAAAGATCTGCAAGCAACTGCCCTGGAGTCTTTAAATCTTTCTATACCAGAGCTACCTGAATGTCAAAAGCAGAGGAAGACATGTACACATAGAGCCTTAAAAGGTAAAAAGAGTTCCAAATGTGTAACTTTCAAAGCTAGAAAGGCACTAATCTCCAAGACATATAATATCACAGGATGTTTTTTACCAAGCCATAGAAGAAGGCAGTTAGAATGCAAGTTGAAGGCCATGATGGAACGAGGTACACGTGTGGTAGATATAGCCTTAGATGTGGTGTGTTCTCCCATGCCTGAATCTATCCATGTTACTAGTTTCTCTAACAGTGTAAAGTGTGGGAAGGAGGGAAAAGGGAAACCTGAAACTTTACAGGTTGACATGAATGTGCAAAACAGAATGAAAGAGATGAACTTGCTGTGGAAAATGAAATCTAGTCATGAACTGCAACAGCAGGAGCCATCAGCATGTGATGAGAGAGCCCAGTATGCAGAGTCCAGTGATAAGTGCAGTTGCTCAGATGGCACTAGGGATGTCACAGATCAAGGTGGAGAAGTAGCCTCACCAATTTCACAGAACTTCGATGTTGGTACCCAAAAACTGAAGACACTTAATTGGGAAAAAACAGACCTAGAACTGAAGAATTCAGCAAGCAAAAGAATCTCACCTCAGGAGCTACACCAAAAACTATTTGCCACACAAAGTATATTAAATTCTATTTCTTCTTATATTTTGAATTCATTTTCATTTGAGAAACTATCAACAACAAACAAATCACAAAGAAGCTTAAAAGATACAGGGAATCCAAAGATATTATCCCTAATGCCAGGGAAATTGATTAGTGACCCTACAATTGTTACAACACAGAGTGGCATCCTCTCTGAAAGAGGCCCTAGAAAGGCACTTGCTCGTTCCGTTCCAGAAAGAAAGAGGTTACAAAAGAATCTTAGAGCAAGAACTCTAGATTCTTTTGATTTATCCATGCCTGCTTCACCTATATTTAAAGGTCAAGGAAATGCAACAAAAATCCCTAAGTCTTTAACTAGGAAATCACAGGTGTCCACAATCTTCAAGACAATTGATATCACTAAGTGTAGTGCCCTTAGCCATAGAAAGAAACAGAAATTCATCTTGGAAAACATGGCCAAAGAAATATCTCTAGGAATGTCAAATATACTCACAAACACCTTTTCACCTGTTTCACCTGCCATCAAAATACATAAAAGAGAAGCAGAGAAAAGCCCATTAGAAAAAAACAGCAATGTTGCACAACTACAGCAAGATGAAGAGAAAAGATTATATTCATTTCTCTCAAATAAATGGAGTATCTCAAACAATACATTAGAAGCAAGATGGCAACATGAAGAAGAAAGAGAAGACAAAGAAGTAGGTCTACAATGCCAAAACAGTACAGGAAGTAGAAAAGATGAAAGTTTGTTTATTTCAAAGAAGGAAATACCAAAACAAACTCTAGTTCCCAAAATTATATTGGGGTCTATTCATTCTCTTCTAATGACTTCATTTCAAACTGAAAAGCTAAAGAGCATCCCACAACAAAATAATGCATTTCATGAAACTGGTGAGAAAATTTCATGTCAAAAATCAGACAAAGCAACGTTTGATGATATTTTAATTGATGAAATAGAATATAGTACTACATCTGATGGGAACCTTACAAGGAAGCTTGATGTTCCCCTTGCAGCTTCCTTACAACTTGAGGGAATAGAAGAAAATATAAATACACAAAAAATTATAAAATACACAATTAATCAAAATATCCCACCTACGAAGTCAATGAACTCAGTGTTTGGAGATCAATGTGATGAAAGCTCTAGAAGGAATCTGGGCAGTCATTTTGCCAAGAAACACAAAAGGTTGCAAAGAAATTTACTAAAAATGGACACAATATCTGTTTTGTCTTATTCCAAAAGGCAGAATAGTACATTAAAATATACAGAAAGGAAAGATCTGTTGGATTACAAATGTGTAACTATGAAACCAAAGAAGCCTCTTTGTTCACAGATGCTTAATATCAGTGAGCATGGTAATAATCTACACAACAGGAAGAAACAGAAATTCAATTTAAAATCTGCAATGAAAGTCATGCAACGAAATAAGCTTATAGCTGACACATTTTTATCTCCAACACTTGTTTCAACTGATTTCAAAGGCACTGAAATGCATAGCAGATCAGAAATAGAAATGGGTAAACCAAGAATAAAAGTACACAATCTTATCCTACCAGAGCTAGAGAAATTAACATATGATGGGGAAGCACAGAAGGTCAATTTGATTGATATGCAAGGGAGGCCTAGTCGTGCAATGACAATGAATGTACAACATGGAAAGGGAGAGAAAAGTATCCCCCAAATGCCATCTGCATCAGTTCCACACTATAGCCTACTCTTCAGTTTTAGTGCACAACAGATGAAAGACCCTGGCCCTCACAAATCAGACTCTGAACTGAAGAGTTCAGAAGACAGAAGGTCACAGAATTTACCCTATATAGTACAAAAAGCAAACCTAAAAACACACTGTAGAGACACTGGTTCTAGTCACTTGAATTTTCTTCAAGTTGGAACAGTGAAAAACAGTCACGTGCAAGAAGGAATAAAACATATGGTCGGACTAAAGACTCCCTTTGCAAAGGCAGGAAAATCAGAGATTGGCTCAATGCCATGTGATACTCCCTGGGATGGAAATCCTAGAAGGAAATGGGATCATCTTATTTCTGAGAAAAAGACATGGAGTCAAAGGGATTTATTAAGAACAGTCTTAAAATCTCTAGATTTCTCCAGCCATGTGTCATACAAATGTAAAAGCCAGAGCTACACATCAGAGTTTGTAAGCAAAAAAAGTTCAGTGAGTCCCAAGAATGTAACTTTGAAGGCAAAACGACAACTTTTGCCATCGTTTAATATCACCAAGAATTCTGCAGGAGGCTATAGAAAGAAAAAACAGCACAAATCTAAGTACAAAATGAAAGGGAGGCAGTGGTATATGATTATGGGAGAGCTGTTGCTTAGTGCCACTGAGAATGCCAGGAGTCCACCACCCAAATTCATGATTGATAAACTCTCAGCCAATGTACCAGGGAAGGATACTCCATCTAGCAGAACACTTCCAAGAAATCTAGATGGACAAATTACAAAGGAAAAAGCAGAATTACAAGAAAACTTAGCCACAACTTTCTTGGGACCATTAGATTTTTTTGTGCATGTTTTATCTAACTCTGAAAGCCAGGAAACCACAGTACCGTTTTCAGAAAAGGAAATTATATTAAATCCAAAGTGTTTAATTCTGAAGGGAAAGAAGTCACCAACTTCACAGATACTTAAGATTAATAAACACTTTACCACAAAACATAAGAAGAAACTTGCATGCAAATTAAAAACCAAAATTAAAGCAGTGTGGCAAAATAAAATTGGGTTATATATATTTGTAAATACCATTTACTTTACATCAGATATCTCTGACATTAAAAAGCAAAACAGATTCAAAACAAAGATCAACACAAGAGTATCAAGGTTTAGTCATACACAACTAACACAAATAGAGCCCATAGCTGAAAGGATAACAAGATATTCTGATTCCATTTACAAAGGAGGTGCTTCCAACTTTTTAAAAGAAGCAAAACTACATGATGGAGAAAATGAGGAGAAGCAAGAACATATGGTAGAAAATAGTCCATTTTATGTAAAAAATTTCATGGTAAATGCATACTTCACAAAGGAACCTGATACTGGCAAAGTAGAAAATGTGCTTTTAGGGGAACATTTTTTTCCAAGAAGTAAGATTTATGAAGGGAATCCAGACAAAAATGTAAAAATAAAAGAAACCAAAAATAAGAAAGCAAGTCTCAATGTCAGACTCCCAGAGTTGGAGAAATCAGATAATTGTGCAGAGCCAAAGGAGCCAACAGGGGATGTTATATCTAATAAATATAATAAGAGGAAACCTGATCTTTCTGTTTTTAGAGAAAAAACTCCATACCTTTTGGCAGAAATTGGGGTTGTCCTAGATTCTGTTGGCAGGCATTTGTCTGCTTCAGAAGAAATGAAAAGTCGAAATAGTAACCATATCGCCAGCATGTCAAGTGCCCAAAGCATACCTATGAAAGTGAAGCAGTCAGCAAATTCACAATCACTCAGTGCTGCAGATCATGCTACGCAAAGCCTTAAGGAACAGAATCAGAATTCAAAAGCTCAGAAGACAGAAGTAGAAAGAAAACAAGCTATATTAGATGCAGAGGTAAAATCTATACCTGCTTCCATGCCTACTCTTCTACACCTGGAACAATCACCCAGAACCTGGACTATGTATAGAAAATTTTATGAAAAGAGACAAGCCTTAAATAAAGCAAAAGTTGGGGAGAAAGAAGACTATGGACGACAGGTGTTGTTTAGAACAGCTCCACAGCATATCTGGCCATTTGCACTTGGAACATATCCGAGGAGAGATCCTGGTCCTTCCAAATTAGAAGCACCTTTCATCTATACAGTGTGCTCCATGAACCAGAAAACAGAAATTGATTTAATAGCTCCAGAAGAAGAGATAAAAGACATAGGAAAATTTAGTCCAGAGTTGGCTTTTTCCTCCAAGATACATGAACTTCAAATTGAAAAACAGAAGAAAGAATTTAAAACTGCAAACTGGAAAACAATAGCAAATCCAAAGACTTTTTTCTTGCAAAAGAAACAGCCAGAGCCACGTGTCTCAGGAACTATCTGGAGTTCCCCTTATGTCTACACATCGACTTATCCCAAAGTCATTAGACACAAATGCAAAACAAAAACAGTCAATGTGAAAAACACTGTGCTTACCAAACAGGTAAAATTGAAGGCAAATAAAACACCAGTTCCCCAACTGCTTGAATGTGGTTCCAGAAGCAACAAAAACGAGCTAAGAGGTAACAGCCATCTGCAGAAGTCATTCCGGTGGGATCGAAGTACGACACAACTGAATACTAGTTATGACTCTGGGCACATTACATCTCACATTAAAAAGCCCACAGAAATAAAAATGGAGAAAGACAAACCAAAAGAGAAGATATTCATTCTTCAACAGGCAAAGCAGGAAAAACCATTAAATGAAAGGCAAAGGTCATTGTCAGGATGTATTGAAACACCCAGCATCCCTAGAAAACTGGAACAAAATATTAGAGACGAGGAACAAAAACACCAAAGAATTTTAATAGATGTAATCCAACAATATATCCAACCATTAAGGATCAAATCCCAGCAAATGAAGGATCGTCCTCCTGTCAAGTTAGGAGTAGATTTGCACACAAAGCTGGGCTCTGAGCTAACTTCAAAGGAAGGAGAAGCTTTTTACTCTGGGCTTGGTACCCCAAGTAAAAGAGGAACAGAACTCTACACTGAAAGGCAAGAGGCACTGCCGCAGAAATCTTTCTTGAAGAAAGGGATGCAGAAAGTAGAAACAACTCCTGATTCTAACCTGGAATCTACTCTTTTTCCCATGGAAGAACATCTTTATTTAAAAAGAACAAAAGAGTTCATAACAGAACAAGATTTAGAACTACCAATTCCACAGAGGAAAAGAGGGTTGTCAATAACTAATAGCCCATCAGGCTCAAAAGAACAACTACATATTCCACAGTCAGTGGTACAGCAAGAGAAATCTTTCTCAAGAACTATTTTGGAGTCTGTTTCCTCTTGCATACTAGATCAACTTCATACTAAAAAGCCAAAGGAAGAAGTAGAAATAAAAGGCATAATTTTAAAGGATTCAGCTCAAGAGGTAAAGAAAATCTCAAACAAAGCATGTATCTCAAACAAAGCATGTATTTCAAACGTAGATCACATGCCAAGAAATTTAGACAGACTACTCTTGTTGATTAAAGAACAGGAGAAGAAGAGGAAAAAAATGAAAAGGAATAAAAAAGTTGAGGTAGCAGCAGACATGAAAGCAACAGTGAATCCCAGTCTGGTTCTAAAGTTTTCACCATTTGGAGTACAATTTCTTAACACAATGGAGACTCTTGGCCTATTGAAGCAAAGAGATGGAAAGGATTTGAACAGGAACTTGGCTAAACAAAGGGGACAGCAAAGGTTGTGCAGTCCAGAGATTGTCCTAAATTCTGTTCCTACAGATGCATTTATTTCTTCTGATATTATAAGCCATGAAGATAAAGAAAGAACAGCTTTCAAAAAAACCACCCTGTGTCCCAGAGGAATAAAAATGAAGACAAAGAAAACACTTGTTTTCCGGCTGGTTAATAGTACACAATATGGAATCCACACCAATAAAAAGGAACTGAGATGTAATGTTAAGAAACAGGAGGAATTCCTGCAAGTTCCAAATGCCATTTGTGATTCTGGCTACATTTTCTCTCAAATTAAAGAGGTTATAGAAGTCAAAAGGGAGAAAGATAAACTAAGAGAGCTGATAAGCATTCCTCCACCACCAAAGTTGAAAAAATCACTAAGCAAAAGGAAAGTGTCATTTTTGCAGCTCATAGATAAGAATGCTATACCAAGTACTATTAAAACACTAGAAGAAATTAGAGAACAAAAAGAAAAACAGCCAATCATTTTACTAGACATTACCCCACAAAATAGAGTTCATTTAGTGACTGGTGAACAAGTACTAGGGGAACCTGGCCATTTCAAATCTGAAGTAGATGTGGAAAGAGAAGTGTATCCCATTCTATCTTCACAGGTGGGAGAAATTGATTATAGTCAGTTGAAGATCCCAAGAATGGGAACAGCTATAGAACATGAATCCCTCATTGCACAAAGAGAAAAGGTAGGAGATGTAGGCATTGCCAGGTCTTCACTTTCAAATCTATGGAAGAGAGAAGGATCAAAGAAAATGGGTATTTTATTAAATTCAAAAGGACAGAATACATTTCTTACAGAGTTGAACGCTTCTCAACAGAAGACTTGTAGGGAGCAAGAGTCACTGAAACAAAACAGTATGTCCATAAAAAATCTGGAGTCTCCTGCCTGCGCCAGTACGGAAGCCCTTCATTTGGATGACAAAGGAAATGTGGCTAAGAAAGGGGATGTGTACATTAGCAGAAAAATTATTCCACAGCTATTGGGAGGAAAAGAATTAAAGGAGACAGATATCTCACTGGGCCCCAAAGGACAGACATGTCTTTGTACAAATCTAGAGGTCCAGCACAGAGTATCTGCGGTGCAGACCAGATGGGTAAAACATGGTCACATTTCTGCAGATGATCTTTGTTTTGCATCTCGCCCCAGTAGGGTACACTCTCTTCAGTTAAAACAGGCCATGAATATGAGCAAAGGAAATATTGGCATATCTGTACATTTTAACGTAAATTCATGGGGAAAAGGGACATCAAACTTAACTGATACTCAGTTAAAGTTGAATAAACAAAAGATTGACATTCCAAAAAAATTGAGGGTGAAGCAGCTAAATAGTTGTGATCAGAATAAAGAAAGTATTGTGAGATCCATTTCTTCTTGCATATTACATCAACTTCATATTGAAGATTCAAAGAAAAAAGTCTCCACAAAAGGAAAGATGAGTTCAAAAGTTTTGAGCCCAATGAAAGAGAAGGCATTAAATGAAGCAGGCATTCCACTGGATCACCCTCCATGTTCAGAAGGAGTTAATTTGCTTATCAGAAGAAGACATGAGTATCAACCAGAAAGTACACATCAGGCTTTGACAACATCTGTTCATTACTCTCCAATGGATATACACCAGATTGAGTTGCCATGGGTAAAAACAGTAGAGAGTCCAGGGTACCACACTTTAAAATCAGAAGGAATTGCCTTGCCTATTACAGAAAAGGGAGAACAGCAAGAAAAATGTGCATATAGGGATCTTCCAAAGCCTTCATGTTACTTTAAAACAGATCTATTTCAAACGAACACCCCAATACAACAAGTAAAATTTGATGCTACAAAGATCATACATTGTGACTATTCAATTTTACAGGCCAGAAAAGCATTAAAACAAAGGGATGTCATATCTAGATTTACTCAAAAAAGTAAAAAAGGACAAGACTTACTCGGTATAGGACAAAAACAGCAGTACCTGTCAATCTCCTATGAGAACTTTCTGGAGCATATGTTTTACCCTCAAAATTATCTCTGTCTTCTGCAACATTTAATGTCTCCAGCAATGAAAGCATTATCAAAAGTAGATAACGTGTCGAACATGGCAAAAAGACTAGACTTGTTTTCTAAAGATCAACTTAGTAATATCTGTAAGTGTGGACCACAATGGGTTTTGCCTTTGATTACTTCAGTACAGATGACAAAACAAAATACAATACTGCCCTTAGAATCATGCAGTCAATCTATAAAATGTCTGAATAGTTTGTTTTCAAAGGGAAAATTTTCAGATGGAGCGCAGGTAATTGATTCAATAGTTAATTGTAGCTCACCCAGCCTAAGAGTTAGAAAGAAGGTAGATTCACATAAGGCAAATCAAAAGGTGCAAAAAGTATATCTACCTGGAATATTTTTACATTCTCTTTCTGTATCTGTACCTATTTCACATGAACGTAGAAGACAGAATAGCATACAACAAGGAGTTATGAAAAGTATGATGTTTTCTCAAAAAAGAGCTCTGAAGTTGAAGAAATCAGCATTTTTACATATATCTAATTCCACTGACCATTGTACCCCAAGCAACAGACTAGCACTACAGGGGAATGTACAAGAGAAAACAAGAACTATGGGACATAGAAAGAGTGAGCCTGATTCACTTGTTACAAAAACGTATGTGCTTAGCCCTTCTTTACCTCACTTCAAATTGAATAAAGAGACAACTGATTATTATTTGGTTATCTCAGATAATCTAAAAAGACCACAACAACGTATATCACAGAAAGAGAAGAAGGACAGAGTAAAAGTGGATTTGAAAGGAGTAAGGAACCCTAAAGTTAGTCTGAAGGCCAAGAAATCATCACTGTCACATAATCCCAATAGAAACGAATTACCTTTGTTGTTGGACACTATAAAACGAGAGAGCAAGGTACAAGAAAGTAAAGGTAAATCAGGTGTTAAAGTGACAATCTCATGTAGTACTTTACCATCTCTATCACATCTTAATTTTAATTCAAGAATAAAGATAGGACAGTTTAAGTCAGGAATACCCAAGACCTGCCTTCCACCACTAGAGCTCCAGGCATCATCAGATGTTAGAAAAAATAGCTCCAAAACTAGAGAAGTACAGACAAACATAAAATTGGAACATGGGCCGGAAAGAAAAAATGAACTAGATGAGGTTCTGACAATACCGTCTCTTCCTTATTATAAATTAGACAAAGATATGAAAGACGAAAAAGAGAAACAAGAAGTAACAGGATTCTTTCTCCCACCCTCATTGCACACAGAGTCATCAAAGTCAATTAATAGAAGTAGTTTAAGCAACATAATAGAATCAAAATGTGTGCCACAAAAAAAGAAGGAAGCTAGAGAAAATACAGTAGATGTGAAAGATATAATGGGCCTTATGTGCATCACTTTGAAAGGAAAGAAATCACCATTTAAACACTTACTACATGAAAAGAAACCACAGTGGAACAATAAAAAACAAGAAAGAATGATACAGGAAGCTAAAAATAATCTATTACTAGATAAAGTAAGGAACAAACCCTGTATTTCCATTCCTTCTTTACCTTATCTGCAATGGGATCCTAGAATAAATGAGATATACAGGAGAGGAATAGCAAGATTTTGCCTTCCGTCATTAACACTCCAGCAGTTATCAGAGGCCATGGGAATGTATAAGAAACCAAAAAATGATATGTTAAATTGCATTAAAAAAGCAAAACATATGCCACAGGAAGACAAAGAGAGAGTGGAAGTAGCATTTGAAGAAAGAGCGTATTCTAAAGGACTACTCTGGGAAGCTAAGCAATCTCCAGAGTCACAGGAATTACAATTGAACATCAGAGAAAAAGAAAAAAAGATGGAGGAAAAGAAGGACAAAGGAGTTGAGATTCAGAGCAAATCTTCCATTTCTCTCTCTTTTCCACCTTATTCAAAAGTGAACGCAGGAGTCACAGGAAAGAAAGGCATACTAAAAGCAAGATCCTCTCTTTTACGACCAAAGTGCCAACAGTCATTAGATATAAGGAAAAAAGCATATGAGAAGTCTATTTCTAGTAATATTTCAAATAGTGTAAAAAAAGTCATAGAACAACATATCATGCAAGAAAAAGAGAAGAGAATAAAAATGGAAAAAGACTTGTCTTTAAAGAAAACGAAATCACCAGTTTCACAGGAAATTCAGTTGGACATTAAAGAGCAAGAGAAAAAAACACACGAAATTGAAAGTGGACCAGGCATGGTTCTGACCAACACCAACATTTCCATTCTTTCTCCATGTCATTTAAAACCGAATGTAAAGATTAAAAAGGCAGGCCAAGTAACTGAAGTTACAAGCTACCACCTTCCAGAACTGTCACATCTGACATTATCAAATGCAGTGGAAAAAGAAAATACAGAGCATGGTATCACAAATAATGTACAAAAGGCAAAAGAATTTATGCAGCAGAAAGAAGTTGATAAAGGAAAGATGTCAGCCAACAAAAACCTAATGCAGCCAATAGAGAAAGATTTGAAAAGAAAGAAAGTACATGCACTGGACCTATCATCAGAATTTACAGATCAAGGAAAAGTCAATGGAGGAGGCAAGGGGCAACAAAAAGAGGATGGAGAAGAAGAGCAAGGGGATCAGGAGAGGATAGGGCAAAGGGGAGAGGGTGGAAACGGCCAAGCGCAAGGGGAAGGGGACCTGGCAGGTGGAAGGGAACAGGAAGTAGTTCTGCGCACATACTTGCCTTCCATATCTTCTCTCGCTCATCATGAACTGGACATCAGGAAACGAGAGGAGGAAGACATACCAGGAATAACAAGATCTAGAATCTCACAGCTACACCTCCAGGAATCACTTGATACAGGGAAAATAGGACATACGACGTCAGCTGGAGATGACAGCTCAAACAATGTGAAAGTAGTACAAGAGTACAAGTCACAGAAAGAAGCAGTTCAAGGCGAAGCTGTAAATATGAGAAGTAGTGAAGACGATGGAAACGGCCAAGCGCAAGGGGAAGGGGACCTGGCAGGTGGAAGGGAACAGGAAGTAGTTCTGCGCACATACTTGCCTTCCATATCTTCTCTCACTCATCATGAATTGGACATCAGGAAAAGAGAGGAAGACATACCAGGAATGACAAGATCTAGAATCTCACAGCTACACCTCCAGGAATCACTTGATGCAGGGAAAATAGGACAGATGTCACCTGGAGTTGACAGCTCAAACAATGTAAAAATGGTACAAGAGTACAAGCCACAGAAAGAAGCAGATGAAGGCGAAGCTGTAAATATGAGATATGTACTGCACCCGAAGGGCACCACTTCCATGGCAAAGCAATCACCACTTCCACCTGCACTCAGTATTACTGAAGGTGGCAGCCAAAAGACTAGAAAAGTACAGGCAAATGTAAGAGAAGTATTGAGACACGTGAAAGAAAGGAAAAGTAAACTAGACGAAGTTCAGACAGTCCCTCCTCTACCTTGTTACAGATTAGACAAAGATACAGAAGGCAAGAAAGAAACACGAACCATAGCAAAATCCTTTCTTCCACCTGCACAGCACAGGAAATTATCAGATGCATGGGAATTAAAATATACAGCATCACCCTTGAATGCTATCTCAAGTGTTTCAAAAAGAACAAAATATGGAACACAGATTGAAGAGGATGCAGCAAATATTTCTGAGAAAAGCAAAGTATCTCCCAAGGACACAGCTGTCAAAGGACAAAAGTCACCCCTTTCCTACACACTCCAAGCAAATAAATTGTGGGTGAACAGCAGGGAGCAAGAGGAATTTGGACAGGAAGTTTATGCACATACAGTTGTGTTTCCGAGCAAACCCCGTCCTTTTGCCCCTTCAGCTTCCTCTAAATTATACACAATAACAGAAGAGGCTGATGAATCAGAGCCAAGCAGTTCTGTGCCACATCATGAGTTCCAGGAAGCCCAACCTTTAGAGAAAAGAGCATCAGCAGAGCCCACTGATAATCATGTGAAGAAAGGAAAACATGAGCCACAGGAAAAAGACAGAGCACAAACTGTAGCCAAGACTTCCTTCGTGCACCCCGACGGTGCTGTGTCCAAGGGAAAGACTTTAACACCTCCCTGTGTGTTAAGTATTACTGAACACAGTCCCCCAAGCAGGCGAAAGGAACCACAGTGGAGCCCTGAAGAGCAAGTAGGACAGAAGCAGGACAGAACAGGAGATCCTGACGTGGCGGTGGCAAAAACTTGTCCTTCCACGCCTTCTCCAGCTCCCTCTCGATTCTCTTCTTCACAATCAAAGCCTCTTCTATCATCAGGTGCAGGGAATATTGGACATGCTGATTCAAATGAAGATTTTAGCTCACATGATATAATATTAAAAGCAAACCAACCAATACCATGTAAAAAGGCAAAAGACAGAGTAAAAATAGAAACCAGGGAAGGTAGAATCCTCCCCAGAGGATTAAGTTGGAAAGCAGAGACCTCCCCTCTTGCACCTCTATGTAATGGAAAGAAATTGAATATTAAAGAGCAAGGGACAGAAGTACAGGAAGGCAAAAGTGAACCACGAATAATTCTAAAGAAAACTTTTGCTTCTTTTCGTTCTCCTTCATATTACCCTGAACGTGACAGTAGAATGAATAGAAATGAAGGCACACTGGGAAGAACGCAATTCTCTTTACCACCACTAAGGGTTCAGGACCCACCAGCTTCAGGCAGAAAAGCATATACTGAGTCATTGAACAGTTACATATCAGGCAAGAGAAAAGGACCAGTACAATCTATAACACGGAAGGAAGAGAAAGAAATGCTCAAAATAGATGAGAAAGACAAAATGCTTCCCAAATGTACAGATCTGATGGCAAAGAAATTCTCATCCTTACGTGTACTTAATACCAAAGAACTACAGTGGCACATTAGAGAACAAAAGAGAAAGATAAAAATGCAAGAAGATAAAAATGAACTCGTTACAGGTCAGACAAACATTCACACTTCTTTACTTACTCTACCGTATCTTAAGTTTGATACAACAGAAGGAGAGGGGTATGTGATAAGAATTACAAAGTCGCCTGTCCCACCACTGCAGCTCAAGGGACCACCAGATGCAGGGAGGCCAGCATACCCAGAAACAATCAGTGGACAACTTCCAAATGCTGTAAAAGAATTAAAAGAACCCATGCTAGAGAAAGAAGAGAAGGACAGAGAAAAAGCTGTGAATACAAGTAGTAGAGTTGGTCCCAATGATATGTATTTAAAGGCAAAGAAATCACCTGTTTCACATATATACAATTCAGATGACCTTCAGTGGAAAACTGAAAAGAAAGAAGAAAAAGTCCAGAAAGTTGAAAGGGAGCCAAATGTGATGCCAACTGAGGCTTCTACTTCTATATCCTCCCTGCCTCGCCTTGACACGAATACCAGAATCAAGGAAGAAAGCACACCAGTATCAACAAGACCCTCTTTTCTCCCAGTGAGCTTGCAGCAATCATCATATTTTGAGGGAGGCACATATATAAAGCCATTTCCTGGTGATATTTTAATCAGTTTACAAAAAGGAAAACAACGTATGCCACAGAACAAGGAAAATGACGGGGAGCAAATAGTAAACATCATGATGTTTCCCAAACATCAAGGAAAGAGGATGCAAGAACATAAAGGTGAGGCAGATATGGTTCTGACCAAATTGGGCACTTCATTCCCATCCCAACATGGCCTCACACTGGACAAAGGAACACAATGTGATGATGAGATGCTGAGGCATACAAGGTCTGCTTCGCAGACAGTGTCCCCTATGAGGGGGACAGTACATACAGAGTCAATAGGTAGTGATATTAGGGACGAGGTTAGAAACGAAAACCAACATACTCCTCTAAAGGAAAAGAGGGCCAGAGAAAAAATGGTAGACACACGAGGCACAGATGTAATTTTAAAGTCAAAGAAATCCCCTCCTTCCGGTATGCTCCATAGAACAGAACTTCATCTGCACATTAATGAACTAAAACAAAAGAAACAGGAAGGTCAGGGTGAACCCCCTGTGGTTCTGAGCAAAATGTATGCTTCCACACTTTCTCCACTCAAACTGGCAAAAGACACACAAGTAGATAAAGAGAGGATGGGAAGTAAAACATCCTCTGCACGTCCTCTAATGCTTTCAGAATCATCATGTGCAGGGAAAAGAGCAGACACACAGGCACAAGGGGATGACATAGGAAAAGGAAAACAACATGTGCCACAGAAAGAAAAAAGGTATGAAGTGGGAAAGGAAGACATGAAGATCAGAGTACATTACAAAGAACCAAGAATTTTACCAATTTCTCGTATGCTAAATATGAAAGAACTTGTATTGAATATTACAGAGCTGGAGAAAAAAGTGCAGAAAGGTCAAAGTGTGCCGTGTGTGGTTCTGACAAGGACTTTTCTTTGTGTGCCATTGTCACCTCCTCTTTATCAGGATTCAGGGAACAAACTAGAGGAAGATACACTAGGAATTACTGGATCCTCTTGTCCACAGCTGAGTCTTCAGGAATCATCAGATACCCAGAAAACGACTAGAGAGCCAGTTGAAGGTGACAGTAAAGACACTGTTAAACAAGCAAAACACCACCTGCCCCCAAAAGAAAAACAGAGGACTTCAAATTTCATGATCAGTGTCCATCAAAGCAATAAACTTCCATGGGTCAAATCAGGAGATTTGAATCAATTAGTTTTAAATTCACAGGATGATGACATTTATTTTACAGGATTCGATACTGTAAGTGGGAGAAGGCCAGAATGGGTCCTTACAGGGCATAAAGCTCAGCCAGTAGAATACAGCACAGAAACTTTCCCTCCATCTCTTTCCTACCCCACAGTGGATGCAACTGAAGTTAGAAATCCAAAGAAAGCTACGGAAATGACGGATAACTTAAACCATAACCTAAGTCCTAAACTTTCCGTTTCACTGCCAGGGAAAACACTTGAGGAAAAGTCTGTCGCATTTGGCGCCCCTATCAACTTAAAAGGATTTTCTGTTTCAGAGAGAGATGCCCACCAAGAAATTTCAACAATACCTGCAAGATCTTCTGGTTCATGTAAATTTGATAAGCCAGAGAAAGATATACCAAGTAACAAAATAAGCAAAATATTTTCTCCCAAAGTGTTAGCGCCGAAGACAAAGGGATCACTTGAAACAATAGCTCTCACCAGGTTGAACAACCTCCAAAATGTGGATGAACAAGATCTTGTCATGAACAAAGAAGTGATGCCATGGCCTGAAAGTGGGCATGAGACTAGGGTCTTTCCACTGCAAAATGGAAAGCAGGAGACACCATTGGAAAGAGATGTGGACAAGGAAACTACAAAATACCCCAGCCTACCAATACCACCAGGGAGACTCATAGATATCACAGAGTTTGATGCTGAAAGAAGAAAAATAGAGCAGTCATTACTTTTTTCAGAACAAGAGGGATGTGTTCCAGAATCACTTCGGAAGTTCCTTCCTCTGCCCTGGACTTTCCCACTGCAAACTGGAGATCTGGAGGAAAAAGATAAAACTGACATGAGGACCACTATAAAACTGGAAGAGAAGAAGTTAGAAATGGGTAATAGCACTATTAATCAGGAAGAAGGGAAATTAAATGCAGACACAAACAGAGCTGTATATCTGAAAGAGGATGAAATAGAAATGCACAACAATACTGTCAATCTGGAGGAGACAGGAATGGACAAGAGCAGTATTGGAAACCTGCATACTGGATCTCTCAAGGCAAAGAAATCACAAATTAAGACTCAACCAGTCACTCACTTAGAGAATAACAATCCAATCAAGCAAAAACATGAAAGTGAGCTAGAAGCATCTCGTGCGAAACAAAACATTCAACTGCATGATTTGTTTAAAAGAAACGTTCCAGATTTGCTTTATGCCTGTATTCCCCTTTCTCCCAAATTTGATGACCAGAAGGGCAGATTAACAATAACAAATCTAAAAAGAGAATGGAACCACACATATTTAACTATGAAAATCCAAAATCACCCAGTTCCACAGATCCTTGGTTTCACAGGGTGCAGTACCACAAGCAATAGAAAGAAATTAGAGTATGACTATAACAAACCAGAGAACATGGATTCATGGAATCAAGATGTCTCAGGAATATTTATCAGAAGTCTTTCTGTTTCTATGAGGAGTCCACCTCACACTAAAAAAACAGTAGAATCTGAGTCAAACCCAGAAAGAGAAAAGAGACTCTATCTCACTAAATTCCAAGAGAAAACACCAAATACTAGTGAAATTGTTAAGAAGGACATCTTAACAACTGTGAAAAAGAAACAGAATTTGACAAACACGGACCTTCAAGATTTTCAAACTTCTGTGGAGGATGAACAAATAATGCAGAAACTTTCTAATGCCAAATCAGAAGCAAACATCAGGAGTGAAATAAATAAAGCAATTTTAACTCCACACATGAAAGACAGGATTGTTCCAGGGCATTCTGTCTCAAAGATCATAAAAAATCGGGACTTGCCTATGACTGAGCAAGAAGAAGAGATGTCAACATGCGATCTTACACCCACAGAGTGCCCATTTTTGTTTGAGAATACCAAAGAAAATGTGGAAACCCACATGAAAAGGACCAAAAGTGTGACTATTCCACCTGTAGGAAAAGAAGAACCACAGTTTGATATGCAATGTGCTCTGCTACCCACCCAAAAGGATCCAAGTGAAGCAGTATGTGACATAACCACACAGAAGGTCCAGGAACAAAAGGCTTTTCCAGCAACTGTGGCCATACCACCTCAAGTTACAAGTAATGACATAAAAACTGTGGAAGATGGCACGTTTGCAGAACATTTACTTTCTATTTATGAAGCAATTAAAAATATCTTTGAATCCCATTTAAAAAATATAACCAAAGACAAAATTTCTCCTGACATACTGGACAAAGTACAAACCTATGATTCTGACAACTTGAAGCCGCTACCTTTTCCAGAGGGTGAGGATACAGCATCAACAACAACATATCCCAAATTGCAGCACAAATCCATTTTAGATCATTTTACACCCAAAGAAAAACATAAACTCATCAGTCATTTAGAGTCAAAAGCTCTTGAAACTAGACCGAATCTGATATCACCAGGGGTGGCAAAAACATCCTTACAAGATTTCAATGTGTATCAAAAAGGGGCTATTTCTGAAGATAACAATTGGCGGCTCTACCCAAGACATAAACAAGTGAGATCTATGTCTTTAGAAGGGATCGATACTATAGAACTTAATTTAAAACATAAATACCATCCAGAGTCACTTCCTATTTGCTTTGTGAAGACACTGATGTTCAGTGTTTCAAGTGGCAGAGAGAAGATCATTACAAAGTTAAAGAGTATTAATAAGCTAGAAAACAGAACACCTTCAGTGACTTCTGCTAGCGAGATGCCACTGCCTCATGTTCTCCAACTCTACCCAGTAGAAGATAAAGACAAACTTCTCATGCATTTTTCCATGAAAACGCTGGAGATACAAATGCAAGTTTTCCCCAGAATTGTAAGAGAATCTTATGCAATGGTCAGTGCTCAGGAGAGAAAGAAACCTTTATCTAACTGTATTCATTCTGCTGCCAACATATCGAAACAACAAAACAGAATTTTGTTAATTGTTGAAGAAAAATTTCTTCATCAAATAGATCTTGATTTGCAATATAAATACCTTCGTTTTCTCCTGGGGCTTCCTGTTGACAGTATGTTTCCTAAGCTAAATGCGCTTCCCAAACATAGGCTTAAACTAAACACAATCTCAATGTGTAAAAAGGTAGATGATAATGAAGAGAGTTGTAGTCTTCCCATTGACACAGAACTGTTAGAACGACATATCTCTTTCAAAAAACAAAATCCTCATGAAAATTCATCACTCATTAGAAAATTCCTGGATCCTACCCACGTGGATGTTTCCAATCCTGATCCATACCACATGGCGCAGAAAGATAATAGGGTTCTTTCAGAGCAAAAATCCCACATGACTCCAGAAAAAGATAAACAACATCATGCATGCTTTCAACAAACAAATACACGTATATCTTTTAATTTAAGACCTCAAGGAAACACAACTAGTTTAGCTGGTTCATGCTCAACTCTGGTTTCTCAAGCTCTTACTGATATTCAGACAAATACTGAGAGTTCAGCTAACTTGGAGGCATATCCAGTTCTTGAAGAAAATGAGAGTGAGGAATGTATGTTTTTGGAAGCCAACTCATATTTAAGTCAGGAGTCACAAAACATTCTATTTGAATTACAGAAAGGCATTTCTTGGGAAGAGTTCTACAAAATGAAAGAAATCACAACTGATGCTCAACCATTTTACAGTGAAGATTCAGGTTCTCATGCTAGAGGCTGTAGAAAATGTTCCTTGGTTATGACCCCACCTTTCTATAAATCCCACAAAAGCAGGAAACACAGATCCTCCTCCAAAATGCAGTCTCCTGACTGGTTGCATCATAGTTCATTAAATGCTACAGAAATTCAATCTAAGTCATCAACCGTATCATTCAGAGAAGAGAAACGTCCACGGACTATAAAGGACAGAACAAGTTACTCTTTAGCTCCCTTAACTGAATCAAATATTAAATTACATCTTGCAAGTAGCCAAGGCAAGTCTCACATGCACCCAGCAACCAAAGAAAGAAAGAAGGCTAAATTCAACTTATTTAGGAAGAACAATGTTCACTGGGACTATGATTACTATAATATACATAGTGAAGTGAGGCACACAAAGAAGAAAGTGCATGGATCAGAAAGATCGGATTATTCCCAAAGCAAAACCAAGTCACCATCAAAATCGCATTATGAAGATATCAACTCTCAGCCTGAAGGAAGACAAAGCCAGCCATTCTTTTTCGCCTGTATACCAGCAGACTCTTCAGAGATGACGACCAAAACCATTCGCTGGACTGTACCTCCTAAAACTTTAAGGAAGAGAAACACCAGAGTCCCCCTGGTGGCAAAGATCTCAAGTTCTTGGACTATATGGAGTTCCTCCAAAAAGCTGTTGGAGTCACTCTCGAGCTCCTTTAGTACAGTTCATCAAAAATGATAGCACTGTATCGAGATTCCTCTGAACTGGAAAAGCTGGTCACCGTTGTGGTAGTCTGTGAAAAATAAAACAATATAATGCCAAATGGTTTGCTCATGAAGTGTTTTATAACCTGATAGGTTTATTTCTGCAATAGGTGGGGGCAGTTTTTCTGGAAGGCCAGGAGGGAAAGCCAGGTGGATTTGTGTTAGGTCCTACCCTATGTGAGCTCTCCTGTTAGTTTTCACTGCCTCCTCAAAATCCCAACAGAACGCTACAGACTCTGAGCCCTCTCTCCATCCTACCTCAGTGACTGAAGGGTTAGTAGGAGCAAGGTACCCTCTAAATGCAGTGGAAAATATAAAGAGAGTTAGGAGAGAAGGGACACAGAGACCGAAGGGGAGTTTCAGGTGCAGTGAGGATCTGACAATGTCACATGCCACGAAACACAGAGGTAAGTACTGAGTTAGGTCCACTAGGTCTGAAAAACAATTTTTTTTAATTGCCAAAGGGCACATGCACTCATTAGACAGAGACAGAAAGAGAGAGAGAGAGAGAGAGAGAGAGAGAGAGAGAGAGGGAGGGAGAGAGAAGGATGGAGAGAGGGAGAAAGCACCCCCCATGGGGCACGGGCATACTGCAGTCCCTTCTCCATTTCTCCGTCCTGTCAGGATGTTGGGCATGCGCATGTCCTGTAAGTTTGTCAAGTTGCAGGGACCAAGGTCCTAACTGCTGCTGGCTGTGCGGGATGTGCTCCCTTCTCCATGAGGCTATGGGATCAGCCCAGAAAACATTTTAATACTTTTTATTACAGAGGATTTTAAACGTGCACACGTAACAAAAGACAGGATAGTATTTTGGACCTCTACATAGTCATTAACCAAACCCCAAACTTTCAACCTATGCCAAACTTCCATCCACTTCTCCACTAGTATTTTGAAGAGAAATCCTGGGTGTATCATTTGCTCTATAAATATATTCTGTATCTCCATAAGGTAACTATTTTTAACATAACCATAATATCATTATCACATCTAAAATATAATAGAAATTTCTAAACAGAATCAAATGTTCAGTTAGATGAGTTCTGGTTATCTTGAGAATGCCATTTTTTAGTCTTTTAATTGGAATATAAAGAAAGTCACACATTGGGACCAGCAGTTAGCGTAATGGCTATGTCACTGAACTCCCATGTAGTCGACCGTGGTTCAAGTCCCGGATCCGGTGACTTAAATTCACACCGGGCATGTGTGCATGCGTGCCCAAGATCCTGAGAGGAGAATGGAGGAGAAGGGATTGTGGTGTGGCCATCCCCCCTGAAGGGGTGATTTCTCGCTTTCTGTCTTTCTGTCTCTCTCTGTCTTTCTGGCGAGCGCACGCACCCTTTAGCAAAAACCTCTCAGAAAAAAAAAGAAAGTCACACGTTGTGCCTGGCCTTTTAAATGTCTTTGCATCTGTAGGGCCCCTTCCCATTGCTTTCTTTTTCCTTGCAATTTTTTACATTGAAGGAACCAATTTGTTTGTTGTGTAGAGTTCCCCACAATCTGCCCTTGCCTATAGTGTTCCCAGCGCAGGTAGAAATCATTTAGCTGTGACTCCTAATTGTTCCTTAAAAAAAAATCTTCAAATAAATTGCAGTGTTGCAGCATTTAAAATGTATTGCTTCAGAAAATTGCCTGTCATTTCTGTTAATTCAAGTAGGAGCTGTTAAAAAATAATTAAATTTCTTATCATAAGCATGGCGCGGGAGTGAGCGACTAAATCTTCCCTTGTGAAGAACTGTCACCAAGACATGAAATGTCTGCTTGTCAAAAGAAAAAATACTACAAAGAACTGAAAACAAAATTCAATGAAAGCGTTTATTTAGAATGAGAAAAGAAATCATATATTTCAATTTTTATGAAGCTGATCAAATCAGAAATATAAGCCCAGAGAGATAATATTTTTATTGTTTAATATGTTTTTCTATATTTTTTGTCTGTATACTCTTTAATTACCTCTTTTTTTTTTTTTTTTTTTTTTTTTTTTGAGAGGTTTTTGCTATAGGGCACGTGCACTTGCCAGAAAGACAGAGAGAGACAGAGACAGACAGAAAGTGAGAAATCACCCCCCAGGGGGGATAGCCACACCGCAATCCCTTCTCTACTCTCCTCTTGGGATCTTGGGCACGCACGCACACACGCGCCCAGTGTGAGTTTAAGCTACCAGGTCTGGGACTCAAACACGGTCAGCTACATGGAAGTCCAGCGACATAACCATTATGCCAACTGCTGGTCCCCCCTCTTTGATTACCTTTTATAAAACAGTTTAACAATAGGTTTTTATGTAAAGATCAAAAGTAATTCAGTCTTCCAATGGTTGATCAAAATTTGTTATTTATTGTTGACAATTTAGAAAATTCAGGCACTTTGGCTGACTCTAGCAATTTTCCATGCCATTTTATCTGAAGCCACCAGGATACATCAGGATGTGGTAAGATGCAAGCCAAGGGGCCAGCAGGTGGTGTGGTGATTAAGGTGTTGAACTTCCACATATCCTACTGCAGTTTGAGCCTGGGACCTGGTGGCTTACTTTCTCACTTTTTCTCTCTCTCTTCTCTCTCTGTCTGTCTCTGGTGAGCACACATGCCCTATAGCAAATTTGAAAATAGTGATAAAAAATTTTGAAAAGATGCAAGCCACTAAGTTAGGATACACAAAATATGTGACTTCTCACACAGATGTCCATGTGGCTTGTACTGGTATAGGCTTGTATACTACAAACACGAAAATTCTGGTCAAGTCCATGTCATGCAATCCTCACCAGAAGAGAAAATATGATAAATGTACAAAGGACTTCAAAAAAGTCATGGAAAACTGTATAAATTTATTTTGATATAGAAAAACTAAATCCTTGCATTTTTCATAATATGCATTTTCCATAAACTTTTTGAAGATCCTCTTGAATTCTTGTAGGAAGAAAGCATCGTTGTACACTAGATGAGGTACAGAGATTTATCAGCTTATCATTTTATACACCTGAAGAACTGAAACTTTTCCACACACCAGCTTCCTATATGGAACGTCTCAAGCCTCATTTCTCCTCTGTCACCCTCCTCCCTGCAGCACCCTGCACGTTAGGGAGATCTTACATTGTGATCTCTACCCTGTCCCAACTTTTCAGTCTCCTGGCTAAGATAAGTGTATAGCTCCTGGCTTTTGTCATCATGTCAGCGGCTGGTATGTGTCCTTTGTGGTTGGCAGAAGGCTTCCTGGAAGCTATTTCTACACCAGGGTGGCTATCAAAACCATACACCAACGTGAATGTTAGTCGCCTAACTAAAGCCAATTTAGATGGATGTGACTGAACTTCCCTGAGCCCAGTCCCAAAAACGTTTGCAGCCTTTCCAATCTCACTGAACTCGAGGTCGTTTGAAATAAGCGGTAAGTCAAAGAGGGAAAGACAATGGTTTTAACTATTTGCAGGGAATCTTTGTGGGCCCTGAAATTTCTTTAGCTTTTATAGTGTATCTTCTTATGCAAATCAGATAACATTAATTTATTGAATTTCATATTCTAGTAACAAACATTTATTCAATATCCACCATATGGCAGACCCTGTTCTGGTTCTGGACCTAACAAAAATGGCCAAAGTACAATCTTCTGTCTTTTTAAAATTTATTTTCTTTATGTAAGATACTGCTCATGCACATGCATGTGAGAGTAAGGGAGAGAAAGAGGAACACCCCACACGCGTGCACACACACACACACACACACACGCACACAGGTCATGCTGCAATCCTCTTTCTCTGGACCCCCAGCTCATCAAATCCGGGGCATTCACATGTGTGCCCAGCTTGTTTCAGGATGACTGGGCCAAGGATTCAAGCCATGCTCACCATGTGGGACCCAGCTTCTCTTGAGCAGGGCTTTACCACTGTGCTATGGGGCCAGCCCACCCAAGTACCATTTCGAACTGGGAAAGTCCCAGCATCAGGTCAGGGAAGAGGCAATCTTAGACACACGTGCACAGACACAGCCTGGGAGCACGTCACTCCCCCAGTACTCACCGTGGTACTAGTGTCTTTGCCAGAGAAAAGAAAGCAGTTCTGAGGCCATGACTACTGGGCCTAACCTATCTGTCAATAATTACTCACTTACGGGGACCAGATGATGACAGCAGTGACATGTGACACACCAAGGCTAACCCACATGGGAGGGTTCTAGGTTCAGGTCCAGAGACCTCCCTGAGTGTGCCAGCATGTGTGTGTGTGTGTGTGTGTGTGTGTGTGTGTGTCTATGATCTAGAGCTGGCTGAAGCTAGGAGCAAATGGGGATGCTGGTGGGTGGCTGTTTCTCTTTCTTTTCCTTTCCCTCTCTGTCTTGCTTATGGGAGAAATAAATAAAAATTTGAAAAAAGAAAGAAATTACCCACTTGGAGTAGATGTTGACAAAAAGACGAACAAGCCAGGTCTTCTGCTGTCCCTCATGGTCCGGGTTCTGTAAGGAACCGAGGGAATTGAGAGGCACCTGCCTCCTCATGGCTTCACATACCCATATTATGGCAGATGGTGATGATGTAGCCGAATATCATTAAAACTGGGCAAGATATTCAGACCCATGTTTTAGGGTAACGAGGGAACAATGAAGTGTTGGAGAATGTCTTCAGTTACCTCCTTGCAGGATTTAGACACAGCTACAAGAATTGTCTAGTTCCTAGATTGGACACAATCACGCCTCTCAAAGGCCTTGACCTTATAGGAAAGAAATAGATAAAGCAACTAGAACTCATTCTTAAGTCAGAGCTTCCCAAACTTTCACAATTAATGGTGTCTCTAGTTTCTCCACTGCACTTGTAGGAAATTTTTTAAAAAATTGCAGGACTAGCCAATGGTGTGATGGTTACATCCCTGGACTCCCACGTAGTCAACCAAGGTTCGAATCTTAGACCTGGCAGCTTAAAACTCACCCTGGGTGCGTGTGTGTGCACGGCCAAAATCCAGCGAGGAGAAGGGATTGCTGCATGGCCATCCTCCCTGGGGGAATGATTTCTCACTTTCTGTCTCTCTGTCTCTTCAGCAAGCACTCATGCCTTATAAGCAAAAATCTCTCTAAAAAAAATTACTGGGACCAGCAGATAGCATAATGGTTATATCACTGAACTCCCACTACAGTTATAGACTACTACAGTTCAAGTCTCAGACCCAGCAGCTTAAACTCATGCCAGGCGTGTGTGTATGTGTGTGTGTGTGTGTGTGTGTGTGTGCCCAAAATCTCAAGAAAATAAGGGAGCAGAAGGGATTGCAGCATGGCCATTCCCCACCTCCACCCCAAAGAGGGGTGATTTCTTGCTATTTCTCTCTCTCCAGTAAGCGCACACGCTCTATAGCAAAAATCTCTCTCAAAAAAAAATTCTAACAATTATATACTAAGTAGATTATATTCACACAACTTAATTAGTATTTATATCTTAAGAACTTAGTTTTAAAAAGTAATACACATAAGTAGAAATAATTTTTAAAGATTTTTTATTCTTTACCACAATTACTTGGTGGGATGTGTGCGTGTATGGTCGTACACATTTCCTCAAAGCTTGGAGTTGGATGGGACACTGCACAGACTTTTGTGCAGTATTTGCACCATTGCTTTCATTTCAGCAATGGCCGAACAGCTTCACAGAGAAGTACGCTGCGAAAAGGGGAGTGGCAGCATCTCATGGTGAGACCGACTTACCTGAGCTGGCGGTTCGTGCAGTATCCAGCAGCAGGAGAGTGGCAGCATCTCATGGTGAGACCGACTTACCTGAGCTGGCGGTTCGTGCAGTGCCCAGCAGGAGGGGAGTGGCAGCATCTCATGGTGAGACCGACTTACCTGAGCTGGCGGTTCGTGCACTGTCCAGCAGAGGCCGCTGTGTTTCCCCCACAATTAAATCCTCCTTGTTGCCACGGGGCACGACTTTGGAACCACTCATTTCCTGTGGTTTGTTCAAGAGCAGTCTTCAAGAAGGATGGGCCACAATGGAGTAAACACATTCTACATATTTTTTCCATTAACTATAGCGAAAAACCCTGGACAAACAATATAAATATCAGACTCAAAGGAAGACAAAATAAAGCAAGCTAGCTAGGGATTTATGGATTCTAAAGAGAATGTGCAGGTTAGTTCCTTATTTATTTTTCAGCTGTATGTCCTGAACTCGGGACTGCAGAACCCCAGATTCAGAAACACCAACAAAGATTCAGACAAAATCCCTAAGACAAGCCTACTCTTTCTAGCTAAAGGACCAGGAAGGGGATAGCTGAGGAGGACAGATCTGTTCTGACAAACCTACCTGCCTTCCTCCAGACAAACACGGCGAGTAAACCATACCCTTTCCTCTCCCCCCCAGTTCTATGCAGAGTGAAGAAGTAAGCTACCTCCCTCTCCCTAGTACCTCTGACCCAGGCATCCACGGAGACTGAGGGTGGCATCCAGACTTTCAACACCTCCTCTCAGTAATAAAGTGATGCTTTTTCAGAAGAAAGTTGTGAGAGGGGCCCAGCTCATGGCTTGATAGTTAAAGCAGCTGGATCCTACATGGTCAGCTGCACAGTTCAAGTCCTGGCCCTGTGACTTGAAAACACTGGGTGTGTGTGTGTGGGGGGGGGGGTGCTCAAAATCTCAAGAGAAAAATGGAGGAGAAGGGATTGAGGTGAGGTCATCATCCCTGGAGGGGAGGGGTGGTTATTCACTTTCCCTCTCTCTCCTTCTCTCTCTCTGTCTCTGTCTCTCTGCAGTGAGCACACATGCCCTAGAGCGGAAAAAAAAAAAAAAAGTTAAAGAAAAAACAAACTCACTAAACAGGTTCAGTAGCAGAATGGAAATGACAAAGGAAAAGAATAGTGAACTTAAAAGTAAATCAAGAAGCTGAAGAATTCCCATGCAAGATAAACTCAAAGAAATGCATGCCAAGGTACATCATAATACAGTTTTTTAAAACATAAAGCAAAGGAAAACATTGAGAGAGTTCAGAGGGAAATTATTCATCACCTAAAGGGGAAGACAGTGTGCTTCTCATTAGAAGCCATGGCACCACAGGGCCAGGTGGGTCATGGCATGGAGGTGCCATAACACTGTCACTTTCACTCATGGAATAGCAAAATTAAGCTATTGCAACAAAATTCAGGAAGTTTTATAGATAGATTTTGCTTTTTCAGCCCTGTCACATACTCCAGTGGAAGCAATAAAAAAAGGCTGGCCTAAATCCCAGTTACTTGGAGGCTGAGTTAGGAAGATCATAAGTTCAAGGTCAGCCTGGGTTAGCAAATAGCATGACTCTACTTAAAAAAAAAAATTAATTAATTAAAAAAAATAAAATAAACTCGATCCTAAGCCTCCTAGAATGAGGGATGAAAAGGAAGAAATTACACAGAAAAGAAGAAAAATCCCAGAAATGAATATCTTCAGTTAATATCCAGTCACACATATAGAAGGGGAGCACTGTTATTCAAGGGGAGGTAGGATGAGCCCTCTGGCTCAAGCCTCCACTCTCTTCCTTCTGTGCTGAAACTACAGAGCTCCTCCGAGCACTTTGAAAACTACTAAATAGTAGGTAGAGACAGAGCTCGAAGAATATGATGTTCTGCAACAATCAACAGAAATGAACAAATCCTTACAAATAGCACTGACGTGGTAACTACATCCCAAATTAATCCCAAATTAATGGTGCCAAAAAGAATATGTCATAGCCCAGTGTCGCTGTCTAAATGTGGGTGATATAGTCATGGTGGTAATCAGACATCTGATGATAAATGCCTTTGATCCTTTGGAACTGAATAAGTCAACACAGTGGCTGAGCTCTGAAAGGTGACTGGACCACTGAGGAGGTAGTTTAGCGAGCTTCCATCACATGGAAAGTTCTGTCTGTGGGGTTCATGGATGGGGCTCATGTGTGTTCAACATACTTTTGACTAAGCACCTCAACTTTCAAAGCACCTTGAAAAGGCTGAACCTCGTGTCAATTCTGAAAGGTTACCTTGGAAATAGAGGGTTGGTTAAAACATTTCATAAAGCAAAATTAGTCTTCAAGGGGTGGAAGTTATTACTCTCCCTAATCTTTTGTAAAAGAGCAAACAAGGGCAGATGAGCTCTGAGTAAGTTTGGGAAGTACGAAGTTTTCTTTTCAGTGATGTCTTCAGTGTTAAGTGGAGCATTTATTTTCCTGTGCCAGGTATTACAATAGTTTAATAAGATTTTAAATAGAGTAATCTGCAGTAGACATGCTTAAAGAATCCAGACTCCTACTGCAGCTGTTAGGCACTGTGTGCACGGGGCCAGATGCCGCACGGTTGACTGCCGTTCAAACCCTGGCCTCGGAGGCTTAAAAAACACACTGTGTGTGTGTGTGTGTGTGTGTGTGTGTGTGTGCACCTAAAATCTTGATGGGGTAGAGATATGGAGGGAAAAGGATTGTGTTGACCACACCCCATGGTGGGTGCTTTCCCTCTCTTTTGATGGCCAGTGCACGTGCTCTCTGGCAATATAAAAATACTCAAAAGGAAGATGTGGAAAAATCTATAAGACTAGTGACACAGAAGTAACACAGTTTGAGATAAATGTGAATTTGATTTTTGTCATTGATTTATCAATGGCATTTTAAAAGCAAAGCAGTCCCTGGGATGATTAGGAGCCAAGGCCATTGGTGGGGAGGGACGGGAGGGAGTCCTGCACTAAAACCCTATTTTTTATCTGACGCTCAGAGGAGTCCTGGTCACTTTCCAGAACTGAAGCCTTGACATGAAGATGGGCCAGTCACTGACTTGCCTTAGAGCCACGTTGTTTTCGATGTAAAAGAACGTTAGTCTCATCATCTAACCAACTCTCACAATCTGATTTGACGGCTCAGGGAGAGGAGGAGATCAGAAGTATCGGTTGACGGGTTCGTTGTACAAAGATCACAAGTGTGTGTTTATTCTTACCTTCTTCTTAGGTCAGTCCCAGTCCCATAATACAGTAACATTTAAAGGGGTCAGGAGACGGGAACAGAGCAATTCTGTTACTTTGCAGCAACCTAGTAATTGCTCTATGCAATTAAACGTTCCATTTCTTTCTAGAATTCATAGTCCCCTGTAGGGAGAACTTAAGCCACCAAAGCTATTATTTCTAACTGTCTTTCAAGACTCATAAAAATGTCATGTTTAAGATCATTGCTGGCTTTATGAGACAGTCAAATATCTATTCCTGAGCCCTTTTTCACACCATATAAACGTACCCATGGCTTTTCCACCAACTCAGATTAAGTCCCCTAAATATCCAGACAAGCATTCCACTACATCTTAACCAACTCGTTAGTAGACTTATACCATGTTCATCATCATAGGATTACAAGAATTATTACAAAATAAGCATATCACCTCTCCTTGCTGACAAAAATAGACTGGAACTCTGGAAAGGAAAAGTTGCTCTTCATCCAAGAATCTCAACTGATTGTGAACCTCTGTGCAGTAAAGTTACCAGAGCTCAGCATTACTCTGCGTCCATTCCAAGACAGCAAGTCATCAGTTCTTCAAAACTCAGCTGTTGCTGGCATATCGTTTTCCAAAGGGAGTCAGTAGGTTGCAACATATATTCTAAACACTAAATGATAGGACCCCGACAGCAGGTGAGGCTATACCATACCATGCATGTCATTCACTTGGGAAGTTCGGTTCCCACACATGGCAGGAGGGCTCGTCAGCAACATAAACACGAAGCGCTCTTAACGCGTGTCGTCACTTCATCTACACACCAATCGTAATTTTTTTAAAGAATTATTTAACTTTATTTATTTATTTATTTATTTTAAAATAATTATTTATTTCATTTATTCATTCATTTATTATTATATATTTTTTAGTTTGACCAGAGAGAGACAGAGGGTGAGACTGAGAGAGAGAGGAAGTGAGAAAGCAAGCCACCAGATTCAGGACTTGAACCCTGGCTGGCCATGTGGGAGTGTCCAGCGCCTTAACCACCATGCCACCTGCTGGTCCCAACTTTATTTATTTTTTAATTTAACCAGAGAGGGATGGTGTGCGTGCGTGTGTGTGTGTGTGTGTGTGTGTGTGTATGAGAGAGAGAGAGAGAGAGAGAGAGAGAGAGAGAGAGAGAGAGAGAGAGAGGACACAAGTAAAAGCAAGACGCCAGGTCCGAGACTCAAACTGCGATTGGCCATGTCGGTGTCCAGCACCCTTAACCACCACGCCACCTGCTGCCCTCCCCAGCTGTAATCTTGTTATTCCCATTTTACACATGTGGAAACTAATGTTCAAAGGTCACATCATTTGCCCACAGTTATCAGGTAAGGGGCAGCACCTGAGTTCTAACCGCCATCTAAATCCAAAGGCCCCTTAACACAGCAGATGTTTCTTACAGAGGGGTACAATCAGTTCAGGCTGCTACAACTACCAAAGACAGTGTGACTGATAATAGAAATTAGTTTCTCACAGTCCTGTAGCTACAGGCCGAGATCAGGGTGCCATCGTGGTTGGGTTCTGGCGAGGCCCTCCCATGGGGTTGCAGTGTCACATGTTCATCGTGTCCTCACACGGGAGAAGGAGGGCAGGGAAGCTCTCTGGGCCTCTTTTATAACAGCGCAAATCCCATCCACGAGGGCTCCACGCTCACAGCCTCCTCACCTCCCAAATGCCCCACCTCCTAATAGCACCCTACTAGGGGATGGAATTTCTACATTCTCATGTGGGGGCAATCCCGAACATTCAATCCACAACAATACATGAATATTTTACTTGCAGGCTTATACAAAAAATGGAGTCAGACGGTTCCATCTGGCTCTCACTCCCTATCTGGTCTTGCTTGAAGGCCACAGGATAAACGACTTATGTTATCAGTTGTAGTGTGTTTTCCCACTTGTTATGTAATTATGACTTTGCTGTTTTACATCACTGCATGTAACGCACATGTGCATATACCACAGTTTAGTTCTGGCAATGAGTCACTATTGTCTGCAGCCTCTTTCAAGTCTTAGATGGCTTACTTTCTCACTTTTCCTGTCTCTCGCTCTCTGTCTCTCCCTGGTCAAATTAAAAATAATAATAAATATAATTAAATAAAATAATTCTTTTAAAAGGGAGGAGAAAAATAGATAAGACATTTAAGGGACACAGACATGGAGGACTGTCTGCTGATGATAACGTGTATGATATGTCTTTTACTAGACTGGTGTGTAGTGTAGTTATGCTGGGAAAATTAATTTCGCAAGCTGTGGTGACATACAGTGATTGTATGTATAAAATAAAATAACTTTAAAAAAGAAAAGGAGCACCTGGCTAGCTAGCTCTGCTGGCTCAACTTGTGGCCTTGGCCTTGGCCTTGGCTTGGCCTCGGCTGGCCCTGCTCAGCTCCTCCTGCTTTTGCGGGCTCTGTGAGCTCTAAGAGGGAGGAACCACTTTGCAAGTGAGTTACAAGCTCGGAGAGGGAGGAAAGCGCTATGTGAGCGTAGCTGTGGGCTCTGGAAGCTCACCCTGAACTCAGCCAATAAACCACATGACATCAGTGCCTCATGTCTTTTGCCAAATCCCTTCATCTCAGTTCAACATACCCTTCAGAAAAGGAAAAAAACTCACAAAACAAGTTATTGTTGGGTCTATCTTACAGAACACCTTTTTTGTTACAAGAATATTTACATACAGAATTCTAGAAACCTAAACAATCTATCAACTATTTGAAATTAACCATATATCATAAGAATCATAGCTCACTTCATATTTTTCCATCTTTATTTTTTATTTATTAATTTTTTAGAGAGATATTTTGGTATAGGGTGTGTGCACTTGCCAGAGAGACAGAGAGACAGAAAGCATGAAATCACTTCCTGAGGGGATGGCCACCCTGTACTCTCTTCTCCTCCAGTTTCCTCTCGGGATTTTGGGCTTGCACACACATGTGGCCCATGAGTTTCAAGTTGCCAGGTTCGGGACTCCAGTCACGTTTGGCCATGTGGCATCCAGTGACGTAACCACTACGCCATCTGCTGGTCTCACATGGACTGACTTGTTAAGTCATCCTTGCATTCCTGAAATAAAACTCATTTAAGCATGATATCCTTTTATGTCATCTTTATGCATAACTTGATATGTTACTCTTTTGTCTCCGTCATTTCACTACTGGGTTTTTTAATTTGAAAATAGAATGCTCTTATTATGCACTTGTGTTTAAGTTGTCTGTCTCCTTTAGAAGCAGCTCTTTCTCTGGGGATTTCTTATTTCATGTGTTCTGCTACTTCTTCCTCTCTGGTATTTTCTTTTTTTTTTTTTAAGAGATTTTTGCTATAGGGCACGTGCGCTCTCCAGAAAGAGAGAGACAGAGAGACAGAAAGTGAGAAATCACCCCCCAGAGGGGATGGCCATGCCACAGTCCCTTCTCCTCCATTCTCCTCTTGGAATCTTGGGCATTCACGCACACACGCCTGGCATGAGTTTTAAGCCACCAGGTCTGGGACTTGAACTGTGGTCAACTACTTGGGAATCCAGAAATGTAACCATTATGCCATCTGCTGGTCCCTATGGTATTTTCTTTCCCTTATTTGTGGCTCTGTCTCAGATCCAGTGGCAGAAGTGCTTTAGGCAACAGTCTTTGAGGTTACAGGCGAAAGGGCGGCTTTTTCCCGTGAGACGATCTGCCTGCTTCCTGTTGAGATCCGGAAACTTATTTTCTTCTACTCGCCTCAGGTGCAAATGCTCTTCCAGCCCCAGGATTAGGGCGCATGCAGGCCCTCGGTAGCCAGAAGAAGAGCAGGTAATCATAAGAAAAGTTACCCATTTTTCTCTTGCTAGATTTGAGACTCTCCACAAGCCAAACTCCAGGAACCTCTGTTTATAACTTACTAGAGCACTCTCCCCGCTGGTCCTCACACTCTAGTTAGCAAGGTTCCTCTCCATCTGCACTCGTGCAGACTCTGAGGTCTCTTCAAGGCAATGTTGGAAGTCTGGAAGCCTGGCACTGCGCTCAGAAGAACTAACTGGAAATTAGGGTGGTGAAGGTGCATTTAGGCCGTGCCATACTCCTAGTGCACCCCTACCCTTTCAGCACTTTTTAAATGCACCTCTTAAATCTTACAGAATACTAAAAATAATCCTCCAAATGCTGTTCATAGTTCATCAACAGTATTGGATGTGTTTGCTCTTCAAAACCCACACATTATTATTAAATGATTATTAATTATTATTAATGATTATTAAACATTATCAATCTTCTAAATTTTTTCCATCTAATGAATATTAAATAATATCTCATTATTGTTTAAACAGCTCTACTAAGGGACAATCAAATACTATAAAGTACATTTTTTTCTAGTTTCTTTTATTAAAGAATTATTTTATCTATTTTTAATTCATTATTATTATTTTTTTTTAATTTGACCAGAGAGAGAGAGAGAAAGGGAGTGAGAAAGCAAGCCATCAGGTCGGGGATCCGAACTGCGTCAGCCATGTGGGAGTCCAGCATCTCAACCACCATGCCACCTGCAGGCCTCATTTTTTTTTTTTTTAAGAGATTTTTGTTATAGGGTGTGTGAGCTCGCCAGAGAGACAGAGAGAGACAGATAGACAGAAAGCAAGAAATCATCCCCCAGGGGAAATGGCCATGCTGCAATCCCTTCTCCTCCATTCTCCTCTTGGGGTTTTGGGCATGCACACACGCCCCACTGTGAGTTTTAAGCTGCTGGGTCCAGTACTCAAATTGCAGTCGACTGTGGGAGTCCAGGGACATAACCATATACCATCTGCTGGTCCCTCAAAATAAAATAGCATTTTTTTTTTTTAACATATCAATTTTTTAAGGGAAGCTTCTCAGATTTTGATTGAGATTGCATTGGAACAACAGATTAGTAGAGAATGACATCTTCACAATATGAACCCTTCTGATCCACTGTATTTCACTATTTACTTAGGTATCGTTAAGTTTCTCTTAGCAATGTTTTACAGTTTTCAGAATGCAGGTCTTTCTACTCTTTTGTCAGATTTATACCTAACTATATCATACTTCATAGTTTTTGGTTTGTTTTTGTTTTTCCCCCCAGTGTTTTCAGAGGCTGTGTGTGTTCTCTAGAGGGACAGAGAAAGAAAGAAAGCACCCTCCCACTACCCCATAAGGAATGGGCACATCCTGCTTCTGGGATTTGGGGCACACATGCCACACACACCCAGCATGTTTTCTAAGTCACAGGGTCTGGGATTACAAACACACAATTGGTCTTGGGGGCCTAGTCTTTTTTTTTTTTTTTTTTTTTTGAGAGGGTTTTGCTATAGGATGCATGCACTCACCAGAAAGACAGAGAGAGACACAGAGATAGAAAGTGAGAAATCACCCCCCCCCCCCCGGGGGGGTGGCCACGCCGCAATCCCTTCTCTTCCATTTTCCTCTAGGGATCTTGGCCACGCACGCACACACTCCCAGTGTGAGTTTAAGCCACCAGGTCTGGGACTTGAACCGTGGTCAACTACATGGGAGTTCAGCGACATGGCCATTATTCTAACTGCTGGTTCCGGGCCCAGTCATCTTAACCAACACACCACAGACTGGGCCTAACTGGTGTTTTTAAAATTTTGAATTAATGGGGCCAGCAGGTGGAGTGGCAGTTGGGGCGCTAAACTCCCACATGACTGACTGTGGTTCAAGTCCCGATCTGATGACTTGCTTACTTACTTTCCCTCTTTCTCTCTCTCTGTGTCTCTCTCTGGTCAAATTTTAAAAATAATAAACACAATTAAATAAAAAATAATTTTAAAAATTTTAAATTAAAAGCAGCTAACTATATGAGATTAAAGTTGTTAGTTTCCTTGCCTATGGTAATCACTTCACTATATAAATATTTATCAAGGTAAGTATATCACAATGTCATGTGGTGGACCTTAAGTATATGCAGGAAAAAAAAGATCCAGTCACGCTGGTGCAGCCCGAGGGGCCTGCTGAATATTGCTGGAGCCTCAGGGGTGGGCCTGGGTTTGGATCCCAGGTTCTCCTAATCACGCCTCGCTGACTGGAAGGATGGCGGATGGGTGCGGCATGATGAGGCCCTGTAAGGGCGCCTCTCTCTCTCTCACTCTCTCAAAATAGATAAAGAGGTAAGTAAACAAAGTTTCCAAATTTCCAGTTGTTCGTGGAATTGTCAGGCATTGTGAAGGTCACCCTGTTGAGTGCTGGATACTTTTGTGTAACTATACAAGGGATTTACAGAAAATGCGCATTTTATGAAAAAAACGATGCATGGATTTCAAAATTTCCTTTGCACCAAAATAAACTCTACTTCCATTTCCCCACAATCTTGTTGAAGTACTCTCATCCATGTCTCTTGGATTTGCTCTGAGACACATTTATTCACCAGAAAATCTTTATTTACCTTTGGGTTTTGCTTTTAGTCTTTGTTAGGCAGCAGAACAGCATTTTTTTTTTTATTCCGGGACTATTTCCCCTCTACTGAGTGCGAGTCCTCAGCGCTAACACCAGGAAGTTAAAGCTTTCACTCTGGCTGTGGGGATAGGCACTGCTCCGAGCTCTCTCTGATTCAGGAGACCGTTCCCTCTAGTCCTCCCGAGTGCTTTTCTCCACTGGCCGCTGGTAGTTGCCTCACGTGCCGAGCTGAGTGCATCTCAGCTGAATATGAGCGAGAGTCTTTCCAGGCCTCTCTGTGCAGGCTTCTCTTCTCCTTTACCTGATCCTTCAAAGAACTCTGTCTTGTCTCCTCCGTGACTAGCTCCATCTTTAACTGACGGCATGTGCTGGACTGTATTGGGGCTCCCCCTCCCTTCTCCGTGGCCTGGAAATTCTACATGGAGACTAGCTGGACTAATCATAAGGCTTTACTGTTTTGTTTCCTGTCCCTCTGAGATCACTTTCTTTGGTTGCCTGATGTTCCACAGACAGTGTTGGGACCACTGCCCCCCCGTATGTTGTCCAGTATCTCACCCTGTCCGGCAGGAGGATAAATTCAGTCCCTATGGCCCTCTCTTGGCCAGATGGAAAACCGTACCTTTTCTCAATCTTTAAAAAAAAAAAAAAATTAAGTCATTTATATTTCTACAACCCAGGAAAAAACTATAGATGCATTTAAGGCTATAAATTCTCCTTTCGATTTTTTTTTTTCAGATTCCCCTAGTTTTTACATTTAGTTCTTTTGCTACTCATTTTAATGATTTATAGTTTCTCTTTTGGCTTATTATTTAATCTGCTGTGTAAAGGAATAAATTATCTTATTATAGAACATTTTAAGAATGCACGAAATTGCAGGGAATAGTAAACTCCAGCATTCCGTTAGCTGTGCTGTGCAATGTCCCATGTTCCTATCTGCTTTTCTTCCTTGTGGTTTTATTTAACAGCTTCATCTCTTATGTTTCCTTAGAGGCTGGTTAGCTTTAGCTTTTTATTTTTGGCAAGAATACATTACAGTTGGTGTTGTGCGCTTCGTATTGCATTTCATCAGGAGGCACCTAATGTCTGGTTTCCATTTTTAGTGATGTTAAGACCGATCAAAGTATCCAGGTGGCCACAGCCTGATACTCCAATATAGTGCCTCATCAACCAGTTGTCCCATGAGGCTGTTCTTTGATGATTGGCACATGACTTAATCATTTTATTAGGGGCAGCAAAGTGATGATTTCCTGGTTGTAGCATCCACTATGCATTTATTAGCTGGACTTCTCTGAAGCTACTAGCTTTATTTCATCAGTTAGGAATACTTGATTATCCAGAAAGGCAAGTTCTGGACTTCATATTTTCCTTTTTATTCGTCTTTTTTGAAAGAGATTTTTGCTATCAGACACATGCGCTTGTCAGAGAGACAGAAAGTGAGAAATCATCCCCCCACCAGGGGGATGGCCACATCACAATCCCTTCTCCTACAATCTCCTCTCAGTATTTTGGGCATGCACACACGTATGCTGGGAGTGAGTTTTAAGCCGTTGGGTCGGGGACTCAAACCGTAATCAACTACATTGAATCTTCGGATGTAACCATCACACCAGCTGCTGGTCCCAATTATTTACTCTCTCCCTCTCTCTCTTTTTCTTATTGCCAGAGGCCAGAGAGGGAGAGAAAGCACTTCCCCAATAGGGCATGGTCATGCCGCAATTTCTTCTCCTTCGTTTCTAAATCCTTTTGAGACTTAGAGCGGCATGCACACATGCCCAGCATATTTTTCAAGTCATCAAGGTTAGAATTCAAACCTCAGGCTACCACATGACCTGGCCATGATTGCTGACTGCAGAGAGGTCACTGTGGTCCTGTGCTGGCCTCACTTGTTAGAAATCAGCCTTAGAGGACGCCAGAGAAAGCTGTTCATGAGGAAGGACGGAGCTACAGAACTACCCACAGGTGCTGGGGACTGGATAAGCTACTTCCACTGGGGACCACAGGCTGCCATGCCCTGCAAAAGCCGAGCACAAGTTCCAAGCTCTGCAGGAGCTGGGGTCCTGGCGAAACCATGGGATTATGGGAACTGGACACTAGGGAAGACTGCCAGGCTGTAGGCACATACCTGACCTAGAAGACTAAACTCTTACCTCCTGGATCATCTACACACGAAGTTTAGCATTGTGACCAAGAATTCAGGAGGCCCCATCAATTTTCACAGAGAAGACAGAAGGGTGAATCTGGAGCAGAAAGACAGGAATTTCATGACTGACACATAATTATTCCTGTTGCTAGGGATCTTTACTTGTATCTACATGGTTTTTAAAAATAATTATTTATGGGGCCAGTAGGTGGCAGGGTGAATGGGGTGCTGGACTCCCACATGGCCAGCTGCAGTTTGAGTCCTGGACCTGGCAGTTTACTTTCTCACTCCCCCCCCACTCTGGTGAGCACATGTAACGAATTTAAAATAATAGTAATAATGTTAAAGAAAATTAAATAATTGCTTTTTTAAAAATTATTTAATTTCTAATCATTATTATTAATTTTTAATTTGCTACTGGGCATATATGCTCACCAGAGAGAGACACACAGAGAGAGAGAGACAGTGAGAAAGCAAGCTGCCAGGTCTGGGACTCTAAGAGTGGTTGACCATGTGGGAGTTTAGTGCCTTAACCACCACACCACCTGCTGGCCCTCTACACCTTGTTTTAAGAATTATTGTTAAAGAGTATGTAGGCTCTTCAGAGAGAGAGAGAGAGAGAGACCCTCCAGGGGGGTGTGATCGTGCACAGTCCTTTTGCTCCCATTTCTTTATTCCATCAGGATTTTATGCATGTGTGCACGAACACCCAGAACGTCCATCAAGCTACTGGAGCTGGGTTTTGAACTGTAGTCAACCATGTGGGATCCAGATTCCTTAACTGCCGAGTTATGGGATTGGCCCCATATCTTAAAGTTTATTTGTTTCTTCCATAGGAGACAGGGTTGAGAGAAGAGAGAAAAGGGAACACTCCCCAAAATACCACAGTCTTCAGCCTCAGCAAGCCAGGACCAGGGGCATTCATGAACACACACTCAGCACGCGCACAGACACCGTGTACTGTGAACCTGGGACCTTCCCACTTGGTTTTAGCGCCACATCCGGGCCGTGCCCTTGCAGCTGGCCTGTATCTATTGTCTCTTAAAAACAAAACAAAAATTGAAAGCAAATATGATACAATATTAAAATTCTAGGTGGTAGGAATTTGAGAGTTTAGTTTATTAGTTTTGTAATTTTCTGTATATTTTAAATTTAACAAAGAAAATTTTGCTAAGGAAAGAGCGATCAATTTATTCTCAAGCTTGAGAAACCAGTAGCTGGTAGTTCAGTCTTCCTAAGTATCTCTTCCACATCAGCTTTTGAAACTTGTGTGATCTGATTTCTGTTACTTAAGAAAGAAGTTCCCATTCTTCATTTGTATATTATTTAAATATTGAATGAACATCTTTTCTTTAACAATAACCAGACTAGGTACTAGGTCTTAATCCTCACATTTCAGCAAGCAAGAGACAAATTCTGAGATCTTTAAACTGGACCACAAGAAAGAGAATGTAAAAAGTGTACAAAGGTCTTCAAAAAGTTCATGGAAAGTGCATATTATGATTTCAATTATTATGGATTTCAAAAGAACTTTTGCACTAAATAAAATTGTGCTTTAATTTCATGTTTCCATAAACTTTTTAAAAAGTTTATTTTTTCTGAAAAAGAAAGAGAGAGATCAGCCCAACAGGGTATGATGCCATGATCCTGCCCCAGCAGTGCCCGGCCCTGGACAATGGGCACTTGTGCGGGGCCTGCTCAGGTAGGTCTTCAGATGTAAACCCAGAGCCTTCCCAAGTGGCTCAGCCCCACAGACATCATGGTTCACCTCTTTGCCACTGTCCACCCCCTCCACAAAGATTTTACTTACCAAAATGGGGAGTTCTCTGTCTTGGATGTAAGTGATGCATGAGCCGTACTGAAGGAAATAATAAGTATCTAGAGGCCAGCAGGGGTGTAGTGGTGAGAGCCCTGGACTCCCACATGGCTGACCATGGTTTCAGTCCCAGACCTTCAGCTTGAAAATCACACTAGGTATATGTGCACACATGCCCCAAATCCCAGGAGGAGAATGGAGGAGAAGGGACTGAAGCGTGGCCATCCCCCCAGGGGGTGATTTCGCACTCTCCCTCTCTCTGTCTCAAGTGAGTAGACATGCCCTATGGTGAAAACAAAACAAAACAAAAATTATCTGGATAAATAGAGGCAGGAAGAATTTTGCAGAGAGGAAAACAATGGTTTGAAAAAATATAACTCAGTTTTTTTTTTCTTTTTTTGGAGAGGTTTTTGCTATAGGGTGTATGCACTTGCCAGAAAGACAGAGAGAGACAGAGAGACAGAAAGCGAGAAATCACCTCCCAGGAGGGATGGCCACGCTGCAATCCCTTCTCCTCCATTCTCCTTTCTGGATCTTAGGCACACACGCACACGCACCCGGAGTGAGTTTAATCCACCGGTCTGGGACTCGAACTGCGATCAACTACATGGGAGTTCAGCGACATAGCCATTAAGCCAACTGCTGGTCCCTCAGGTTTTCACCTATAATTAAACAAGAAGATGGAAAAAGTTACACTTTAAATAAGGAATTATCTTGTAAGTAAAATGATTAATGCACTTGATGCAGTTAAAGCATTAATAAATTATCTGTGATCCAACAGCTCCCGTTGTATCAAAAGAGCTTAAAACAGAGGATACTGAGGGACCAGCAGTTGGCGTAACAGCTGTGTCGCTGGACTCCCATGTAGTCGACCATGGTTCGAGTCCCGGACCCGGTGGCCTAACCCCACGCCGGGCGCGTGTGCGTGCGTGCCCAAGATCCCGAGAGGAGAATGGAGGGGAAGGGATTGTGGTGTGGCCATCCCCCCCCCGGAGGTGATTTCTCGCTGTCTGTCTCTGTCTTTCTGGTGAGCGCACACATCCTATAGCAAAAAAATCCTCTCCAAAAACAAATAAACAAACAAAAAAACAGAGGCTATCGCTGGGACTAGGTCACATTCCTGGCTGTCTGCTAATAGTGAAGGTTTTTCAGGGCTGGGGTAAGTCTACATGAATTCTAGACTACAATCAATATATCGTGGGTTAGGTGACACAGACATCTCTTGTGAAAGGCACATTTATCACCTTCCTTTTCTTTTAAGTGGAAGGAGTGTGACATTTTCCTGCTCTCTCTCCCGTTTATCCTGGCTTCTCAGACTGGGTTGCTGTTTTCCGCGTGTGTAAACGAGTATTTCCAATCTCATTGTCTGTGTGTTCAGGCATGCTGCAATCCTTTCCTTGGGGAGAGGCCACCGTGTTGTTATTCTGATATCTGGAGTGATTCATGTGTTTGGAATGAACAGATGATTCCGCGTTGGAGCCTCTGATAATACTGTCGTTACTGCCGCACTGGGCAGAGAGTCAGGGCTGTAACCAAGCCGGCGGATCTTCCACACATGTGTAAAGCACTTAAGCTACACTGCAATGCAGGGTTTCAACTTGCATGGACTTGATGATTGAATTCTAATTTCCTCTCGGGTTTTCTATTAACATTATGAGAAGGGATTAGTAAAATAGCAACTTGTTAAAATTTTTTCCTGAGGAACTAAAATGGAACCTACCCTATTATTGTGATTGAAATCTCTTAACTAAGATCTTAAATTTTGAGGATTTTTGTTGCCCTTTACTTTTATTATGTATGAAGTCCTCCCTAACCCCTCCAACTCTTATGAGAGAGGGGAAAAGGGAGAAAGGATAGAGAGGTACTTTGACAGGATCTCATGGTGTCACGCTCCTCCTGCCCCAGCCTCCCAGTTCACTAGGATGACAGGCAGGTGCAGTTGTACCAGCATGTTCAGGTTGGTTCAGGAACCAAACGCAGGCCTCCTATGTGGCTTCCAGTCTCCCAAATGGTAGCACTGTGCACCACTGAGGTTGTGGTTTGTGAAGTTTGTTTTTTCTTTTAATAGATTTTATTTGTTAGAGTGGTTTTAAGACCACAGCAAAACAGAGAATTCTCATATACTCACACATTACTTACCCCTCCATAGACCCCCATCAACAGTCCCCACCATAGTGATACATTTGTTATAATCAATGAACCTACACTGACACATCATCACCCAAAGTCTAGATTTGCATTGAAGTTCATTCTTAATTTTGTATATTCCATGGATTTTGATCAATGTATGCCATGTATTCACCTCACAGTATCATACAGAGGAGTTTCCCTGCCTTAAACATTGTCTGTGATGCGCCTACTCATCCCTCCCTCTCCACTGCCCCCTGATAACCACTGATCTTTTTACTTCCGCATAGTTTTGCCTTTCCCAGGCCGACACACAATTACAATCAACCAGTTTTCTCAGGCTGTCTAGCTTTTTTTTTTTTTTTTTCTTGGAATTATGCATGGAAGGAGACTCCATGTCTTTTCATCATTTGACAGCTCATTTCTTTTTAGCACTGAGTAGTATTTAATTATCTGTATGTGTAACAGTTTATTTACCCATTCATCTATGGAAGAACATCTTAGTTGCTTCCAAGTTTGGGTAATTATAAAGAAAGCTGCTATAAACATCCTCGTGTCAGTTCTTATGTGCAGATACAAGTTTTCAGCTCATTTTGAACTATCAAGGAGCTTGATTGCCTATCGTAAGGTAAATATACTCTGTAAGGAACCACCAAAAGTCCTTTCAAAGTGGCCTGCTCATTTCACATTCTTACTAGGAGTGCATGCGGGTTCCCATTGCTTTCCATCCTTGTAGCATTTGGTGTGGTCAGTGTTCTGGATTTTGGCCATTCTGATAGGTATAATATCATTTAACTGGCTTTCCTTAACGACACAATGTTGAGCATCTTTTATATGTTTATTTTCCAATGGTACATCTTTTTTGGTAAGGTTTCTATTCAGGTGGTTTTAAATTGAGTTGACATTTTCTTTTCCTTTTTTCTTTCTTTCTGCTGACTTTTTTTTTTTTTTTATCTTTCTGTTGATTTTAAAAGTTCTTTATATATTTTGGATAACAATCCTTTATGTCTTTTGCAAATATATTCTTCTAATCTGTGGTTTGTCTTTTTTTAAAGTTTCTTTCTTTCTTTCATGAAAGAGAGCACCCCCACAAGAGACCCACAGGGTCTTAACACTGTGATGCACCTTCAGCCTCAGGCAGCCGCAGATCATGGTCGGACACACCGCTGAATACTCAAGGAGTTTCCAGACCTGAACCAGGAGCCCTTCCACACAGACTGGCTTGTTTTACCACTGAACCACTGTCTGGCCCTTTTGGCTTGTCTTACCTTCTTGAATGTGACTTATGCCTAGATGTCTTTAACTTTATTAAAGTTTGGCATTCTGATGATTTATTTCATGGATGACACTTGTATTCTTTTTCATTTTGATAATGATTGTTTTCTTGCTGCCCTTGAAGAGAGAACTCTTAGAGGACGTCTTCTCCTTACTCTGTCCCCACTGTTAATGAAAATGCCTTTTCTACGGATCCCACACGATTACTGTGAACATGAAATGAGGTAACGTTTATGAATGGGTTTTTAAGCAGAGAAGATGTTGTACACATGTCAGGTAGCATTTCTAGTCTCTTGACAGCCCACACATGAGCCTATACATGTGCACATACATGTACACACACTTTTATTTTTTCTTTGTTGTATACATCATACCATTAAAAAGGATCCGTTTCTTATTACAGCTGACAAGAACATTGGAAATCTAAGAGGTAAAAAGGAGCAAATGCCATCTTTAATTCCAGAAAGTTTCAGAATATATTAACTTTTACTGTGTAAGGAGAATCTGGGTCTCTTTCAGTGCTGTCTCTGGAAGGGACAATGATTCTTTGCTTGATCAGGCTTTAACCAGCCTTCTGAGCCTTTTGAGGCCTTCTGAGCACTTTCTTATAAATTGTGGTCTTAGCAAGAACCCTGCTAATTCAGTTGAGCCAACCCTCTTACCGCTGATATCTGATCACGTGACTTCCTGACCGGCCCCTCATTCTCCACCACCTCACAAGTGAGTTCTGATCACCCTGGCTAGTCTTCAGCAAGAATCCTGTCAGGTCAGTTTAGCCAGAACCATACTCACGCCTGAGGTTACTATTTAGTGATTCTCCACTCACTGACCAGCAGAGTTGAACCCCATTTTGCCCTCACTGCAATGGGATGTATTCCTGCCCTGATGGTCCTGTATCAAGTATGTCTTGCTATGCTTTAACAAGCACTGAATATTTTTTTTTCTTTAACAGAAGCACCAAAAATTATTTTATAAATTTTGCCAAGATTTTTTCCAGTTTACATTCACCTTCTGCTTCAGGTTTTTCTCATTTATTTTGAGAAAACCAAGTGACACTGCAGTTAACTTTAACTGAATAACTTAAGATAGCAAAAAAACACAGAGATGGGGAGAGAGAGGAAGAGAATTCCAATGGAAACAGTACTATGGCGGTTTGGCATCTTCTGGTCCCCAGGCCTGACTGCAGGACAGGGTGTCACAGTTGCCCATTGATGGGAGACATGCTTTTAGGCTGTGTGCATATTCTTGACACCCTGCGGTCAGGTGCACATGATGAAAGGTACAGGACACATACTGGGATATTAGTGGGGTTGATAGAGTGGGGAGCAGGGGAGAGGATAAGCAAGCCGTAATAATGAAGTAATAATGAAGACTGGATCTAAAAAGTCACTTGGTTGTTATATGAATGAACAGAAGAGAACCAACATATTACATATGGGTGACAGCGTTTCCGACCCTTTTCTTACTTTAATCTGTTTCAGTCTGGGTTCTTCCAGCGATGTTTATTTAGAAGAGATGCCAAGAAACAGAAAGAGGAATAAGGAAGGAAGAAAAGCCAATGTAAGGGTGTAGACATCAGTCAAGCTAGAATAAAATTGTGGGTGGTAACAAAACACCCCCAACATAGTAATTTGTCCCATGAAGTCTTGTCTCGATCATGTAATGTCTGTTGGGTGTGGGGCAGCTCTCTGGGGCAGCTGTTGTCATGAGACGACTCGGCTTTATTGAATGGCTCTATCGTGTCTCTACCCAAGGCCTCGTTTTCCAGGGCAAGGGAAACAGACCAGCGGCTTTCCTTCCCAGATTCTGGTGGAGTTTACATGTTAAAGCTGCCATTCTTTCCAGAAGACAAAGGAAGCAGAACTCAGAGGTTCAGTAACTTGAGTGAGGCCGGAGCTGGGAAGTGAGAGGGTAGGCTTCCAAAAAGATCCAGTTCCTCTCTGCCCCTTTTCACCTGGATCGATGTTTGAACAATCCAGCAGATCGCCCCAAACCTTGACAGCACAGCCTTGTGGGAAACATGTTTCCCCAGTCGAGTTTGCCCTAAAATGGGGGAAAGAATAAAAGGAATTCTCCACCGTGGCACATCCCAGAATAGCTCCACCAGGTAAACACATTCTTTCCTAACAGAAATCGGTTGGGAAAAAATGATCTTTCTGAACAGTGGTCAACTGCTGCTGCTAAAATTGGACTATGATCCGTTACAACTAAGTCCCCTCTAAAAAGTGCCATTTCCAAGTAGCTGATGGTAACATGGAAAGAACAGATGGTGTTGGAAGCATTTGCTTCTGGCCGAGGTTCGGGTGTGGAGTCACTGGGCTGGGCTGCTCCTCTGCTTCCCGGGCCCAACAGTAAAATGGGGACCAATGCATCACCCTCCTGATCCTCGAATTCTCCAAGCAGAATTACTGTGAAGACAGTTTCCATACTGATAAATTTACGTGGCTCCATTTCTCCTAGCATTGGGTGAGCATCAGAAAACTATCATTTATTAAAGTTTAAAATAGAAAGAATGTCATTTCCACACCAACCCTTATTTTAAAGGTATTTTCTATGTCAAAATTTGTCACCCAAACTTGTTTCCTAAGAGTGATATTCCTCCATGAAATTAATATCACAGGCTTCTAGCCCAGCCCCAAATCGTTGGCTATTTTGATAACATGGAGCTTGACAATTACCGATTGTGATGTAGATGTGACTGCAGTTGAAGATTTCACTAAAATGACAGTAACAATTCTTTGAGGGGAAATCTGTTTTCAGAACTGGGTTGGGGGGAAAAATCAAAACAGAAACAAACAACTAAATACATCTATTCTCCAAAATGCATATAAGCCCATTAAAGCAACTTGCTGGTCTTCTGTCAGAGCCACATTACAAGGCAGATAATTTATAGACAGCCATGCCGCTCCGTGAGGTTAAGTGTGGAACGGGCATGTGCTATTTTTAAAATGAAATGACTATAATTCACCTACTATTCCAAACCTTTTGGATTATTTCAACATATTCTTTTCCCCTTCTTAGCTGGTAATACTTGTCATTATATGATGAGTATTTAAAATGAAACAGAAGTAAATTCTTACAAGTCCATAAGTCTGATTACAGCTTATAAACTCCTTCCTCCGCAAGGGGAGATCGGATCTTTGCAAACTGATTTTTTTTAATGCCCATGATATGTGTGTGTGTGTGTACAAGCAGGTACATGATTCAGTTGTTGCCTAGTTTTTGAATACGCACCTTAGAATTTCGATGGTAGCCTCTCCTTAGCATGACAATGAATCCACTGTTTCCATGCCACTGCCAAAACCTAAGCAAGAAGAGCCCCATTTTAAGATCACGCCACATGGGCTTTCTGTGTCAGCGGCTTCTGCAGGGCTAGGTGGTCTTATCCTTTATGTCCCACATGTGTCATCCATCAATCCATTCCCCGGGTACTCTCAGGGGCTCCCCCAGAAGTTGGACACATGAGGGCACCTTTTAGCAGCCCTAGGTCATTGGATGGAGGAGGTTCTGACTTTCTATGTTACTACATCACCGAGGAATCAGAAGCTATGAAATTGCATGATTTCACTGCAACCAAATATCTTTTGCGTAACACACTGAAAATCACAAACATTATTTAATAGTAGTTGTTTCTGGCTTCTTTCTTAAAAAAGAAAAAAAAAAGATTTCTCCAGTGAGACCCTTATGTTTCCAGGAATGAATCCCCACCACAGTCTCCACTCTATGTAAGTATGGTGGATTTTTGCTTACATGCGTCTGACCATCATCCCTTCCTTTGCAGAACGTTTGGAGAAGATCATGTGAAAAGCAGTGAGTCTCTCAAATTCTGAGATGGTGTATTAGAGTTGTCCGGAGAAACAGAACCAATAGGATAAATATATGTGTAAAAGAAAGGATTTATTGGGGCCAGGAGGTGGTGTGGTGGTTAAAGCTTTGGGCTCCAACATGGCAGTTGGAGTCCCAGACCTGGAGACTTGAAAATCACACTGAGCACATGTGCACACGTGCCCAAAATCCCAAAAGGAGAATGGAGGAGAAGGGAGCACAGTGTGGCCATCCCCCCCTGGGGGGTGATTTCTCAGTTTCCTTCTCACTGTCTCCTCTGTCTCTCTCTGGTGAGTAGATGTGCCCTATGAGGGCAGGGGAAGAAAAGAGAAGGAATTTATTATAAAAATTATCTCACATGATCACAAGACAGAAAAATCCCACAACAGGTTGTCTGAAAGCTGGAGAAACAGTGGAAATATGGGAGCGGGGAAACTGGTGCAGTTCCGGTCTCAGGCCTACAGGGGGCCCTCAGGAGGCCACAGTCCAGAGTCCAAAGATGAAAGAACTTGAAGACTGGGGGAGGGGCTGGGAGTGCCAGAAGACAAGTATCCCTTCCCCTGCAGGCTACCCCTCCCAAATCCCAGCTCACCTCCTTCCCTCCTCCCTCCAGGCAGACCCCCTGCCATGACACCTGGTGTCTCTGCAGCCTGATACGGACTTCCATCAGTAGTCAGACATTATCATCCTGCCATACCATGGAGCCGTGCTCATCAGTTGAGTTTTTCTAAGTCCTTAATCACACTGATTCAACATTTAAAAAGATGAAAAACTATTTGAGACATAAAGAATTATGTGATGTAATTCTAGTTGATCGTAGACTTCCAGATGGAGGAGGTCCATCTCAGATTGTTTTGCTGTGTATTTACTAATGATGTTAGAGAAGCAAGACAAAAAGATATAAAAATAGAAGGTGTAGAACCAAATTCTTTATCTAAGTTTTTAAAATTTATTTATTTTTTTAGAGACATTTTTGCTATAGGGTACATGTGCTCATCAGAGAGACAGAAAGTGAGAAATCAACCCGCAGGAGGGGTGGCCACACCACAATCCTATCACCCCCGTTCTTCTCTTGGGATTTTGGGCACTCACGCACACACACCCAGTGTGAGTTTTAAGCCAACAAGTTGAGAACTCCAACTGCGGTCAGCTACATGGGAGTCCAGTAATGTAATCAACCTGCCATCTGCTGGTACCCTAGAACTGAATTCTTTACGGTCCTTGATTCAGTATACATATACAGATAATAAATCTGAAAATGGAGATGAAAATCTCTTTGATTTATGTTAAATTTCAGATTTCTGCTTTTAATAAAGTATGTCATAGCTAATAGTTAATTCTGCTATTGTCATCACCACTCCTGATGATATCTTTAGAGATTAAAATCTTCATGTTAAAACCTTGAAAATGATTAAATAAAAAAAAAAATCTTGAGTGGGACCAGCAGTTAGTGTAATGGTTATGTCGCTGGACTCCCATGTAGTCAACCGCAGTTCTAGTCCCGGACCCGGTGGCTTAAACTCACACCGGGCACGTGTGTGTGTGTGCCCAAGATCCTGAGAGGAGAATGGAGGAGAAGGGATTGAGGTGTGGCCATTCCCCTGGGAGGTGATTTCTCACTTTCTGTCTCTCTCTTTCTCTCTCTCTCTCTGTCTTTCTGGTGAGCGATGTGCTCTATAGCAAAAACCTCAAGAACAAAAACAAACAAACAAAAAAACAAAAAAACCTCGAAGTCTGTCTGGCTGAAGGGGCACAGGTGTTAGGAGCCAGCAGGTACAAATGCAGCTAAGGGCTGAGTGGAGCACAGGACGAAGCAGCAGGTCAGACGTGTAGGAGTGGAACACACAGCATGCTCTGGAAGAAGGTGGGGAGGAGGCAGGAGGAGGAAAGGAAATAGAACCCCACTTCCACCACTTGTTCATCCCAGGCTGCAGCCAGTTGGATAATTCCTGCCCATGATGAAGGTAGGTCTTCCTCTGTCAGCACTTTCAGAGGCTGAGAAACACTGAGGAACTATGTTCCATTAGTCTTCCAGGCATCCTTCAATCCAGTCAGCCTGACACCAGGAATTAGCCATCACACATGAGAATGGAAATAGCAGGCCATGGAAAACCATGCTTAAAAACATCTAATCACGTTGTTGTCCGTGGCTACTCAAGCTCATATGCCTTTTGAGGAAGAATCAATAGAACTAAAGAAGAAATGAACATCATCCTGCAGTTTGGACTAAGGAAAAGTGACTCTACTCCCTCTAGTTGCAGTAACTGGATGTGGCTTCAGGTTTCCTTCCATTGCAGGAGCATGGGTCTGCATTTTGAAATTATAGTTATGAAACTATTTAAGAAAGCATGTCTGCATGGGTGGCCCAGTGGGGGAGGCTGTACATAGCTAGCATTTTGCGGAAGCAGCACTCCCCCCTGATTTACCAGCATGCTGCTCATGATTTGGCAGATGCTTCTTACATAACCAGCACTGATGAGATGAGTGAGCTCATGGCCAGGTTAGACCAGAATCTTTTCCCCCAGACCTTCAATCTTGACCCCGAATACACAGGGGCATTAGGGGGCTGCATCTGAGGCCTCTGACAGCAATGCTTAATGGGGAAAGCCTAAAACTCTTGCTACTGAAATTCCTGGAACAAGAGCAGCTCTAGATCCTTTATTTCTCAAAGTTACATGTTCAGCTAACATCACTAAGGATTCGGAGTGGCCCAGAATCCTTCCGAAGAACCCTGCTGACTCAACCCTCTGCTCGAGTGACGCACAAGATAGTACAAGACACTCGTTTATCGATGACCTTCTAGGCACCAGGCACCATACCAAACTATTTTCCGCAGTATCAAATTTCTTTCACTCCTCAGACTCTGTAAGGGAATGATAGCATCTTACTGAATTCTCGCAGAGGGTGTCATGGTCTCACTCACATCTCTCACCTATAACCAAGTGATCCAATGTGTACAAATACCCCAGAAACTCTCTGAACCTGGAGTAGAATAATTCTGGACTGTTTTTGGCCTCGTTTCTTAGCATTTCTCTGAAGGCTCGATTACCTCCTGCAGTCACTGGCTCCATGGAGCACCCTTCCTGGCTGCTGACCTTGAGGATCACTTCTACCTTCCTTGCTGTGTTACTCAAACTTCTCAAATAAAACCTCCACTTAATCCTTGGCTTTGTGTCTGCGTCTTAGAAAAGACAAAGTAAGACAGGACTTCCGGGAGGCTTAGAAGATGTAGCTTAGAGTCATCATGTGTTAATCGCTCCATAAATATTAATCCACCTCCACGTTATAGATGAGGACAATGAGAGACAGAGGATCCAGAGGATCCAGAGGATCCCTAACCCTAATCTAACCCTAACCCTAATCTAACCCTAACCCTAACCTAACCCTAATCCTAACCCTAACTAACACTAACCCTAACCTAACCCTAACCTAACCCTAACCCCTAACCCTAACCTAACCCTAACCTAACCCTAACCCTAACCTAACCCTAACCTAACCCTAACCCTAACCTAACCTTAACCTAACCCTAGCCTAACCCTAATCCTAACCTAACCCTAACCTAACCCTAACCCCTAACCCTAACCTAACCCTAACCTAACCCTAACCCTAACTAACACTAACCCTAACCTAACCCTACCCAACATCATCCAGGGAGCAGATGGCATATCGAGGTTGGCACCCAGAAATTACCCTTCATGACAACGTCGATCCACTGCCTAGACCAGGATTTGTTCAACTGTTGATATTTGGGGTGAATGCTTCTTTGTTGTGGGAGCTGCCCTGTGCATTGTAGCGTGGTTAGCAGCATCCCTGGGCTCTAGGCACTAGACCAGGACTACTTACCCACTGCAGTGACAATAAAAATGCCTCCAAAAATTGTCAGACTGCATCTAGGGGGAGGGAGGTATTGCCCTGGTGAGAAGCCTGCACTGGAGACCCAGGCCCAATCAGTACAAGCTCGGTGATAGATCCGAGCCTAGCCTGATGGCGAGGCCAGAGTGGCAGGGCTGATTTATTGACCCTGTATAAGCCTCTGATCCAATCTGTCTTCTGACTCCACATTTGGCCCGTTTTCTGTTATGCGAGGCTTCCTGAGATCAATTGTTCCATTGCTCTGCTTGTTAGAAAGTTCTTTCCCAGTGAGCCCAAATCTGCTTGTTGGGAACTTACTTCATCAGTGTGCCCTCCAGAGCCATGCAGAAGGCTAATCCCTCTTCATGGGCTGGTACTTCAGCAATTTGAAAACAGCTCATGTGTTCCAACCCTGTCCCTGCCCCCCCAGGCCTCCACAAACCTCTTGGAGTCTTTCCGTGACTGTCGCAGCACTCAGAGGTTCACACTCAATGACGATGTCGATGACTGTAACACCTATTGGTGCCAGGTTCTACGAGAAGTCGAGCTCCTTCTCAGACCTGTAACAAAAATGTCCAGGTACCTAGAATCAATGTATTTTGAACCTTCCGGTGATTCTGAGGTAGCCCTTACAGGTCAGGGTTTTGGATCCTCTGATCTGACTTATTCCACCTCCAGGCAAGAGTTCAGATTTCTCTATTAAAGCATCTATCTAAAACATGGCTCTTGAAGAAAGTATTAAAAAGACACTCTTAAAATAAAAGGATACTAGCTGAAAGAGGTGCATTTTGTGCCCAGCCTTATTTTCAGTAAAATAGTCTTTTTTATAATTTGTAACAAAACAAACAAAAACTTAGAAGTGGATACAAATAAATATTAGCCAGGCTTATTTCTCTAGATAGTGGGATTAAAGAGATTAAATTTTTTCTTCTTTCTTGTTTTCATTTTAAAGATTATAATTGAACATACATGTGCGTATGAAAGGATCTTCAAAAGGATTGGTGGAAAATGCACATTATGAAAAAACTATGCAAGGATGTCAAAATTTTTTGAACCAAAGTATGCCTATACTTTAATTCTATTTTTCTACAAACTTCTAAAAGTGCCCTCACATGTGTGTATGACACACACGTGTGCACACATGTATATATACATGTATAGCACATATGGTTTTGAAAATTATTTAGGAAATGGCAATGCCAACCATCTATTTCTTATAGGGATGATGACACCTGGTAGAAATCAGTGTCAGAAATATGGGATGCAATCATGAAACTAGACCCATTTTGGGAATAAGAGAACGTTAGCATGGTAGAGCTAAAACAAATGCCGGGGGCCAGGAGATGGCTTAATAGTTACACCACGGAACTCCTACATAGTTGACTGCGGGTCAAGTCTCAGGCCCAGTGACTTAGAACTCACACTGGATGTGAGTGCGTGCGTGCCCAAGATCTGGAACGGAAGATGGAGGAGAAGGGATTGTGTGTGGCCATCCCTCCCGGGGGGGGGGGGGGGGGGGGGGGTGATTTCTCACTTTTTGTTTCTTTGGCAAGTGCACATGCCCTATAGCAAAAACTCTCTCAGAAAACAAACAAATAAACACCAGATCCTTGCCCTTCATTTAAGGAAGTGGGAAAGAAGACCTAACAGTGATAAACCGCTTTATCTTTATTTGGGCACATCCACATAAAGATCCTAGTTAAAAGGAATGGACATAAAGCATAAAAAGTAGTAACAGCAGGGAAACAAGATCCAAGGGTGGGGAAAAAACCACGAAAACAAGCTCTTAGATCTGTTCCAGGTAAACCACCATTCGTTCAGCTCACTGGTTAAAGGATGTTCATCACACACGAATGACTATTTAACTCCCTTTTGCCTGAGGCTTTCCTTTACATGACCCATGTTTTCCTCCTTCCCTTTTAAAGTGTCCCTATTTTGGTTAAATAAATAACAATGGCTTACTTTTTTCTCGGAGAGTCTTGCTGCTGCCCGCCTATATACCCGGCATGGGACGCTCCTGTGGGTAGGTGCTCTCCTCTCTTCCTTGCATAAGTTTTCCCTTCCTGCGGGTGAAGTCATGTTATTTCTGGTTGCGAGGATCAGGGTTCTGGGCAGAGTCCACAGCAGCATCTCCGCCCTTTGGCCACAGTTTGGCTAATGAGCACAATGTTTGCAGGTCTGTGTAAAACCTCCACCAACTAGCCCCCACTTTTTTTTAAAAGTGAAATATAAGTCTACATTTCAAACTACACCAGGCAACTGGACTCCACAGGGGACAGCCTCTGTTCTGTGGGGTTGATATTTCTCAATCTTTTGAGGGCAATTCTATTTCAAGTTGCAAGGACTGTGTGTGAGAAGGAGAGAGCGAGAGACAGAGAGGACAGAGAGAAAACTCTAGCAAAGTAATGTAATGTGTGCAACGTGTGCACGGGCGCTGGTGGTAATGCTGCTCTAAATAGCCTGGGCATTCACCGGCTGCCTTTGGTTCATCAAATGCTAATCCTCTCAGGTGCAGACTTCTATAAAACACCGAGGGTGAGAGGTGCACAGCAACCTCAAAGCTCTTCTGCTCCATAAGGTAAAGACATGTTTAAACTAACAGTTTGATGTTATTTCCAGAGTACTAACAAGGAGACACTTCAAAAACGTACCCATTCTTTAGTAAATAGTGATATAGGATACAGACCCTAGAATGTGCCGAATTAATAACAGGCGTTAGGTAGATTATAGCAGTTCTTGTCTAGGTTGCTTTTTGATGCATCACTGTCTCTGGGGGGGAAAGTCCATTTTGTATGTCACCTACAATGATGGCAAGAAAGCCATTTCATTTCACAAGGAAAACTGGCACCTGGTATTTGAAAATAGTTCTTTTCTTGCATGCAAAAACTGTCTTAAATTTGATGCTCAGCATCCCACGGTGATGGATAGGGAGGCGCACCCAGGGCAAGTCCACTCTATAGCTTTGGAGAAGAGAGCAGTTGTGACACTGTATGTGCGAGAGGCTTGGCATGAACTGCTTCTCCTAATTCCCTCCACCGCCGTAGGGGTAGGGGCCACCATTATCTACATTCACCATGGACTGAACACGGCAGAGCTTCTTGCCACAGTGCTCAGACGTCTACTCTGAGGATCACTGTGTATTTTCCAACAACCAGCCTGCTATTTAAAAACATTTTATTTCTAACTTGCTAGAGGGCACCTGTAGTTGCCAGAGAGAAGCAGAGAGGGAGAGGGAGAAAGCACCTCTCGATGGGACATGGTCACACCACAGTCTCTTCTCCATTTCTCCATCCTGTTTGCATCGGGGCATACATGTACACGCACACATCCTACATGCTTTTTAAGCTGCTGGAGCCAACTTGAATTCAAACTGTGGATGGTCATGTGAGATCCAGCTCTCTTAACCACTGGACTACAGGCCCGATCCCAGTCTGTTATTTGTTTGTTTATTTTTTGGAGAGGTTTTTGCTATAGGGCACGTGAGCTCACCAGACAGACAGAGAGAGACAAAAAGCGAGAAATCACCCCCCAGGGGGGATGGTCACGCTGCAATCCCTTCTCCTCCATTCTCCTCTCGGGATCTTGGGCACGCACGCACACACACCCGGCATGAATTTTAAGCCACCAGGTCCGGGACGCGAACCGCGGTCGACTACATGGGAGTCCAGCGACATAGCCATTACGCTAACTGCTGGTCCCCCCATTCTGCTATTTTTGCAAGGCAACAATTAACTTCTTGGATTAGTGGGAAACATGATAAAAAGGAGCAAGTGTCTAAAAAGATCAAATTTCTCCTAGGAGGCCAGACTGTCAGAGAACTTGTGGCTGGCTTGCCTGAGTTGGGAAATGGGGTAAATGGTGGAATACGTGATAGAGAGCCAATGAAATGCCGTGTTATTTTCCAGAAGTCTCATTTCTTTGAAATCCCGTTTCATAGACATTGGCGGGACAGGGACCTCTTCAGCCGTGGGATGGAGTTAGAGGCACTTTCTTGTGTTGTCTGTGCTTGTTCCCTGAGGACAATCTGTGCCTGAACGGCTGGACTTGGTGTTGGTCTCCTGGCAAGCTAGTTAGTAAGGTCAGCTCACGTAGTCAGCGGCCATCCTCAACTGGCCAGCATGGCAGATGAGGCAACTTGGGCGTGTGGAGCATAAATCCAGGGTGGTAAACAGGAATGAGGAAAACCACCTACATTTGGAGAACAACGACATAAAAAAAAGCCACAAATGTCACTGCAACCCAGTGGACCCAAAGTATTTTGAGGAATTTCAAGGCACACGGGCAAGGAAACCAAGGCTGACCCGAGGCAGGTCCGGCTGTGTCTGCCGTATGGTGAAGAGTGTAGAGTCTGCAGCTGCACGCCTGACCCTGGCTCTTGGCTCACCCCTGGCCAGCTGTGCCTGGCCTTGGCTGGGCTTTAATCTCTCTGTGCCTGAATTTCTCTCCTCTGAGACAAGGTTTAATGGTAGTATCTACTTCACGGTGCTGATGACAGGATTAAGTGCCATACACTTGAAGCACTAGAACAGCGCAGGCGGCCATGCTAAGTCCTCCGGCAGCGGCGGGAATAGTATTTTGATTCTGATCAACGATCCCAATAGCCAGGTGTCTCAATCAGGCTGAGTTTTCTTGCACTTTAGTAATGACTTTTGCCCTTCTGTTGCTCACCCAGCCCTATGAGGAATGCAGGTATTTTTGCTGATGAGGAAGTGGGCACTGAAGGAGTAAATGATTGCCCGGTGTGAGAGCGGGAAGCCAAGTCTGGCTCCCAGCTCCTGGCTCCTGGCGCCAGGGCTTTCCACTGTCTCATAAGGGAGCCTCAGATGGAAGGGGAGCAGCTTTGGGTTTGCTCCCAAACCCGGCTTCTCGTCTGGGACGCCACTGACCCACGACTCCCCCGCAACTCCCACGCACCCCCAGGGGTATGCAACGCTGGGCAGATGCTCTTTATTCAGTGTCAAAAGTTGTTAGAAACACACCTGAGACTCCCCAGAACTTAGTGATGTGCTGCAGTGCATGGTGGTGGGGGAAGGGGATTGGCAAAGGGTGATTTTGTGAATCAAAGAGACTTGCTGTGGCCTCTGGAGCGACACGGTGCCTCTCCCCAGCGACTGCTGCTCTGGTTAGCCTCTCGTGCACATCTCGGCGGTATTTAATGGCCTCCCTGTGCCTTCTCTGCGCAGAGGGCAGCTCCTTTGGCGGCTGCTTTGCTCACCCAGGGAACTAAGCCGAAAAGCAGCCGTTCTTTCCGGCTCAGCAGATGCTAAGGCGATAAGCTACACTTTTTGGAGCCGGCAGGAGAGGCAGACTTGACTTGGGCTGAGCCACCGGGGCCTGGTCCAGTTCTTTCCTGTTAGGCTGGAGTGATGGACGTGTGTCTGAGCCCCGCGCCGCAGCCCGCGCGCGTCGGGAGGGCCGAGACCTGCCCGGAGGGCTGCGTGGAGGCGGTGAGTGAGGGCGCGCTCCTGACGGATGGCACCGAGGGACCCCAAGGAGGTAACCTCCCCCTTCCCCTCAACACTTTACCTCAGTTGCTTTCCTGGCAGTGACATTCTCAAGTAAACCTCAGTGAGTGACAAGAACTTCTTCCTTGTAATGCTAGATTTTTACTATAAAGATCAGTAGCAACATGCCCTTATGCAAGCATAAACAGCATTTAAAAATAATTATTTTTTTTTCATAATTTACTCATCAAAGTCCACCGACTGTCTTGTGTATAAATCGAAGACTGTTATATTTTTATAATACAAACTTAAAAAAAAAAACTGGATTAGTTTTCGTTTTTGGCCAAGATGCATTCTTGGCAAGCTTCGTTCTCATACAGCAGGTCCTTGTAAATCAAAGTGTATTTTCCCATTAGGACAATGTAACAGTTTAGAGTTGCATTTCTGGGCATGGATTCAGTAGTAAATAAATAATAGACATAACAAATGATACAATAAAAGCCAAGATATAACATTTAAAACGTTTATAATCATTTTAAGTGGTAAAAATAAGTCCCAACTCTACTAAATGAGGGTGTGCATTTATTTTTATGAAATCGTCTACATGAAAATGCAGCTATGCCTTATGTCTAAAATGCGATCCCTGTAAACCACCAGACTAACACAGAAAATGAAAGTACTTAAAGTGCAATAAACACTTCTGTGACAAAACTCTTTGTCTTCTAGAACTTCAGAGGGTCTAGTGGGAGAACATTTATGTGCTTGTGCTTCTTTACAATGTTCATCAGGCAATGGAACTGTCAAGTTTAATATTTGTCTGTTGATTTGCCTGTGGAATGATGAGTTATTCATAATTACTCCAATGCCTTTCCCCCCGCATAGTCTTCAGAGAAAAATAAGTTCCCAAATGGAGAAGGGAAGCAAAGGGGCAAGCATGCCTTGGGTGAGAGGCGGGTGGTACAGGGATACTGGCCGGGGCTGCTGTGACTCACCTGTCCCCACATGTGCTGACTTATACTGTCACCTACACTTCAGAGAAATTTCCAGCTGGCTACTGAATGTGGTCATGATTAAAATTTAAATTGTATAAACTTACTACAAAATACATTGAAGACATAGGTATATTTTAAAATGAAGGTAACACTCAGAACTTACCACTGATTATTTCACTACATTTTACTAACATTTATATCCTTGAGATATTCATGTTTACTGTGATGGTGTGGGAGAAGTACCATTCAGTGGTGTGCTACAGCACATCTTTCTCCTTGTCCCAGAAATCCGCCCTGGTGCGAGTATTTACACCAGGGCAATGGTCAAATCCTATAATTCAGCGTTCTTTCCCGTCTTCCTGAACTGTGTGATGAGCATTTAACAGAAGCCCCCACGGATTCCTCTGCCTTTTCATTGTCTCTGAACGATATATCAGAGCCCGCCTCTCAGCCCCATGTTAGAAACAAGAGCCTCTTTAATTATTTATAAATATTGAGTTTGTTTTGTTAGATATCAGTAGCTTCCCATAATAAGAGGTAGTGAAGGTGATAGGTCTGCATCCCTACCCTACGGCCTCCCTGCATCCCCTACCAGTGTACATGACAGTAAAGAACAAAGTCTCAACCCTGAATTGGCTACCATTTATCAGCAGGTTCTTGTAAGGTTGGAGAAGCCCAGGTCTCTGGAAGCTCACTTATTTGGACAGGCAGAGAATTCTCCTTCAAGTGATGGACACACCAAGTCAGAACCATGGCCAAGAACGACACTCTGGAGCTAGGGACAGCCAATATGCTCATTTCAAAAAGTCTGTTCACTCATGCTGTGGTCAAGGACCACTTCCTAATGGACTGCACATTGACCCTTGGAAAATGTAATCCAAACGAATTTCTAGAAAGACAACATGAAAATATATAGACATAAAATATACATCTCTGTTTTTTGTAATTAAATTCTACAGACCTTGTCAAAATGTTGGCGACATCTCTGAAGGTCTACCCCAAATTTCTGTGCTTTCCTTTGTGGGCGTCTGTTACGAAGGTTTAACAGTTTGCAGACCAGCAGCCTAGACCTGCTCTGATGGATACTAAAATTAGTGATGATTGAAATGGCCTGTAGGCCGCTGATCCGTTTCACCAGGGCCCACTCCCATTGGCCTTGTATTCACATGATCTCTGTGCCCCCAACTCCCTCCCGTCTGGAGCACACGTTTCCGAGTGACTGCTCCTTCTAGCCGTTTTCCGAAGCCCATGTTTCACCCCTGGTTAAAAATTTTCCAGTTACATCTCAGGCAAGAAAGGCAAATTTCACGCAAATAAAACTGACCTTTTAACCCCCACAGACTCCTCACTTAACGCCTTCCCTTGCTGGGCCAACATCGCTTCCTCGGCTGCTGAAGGCCCCTGAGTGTGGGTGTGCCCAGGCAGCGCGTCCTCCCTGGCATTCTTGCTCACTGTTCTTTGTGTTCCTAAACACCCTCGACAATGGGGGCATCCCCACGTCAGCCCTGCCCGGTCAGGTGCCCTTTTCCTCTCATTTTATATGATATCTGAGAGCTGCTCTCGTGGGTCATGGGTTTAGAAGAGTATTTAAAGCAATAGTAACTTAATAGCCAGAGCTCAGCTGACAGCCTCCTCCAGGACTGGAGAGCTGGCTCAGCCTTGGGTGGCCTGGACCTTTTGAGGCGCAGTTGTAGAAAGGATTTAAGGAACACACTGCAGCCAACTTGAGGGAATGTTACTTCAAGAACCTAAAAATAGTCAGGTGCATGTTTACCTAGTCCCTCCTGATCCAAAGAGCTCATTTTGCCGTTTGCTCGTAAGCTGGCTTTCTCCTGCCACTGAGTCATGAGTGGGGATGAATCGACACCTTCTGTCCTCTCCTGAGTAAAAGAAAGACCCAGGGCATCTTCTGGCATTTTGTTATAAAAATGTCATGTATGGATTTCCTGTCCCTGCCGCCCCCATGTATGGGTTTGTGCTAATGTGCAGGCATGGCTGTTATGGAGAGGTTGCTCAATCTGTCCCCACCTCACCAACTGTCCTGTGTACATGCGCCTGGGTTAGCAGATCATCGAACTCACATAACTGTTCTGCTTCACAGGTTCTCACGAGACAGAGCCATCCCTTCACAGCCTCCAGACCTTTGCTCCGACCGATTATGCCAGCTACACTCTGGAGCATTACCAGTTTGTGGGCAAGAAGATCGTCATCCAGGAATCCATCGAGAGCTACGGAGCCGTGGTGTGGCCGGGGGTGAGCGCACGCGTGTGTGGTGTGGGATCTCTGGCATCACGATGCCCCGTGTCTGCGGTGCCGTAGACAATTCCTCAAGTGCTTTACACACTGCGCTTCTGGGGTTGGAGACTGCTCGCCTGGCCCTCAGGGAGACTGGCGGTTGCCTGAGGCCAGCACAAACACCGCCTTTCTTCCAGGTGCACTGGCTTTGTTTGAAGCTCAGTTTCTTGAAACTGTATCTTTATATGAATAAACTTCACTATATCCGCACAATGTATATGAATTGTTAAGGAAAACGTGGGGAATTGAGAACTCAGACTGCTCACTTCAGTGGAAACCCTCAGAAGCAGTACTCTGCCTCCTGTGACCCCTGCCACAGCCCACGAAGGGTGGCACTGAAACAGGAGTTAGCGCCAGACTCTGCCGTTTCTGTGCCCTGTGGTCACAAATGTCTAGCTCCTCTCCATTACTTCTGCTTCAGGAGTCAAATGTGGACGGGCTGGTGGTGAGGTCATGGTGGTGAGAATTAAATCAAGTGTTACCTGGAAGCCTGCATTGGTATCGCTATTTTCTGAAAACAGGGTCTTGCCATGCCTCCATTCTCCTGCCTAAGCCTCTCACCGGGGACCACAGGGTCATACAACCAGGTCCAGCTGTTTCCTTGGACAGGGCCTGGCTGTGTTGCCCAGACCAGCCCCAGCTCACAGTTCTTCTGCCTCACCCTCCCCGGCTCTGGGCCTCCGCGTGCACACCACCACACCTGGCCTTCTCGGACCAGGAACGGAACCTGGGCCTCCCACGTGGTTCCAGTTGGCAGAGCCCAGTGATTCAGCCGTGTGCTAACGGGCTGGGGCTGGGCTGGCCAAGGCCACATCAAATCATTAACGTAAAATTCTTTCCACCTTACAAGGGAGAGAAGGAGGGCCCAGGGAGGTTCGCAGGTTTGGGGGGCCCTTTGGGCGCATTGCCGAGCCAGGCGGGTGGCGGCCCTCCCTCCCGGCAGTGCGCAGTGCAGAGGCTACCAGCCCGTCTGATAGAGGCTCCAGGTTAGATCTGCTCACTACATGCCCGTGAACTGCACTGTGATCTTGTCAGCATGCAGGTCCTGATTCAGAGGGTTGGGGGCGAGGCTGAGGGTGGGGGTGGAGGCTGTGGGCATTGTCTACAAACTTCCAGGTGGGCAGCACTGCGGGTCCAGGGAGTAAGGAGGGGGCCCCTCACGGCTCCTCATGGGCCTCTTCATGGTGTTGTCTTGGCCTTCCCAACAAGCAGGCTATTTTTACACCTTGTGCATCTCAGGATGATTTCTTTCTCAAACAAAAGCTTTTCTTTGGGACCAGCAGTTAGCATAATGGCTATGTCGCTGGACTCCCACACAGTCGAACACGGTTCGAGTCCCGGACCCGGCGGCTTAAACTCACGCTGGGCGCATGTGCGTGCGTGCCCAAGATCCTGAGAGGAGAATTGAGGAGAAGGGATTGCGGCGTGGCCATCCCCCCTGCGGGGTGATTTCTCGCTTTCTATCTCTCTGTCTCTCTCTGCCTGTCTGGCGAGCGCACGCACCCTATAGCAAAAACCTCTCCAAAAAAAGAAAAAAAAAAAAAAGCTTTTCTTTGCCTTAATAAGTTTAGAACTCATCAAACTACCTCACAGCCTCCTGTTATAACAACCCAGTTCGAGTAGACAACTACAGCAGTGGCATCAGAGATTAAAGAACATTTGTCCACGTGACTGTTTTAGTCTCAACAAGAACTCAGTCTTTCACGTACCAAATAGCGGTGCCCCCGGGACCTGAGTTCCCCAAAGTGGCACCAGGCAGCCATAGAGGGTAGGAAAATGTCCTTCTCTGTGGAACAGGCCACTTCAGAGTCTGCTCACAGGGCCACGGGCTGGGGCGTGTTTGCCATGTCTAAAGGCAGCTCTGCTTCTGAGAAGCCGTGACTGCATGATGAGGCCTAGGGGCTAGCCCCTCTCGCTGGGCTCTAGAGGCAGGAAGCCCTTGGAGCTAGGCCTCGGATGCTCTGGGTGACCCTCTTTTCCTACTAGGGAAACCTTTCCCTCTCTCCTTAAGAGCCAAGGAAACACTCTTCCCAAAACTCCCTTCTCTCGGAGCAGTGCACGTGTCTTTGGCTGGTGTGACTGTGCACCCAGTTCCCAACAGCCGTCCTTGCTCACTGCCCCTCTCCGCATCCTTCCCACCTGCTCACCTCGCCATGAATCAGCCTCCGTTATGCCACTTCCTCCTCGCGGTGCCATGGTCACTGGCTCACCCGCCTCCAGCCCCACCGCCACGGAGTGCCCCGACAGATGGCTGCACCATGAGCCATGGCTGCCTCTGCAGGGGTCTGCTCATAGGGCTGACGGGGTGAAGTGCAGTGACTTACAGGGGAAGACCTGCTCCTCCACACAAGACAACTGACAGAGGGGCATGACTCAAACCATCCTAGGTGCCCCCCCGCCATGCCAGTGGGGGCCCGCTATAGAAAGCAGAGTCGGGAGGACCATGAGGGCTGACCTTGATGTGTGGAAACATTCCGGAGCTCATTTTAGTTTTTCATCTCAGTGTTTACATTCTTCGCTCTTCTCCGTACTCAAATTTGGGGCCAGCAGGTGGTGTGGTGCTTAAGGTGGACTGTCCCGTGACCGACCACGGCTCAAGTCCTGGACCTGGTGGCTTGCCTTCTCACTTTCCCTTTCTCTCTTTCTGGTGAGCACATGTGCCCTATAGCAAATTATAAAATGAAAAAAAAAATTAATAAAACTAAATAAGTCTTTAAAAGAAAAACCCTCAAATTCCAATCACTCTCTCTCCATAGTCTCTAATCCAGGGCATTGCCAGCTAACACCTCATTCGTGTAACTACAGACATCTCATGAACCAGTACAAATCAATACACATCCTTTATCTCTTCGTAGAAATGCTGGAGAAGGTAGGGGGAAAAGAGAATGATCGACGAAGGAAAGGGCTGTTTGATTTCCTGTATAAAAATGACATTAACTTATTCATAAATATTTTAAGTCTTCTTGTGCTACTGAGGGTGTAGCCCATGTCCTACTGACTGGCATCACCAAGGGCTGTGTAGACAATCAGAGTTCTGAGCCTCACTGCAGACCTACTGAATGATGATCTATGTCTTTATTTTTTATAAGTATATTTATTTGTTTATTCATGAGAGGGATATACACAGAGAGAGAGAGAGACTCCAAGACAGTCCTCATGCGCCAATCTGCCCCTGCCTCAGTCAGCCTGGATCATGGGCATGTAGGTGCATACCTTGCACAGACAGGGAGAGCCCAGGATGCAAACCCAGGACTTTCCCATGTGCCATGATCATTGCACCACCAGCTGGCCTGGCCCACATCTTTAATAAGGTACCAAGGGGATTATTCACACACCAAGTTTGAGAAGTACAGCTCTGACATTCTAAGGTGAGCTGCTTCAAAAAGGAATAAATAACTCCCAGTTGTCCTACTCAGCAAACAGAGACCTAGGCAGCTGGATTTGACTGAGGAGTTAAGGAAAGAGGTGTCAGGCTTCTCAGCAGCAGAGCTGTCTTTGTCTATTCAGCAACATTCGTAGGCAGTCCGAGATCTGACATGACTAGACCGTGTAAAGAAGTAGCTGTTTTCCAGCCATTTCTCTGACTTGGAGGAGCTGAGCTAAGCTGTTGATATCCCTCATCATTGATGGATCTAATCGGGCACAGACAATTTAGTAAATCTGTTTTGTCCTGTTCCTTACATGTGATTTGTTGTAACTTTCATATTCCAGAGGTACAAACATGGCATCGATACATAGTTTGGGTCTTAGGAACCCTTCAGGAAACTGGGACTACTTACTAATACATCTTATAGCACTTAAATTGGGGTACAGAGGGGTGGCTGTTGGTTTCCAGCATTCCAATGCCTGGGTGAAAACTGTTGCACGTGTTTTTTAGGCTACGGCTCTGTGCGAATATTTGGAGGAACACACAGAAGAACTGAATCTCCAAGATGCTAAGATACTTGAAATCGGTGCTGGACCAGGCCTTGTTTCCATTGTGGCCAGTATTTTAGGTTTGTTTGTTTATTCTTGACCTTGCTTCAAATGACTTTCCTGCGACAATGACAGTGAGTGTTCACATTATAACTGGCTGTGGTTTAGGTGTTGGTCATGATTTCACTCAGCAAATCTCCCCAAAATGTCATGTGGCAAGAATGACTTCTGTAATCCACACAGACAAGATAAGTGAATCTTAGAGAGGCTCAGTAATTCCTCCAATCCATCCAGTTCCACATGATGATCCTGGGTCCAGAGGCATGACTGAATCACTATTGATCATTTCAAGTGGCAGTGCGGTGAGATGGGAGTGTTAACTGACATCAAATAGGTGGAGACCAGGGAGGTGCTAATCATCTTACAGCACACAGGACAGGACTTCCCTGCCCCGAGAGCTATCCAGCCTGAATATGTCAAATATGTCTGTACACCAACAGGGCCATGGTGGACAATTCGAGTTCTATGTCTTATTTTTTCCCCCTTTATGAGAGAGAGCAGGGAGAGAGAGGGAGGAAGGAAGAGAGACAGAGAGACTTTAAAAAAATATCCAGAGAGTGCTTATGCTCACCAAAGAGAGACAAAGAGATGGAGAAAGCAGCCCATTTCTGCATCCTGTTGGGATTTAGGGAATGCGTGCATATATACCTGGAGTTTTTGAAGCCACTGGGGCCAGTATTCGAACATTGATTAGTGTGGGATCTGACTCTCTTAACCACCAGACTATGGGGCCTGCCCCACAGATAAGAATTTTTTGTTTGTTTGTTTGTTTTACGAGATTTTTACTATAGGGTGTGTGTACTCACTGGAGACAGAGAAACAGAAAGCTAGAAATCACTCCCAGGGAGAATGGCCATGTTCAATTATCCTTTTGGGATTTGGGGCACACACGTGCCTGGTGTGAGTTTCAAGCCACCAGGTCTGGGACTTGAACTGTGGTCAACCACATGGGAGTCCAGAGCCTTAACCACCAGGCTACTGCTGGCTCTGAGAGAGGTATTTCTGATAAGAGTGTTGCCAGTGTCGATGTCCTCCTGCCCCAGACTCCCAACAGCAAGGGAGACAGGTGTGCACGCTGCACCCCTTGGACTTAGTTCTATTTCTTGCACTTGTTCCTGAGCATATGCGCAGTGTGGCTGCCTACATGTTTCCAGGTAATTGTAACAATTTTTCTTTTCCTCTCTTAGGAGCTCAAGTCACAGCCACGGATTTGCCTGATGTCCTGGGAAACCTTCAGTACAATCTTTTAAGAAACACTCTCAAATGTACAGCACATCTGCCTGAAGTGAAAGAACTGGTATGGGGGGAAGACCTGGAGCGCAACTTCCCCAGATCCACATTTCATTATGACTATATCCTGGCCTCAGATGTGGTCTACCACCATTACTTCCTGGACAAGCTGCTGACCACCATGGTGTACCTCTCCCAGCCAGGGACCGTGTTGCTTTGGGCAAACAAGTTCAGATTCAGCACCGATTATGAATTTTTAGATAAATTCAAACAAGTTTTTGATACAACACTTTTGGCTGAATACCCGGAGTCATCAGTCAAACTTTTTAAGGGTATACTAAAATGGGACTAAATTAAACAAAATACCTTTCAAAATGCTAGTGTGTCTTTTGAGCTGCATTAGAAGTTGCATTGGCAATAAATGGCTTCTTGTATGAGATCAATAAGGTAGGAGATAGAAACAACTTGTATATCTAGGATAAATGCAAATTATTACTGCAGCAACGTTCTAAAGTACTTTGAAATTAACTATCTACAGAGAGTCACATAAACACATGAAAGTAGCTTTGTTAACTTCTGAATCTCAGTAGAATGTTTAATAAATTTTACATGAATGAATAAATAAATACCCCCATGTGTGTGTGCATAGTCATTTATTAAACCAATAAAATGCTGAGACTAGTTTCCACGCCTTCATTACACACACTTGTAGACTCACGGTGAGGGTTAAGACCTACAGTCAATTCCTGAAACATTTACAAGTATCACTTGAGAATGAAGGAATGAAGAAAACATCAATCATAATGAGTCAAATGAGATATGAATAAAAGATTTTAAAGAAACTACTTAGGTAATGGATTGCTTTAGTTATTACATTTTCTGACTATTTGAGGATTTAGCAGGATAAAGCTTCTAGTTAAACAATTTGTTTTTACATAGTTCTAACTCTATTAGTTGTTTTCTGATCTTAATGAGTATGACATATTGGGACCAGCAGATGGCGTAACAGTTACGTTGCTGGACTCCCACATGGCCAACAGTGGTTCAAGTCCTGGACCCTATGGTTTCAAACTCACACCAGGTGCGTGTGCATGCATGCCCAAAATCCTGAAAGGAGAATGGAGGAGAAGGGATTGTGGTGTGGCCTCCCCCTTGGGGGGGGGGTGATTTCTCACTTTCTCTCTATCTCTGCCTCTCTGGTGAATGCATGCATGCTATAGCAAAATTCTCTCTATATATAAAAAAAAATGAGTGTAGCATATTAAAACTACTCTGTGATAAGTTTTCATAGTGTACAGGCAGACAGTAGTGTATTCAGGCTATTATAAGAGTAGAGACTAGAAGTAGAGGGTGCCCATCAAACTAAGAAATGGTGAAGATGCAGGAAGTGGCAGGGAGGGAGGAATCTTTCCACAACCACAAACTCCTTAAGCATCTGCTAAAGTAGAAATTGAATTCGTTCCTTGCCAAATTGTGTACCCAGATAGTTTTGTATTCAGTTCTACCTGAAGTCATCTGGGGAACCTAAGGACATGTATTCTTTATTTTTGAAGCACCTTTATTTATCAAATGTACAAAAACTAATTTATTTTCTGATTTCCCTATTTTCCAAAGGATAGCATACAGAAAATAAATCTTCCTTTCTAAAATTCTAATAAGTTATTACCTTTACCTTATTAAAAAAAAATTGCTATAGGGCACATACACTGCCTAGAGAGACAGAGACAGAGAGAGGGAAAGTGAGAAAGCAACCCCTGGGGGGTTGGCCATGCCACAATCTCTTCTCCATTCTTCTCTCAGGATTTGGGGCACACACACACCACACACCCAACATGAGACGCTGAGTTCAGAACTCTAACCACGGGTTGGCCATGTGGGATACAGTCACTTAAACCATGATGCCACCAGCTGGCACTGTGCCACTGCTGGCTTACATTTTTTTTAAAATCCATTTATCTGTTGATGAACTCTTAGACTGATTCCATATTGTGGTTATTGTGAATAGGGCTGCAATAAAAGTTGGAGTGCAGACATCTCTATGACATATTGATTTTTTTTGCTTTTGGATATATGCCTAGCAGTGGAATTGCCAGAGCATACCTGAGAAATTTCCTTATTATTTTTCATAATGGCTGTACTAATTTATATTCCCACCAATAATGTACAAGCGTTTCCCTTACTCTGTATTCTCACTGCCATGTCTCATGCTTTTGTCTTTTTGATGTTAGTCATTCTAATTGGAGTGAAATATTCATTGTGGTCTTGATTTCCATTTCCCTTATCATAAGTGGTGTTAAATATTTTTTCATGTACATATAAGTCCATTTTTCTTGAGTTTTTTTTTTGCTATAGGGCATGTGTGCTTGCCAGACAGACAGAGAGAGACAGAGAGACAGAAAGCAAGAAATCACTCCCTGGGGGGATGGCCACACTGCAATCCCTTCTCCTCCAGTCTCCTCTTGGGATTTTGGGCACACATGCACATGTGCCCGGCGTGAGTTTAAGCCACCGGGTCCGGGACTCGAACTGTGGTCGAATACATGGTAGTCCAGCGACATAGCCATTATGCCAACTGCTGGTTCCTATAAGTTCATTTTCTATTGAGTAATGTCTATTCAGAGAACTTACCATCTTAAAATCAGATTGTTTTTTTGACTATTGAGATGTTTGAGTTCCTTTATATTCTGGTTACTAATCCATTGTCAGATGTATAGTTCACAAATATTTTCATTTATTCTGCCAGTTGTTCCTTCACTCTGCTGATTATTTGTCGTGCAGATTTTTAGTTTGATATGATCTTCTTTCTCCATTTTTGTTTTTGTTGCTTTTTTTTGAGGTTTCATCTAAAACTCTGTGCCCATATTTATGTCCTGAGTGTTTCTCCTATGTTATGTTCTACTGGTTTTACAGATTTTAGTTTTACATTTAAATCTTTAACTCATTTTTAGTTCATTTTTTAAATATGGTGAGAGATAGGGGTCTAGTTTCATTCTGTATATGATATTCAATTTTGCCAGCACCAGTTTTTGAAGAAATTGTCCTTTCTTCAATGAATTTTCTTGGCATATTTGCCAAAAAACAGTTGGCTGTTTACATACAAATGGGCTTATTTCTGGGTGCTCTGTTCTGTTCAATATGTGTATATCTCTGTATGCTAGTACCATGTTGTTTTGGTTACTACAGCTTTAAAACATATTTTGAAGTCAGGTAGTTGATGTCCCCAGCTTTGTTCATTTTGCTCAGGATTGCTTTAGCAATTTAGGCTTATTTGTTGTTCCATATAAACTTTATGATTATTTCTTATATTTCATAAAGAATGCCATTAATGCTTTTGATAGAGATTATATTGAAGTGGTCAATCACTTTGGGTGATAGGGATTACACTGAACCTACCAATCACTTTGGGTGATATGGACATTTTAACATTAATTCTTCCAATCCATAAACATAAAAAATCTCTCCATTTTTGATGTTTTCTTCTATTTCTTTTATCAGCTACTTTATAGTTCTCACTGTAGAACTCTTTCACCTCCTTGACTAAATTCATTTCAAGATATTTTAATGTTTTGGTAACTACTGTAAATTTACTGCTTCTCTTGAATAATTTATTGAAAGAGAAGTACCCATGACAAGGACAGGGTCTCATCACATTGTGACATGACTTGGCCAGCTAAGAGAAGAGGCACACCTGTGGATGTACATTGCATGCTTTGTTTAACCCAGGATCTAAACCCCAAACCTTCTTCTATGGATCTTGTATTGTGAAATTGCAACCTGCTGCTTGTGCTACAGGACTAGAGGGAGATTGCATCTTGAGTTCTTTTTCAGCTAGTTCGCTCTCGGTATATAAAAACAATACTGATTGGGACCAGCAGTCAGCATAACGGCTATGTCGCTGAACTCCCATGTAGTCAAATGTCGTTCGAGTCCCCGGCCCAGTGGCTTAAATTCATGCTGGGCACATGTGTGCATGCCCAAGATCCCAAGAGAATGGAGAAGGGATTATGGCGTGGCCATCCTTGGGTGGGGGGGTGATTTCTCACTGTCTGTCTGTCTCTCTGGCGAGCGCACAAGACCTATAGCAAAAACCTCCCTCCCATCCCCCAAAAAATACTGATTGTTGTGTGATTTTGTATGCTGTTAACTTTAGTGAATTATCAGTTATAAGATTTGTGTGTGTATGTTTAATCTTTAATTTGTTCTCTACATACGATCATGTCATCTGAAAACTGGGATGATCTGACATCCTCCTTTCCATATTTAGATGCCTTTCATTTCTTCCTTTTGTGTAACTGCTCTAAGGCTTCAGTACAATAAGAGGGGTGAAAATGAACATGCTTGTCTTCTAGGTCTTACAAAAATGGTTTTAGCTTTTCCCTGTTCAGTATAATGCTAGTTACGAGTTGGTCATATATGGCCTTTACTGGATGCCTTCTATACTTAATTTTTGGAGACTTATTTTTATCATGAAGAGATGTTGTATTTTATCAAATGCTTTTTGTGTCTGAGATGATCAAATAGTTTTGTCCTTCATCCTATTGATATGGTGTTAGTTTTATTGATTTGTGTAGGTTGAACTATCCTTGTATTTCTGGGATAAATCACACTTGATCATGATACACAGTCTTTGATGCAATGTTAGATTTGGTTTGCTAGTATTTTGCTGAGGATATTTTGCATCTATATTGAACAGGATTACAGGACTGTTGTGTCTTTTTCTAGTTCTAATATCAAAGTAATGCTGGCCTCTTAAAATGAACTTGAGATAATTATCTTCCCTTCAACTTTTTGGAATAGTTTGAGAAGATTTGTGCTAGTTCTTTAAAGTTTTGTAAAATTCAGTAATCTGTCTTGAGGATTTCTTTGATGGGAGACTTTTAAAAATCATTATTACCGATTTGGGAACCAGCAGTTAGCATAATGGCTATGTCGCTGGACTCCCACGTAGTCGACCGCGGTTCGCGTCCTGGACCCGGTGGCTTAAAACTCACGCCAGGCACGTGTGCGTGCGTGCCCAAGATCCCGAGAGGAGAATGGAGGAGAAGGGATTGCGGCGTGACCATCCCCCCTGGGGGGTGATTTCTCGCTTTGTCTCTGTCTCTCTCTGTCTGGCGAGCGTATGCGCCCTATAGCGAAAACCTCTCCAAAAAAAAAAAAAATCATTATTACCGATTTAATCTCATTTCTCATTATTAACATATTTTTCTATCTTCTCTTGGTTCAAACTTGGTAAGTTGTATGTGTCCAAGAATGTATACACTTCCTTTAGGTTTTCAAATTTGTTTTCATATATTTGTTTGGAATAGTCTTGGATGATCTTTTGTGTTTCTGTCACATCAGTTGTAAAGTCTTTCAAGATTTGTTAGGTTCTATATTATGATTGATATCTCTAAAATTTCTTATCCAGATCATGGTTTGTTTTTGTTTCCACTGAATTCTATGTCACGAAGCTTCATTAGGATTTTTTTTTTTTTTTGCTAGAGGCTCTTTCCCACACTCACCACAGAGACAGAGACAGGGCGTGGGAGAGGAGAAAGTGCCTCCCCCCCCCCTCCCATGGGAAATGGCAACATTGCAATCCCTATGCCTCCATCTCTCCCTCCTTTCAAGATTTTGAAAACACATACATACATGCCTGGCATGTTTCTCAAGTTGTTTGTTCTGATACTCAAACCACACAGTCAGCCATATGGGATCTGCCTGCATTAACCACTAGTCCATAGTGGTGGCCCAGAAACCTTATTTTGTATTGAATTTCAGGCATTTCAAAACTTTTTCCTTTTTGGGGAGGTTTGTTATTGGAGGATGACTTTTTTTTTTTTTTTTTTTTTAGGTTTCATGTTATCTAGCTTGTTCAGTTGCCTCTACTCATTTTATAGTGTAGCTTCTGTAGTAAAAGACTTTCTCCTGGAGATGAATCCTAGGATGTTGGGTGGGTAGGGTGTGTTGGTTTCGGTTCCAGATGAACACTGTAGTGTAGTCTCTATGTAGTTTCTTATTGTAGCCTAGGTTGGTGATGCCTAAAAGTGCCTCAGTGGAATAGGCTGCAGGGGACTATGGGACTGGTCTGCCAGCTGGGAGCTGGCTAAACTAAAGATGGGACAAGTTTGCAGGTAGGCAGATTCTCTCCTGTGGTTCCAGGTATAGTTCAAGGTTGGGCATAGGGCACTTGGCTGTTTCCTTATGCTGTGATTGGGAAGGGCCATTCTCATCATTGACATATGTCTGGTTGTTGGGCCACCAACCTGTCTCTGCAGATACTGGGTGGGAGGGGTTGATGCTGGCAGTGGGCTCAGGCTATAGGCCCGTTTCTGTGGTTCTGGCAAATATAACCTTTAAACTTCTCTAATACCATGATAAAAAAGGTAGATAAGTCCTACCACAGGCTGTCTGCAAGCTGGAGAAACAGCCCAAAGCCTCAGAAGCAGGGAAGCCAAAGATGTAGTCACCAGTTCAAGACCGAAAGCCTGGGTGTGCCTAGGAGTTTGCTGGTACAAGTCCAGAGTTTAAAAGTTGAAGAGCCTGGAGTCTGGCTGGAGGGTTGGGGTGCCAACTGCCTGCAGGAACCAAATATCAAATATGGCTATGGGTTAAGTCATGGAACAAGGACAAAGCAGGGAGACGGTACAGGCAGAAGGAGGCCTCCCCACCACCAGTCCCTTTATATCTGCTATAGAGCACAATTTAAAACTTACCAGTACTTTGCCATATGCTTTTTAAAACTGAGTTTGACATAAAGATGAATTAAAAGTAAAAAATATGAAAACTGTTGGAATGAGGAAATGGATTTTGTCTTAGGAACTTCTTAAAAGAATTTACAAATATTCTCCCTCTGAGTCAATTACCTGTGACAACTTCAAGTTAGATCAAGTTAGGTCTGCATCATTTGCTTTTTTTTTTTTTTACAAATTCCACTTATGACTAGAGTTCTTAGAAAACTAGAGAAGATAGAATTTCTGCTTGTTCTGTAAAGAGAGGTTACAAAAATCAAAAAAACACATTACCCTCATTATTAAAATGTTTAAAGACTTCTTTGAGATTAAAAATTTAAAAATTCCACCTATCGTCATTTCTCTTCAACACTATCTTGGAGATTTTAACCAATGTAGTAAAGGAAATGAAACAAAAGAAAACCAAAAAAGAAAAAAAAAAAAAAAGAAAGAAAAAAGAAAATTTGAAATTGAAGAAATAAAACTGATACTATTCATGAATGTTATGATTATTTGTGTAGACAAGGATCAGCTAATTTGTCTATGGCAGGTAATAAATATTTTAGGATTGACAGGTTGCATATAGTTTCTGAGAACATTCTTTTTTTTTTTCCCTTTGACAGTCATTTAGAAAAAGGAAAAACACGTTCTTAGCCTGCAGAAACAGACTGTGGGTTGGATGTGGTCCACAGACCATAGTTTCTCACCATGTGAAACTGTAGGCAATCTAAATTATTGGAATTTACAAGAATTTAGCAAGGTTGCCAAATGTGAATATGTAAGGTTCAATTTTAGTTATAAATTCTAACCACAAGTTATTAGAAAATGAAATTTAAATAAAGACAGCATTTACAATAACAATATCAGATACTTGAGAATAAACCTAATAAAAGACATCTAAGAACTCTACACAAATGTACAGCATCACCGAGACAAATAAAGGAAAACCTTAAGGGAGAGACATACCAAGTTTGTGCACTGAAAGACATTTTTAAAGATGCCAATTTTCTCCAAATTAGTCAACAGATAATGTGAAGTCATAGTCAAAATCCCAATGTGCATTCTTATGGAAACTGTCACATTATTTCTCAAACTATACAACAATGAAAAGGCCAAGAAAAGTTCAGACAGCCCTAAGAACCTAGTAGGAAGATTTGCTTTGCAAGGAGTCAAGTAGTATTTTAAAGATGCAATAATTGAGATATCAATTAGTATTAGTTGGTATTACTAATACATGCTCTTAACGTGTACACACACATATTGGTGTTAAAGTGAACTTTAAAGTCACCTATTAAGAAATAGTAAGAATCTATAAGTTTAAGTGCCAAAATAATCATTTTAGACATAATTTGAAAGATTAGTTGCCTGTATTTTCTCCTTTATTGATACTGTCTATTGAGAATATGAGTCTCTCAGGCATTTGGTGGTAAATGTTCTTACATACCCTTCAACTCCTTTGGATAGAGATTAAACTTTCTCTTTCAAGATAATGTGTTCAATTAACAGTAAGATATTATAAAAACCTATTTCCGAGATTTAAGACTAATATATACAAACATACAAAATTATGTATCCCATTTTTCCACCAGAAGCAATCAATCAACTTGACCAAGACAGACTTACTTTCACTTTTTGAAGAGAAAGGGAAGAAAATAAATGTGCCGTGTGCAATGCCCTGCTTGAGGGTATGGGAGGTGTTCAGAAAGCTCCTGGAAAATGTGTACTACAAACAAAGCAGGCATGGATTTCAATTATTGTTATTATAATTTGTAGAAGGTTCTTGCCATAGGGCCCATGAGCTTGCCATAGAGAGACTGACAGGGAGAGCGCGAAATCACCGCCCAGGGATGGCCATGCCTCAACCCCTTTTCCTCCATTCTCATCTCGAGATTTTGGGCATTCATGCACATGTGTCCAGCGTGTTTTTCAAGCTACCAGGTCTTGATTTAAACCGTGGAGTCAGCTACGTAGAATCTCACACACACACACATATACATATACATACATACATATATATATACACACACACACACATATATATATATATATTTTTTTTTTGGCACCAAAATAGATTCACATTTTTATTTCACCTTCTGAAAACTTCTTGAAGTCCCATATGCAAGACCAGCCTGCAAAAGCAGAAAATTTGTAGAAAAAAGGCAGGATGCCTTTATATCTAGATAATGTGTGCAAGTACAGGATGTTCACCTGGTGATTCTTGATTATCCTACCCAATTTTACTTGCTTGCTACTGCTTCTCTGTCTTATGTGAGTAAGCGCAGGAGATATGTCAACCTGGAAAACACTGGTTTGTCAGTATAAAGCTCAGTAATCAAGTCAGTTGACATCAGCCTAAGAATGGACATCCAGGCTAATGGAACAGAATAGAGTCCACCCACACACATGTCATCAATTGATTCTTCATAGAGCTGCCAAGGTAAATCAATGGGAAATCAGTCTTTTAAAACAGTAGTGCTAGAACACACACACACACACACACACACACACACCCTTGAGCCTTCTCTCATATACACAAACATTAAACTGAAATGGGTTAAAGTTATAAAACCAGCAAAACGGGACCAGCAGTTAGCGTAATGGCTATGTCGCTGGACTCCCATGTAGTCGACCGTGGTTTGCGTCCCGGACCTGGTGGCTTAAAACTCACACCAGGCACATGTGTGTGCGTGCCCAAGATCCCGAGAGGAGAATGGAGGAGAAGGGACTGCGGCGTGGCCATCCCCCCTGGGGGGTGATTTCTAGCTTTCTGTCTGTCTGTCTGTCTGGCGAGTGCACGCGCCCTATAGCAAAAACCTCTCAAAAAAATTAAAAAAAATAAAATAAAATAAAACCAACAAAACTTTTAGAAGAAAGGATAAAATCTTCACTTTGGGTTAGACAAAGATATCTTAGATATGACACCAAAAGTACAATGCTAAACGGAAAAAAATGTTGAAATGAACCTTTTCAAAATTAAAAACTTTTGCTCTTCAAAAGATGCCATTAAGCAAGACATTGAGAAAAAAATATTTGCAGAAAATACCTGAAAAGGAGCTCATCTTACAAATTAATAATAGGACAGACAATGTAACTGAAAAAAAAAATGGATAAAAATTAGGAAACTTTCCCAAACAAGATATAAAATGTCTAATAAGCTCATTACTTATCAGAGAAATGCAAAATTAAACTCACAATGAGTTACTATAACATAATCTCTAGAATGACCAAAGTTAAAAACTGACAATATCAAGTACTGATGAGGACGTTCAAAACCTGCAGCTCTTGTACACTGCTAGTGGGAATGTAAGACAGTCACTTTAGAAAACATTTCATTAGTTTCTTAAAATATTAAAAAGAAACATACCATTTAACTTGGCAATTTTATGCCTATGTGTCTACCTGAGAGAAAAAGACATACCCACCCAAATGACTTATAAAGCAATTTTTATAGCAGCACTGTTCATGATTGCCTCAAGTATAAACAATCGCAATATCCAGTAACCAGTGAATGGATAGAAAAGATGTAGTACATCTCACAATGGAATATTATTTGATAGTAAAAAGGAATAAACAAATACACTCAACAACATGGATGAAACCCATGGACATTACACTAAGTGAAGGAAGACACAAAGATGATGTATTATATGATTGCATTTATATGAAGTTCCTAGAAAAAATCAAAACTATAGAGATAGAAAACAGATCATGGTTTGTCTAGGGCTAAAGGTGGGACTAGAGACTGACCACAGATCGGCATAAGGAAGTTTTCACGTGACTGGAAATTTTCTAAACTGGATTGTGCTGAGTTGCCCAACAGACACTGAACGGTACACTTACAATGGTTAGACTTTGTATTGGGTGGTTGGAACAATCATGACTCATTCTTGCATAGAAAAACATTAAAAAATGTTAGGACTTTTCCAAAGATTCAATAGTATATGTTATACCTCAAGAATGCTGTTTTAAAAAGCCATGGTTTCTTCTAAACATTATGTGAAGTCTTTCAAATCTCCTTTTTCAAGTATACAATGTAACCTATTAAGAAAATTACAGCAAGGCTGGGAGTGGTGGCACACACCTGTGGTTGGACAACTGGGAACTGAGGCAGGATGATTGTGACACAGAGACACTCTCTACACTACCACACACATACACATGGGAAAGCAAATTGTAACAATGGAACCCTGTCCCCTAAACTAGTTCTTAGACTTACAAATGTCACTTCTTTCACATTGGAAATTGGAAATGCCTTGGAAGGAATAGGGATATGATCATATGCTTATTTTGTAAATGGATGCAGGTGTGTCCTTTCTGAAAAACTGGATAAACAGCAAGTTACCTTTTCTTTAAACTTATTATACACATTTTAAGATATATGGAAAGTAGACAAATTGGACATCGTAAATAAGTGCAGTGTACTATGTGGCAACTATTGCTCATAAATCTATTAAATAAGGAGAAAGGTATTGTGAGCTCCTATCAGCATGTGAATTTTCCTTTTTTAATTTGTCAGGGGGTTCATGCACTTGCCAGAGACAAGAGGAAAAAAGGTGAGAAAGCACTCCAGGCCCCAATGGGGCACGGTCACACACAATCCCTTCTCCATCTCTCTCCTTTTGGAGTTTTAGGCACTCACGCACATTCGCCTGGTGTTCTTCAAACCACTGGGTCCAAGATTTGAATTATGGGCTTGGCTATGTGGGATCAGCTCCCTCAACCACCAGGTCACAGGCTGGTGGTCTCTCCCAGGTGAACTTCCAACTCACAGAAAATCTTTTTTCATGTACACTTCCACTTACTTCCCTGTTCCAGTATAGGCAAATCCTTTTTTCACTAAATCAGTTTGTATCTATGTAAGTTACTAGTTGGTCGGGAAAGATATGATGCATTTTTGCATAGAAAAATGTCATGACTTTCTCAATGACATAATACATAATCTTAGCACTATTGTATGTAAAAATATAATTTTATACTTAGTAATTTAATATTAACATAATACATTAAAATATCCAGTATTCAAATATCCATTTGCCCCATACAATGTCATGACATTTAGTTTCAGTTTGTTTCAGTCAGAATCCAAATAAAGCCACATGTTTGATTGATTGGTATTTCTGAAGTCTCTTAATCTCCTGGTTTTCCTGCCATCTTGCTTTTTGCGGCATTTCTACTGATTGCATGATGGGGACTGCACTGCCAGGGTATCCGTGGGCTGGGAGCCAGCTAAGCAAACCTAGCTTAAGTCAGCCCAACTCCAGCCAAGTGACACTCATGAGTGAAAATAAATTACTGCTGTTGGAAGCCACTGAATTTTGAGGTAACAGAATTAAGGAGACACAGGCTAATATATTGTTTCAAAATGATATGATTAAAAGCTATTACAGACTATATTTCCAGTTGTTTTATAACTCCTTTCCTACATCTTGGTTAAAACCCAGCACGGGCAGACTCTGGAGTGAATGTAGTTTACAGAACTGAAAGGAGAGGCAGTCCCCAATGCACAGTGCAGACCACAATGCCTGGCACTGACACTGGGAACTGTAGTCGTACATGGTTGACCCTCAAAGGACATGGCTGGGAAAATTATAGTCGCTTGTTTGCGATCTTCTCTCAGGACTTAAAGTGTTTCTTTTCCAATAACACCACTGGTGCTATAGTTTCTCCCTCTGTGTTTATCATGTAGGTCAGAGTTTATTTCTTCCTTTCTTATTACTTAAAAAATTCTCCCCACTGAGGGCTTTTTTTTTTTTTTTTTTTTTTTTTTTTTTTTTTTTTTTTTTTTTTTTTGACAGGGGCAGTGAAAAAGATCCCCTTTTCTGTGTCCTTTCACTAACCTAGATCCTACAGGGAAAGCCAAAGACACATGACACAGACTCAATGCTGGGTTGTAGTGAGTAGAGAATGAAACATTGCAGACAAAAAGATAGTTAATTCACATTAAGTGATTTCTGAGTTGGAAGAGGCACACGGAGGACAACACTGTAAATTTTCATATAGGATTCTGGGGATCAAGCGGTTTGGCTTGCCAGTGCTTAGCCAGGTAACGGTGGCAGAGACTGGGGGAGGGCTTCCAGCCTCTGGATTTCACTGGTGCTGGCGGCAGAGTGAGAGGGGAGGTTTGAGATTACAGTGCCCAAGAAGAGGGCCAGGCTGTTATTCTGGGGCACAGAGGAGCTATCCTATCACAGAGGCAATCGGATTCAGAAATCCCGTGAGATGGCAAAATGACCAGTATCAACTGGAAACTGCTTATCACCGGAAAGGGGCCACAGAATCGAAATCGGGCACACTCTGTACCGTGTCCAAAGCTTCTTCCACCTAGCTCTGTCCCCGCTTTCAGTGGGTGAGATGCAAGCACTGGCCAGTATGACCAGAAACAGGAAGACCAGTTGACGTTTTTAGAGAACCATCTTAGCCCTTGTGGTGTTTTTTTTTTTTTTTTTTGCTAAAGAGCATATGCACTTGCCACAGACAGACAGACAGAAGGGAAGCAAGAAATCATCCCCTTCACTCCGCCACTCTGCTCCTTGCTAGGGCATGGTCATGCTGTAATCCTCTCCATTTTGCCCTCCTTTTGGTATTCTGGACACACATGCACTTGTGCCTGGCATATTTTCCTAGCCACTTGCAACTCAAGCTGCATGGTCAGTCACGTGGAATCTAGCTGTCATGGGCTAGCCTCTTTGTGTCACGTTTTCATCTAGAACCACAGAAACAGTAATTTGAGTTTACTGAAGAGACCTTCTTGAGCGTACCAGTGTCCAGCTGTTATCATGGAAGCATAATATGACCCAAAGGAAAGCAGCAGTGGACATGGCAGCATTGCATAACTGCCCTGCTGAAAGGTTCATAAATAAATGGTTATGTGTGCCAAAAAACTTCATTTACAGAACTAGGTCCAGTTGGGGCTCAAGTACCACAGTTTATTAACCACTGCTCTATCTAGATGGTACTTTCTAGGAATGGCAAAACCTGGGTTATGGGACCAGCAGTTGGCGTAACGGCTATGTCACTGGACTCCCATGCAGTCAACTGTGGTTTGAGTCCCAGACCTGGTGGCTTAAACTTACACCAGGCACATGTGCATGCGTGCCCAAGATCCCGAGAGGAGAATGGAAGAGAAGGGATTGCGGCATGGCCATCCCCCCAGGGGGTGATTTCTCACTTTCTGTCTCTCTCTGTCTTTCTGGTGAGTACATGCGCCCTATAGCAAAACCTCTCCCCCCTCCTCGCCAAAAAAAAAAAAAAAAAAAAAAAAAAAAAAAAGAAAAAAAAGAAAGAAATTAAAGAAGAAAACAAAACAAAATAAAATCCTGAGTTATAAAACAGGCCCTATGTTCTATAATTAACAATTGATTAAATCAATCAGTAGTGTGGACTTGGGAAGTTACCACACCCTTTCTGAGTTTCTCAATCTTGATGGGATTAAACCTCTCGATACAGGGCCCTAAATTTGAGCAGGTAAAAAAGTGCAGAGAGAGAGAGAGGAGACAGAGAATGTGAATGAGACTGTTGGCTGTTCACAGATGGGACTTCAGACTGTAGATGTCTCAAAAACAGCATGCAAAATGTGTTCATGCGCCTATGCCTATTTTCTCATAGGCTAATCTTTTTTATCAGATGAAATAAAAAGTTATGAATGACTCTACAAGACTACTAGTGCGTATTTCACAGTGGTAAATTCTAAGGAACAAGGTTAAAAAAATGATACACACACAACGTGGTATTAGATAAGTGACTACAAACTGACTACAGACTTTTAAATATTGTCTTCTTGTGTCTGTTTATTTCATGGAGGAAGAATGTGAGAAGCAGGTAAGAGTAGCCAGAAAGATAAAAATAATAAAAAATTAAACATACACAAAAGTTAATCACACAGTAAGAACTGGAAATATATTCAAATAATTGCAAGCCAATAAAAAACATTATAAAATAAATTACCTTATATTTAACTTTTTGTCTATGTATTTAATATATTTTGTTCTTGCCTCAAATTTATTTATGAAAAATTAAGACCAACTTTAAGTTTCAGTTTTCACTTTTATTATTTATAAAAAAAAATTAAGGTATCAGAGTGCATATGGTGTACTGTGAGCTTCGTTTTGCACATTTATTCACGTGTTTTACATTATTTCCACATTAATAAACATACTATGTGTGTTCCGTTACAATATCTGATAAAGATTTAGCTGTCTGGCACTTAAACATGTACTGTCAGTTCACTGTGATGCTCTGCACTTCAAGAGGGTGTGAAAATGACTTGCCTGTATTGACTCCAAGATGAAGATTTGTTAAGCAGTTATGCGCCAGCAACTGCCCCATATTTGTGCTGGTTTTGTGTTTTCTCCTTAATTGAATGTAAACGTTTGCCAAAAAATCAAATGAAAAAAAAAAAAAACAAAAGAAAACAAACAAAAAAAAACCGGGAATGAGGTTTTGTTAATCTATAGTCCAATAAATAATTTTAGCTACGCTTAATGTAGCTGGTTTAAGGCCTTCATACAATTGAAAAAATTAAAGCCGAGCATGTTAAAACCCTGTTCATTTATAAAATAAAAAATAGAATTTTACAGGTTTGCAGTTAAAAGTTACTTTTCAAAACCTATCATGCACGTAATAAGCTGCAACCCAACTCAAAGCCCTAGGTGCTGGCAGGCAGGGCAATCCTGGCCAGCAATATGAGGCATTAGGAAACACCAAGATGTCAGAGGTTTAGATTTACATGTATTAAGCCACACGCCAGTGAATTCTCTGATAAATACACATCATTTTAATAATCAGTATTTGATAGTGGATGAAAACATGCATTAGACTAAAAATGCCACGTTTGTTTTTATATCCATTCACTATAAAACTTTCTTTTTTAAAATTTAAAGTCTTGGTTCCTATTTTAGAATACACAGTAATCAGGCGGATACATGATGGGGAGCCAGTTTTCAGTAAAAGATGCGCAATGGGTCCATCCCAGTAACTTCATGAGCTGCAACCAAACACCGTAAGTTAGTGAAGGAAACGAGATTTTAGAGACTGGTGTGAGGATGAATGCTGACCTAGTACTGACTGATGATGAAGCAGCAGCTTTGAGAACTTTCCTGCCAACAAGAACCATCCTCAGCCCAGCCACCCAGCCCTCTTCGTACCAACCTCGCTTTCTATCAGCCAGCCACCTTCTCTGGCAGCCAGCCTGTCCTCCTGCCTATTATCCCCACTGACGTCCCTTCTTTCCTACTAACCGCTTTGTCTTCCTTTCTTCCCTCCAACTCAACTCACTTGTTCCCTTCCTCGGGCCAACCTGACTGCCTTCCTTTCATTTTCTTCTGCAGGACTACTATGAAGTTAAACAGTGCTGTAGGCACTGGGAAAACAGCACAGAAGAAACTCACTCCTCACCTTCAGGAGACCTCTGTCCAGGAATAACAAGTAAGCAAATTACAATTGATCTCTGAACACAGGTTACAACTGTGTGAACACAGGTTACAACTGTGCAGGTCCACTTACACAGATTTTTTGCAATAAATATGTTGGAAAATACAGTACGGTACTGTAAATGCATTTTCCCTTCCTTATAATTCTTTCTTTCCTTCAAATTTTGCCAGAGAGTGCCTGTAATTTTCAGAGACAGAGAGAGACAGAGACAGAGACTGAGAGAGAGAGAGAGAGAGAGAGAGAGAAAAGAAGGAAGAGGAGGAAAAGAGAAAGTACCCGCCTCAATGGGGAAGGTCATACCTCAGTTCCTTCTCCTGCACTTCTCCTATGGGATTTTCAGCACTCGGACAAAACACCTGGCATGTTTCTCAAGTTGCTGGTTTGGGACTCAACCACATTGGCCACGTGAGATCTAACCACTTTAACCACCATGACATTAGCTGTCTCTTTTAGGATTTTCTTACTAACACTGGCTTTTCTCTTGCTTACTTTATGGTAAGAATATAGTATATAATAAATATAACATCCAAAACACGTTTTAATCAACTGCTTAGGTTATCAGTAAGGCCTCTCGTTAATGCTACACTATTAGTAGTTAAGTTTTGGGATGTTAAAAGTTATACGCAGATTTCTGACTATGTAGGAGGTTGGTGACCTTAACCCTCACATTGTTCAAGGGTCAACTGTAATGAATAGATGAATAAAGAAGTAAATCATTAAGATATTTACCAGGCATTTTCTCAGTAAAAAATAAAACTTGATGTAGAGTAATGGGGAAGTTTAGATGATCAAGAAAGGATCTCTGAGGACACAGACACTAGAATTATAAACAACAAGAAATCTGTTCTGGGAAGATCAGAGGAGAGTTTTCTATACAGCTGGAGCAGTCAGTGCTGAGGGCCTCCAGAAAAGGTGGCTGTTTATTTAGCCAAGCCAAGAAACAATGGAGTGGCAGAAGAGATAGTCTAAGTGATAAGAAGCATAACCACAGGAGGAGGCAGAAGGCCTCGCCAGCACAGGGAGAAGAAGGGATTGTGGAGTGGCCATTTCCCCTGAGGGGTGTTTTTTTGCTTTCTGTCTCTCTGCCTCTGTCTCTCTGGCAGGCACACACACCCTACAGCAAGAAAATCTCTTTTCAAATACTAATTTCTATAGAATTCATTACATTTTTAAAAGAATTACCTTACTTAATTTTATTTATTTTAATTTAACCAGAGAGGGACAGAGCAACAGGCAAGACAGAGAGAGAAAGCAAGCTTCCAGGTCTGGGACTCAAACCACAGTTGGCCATGTGGGTGTCCAGCGCCCTTAACCACCATGCCACCTGCCGACCCCAGAATTCATTACATTTTTACACTTGACAATTAACTGAAGAATTTCTCTGTATATAATATGCTTTATGGTAAAATAACTAACAAACTGACCTATCACCTTAAATGAAGAAAACCAAATATAAACTATAACAGTTCAACCTTTAGAATCGAGGCAACATGAATTTGAAAGGAAGTTTTTCTTTTGTAAAGGACAACTTTGACTTCCAATTATACAAAATTTCTAATGCATTTTTACCCTCATTGAAAATACTTGGATCTAATCAATTGGGTTTTTGGGTAGGAGTGAAAATATTTTTAAAATTTAAATAACTGGGGGCCAGCAGGTGGCATGGTGGTTAAGGGCACTGGACTTCCTAATGGCTGACTGTGGTTTGAGTCCCGGGCCTAGGAGTTTGCTTTCTCACTTTCCCTCTCTCTCACTCTGTCCCTCTCTGGTCAAATTCAAATAAATAAAGTTAAATGAAATAATTATTTTTAAAAATCTAAATAACTTATTAACCCTCTCTTATATTTATTTTACAATTCACATTAAATTGAATGGTCATGATAAAATCAGTGTTAATATCACTAACATAAGCCTCTTCAGTTATCTTGTCATTATGTAATACTGAAGTAACACTTAACAGTGACAATTTAAATTCACTTACTTGAATACAATTTTTCCAGTTTTCTTTTGTTGGTTTTTCTTCTACGAGTTTAGTTGCAAATTTTAGGCCTCTCCCATACATTTTATTTACTAATGCATGCTTGTATGCAAATGTCAAAACCTGTAATACAAAATGAGACAAACCTTATCTATCAAATATACTTGATGGCATATAGTTCTAATAAGAGAATTTAGGTTTAAACAGAAGTGTAGCTTTTAAAATGAATATGTTGCAGCAAGTAAATGTTAAAACTCTCTCTGTCTCTTTGATGAGCGCATGTACCCTACTGCACAAATCTCTCTTAAAAACAAGTGAATAAATAAAGAAAAATTAGTGTCTTCAAAAGAGCTGGGTGTTTTTCACAGAATAGATTATTAATATTTGGGAAGAAAACTAACATTCAAGGGAAATTACTAGCTGTTGAAACTTAATTTTAAGACATTTCTTCATGCAAAAGAAACGAAGTTTAACATAAATAATTACAAAATTAAAATCAGGACAGAAATACAAAAATATAGTCACTGTAAATTGCCAAGACTGTAAATGAGTATATGTGTGTGTATGTGTATATATATATATATATATATATATATATATATATATGTGTGTGTGTGTGTGTGTGTGTGTGTGTGTGTGTGTTTTCTTTGGTACAAGTTTTGTTGCTTTAATTATCATAGCTGTCAAATATACCTTAACCATTTATTTATATTTTCCCTCCACTTTATAATGTGGAGAATGTCCTCAAAGAAATGAATACTGCCACAATGACTTGATTCTAGAGATGAACAAAGTGTTCAACTGTTGCCGTAAATGTAGTGAACAGGTGAAATAATGCACAGCCCCTAATACGGCATACTTTACAAAAACAGTATTATCTGTAAGAGTTTTACTATGGCTGTCCAATAAGGATTTATTAATCTGTTACATTTCTCAGAGACAGGAGAAACGTTCTTACTCATCTTTATGTTTCCAGCAGCAAGTACTGTCTAGCATATCGCAGACCTTCAATACCTGCTTGTTAATATTGTTGGGGGCCTTCCATGTACTAAAACCCATTCGTAACTGCCTATGGTAACTATTACCCTCACACGGTAGGTAAGAAACCGAGCATCAAGATTTATTAACTTGCCCAAGTTCATAGATGAAAGGGGCAAAAGTAGTAGTCAAACTCGGGAATCTAATTTCAGATCCAAATTCTTAGCCTCTGGTGCTATATGGACTCCTTCAGTTTCTCAAATATGATTGAGCACCTTCTATAAAGGCACTACTGTATATTGTGGGAAATCTGAAGCCTACAGGAAGAATTTTCCTACTTCTTGTTTTTTTTTTTTTTTTTGAGAGATTTTTGCTATAGGGCGCGTGCGCTCGCCAGACAGACAGAGAGAGACAGAGAGACAGAAAGCGAGAAATCACCCCCCAGGGGGGATGGTCACGCCGCAATCCCTTCTCCTCCATTCTCCTCTCGGGATCTTGGGCACGCACGCACACGCGCCCGGAGTGAGTTTTAAGCCACCGGGTCCGGTACGCAAACCGCGGTCGACTACGTGGGAGTCCAGCAACATAGCCATTAGGCTAACAGCTGGTTCCCTACTTCTTGTTTTTTTGCTGCAAATTACCTAATTCACTCTGAGAACAAGCCTCTGAAGCTAAAACAAGATGATGGTCTGTACTGGCTAAGACTTCTTCTGATTTCCTTTATTTATTTTCCTTCATCTCACAGGAAAGGAAGATTGGTATAAACCTGAAGATAGTTAATACCTATGGTAAGAATGGTAATATAGATCATAAAGGAATTTAAAAACCTTTTATAACCAAATTCCAAAAAAGCTCATCAGTGTTAACTTTTTCTAAACTGGGTATTAAAACTGTGTAGCTACAAACCAAGATATAATTACTTAGAAGTTAATAGAATTTTGAGAAAAATAAATAATACCTCATCAGGACACTCCCACCATCCCCAACAAATGTGCATATAAAGGAGGCCTGAAGGAGGCCTGAAGACAATTTCTAAAAGACTTAATTTTAGCTTCCTATATAACTGGTTTAACTGAAATACTACTACATTAAATAGCCACTCTGCAGACATAACGGGTAACATGTGGGACAAATATGAAGTATTGACTCAACATGTTATCCCCTTAAGAGCCAATCCAGCCTCCTCCACTTGTTCTTCCTCCCATCTAGCAGGCAATGGAGCACAAGGGAGGATTATGAGCCAATGATCAAGAATGGTGCTGAGGGACCAGCAGTTAGCGTAATGGCTATGTCGCTGAACTCCCATGTAGCCAACCTCGGTTCGAGTCCTGGACCCGGTGGCTTAAACTCACGATAGGCGTGTGTGTGTGTGTGTGTGTGTGTGTGTGTGTGCCCAAGATCCTGAGAGGAGAATGGAGGAGAAGGGATTGCAGCGTGGCCATCCCCCCAGGGGGTGATTTCTCGCTTTCTGACTCTGTCTTTCTGGCGAGTGCACGCGTCCTATAGCAAAAAACCTCCCCCCCCCCCCCAAAAAAAAAGAATAGTGCTGAAACGAGAACGGTTACCTTATTGTCAAAAAGATCAGTCCACTTTGTAGTTTCCCAGAATGTTTCCGACAGAGAATCTAAAGTACTTTCCCCCTCCTCTTCTCTTCCTTCTGCATCGGTCGAAACAGCGCCGTCCTGAGCCTGTACATGCAGAAGATGGTCAGCGAGGGCACACCCTTTTCTACAAAGGGCATCTACCAGGGTAGATTTCTGCTTGTCCATATCACTGTAGAACAAATTAAAAAAATTCTCATATCAGTAACATTTCTTTCAAAGTAAAGTCTTATCTGAAATTAAATTTGTGCATTCTTTTGCTAAGATTTATAATGCAAAGATATTACAAGTATTATAGATATTATGTAAGTACATATATTTCATTACCTATCAAATAAGATTCCTTAGTACTAATAGGCAAATGAGCCATGCTGCTATACACACAGACTGAATGAGTTAGGGCAGCTGCACTTAGTTAAAACAGGATGCCATAAGCAATAGAGCTGGAAGATTAATCATTCTGCATTCTGTCAGCCACATAACTCTTACTCAGGCCAGTACCTTTTAAGTCTTTAGATTTCCCTTAAGTACCAATTATTACACATTTGTCTCTGTGTATATACAGACATACCCAGGGTTCCTCTAGCCATGAGCTCATATCAAACAAATGCAATGCTTACGAGATCTCTGCCAGCAACTGTCTCAGCATTTTAGCGTATTAATTCATTGACACTCAAAACAAGCCTGAGTAAACTATCATTAACTACCTCCATTTTGCAAAGAAGGAAACTGAGGTCCAAAGAGATTAAGCAGTTTTTTTAAAGCCCTTCAGTTAGGAAGTGGGAGATCCAAGATTCTAGGTCAAGATTCTAGTCTAGTCCTGGAATCTGTGCTCTTAATCACTGTGCTAACTGCCTTGTTCAGAGAAAGGCATCCTGTTTTTATCTAGAGCATTCCAAATGCCAAAGACAATGCCTGGCATAGAACAGCTTCCCAACAAATCATTGCCAAATTAAATATAATAACGTCCTGTGCTCCAGGGAGAGAAGTGAGTCTTTAGAATGCTTGCTTATTTGACGTATTTTGTTCAACTCATATCAGACACGTGTGAAGACAATCAGAACTATGCATGCTGAGAACGTGACAAAAAGGCACAGCGAGGTGGGATAAAGAGTGATTCTGAAGGACCCAGAGTGAAGTCTGGGAGACTATAAAGTCAACTCGGATTAATAGGGAAGGCAACTGCCCAATCCACCAACTTGAGATCACAAGGGCTCATCCGCTGACCTGCACACCTGGATGTCCTGTTAAGTCACGAGGCTACCTGGTGGTGAACATGAGGCTAAGTGTCCAGGAAAATGCTATGGTTGGAACACTTCCCAAGCCTGGGATGCAGCATCGCAAAGCCCATTGGATTCTGTGTCTTGAAAGTGAGCAGGGAGTCAAGGTGGTACTAATGTTGCCAAGAAATTCTTCTAGGTTCACGGACTTCCCTATAGGGTAGCTACCAACCTTCTCCTCTTGCAAAGCAGATGCAACCACTCCTAAGGTTCATCAGAGAGGAGTTTTAAAACTTCAAAGGATTAGCGTTCACTCCCTTTTTGTGGAAATGTACCTGGGGGTTGCCTGACTACTCTGATTACTTAAGAATAAAAAGATTTACAAATTGCCTTTTGACCTAAAAGTTGTATGATACCTCATTTGTTGAGCTGCGCTGCTTACCCCACCTTCTGGACATCAGGCACTATCCCAATGTCTTCTTAGTAGTCCTTCACTTATGCTTAGTGACAACTCCAGGAGCCAGGCACAACTGTTGTAACCATTTTGTGAAGGAGACTCAAGGCCTTGAAACAGAACTACATTGAAACAGTGGGTCTCCCCATCCCTGCACTATAAACTGGAAGCCCAGAAAAGGCTGCAAGGATGTGAAATTTAGCCGGCAAGCTGGTGGTGATGCAATGTTCTCTACCTGCCAGACCTGGAGTAAGTCACCTGTGAGAGCCCCATTTCAGATCCTCTGGTCCAGTGATCTAAATTCCACTGTCTGGAGTATTTCTTTCCTATCCTCCATACCTTAGCATTGAATACCTTACAATTCTGTGAGGCTTTCCTCACTCAGAAAAAGGCAGCTTTCCTTTCTATACACTTTCACAATCTAACTTATTTAAAACTATTACATTTCATGTCTTGATTCTAACCTATCTGGCAATTTCATCTTCCATATTAGATTGTAAGTTTCTAAGAGGAAAGAATGTCTTGTTCAACTTTTTCTATTTTATTTATAATTTCTTATTTATTTAACTATAAATCTTTGTGGGGTTCAACACAGACTTTCCATATCTTTTTTATTTTTTAAGTCCCTCTCAAGTAATGCTTTACATATAGTATTTGCTTAATAAACACCTTTTAAATCAAATCTATTTAGGGAGCCGTCAAGGTGAAAATAGCTACATTTTGGGAAGCAACATAATTTGAAGCAGATGCTTTAATGTCTAAGTAATTGCAGTTTAAATTTAACTAAAATTTGCTACCACATCACCTACAAAAAGTTACTATCATTTTTAAGATTATAAATGGCCATCTTATACTTTGACATGTGAGTGATGTGAGAGCAATTGTGTATGGAGGGAGGAGTCAGCGTTCAGGGCTGCTGCTACCTGCCCACAGAGAACACCAACCAGCAGCACTAACCATGCTCTGAGAGCAGGGCCTTGAAAGCGATGTATTTCAGGTCTGGAGACAGCACTCTGCTCCAGCACAAACTGGTCAGAGTCCGTTTCTGTCTGGCCAGAGCAAGGCCTGGAGAAAAATATCTCAGTTACAAAGTTGAACATATTTCTGTATAGCAAATCAAAAAATATTGATCCAATATTGCCAAATCCAATGGCCAGTTCAATGTTACGAAAACCTAAACTAACTTCACTCAGCGTTTTTGCAATGTTTTATGGCTCCTTTCTAGTTTTATTCTATTTTATTCAGTCTCTACAGCTATATTGTTTACCAGCCAGCACCCTATTTTATTATTTTTAATAGCCTTTACAGTGTCCAGAACTTTGCAAAAAGAAGCTAAAACATTGAGGTAAAAACTGGAAAAAAGAGAATACAATGAATACTGTATTATTAGCTTTTTTAACCTAAAACTAAGCTATCTCGGTGGGTGGTAAAAATTGGAAAATACAGGCCAAAATACCAAGAGAGACAGATGGACCTTAGTATTTACTCAAGTTTCAAGATCAGTCACGTGTTATTTCATAAACACTCGAGTTTGTGGAAATAGAGCTGTCAGAAACTGTAAGAAGTAACAATCTAAAACTCGGAGGAGACAGCCACAGTCAGCTGGTACCACAATGCCAAGAACACTCAGAATGGGCAGCTGCTTCCGGCAACTGGTCATCCTGGTAATCTGGGGAAGAGAGCTTTAACTTCCTATAAGGTGATTAATGGACTGGTTTTAAGGAGGAAAAGACTACTCTTGTAAACAATAAAAACTAAATTTGGAGTCCTCCATATCATTGGCCAGTAAGAGCCTAAGAAGCCTCAAAACTGGAGAGAATGTTACACTTCTGCCTTCTCCACGCATCTGCCTTGTAGAGATCACCAGGGGCAGGGCTGCATGATCACAGCTCCTCAAATCCCTCTACTTTGACAGCACCAGTTGGGAGAGAAAATGAGCCATTTTTCTTGGGCTTAGTCTTAATGGACTGGAGAAAGTTATTACAACATATCTAAGGACCAAATATTGGTAATTCCCACTATAAGGATATAATGAACATCAGAACAGAATATCCTCAACAACACTAGTCCCTATTTTTTAAAACAAGTAACTAAGAAATGAGATGCAAGAAAGATTATTTACTGGTTAGGTACTTTTTTATAGTAGCTGCATCAGGCCTAGGGTCAGTCTTCATTGCAATGTAAACTGCTAGGGCTGTTTGATCTATATGAGAAATAACAGCATTTGCAGCATCAACAATTTCATTAAGTCTTTTCATTCGTTCCTGGGAAGAAAAAAGGAAGAAATAAGGAAAAAAAAACAAAACAAGAAAAGATATATAATCAGTACACTACAGCATTTTCATTTGTACTGTCTCAATAACAAGAGTTGCAACCATGATGTGAGGGAACCAGGAAACTATTGGCGCCCAGGGGCTATGTGCTGTCTCCCACTGTGACCTCTGTAATGGTCAGCATCTCTGGAAGACTTGAGCTCAGACTTTAACATCCCTGTTTACATTCCCTACTGGAGTGAGTTCAATGATGAGAAGCAGCAAAATATAAAGTTCATAAAAATGTAGGTTTTTTTTTTTTTTTTTTCAAAAAAAGGTAGCTCCTTTTCCACATATGTTAAGATTTTAAGAGGTGATCCCACGTTATTACTTCAGACATACACCACATAAAAACAGAAGTTAAAGAAAAAAAGCACTAGCTGATGAAACAAGTTCTTTATAATTCTTCATTAAAAACACAAAGATGAGAGTAAACAAAATTATAATCAACAGAGGCTAACTATGATTAACAGCATGTTCTCAGCAATTTGCTTCTCTCTTTAAGTCTGTTAAGAGATTACCTTTAAACCCTCTCCATTTCACTCTAAACCTTTGGAATGATTTTTCTTTGATTATGGCTAGAACTTTCCTACTGCCGTGATTTCTAATGAGAGCTGGCCTAATGTTAAGACAGTCTGGAACCATGGCAAATTCTTACCAATAAGAATCATTAAACAAGTTAATGCACAGTAGCAATTCTTCTTTCACTATGAGTTTAAATATCCAACTGGCCAGGACCACGGCCCTCTGCTCTGTGCCCTATACATTGAAGTCACAAAACGATCCTGTTTCTACTGCTCCTCTGACCAACCATGAACAAGAATCCTACACTAAACTCGCAGGCATGGCTGGGTCCTATAGTTATCTTAAAGAAAAAAACTTAAGAAAACTTAAAATGTGTAGGAACATGGTTTCAGTTGGCAAGAACAGAAAATAGAGATAAAGATCCACTTTTACTCAATGTACAATCTTTATCTAACATCACAAATATGATGTATTAAAAATGAGGTCTAACCTTTTCAGCATCCAGCTGATGAAGTCGTGCAACATACAGAGGAAGGTAATTGGGATATGTTTCTTTCAATTCATTATAAATGTCACTAGAATCCAGCCTGCGTATGTGAGAGGGAGAAACATTCATTATTTTCCTTTAAAAAGAAAATTTGTTTTTCCTACCATTTAACACTGGAAGTTCTAGCCAACAAAATAAGGCATCAATTGAAATGTAAGTATAGCCACTAACATGGACTATCATTATGTGCAGATAGTGTAAATGCTTGCCTAGAAAACTAAGAAACTCAAACTGAAAATTATTCAGTTAAGAGTTCAATAAGATGTTCAGATAAAAATAAGCATCAACAGCTTTCCTATAATGCCAGCTATTAACTAGATTTATTAAAAAGGAAAAACATATTTGAAAATAACAAAGGGTAAAGATTTAGAAGTGTCTAAGATTTGTAAGAAGAAAATTTTACATTTATTCTAAGTAAATTGTTTCCAGATGGGCAATGTGAATGAAACCATGTCATCTCTTCCTGATTATATTTATTAGTATAAGAGCAATCCAAACTAATGCTCATATAGTGAATAACTGGCATAGAGACAGGACACTTTCAGTAAATTAACTGAAAGTATTATGAAATTTCACAGTAATAGTATACAAAATAAAGCTGACTAAAAATTATGATAGTGACATGTTTTACGAAAATAAATGAAATGAAACAGACAACAAAATCCAAGTCTCACAAAATATGCACTAATTCTTAGTATAAAGAATAAATTGTGTTTTACTTCTTTCCCCTCCAACAATTTTGGAAAAGCAAAATCAACCTTTCCAGTTTCTATTTAAAATTAATACGGCTTATTAATAAGGAGGGTTTTCTCCCCAAATATATTCTAAAGTCTCATAAATTCTACAAGGGACCTCTATTAATTAATTTGTGTTCTATAGGTGTATGCATTCACCAGAGAGACTCCCGAGGGGGGGGGGGGGAGGTGAGAAAGCACCATGGGGGGCGGGGGAGGGCGAGGGATGGCCACGCTGCAATCCCTTCTCCTCCATTCCCCTCTTGGGATTTTGGGCACACGGACACGAGCCCACGAGATTTTCAAATCGAGTCAGCTATGTGGGCCAGCGCCTTAAGCACCACTCCATCTGTTTCACACTATATTTCATAAGAGTTTGCTAATAGCAAATTCAGTTTTTGTTTATTTGGGAATGTCTTTATTTCATTTTCACTTTTAAAAGGTAGTTTCACTGGATACATGATGATTGGTTGAGTTTTTTGAGTATGTTCAATATATTGTGTTTTTGGGAAAATAATGATGCATTTTTGCACAGAAAAATAGGTCATGACTTTCTCAATGACCTAGTATTTCCCCACTGTTTTCTGGTCTCCAATTATTTCTACCCAGAAGTCAGCTGTTACCCTTAGTGGTAGTCCCTTTTAAGTGAGATTTTTTTTATGCTACTTTCAAGATTTTCCCTGTATCTCTGACCTTCAGCATTTTTATCATGACCTATTTTTCAATTTCTGTACATTTATTTTACTTGGAGTTCATGAGTTCTCCAGATGTGTAGGTTAATGGCTTCTTTTTTTTTTTTTTTTTTTTTTAATAAACAACATAGGACATTTTCAGTCACTATTTCTTCAAATATTCTTCCTTCCTTTCCCCTCTTCTGGCACTCTCATTACATGCATTTTGGCACACTGATGTGTTATCCTCTCCTCCTCCCCCTGCCTGGTTTCCCCAGGTTCTGTTCATTTCCCTTTATTCTCTTTCCTCGGTGTGTTGAGAACCCTACGGTATTAACTTCTCCATCTTCTGTTGCAAATGAAGTGATTTCCTTCAGGAAGGAATGAAGAACACTGGCTTTTATGACCTCTGTCTGACCAGTAAAATTTCTAAGCCTCCCCAGCAGTGGGTGGGAGAAGGGCATGATTTGCTGAGTGAAGCCCTCATCTTAGGAGCTGAGCACTCTTGATGGTGAGGAAGAGCCAGAGGTCTTCTTGTTTGCTTTGTCTTGCACGAAATCACAGCCTCCTGAGCCTCAGAGCCCCAATGTGAGTTCTCAACAGGACTTCACAAGTTGAGATGAAGCCTCCAGACCACTCTCAGCTAGAACCTCAGCTATAGACAGCTGGGTCGCATGAGAAATGATGTCTTGCTCCTTCCAGGAAAAAAGCTTTCCTCCTGATAGGGAGCTGGAGGGGAGAGGCAGTCTGTATTCAGGGTGACACCAATCTGAAGTAAAGTTTCTGCCTCATTTAACTGGGTAAAGGAAGGGAGGCAATGGTCTTAGTTCAAATATCACAGAAGATCACTTCTCTTACCAAATTTCAGTTCGTATTTAAAATTTATGTTTGCTCACTTGCTATATTCCCTTAGGACAATTTTTAGAGGCCTTATCGGCTTTTTTGTTAAAAAATAATTTCCACTAGTTATACTGGGGAGCAGGATCATGGATTTCTTCTCAGGGTATTATGCTGGAAGCCAATCTCCTAATTTCATTTCTGAGGCATTTACACTGTGTTTTCAACTGTCTGTAATATCTTACCATCAGCTAAAGGACAGAACTAAAGACTCTGACTTTTGGTGGATCTGCAACCTAGTGACATGTGTGAAGGTGTATTTGAATATGGACTGACATTACAGTGGTTCAATCCTTGGGAATTACTTCCTCATAACTGCAATATGATACAAAGTCAGCCAAAGATAACTCCCACAGAAAATCTGTGGTAAAAGAAAACTCTGCCTAACAAATGGAAAAAGTAATTAACTGGGCTGAATACAATACATTTCTAGTATGTAAAAAGTAAGTTAAAAATCAAAAGAATATGCTGTAGGAAAATCTGTGATAAGTAGAGAAAAGTGTTAGTATTTTTGATATTAAAAATTTTAAATTGAAAAAGGAAATGTCCCAATAGAAAAATGGACAAAGAACATATCCAACTAGGGGAAGCTCTACGATGAGGATAACACTAAAAAAACCTCAAGTTTAACAATAACCAAGGAGATACAATTTAAGCGGCAATAATGGCCTCTTTTTTGGGTATCTGTATTAGCATATATAAACATTACTAGATGGAGTGTAATTATTATTTGCTCTAGAAAACAATGCAGCAAATCATCAAGATGCCTTTAAGAAATTAATATGATTAATTATACTTTAAAAATGTTATTTAGTAGGAATAAAAAACACTATATAAGAATGATCATCACAGCATTACAGAGAAAAAAATGTGTACACACACACACACACACACACACACATATAAATAAATATACACACACCAAATAGAGTGTTAAAAATGTTTAAATAAATTAGTATTTGCATCCACGGGATCATAAACCACAGTCGTTAAAAATGGTATCCTAAGGGCCAGCAGGTGGGAGTAGTGGTTTAGGCACTGGATATGGCCGACAGTGGTTCGAGTCCTGGATGTGATAGTGTGATTTGGGCGCATGTGCATGCGTGCCCAAAGTCCTGAGAGGAGAATGGAGGAGAAGGGATTATAGTATGGCCACCACTCCTGGGGGGTGATTTCTCACTTTCCTTCTCTCTGTGTCTCTCTGGCAAGCTCACATGCCCTACTGCAAAATAAAACCTTAAAAAAATAAAAGGGCATTTTAAAGGATTACTAAGTGATGCAGGAAATATTCATAACCATGAAGTAATTGGAAAACTAGGACAATAATCTTCATTTGTTCTGCTACTTGTACACATACAATGAAAAAAAAAAAAAGAGGACTATTATCTTGGGAGGATGAGCAAAAGTGGTTTCTATTTTCTTTACTCATGTGAAGTTTTCTTCTAAGAACAAATTAGAATAAGTAATTAAAATGAAAATAAAAAATGTTCTTATAACAAATGGTAACTATAAGAAAATTTAGAACCAGAGTTAATCCTACCAATCTTACCTGTAATTGCTATCGACACTTTTGCATACAGTCTACACATTCACACACAATAGTGTTATAGCTGGGAAAACAAAACTAGAATTAAAACGCTTTTAAAAACTTACTTTGTCATCCATTGAATTTTAAGATCTCGTAATGCTTCAGTAAACTCTTCTTTTAAATCTTTCTCTTTTTCTGAATCTTTTTCCTTATCTTTGCTGCCATTCTTTGTCTTTGTTGGTGGAGGAATTAAGTAGTAATGAACAGGGATTACATCCTGTGAATGTAGAGAGATTCTAAGATTAATATGGTTCATTTTATAGATTTTAAAATCATCTTCAACAGCAGAATACAAGATGAGTATCCTTTATCTGAAATGCCTGGGATGACAAGTGTTCTGAATTTCAGATTTGTTTGATTATTTCTAAGCAGACAGGGTATTGCCATGTTGCCATTTTCCTGCCTCAGTTGCTGAGTAACTGAACTACAGATGTACGTCACTGTGCCTGGTTTTTAAGTGCGGACTGGGAACCAAATCCTGGCCTCCCATATGGCCTCAGCTTGCTGAGTACCAGCATCAACCAATGCACTCTACTGCGGCTACTTTGATTTTTCCCCCTGATTTTAAAATATCTGTAAATACATAATGAGGTACCTTGGAGATATAACCCATGTCTAAATACAAAACTAATTTGTTTTATATATACCTTCTATACATAGCCTAAAGTAATTTCATGCTATTTTTGTATTACAGCATTTGGACTGTGATCTGTCACATGAGGTCAGATGTGTCATCTTCCACTTTTAGTATTATGTTGGTGCTCAAAAAGTTTCAAATTTTAAAGCATTCTCAATTTTTGGACTAGGGAAGCTCAACCTGTAAAATGGAAAGTGGTCTGTATCTGAGGCACTACATTGTATTCCAAATTCTAAGGGTATATAAAAAATTCCAATTCTGGATCACAGTAGTTTTCTTTCCAACTTTAAGATACTGATGCATGGGAACCAGCAGTTAGCGTAATGGCTATGTTGCTGGACTCCCACGTAGTCGATTGCGGTTCGCGTCTCGGACCTGGTGGCTTACAACTCACGCCGGGCGCGTGTGTGTGCGTGCCCAAGATCCCGAGAGGAGAATGGAGGAGAAGGGATTGCGGCGTGACCATCCCCCCTGGGGGGTGATTTCTCGCTTTCTGTCTCTCTGTCTCTCTCTGTCTGTCTGGCGAGTGCACGCGCACTATAGCGAAAAACCTCTCAAAAAAAAAAAAAAAAAAAAAAAAAAAAAAAGATACTGATGCATCTGGGGCCAGCAGGTGGCGTGGTGGTTAAGGAGCTGGAATCCCTCATGTCTGAATGCAGTTAGATTCCTGGACCTGGCAGCTTGCTTTCTCAATTTCCCTTTCTCTCTCTGGTCAAATTTAAAAAATAATGATGATAACAAATAAAATTATTTTTTTAAAAGATACTGATGCAACTAATACCCTTTAAAAATAAATTGGATAAGACTAAAATTTTTTCCATTTGAGTGTATTTGGTATTCCTAGCTTTACCTGTCAGACAAAAGTACATTGACTTGTCACTTTATATATCTGAGAAGGGAGGGTGACAAGTTAAAACTAACAACACAGGGTCAGCCAGTGACATGGTGGCTAAGGCAGCTGGATCCCACAAGACTGAGTGCAACCGAGTTCCAGACCCAGTGGCTTGAAAAGCATACTGGGCTGGTGCGTGTGTGGGCATATCCAAAATGGAGTAGAGGAAACTGTGGCATGTCCATGCCTAGAGTGCTCACTTGCTCAGTCTCTCTCTCTCTCCTCCTGGTGAATGTACATGCCCTACAGCAAAAACTAAATGTATAAGAAAATTTTTAAAGATGAGAAAAACCCCTCTTTTTCTAGGTAAATTTATGAAGACATTTTGTCTTGAGTTCAACAACAGGACTGACCGAGCCAAGTGCTCTAACAGGTGAAGAACAGAGAAAATAAGGCCCTATCTTGCCTTTCCCAACATATATTCTAATTGAGGACATTAAAAATAAACATACAAAACAATTTTTGATAGTGACACGATATGAAGAAAATTGAACAGAATAAAGAGTTGACTACTGGGTTGGAAAGCAATGCTCACAAAGTTGTTAGGGAAAACCACTCAGAAGTGGCTTCAGATAATATCTGATCTAAATGAATCTGAATGACCTAAATTAAAGAATTTAAGTGAGCCTAAATAATCTAACTAAAGAGAGGAAGCAGCCCATGCAGTCCAGGATGTATGGATGTAAATGTATGAAGACAGAAGATGAGCAAGTGCAAAAACCTGAGCCTCCTCTGCGGTGAGCAGAGCTGTATGCGTTGAGCAGTGAACAGCAGTTGTATTAAGTAGGGCTAGAGAGAATATAGTAAAACATCTAAAACCAAACAAACCAAAACAGAGATTTTTATTCTAACTGCCAAACGATGAAAGTGTCTTATGCAAGGCAGTGATATGATTAGGTTTTTCTTCAATGATGTGGATCTTTTATTGATTAAAATGTTTGATTTCTTCCCTAAGTTTTGATGCTATTTGGATAATGAATATAGAGGGCAGAAGCAGAGTGAGGAAAACAAATGAGGAAGCAAGCACAGGAATCCTTACACCGTCTTAGACTGAACAACAGGCAGCAGATATGGAAGGAAATGAACAGAATAGAGATCTTTGAAAGTGGAACCATCATTGCTTGCTAATGATGTTCAAAACTGTGGGGTGAGTCAGACCAGCTATGAACAGGGAGTGTGATGGGGAGAACAGGCCCTGGACTTGGGGCTCTGTGAGTGAGAAAGACAGAAAGCAAAAATCTGTGGTCAAGGCAGCCTTGAGGAAAAACCACCTGAAGAAAGAGGGAATAACCAGCTGACTGATGGCTGATGGAGAGGTGCTGTGGAATGGGAAGGAATAAACGGGAGTGCTGAAACTGCTGAGGGCTGAGGAGCATAGTTAAGTGGACAGTGGAAGTAAAGGACAATGGTGGAAGAGATGGAGAGAGAGTGACAACCTCTCAAGTCTGGGGTTCTACTGAAAAGTTTTGTATTGAAGAGAGCAGAGAAATGGCTTGAAATTACATCTATCTTATTAGTATATAAGTCTTTACTTAGGAAAAGTTAAGCATTATTTGAGGGACGAAACCACATCATACACCTGCTAGATTTGTTTATGGCATAAGTGGGTGCCCGTAATTAAATCACTATTTATAAATCAGTTCTCCAATTCTATCTCCAGGGTTATATTAAAAATGCTACTAAATCAAAATCATATATTCATTTTAATTAACAAAGTTTCTAAAATTGGAACAAACTATGTCATTGAACAGCCTCATAACGCCCTAATCATTGTAATTTCAGAGAAAACTTACACAGGTTGAGTTAAAAATAATATTATAAACTCCCACCTACCTCCCCCAAAATAGGACTTTCAGGTGTGTATCCTACATGAGCTTATATGCCCAATTTAACAATGTTCACAAATTCAACTCAATTTGGGATATAAATAACACAATCAATCAAATGTTTAAACAATAGTAAGAATAAAAATAGAATTAAAAAATGACATAATCATTACAGTAAACATGAGAAACTACTGCTGCAGTTCTAATAGTATTCCAACACAAAATATTAACTATAACCTCCACAGCTCCTGTGAAGCACTGAAAACTACTTGGATGTGAGAGAACCATTCAAATCTACTAAAGTCATTCAGAGCCACTCTTCCCTGGGAGGGAAAATGGGAGGAGATCATGTGTCACAACAACTTTATCACTGAAAGCACCAAAAGACAGTTCATGACATTTATGAGGGCAGGAAGCCAGAGCCTATCAACGACAGCTGACATGACATATAACTACTGGTTGGTTGCTCCGGTCCCTACACTCATACTTCTCCTCTCCTTCTTGAGGTTCAATATCCTGGGAGGGCAATGCCTGGGGAAATTGGGGGTTGCAAAAATAAGGGGCTGCAAAATCTGAGCTGATTATCTAGTACTAAATTCTTACAAAAACAGACTTCTTTGGTGTCATCTGATAGTACAGATAACGTTACCACCTGAGAGTTAAAGGTCTAAGTAGTCTCTAACATTTACTTTCTACTACCATATAGTTCTATTCTCTTTAAAATAAAGCTTCTTTATCATCTGGTGTGCTAGTAAGTGAATGACATGTGCCCGACAGTACCCATTCATTCTAGCATCAGTATTGTCCTCCTTCCATTTTCCATGTTACTTCATCCTATGTGAGAGAGGTATGACACTTCTGGGTAGGAAGCCTATGTGTTGCTGAGATCAGGCATTTGCTATTATTGTTTTAATACAGGAGAAACAAAAATTGAACTGAACTTAAAATGAGCACTCCATTAAAGTCATAACAAACAATTCTAACAAAGACCTACAAAAATAGAAGACTGTACCATAGCAATCTTACAATACCATAAAGCACAAAAGAGGCAAGGGAAATTTCTGACAAATGATATTTAAAAAAATTCAGATTTTACAACCAGCAATTTAAATACATCAAATTAGCAGTTATAAACACTAGTACACACCTACGGACTATTTCAGAACAGAAATTTTTAACTCAAAATTATGAACCTAGTAGTTTTAATTTCTAATCAAAAGAAAAACAACAATATCTATGCTTTATCATGGTCATTTGTTCTTTTTGTTGATACATTTTTTTCAACTCACTTCTCAAGTGATTAACATACAATCAATTTAAAAGAAATAATTTTGTACCTTAAGTCTTGAGAAGTCTTTACTGTGGTATAGAAAGATAGTCAAGAAAAATCTTGAGAGCAAAAATGGTATTAAGTGTTCTCTATAGATGTACTTAACAGTACATTTTTAAAAAGTGTGTCATTTGAACTACTCACAAAATATTTCAATAGCACTTGAATCGAACAATATTACCCACCGAACAAGTAACTACTCTTTAGCCAAAATAAACCGTTTAATTTTTGGTTCAAAAATTGTAATTTCTTTATCTCTTAAATTAGTAATAACTGTAAACCCAAAATTTCAAAGCTTTACAAGAACTAGTCTGAAGATTTATATATTTGAGTGGTCTTTATGATGTATTAAAATTCACTTTATCATTTCATATTACAACAAACTTTTAAGAGAGATAGTATCTTTTCAAATCAAGTCACTGAAACTCAATGGACAATCCATTGAGAATTACGTACAAAATGCTAGTTGGCATTTTCATCAACCAATACACTATATAAAATCAATACATTTTTCTCTGTAATGTAATGATAAAAATTCTAATACAGGTTATTTTAAAAGTAAGTACTTTACAAGTTAGGGAGGAACGGGTAGAGGTCACTTTAGCTACCCAGCTATTTCTACAAAGCTTTACTAACCAACACGTAATAATAACCTATTTATTTGACACTTTCCTACCTCATAAAACCTAATCAAACAAAATCCACCAAAACTCCCCAAAAGCTGACCAAAATATATAATCAGAAGGAAAACATGGGCTATTAATCTAGTGATCTGCACTTTCTTTTCTTAATGGGTTTTTAAAGTACCTTTTTCTTGTTCTCTAAAGCAGTGGCTTTCAAATTATTTTCATGACAACCCAAAGAAATACACATCTATACATAAAGTGAGCTAGTTTTATGAGTCCAATGAACCAACATTTCTAATTTTGTTGTTTTCTTTTTGACACTGGTTATGTTCTATTAAGTGAATTTACATAGTTCCCAATGAGTTAAGAAGGTCAATTACATCCTTTATCTGGAAAGATGATTTCTAGCAGCATATCTTGTTTGAACTAAGTATTTATCATTACATAATAATATGGATGTTTCAGAAGATATCTTTGTTATCAATCTTGAACCATAAAGTTATCTCTTGTTTATACCTTAACACACTGCTGATGTTCTCACTGCAGCACTCCCTAATTGAAGGAAAGGGATCACTAACATGCTAAATGATGCCAACAGGTCTTCACCAGTGAGCTCATCAAATATGTATCCCTTTGTCTAAAATACATTTGAAGTAAAAATTTCTTTTCTAAGTTAAATTTGGCTCTAGCCATCAAAGGTTGCCTGATAAGCTGGCAGGGAAGTTGCTCAGACCACTTACTAGTTATGGTCTTAAAATGTGTTCATGCGGTCTGCTAGTGTAACTTTAATTTTTGGTCAGCAGTCCTCATTTCTGCTCCTCCTATGTCCATTGCTCTTTTGGTCTCTGCCTTTCCAGAACTAGGATAGATGTGAGAGCAGAGAATAAATTTCACTTTCAAAAGCTGAAATATGTTATTAATCAAATCACCTAATTTAAAAATGCTTTTAGACCTTAAGAGTAACTAAGCACCTTGGCCTATAAGGCTTAAAAAAAAAAAAAAACCACATTCATCTCTCTATAGAAATTTAGATATGCAAAATTTCAAATGCTATTATTTGGTACCATATCTATAGTAAAAAATGAACAGCATTTTCATTTCCATTTTTCTATGCACATATAAAACAGAGGTCCTTCCAGGAATTTATGGCTCAAAAAAAAAAAAAAAAAAACCTTCAGAAAAGTAGTATGTCAACAGTGCTTGTAGGTATAGCTAAGAGTACTACACTTGTAAAGAAAGGAAACTAAGGGAGAGATCATAAAAAGATTTGTAAAGTGACAGTAAAAAGTTTAGCTAATATTCAAATAAGGCTGTAAGACATCTTTTTAAGAACTGACAATCAGTACCTTTTTAAATTTTCCTTGTCGTTTTGCTGCAGACTGCCCCTGGGAGTTAGAACGACATTCTGTAAGAAAACATGCACAATCTACACGGGATGGAGACACACCTCTGTCTATTTTCTTCCAGTTTACATTCTGTTTGTGTCCCAGGACTTAGAAGAGTCAGGTCTGTGATCCGAATGGCATGCTTTTAAAGAAAGCAACAGTGCCAATTTTTTTTTTTTTTAAATAAAAATGTTCTCAAATTTGTTATTCTGAGGGCAAATATTTTTCGACTTTCTATTAAAAAAATTCAGAATATCAAAATACATTAGTTATAAAAACAAACTTAAAAACATTAAATTTGGCTAAGGGTCTACAGTGTGATTTTTAAAGGATGTTACGACAATCACACAGCATGTGTATTCCTGAAAAAAGCCTAATGCAAAGTTGCTGTGAAAGTCAAAGTGAAGTAAAATTTAGCGGTTAGTTACCTTCCCAACTACTGAAAACATTAAAAAATGAAAAACTGCCAAGGAAAGAGTAAACAAACAAATAATGGAAATTATAATGTACCCAATAGCTTTAGGCTATTGGTCTCTCCCAGAAAGTTTACCTTGATTAATAATAATTATAGTTAATCCCACAAGTTTATATTTTATAACTGCTTCTGAAATAATATAACCAGGAAGTAGTAACTATTTCCAAATCGCTAAAAGCACACTTTCACTAATAATGCTTTTCTGTTATACTCCTCAAAGGAAGCAGACTCTTCAGAAGAGTCATCTGTCATCCAGGTGACATATTCGGAGCTTGAAGTCTCATAGCTAAAACAGTTATACTTTCGTGAAACGAAATCTACCAAAAAACAAAAAACAAAACAAAACCAAAAAACCCTACAAAAACATATCTACCAGGATTTCTTAAATCAGTGCATGTATGAATTTGAAAACCATTAACTAGTGACTTGCTTCAAATTATAAAGAGTAATGTAGTGTGTAAGTGCTATACACTGAAATGAAACCCAAGAAGTGACAGGGTAAGCAATATTTTCTAGGCACAAAATTCTCAAATTATGCTTCAGGAACAGTAAATAAACAGCCTTTGGTTCAACAGTGTCAAGAAATACCATTTTTAAGATGTATAAGATCTACTCTCTTGATAACAACATCTATAGATTCCAGCACTGGATGGCAGACTTAGCTTTCTAAGAAGTAGTAATGCAAAACTGTAAGAATGACAACTTTTACTGAAGGGACATGACAAAAGGTGATAGATCTATATAAACACCATTCTCATGCTAAATTTGTAATGGAAACACAGATGGAAAAAACTAAAGCAGGTACCTATAAAAATGTAACATTTATTGCTAAACTACAACAGGGGAAAAATGTTTCTAACAAAAAGCATAATTTTGAACCTACAAAATAAAAGGCAAGATCAAAGGAAATCTCATATTGCTGTACTTTAGTTTTGCAAAATTCCAAGAGAAAGTTTTGCACAAGTGTGGAAAGTACCATTCATTAGTAACAACTGTACTGACTGGTTTTTGGAAGCAACCCAAGAAAATCTGATTTATTATCGTACATGTAATGGCTAAAATTCTGTAACATGCTTTAATTTTAAACATTCCATTTACTTAAGCCAAGTTTGATTTGGATCTACATGTTTCAGAGGAAGCTCACGTACATTAGTCGTGTGAGGTAGGGCAGGTACAGGGCCCCAGTACTTAGGTTTGTGAAAAAGAACTAAGTATTTTTTTAAGATGATATATTTTAAGAGACATCCATCCACAAATTAATTGACCTTCACTAGCAACTTGAAGAAAAAACTATTACAATGTTTTTCCAGGGTATCTTCTCTTTTACTCAGTAGTCATCATCTTTAAATAAACGGAAATTATAGAATAGATCATTTCGGTGTATAAAAACTAATACTTACAGCTTTCTTCCCCAGTTCAGTCTTTGACAGTGTTAAGGATCCTGCAAGGTAGCATCCAGGTCCTGCACCTTTAGGTATTCTAGTAAGAAAGGTCAAATAGAAAAACAAACAACAAAACAACAAAAGAGAAAGTTTCACAAAGATAATTAAGGGGTAAAGCACCAAAAAAAATTTATATCAAAATAATTCCCACTGCTATAATTGCAAAAATTAAAAGGAAAAAAATAACCTCAGCCTAAAGTGATAAAAGACAACAGACTACACATTTAGCTTAATGTAATGAACTTACATTAAAAAGACAACAGTGTATAGGCATATAATGGATATTAAATATAAGCAACGTTATGACTTACTTATCATCAGGCAAGGAAGTAACAAAGAATGGCTGGTTGTATTTGGGTGGTAACGTCAAATTGCTTGATTTCTTCTTTCCTAGAAGTGCAAGGCTATGATTTTCATGAATATCTAAGCTCAAAGTATTAGACAACCTATGAGAAACAATAAATGGAAGATCTTTAAGACGGTCCAAATCACTGATTTGTTCATGACGAATCTGTAGTCGAATTGTATAATCTCCTTTCTCCAGTTTCAAAGAATACTAAAAAAGAAAAACAACATTTGGGAAAAGAAAGTTTAACAAAGTAAACTGGAATCACACTTAGGATAAAGAGGCACAGTTACCATTTACAGATCTACTTAAATACGTCAGGTACAGTGCGAGTTACTATACACCCACTGACAAAATCCTAGTGTGCTGGTGAGCAGACAGGACCAGGGTCATAAGTGACTTGCCCAAAGTCAGAGTCAAGTATATGTGAGCTGAAGTCAGGTCTTAATCCAAAAACCCTCATTTGTTACTCAACAACAGAATAATCCCATATTCTTAGCAAAAATCAGTGTCAAGACCAATCCCCAGAGGCATGTACAAAATAACAAAATTGAAAGCTATACACTATCTAGGGCAAATACACACACACACAGTGTATACACGTGACTTCTGGCCATCTTTATATAATAACCAGAATGTCATACCCCTTAATCATAGACATGAAAAACAGGAGGCCAGTAGACATTAAAGAATACAAATCTACCACACTGCAACTAGTTAGTGTGTTGGAAAGGATGGGATGCTGTGTTTAGCTACCAGCAGTTTCTTCTGAGCACACTGAAAGAGTAACCAAAGCAGTGGCACCACAGCAAACAGTCGGTGCTGCAGTGTGAGTGCTGCTTGCTTTGACGAAACAAAGACGATAATTCCTTGAAAGACTAACTAAAAAACAGAAAACTCCATAATTTTCATCATTCAGTATAAAACTATACATGTTACAGGAAATATCTAATTTCTTTGTAACAATATTTTATTCACTAAAAATATTCTTACCACTTATCTAATTAAAAGGTGTTTTTCCTTTAGCATGTTGGCACAGGGCCCGGCACAGAGTCAGGGCTCAATGTGTAGCTGTCCCTCACAGAAGTGTGGGAGCACCACAGACCTCAGGCACATGGCCATGGCTGCAGTGCTCTCCCTAGCCAGTCAGGTCCAGCGCTCACGTGGCCATTTGTTTCCCACCTTCTGATGGGGCAAGCAGTGCTCAAGGAAGAAATACCACAAACAGAGCCATGCTGGCCAGTGTCACAAGCATCATCTTTGTCCTGTTTTACCTCAAATCCTTCCTCCCAAACTGATGCACTTCAGTAAGTAATACACAGACCTTGGAATCAGAACCTTCCCACGAACAGCTCTTTAAAAATATTCAAATATTTTCATCTTCTACCTTGAGAATTCAAGAAACAGATAGGGACTACCAAATACAGTTTCCTGAGTCCTGGCATCATGTCTGCTCCCAGTATTCTTACCAATAAATGCTAATTTCATGCCTTCCTCATGTTTCTAACCTAAGGCAGCTCCCAACTCCAGTAAACCAGGAGTGTCATCTTTGTCCTGTTTTGCCTCAAATCCTGATTAAATTCAACTGCATGGCAGAAAAGAGGTCACAGTTTGTTCTTCAAAAACTCCAATAAGCAATGGAGTTTCTCCTGGTTGATAAAAGTAATAAATGCAAAACTATGTGTTTGTTTTTGTTTTTAAATGAACATTGCCCTAACAAGAAATCAGGGTTTCAATTAGCTCAGGAAGCAGCTGTTAATTCTATTATAAAAATCACCAACAGTCTTATACCTGATGTGGATAGGCATCGCCTGAACCCATTTGCCTTTTGTTCTGGTCGAAGATAATCCACAGCTGGCTGTCAAATTCTGATTCATATAGTAATTCACAAAGTAGTGGGCAACTTGGAGTTACTTCCCCACTCTTGGGCTATAAAAAAATAAAAATTATTACATGGCTCACATATAATTCCTAATACATATTTTTAATATTACTGACATGAGAGCTTTTTCATTAAAAAAATTAAAAATACTTTCTGTGGTAAAAAAAATTTTAAATGCAAAACATCTAGTATTCTGGCACAAAAAAGGCACTTCTCTTTTACATACTTTTAAAAATATAATACTATATCCCCTAATAAAATTATATGTATGTTCAGTACATCTAAAACGTTATAAAACTGAAATCTAATAAATCCCCTAATAAAATTATATGTCTGTTCAGTACATCTAATACGTTATAAAATTGAAATCTAATAATAGTGGAATCAATCACCTTCCTGATGTTTTAAAACCAAATTCCTATTATGTTTCACTGTCACTTTGGACCTATGAAACTCTTTACTTCATTCCAGTTCATTTTTTTTTTTCTTAAGGATTTTTGCCATAGGGCTCCTATACTTGCTTAAGAGAGCCCAGAGAAAGAAACAGAGAGGGAAGGAAAGTTGAGAAATCCACGACACAATCCCTCTACTCCATTCTCTTCTTGGGATTGTGGGCAAGCACACGATAGGTGCCTAGTATATTTTTCAAGCTGCCAGGCTTGGAACTCAAACAGCAGAGCTGGTCATGTGGAATCCAGCACCTTAACCAGTAGGCCACCTGCTGGTCCAGTCTCAGTTAAATTTTGCTCTCATTTCCACCCAGGAACTGGTTTGATCTTCCACTGTCTGAACCTGCTTCACAGAATGTAGGCAGGCCCAGGACTACGACTGAAAGTAGGAGGCATTTCTAGAAATGTAGCTGCCCCTGGTTCAGAGGGGATCACTGCATAGCTCCTGGTGATGGTAAAGACTACGGGTCAGAGGCAGGTTGTCACTAAACTATACTATATGACTTCATACCTGAATGGTATCCTGATGGTTACAAATCATGACTGCCTAAAGCACAATTCCAAATTAACCAGCGCTAATTACTTGATGCCATTTCTCTACACATAGCATATACGCTGTCCTTTCATTTTTGATCTTATAATTCATAAACAAAACACAAAGTCTATCGTAAGGATGGACGTTTTTATGGAGACACTCACTTGATGAAAGCTGTATGTCAGGACCATCTCATAAAGTTGACGATTATTTGGCAAAACATCTCTTGATCCTAATGGTTTCGTTTTGGCACTCACTGGGCTATAATGAGGCAATCGCATGATTAAGAATTCATATAATGAAATGAACAAGAAGCAACAAGATTTATAATAGATTATAAAAAAATGACCTGCATATTCCTGAAAACTGTCCTTTTCAGTATACTTTGTAATACTTTAGTCATTAACTTATATAAGCCTTAATTGACTAAATCAATACATAGTTTAAGTTTGCAATAAACACTATAAAGTTTCTTTTTTCATGAAAAAACACATTTTGAAATGTTGACAATAGTTCTTAACACAACCAGATCCCAACACTAGGGTGACAATACTGAAAGATATTGCTGACAGTACTGAAAGATACATTTTAATCAGAACTCTCCTGTCCAAATTGATGGCGGAGCCACACATACATAGTACAGGCCACACCAGGCCCCGTGTGCTGCTCAGCACACACCAAAGGCCACTCGGTGCTAATACTGGCTGAGGAAACAGTTAAGTACGTTACTCTGAAGTAAGTTACTAAGCTTCAGATTGGACAAAGGAGAACACTGAGATTAAGATAATTTTTAATGTAATTAAAGATGTCAGTAAAATGTAAATTTTGTTCCAATTTTTGATTATTTAAAGAAAAACCTTAAGGTAATATGGGCTGGATATACCTTCCAAAGTTGGAGTTTTTTTTTTTTTGCTGTAGGGCATGTGTACTCACCAGAGAGAGACTGAGAGACAGAGGGAAAGTGAAAAATCACCTCCCAGGGGAACGTCACCAGCAATCCCTCCTCCTCAACTTTCCTCTAGGGATTTTGGGCATGAACACATACGTGCGTGGTGTGATTTCCACCAGGTCCAGGACTTAAATCGTGTTTGGCTATGTGGGGAGCCTGGTGCCTTAACCACAATGCCACCTAACTAGTCAGAGGTTTTAATTTTTATTGATAATTCTACCAGGTTGTCAGAAAAGTCATGATGTATTTGTCCTATGTTTATCAAAGGTCATTTATTTATATAAAAAACAAAGGTCAATCAATGACATACTGCCCATTTTGTATGAGAACCTTTTGCCATCTTTCAGTGAACTTCCTAACTCTTTGTTCAGGGAGGGACCTGTCTTTATCAGCGAGAAATTGAACAAGTTTAACGTTATACCATGGGAGCTCTGAGGGGAGAGAGAAACAAGTGCAAGTCTGATGGCACAAGGTCAGGCGAGTATAGTGAGTGTGGCAACACATCTTATCTAAGCTCCAATAATTTTATGGTTGATCAGACTTGTGTGTGGTCTCACGCTGTCATGATGGAACACAACTCCTTTACAATCAATAAGCTCTGGATGTTTCTGGATGATGAATTCATTCAAACTGTCCAATTGTCTGCAGTACACATGCAAACTGATTGTTTGGTTCCTTGGTAGGAGCTTGAAAAATACCTTTAAAATTCTACCACACTGAGAGCAAAACCTTCCTCTGATGAATGTCTGCTTCTGATGTTGTCTGAGGCAAATCATGATCTGCAACAAGACCGTTTGCACAACACACTGTTGTAAACAATCCACTTCTAATCACCAGTTATCAGTTGTTTCAAAAAAGGATCATTTTCCTCACGTTTAATGAGCATATTGCAGATGTTTATAGATGCCATCAAATGAACTTTGAGCTCAGGAGGAATCCAAATACAGAGCTTGCTTACGTATCAGTTTCTTCAGGTGGTCATGAATACCTGAATGATAAATGTTCAATGTTTCTGCAATCTCTCATGTCATATAACATGGATTTGACTTGATTAATCCCTTTATTTTGTCATCATCAACTTCAGTGGGGCTCTCTAAGAAGTTTTGTTGAGATAAAAAGAATCACTAGCACAGTATTTCCTAAACCGTCTTTGGTTCTTGTAGGGCACTGTCACATAAACTTCATGCGACACTTGAGAAGCTTGACACGTGTTCTTCCTTTTACAGAAGTCAAACAGTAAAATATGACGAAAATGCAGTTTGGTCTTCCCTCTTCAACTTGTAAAATCTCCAAAACTCAACCAAACTGTTTACTTTTTTTAGAATTAAGCTAGCACTGTCAGCTGCAGAATGACATAGCAATAACATATATGCAAATGACGCTAGTACTTCCAAAAATGAACTAGTGTCACCTGTTGTAAAAGTGCAACATGTTGTAACTTTTCTGACAATCCAATGGAAGGCATGACTGTATATGATTGTAACTCCAAGTGATTATTTGCATGCCCTTATTGCCAGGCTTCATGCTGATGTGAGTTAAGGTCACATTAAACACACACCAGGACTCTGTAACACAGTGAGAGTGTGAATGTAGCTGGGTGCCCTGCTCTCAGAGTAAAAGCTGCTGGGGCACGCAGAGACAACTGAAGCTTCTACTACTCGACACACTTTCCCAGGGCTATGGTTTCTGAGAATGACTGGATAAGGAGTCACAATATCTGAGTCACAAGACAATATCTAAGAAAATGTTAACTTGTTATTTTACAACCAGAAATATAAAGGTTAATACCCACTGATCCTAACTAGTCGTGGCTGGAGTCACTTACCCTCTATCCCTAAGCTTGTGGGCTGCTCAATGGGACAGTGAGGGGAGAAACTGCTGCCACGGATGCCTCCGGAGGCGTCCTGGGCTCAAAGCAGGACAGTGAATTCACATCTTCAGCATTAAGATGTAGTTAAAGAATAATTAACCCCTTTTACAGAACGTAAGAGATACCCACGATCAATATTTAATATCTGCAGCCCCAAAAGAAAGGAATGGTACCGTAGTGTCTGGACCCAGCTCTTCAAAGTTATGCAGGGAGCTAGATCTTCGTATTTCAAGGAGGACTGAACGTCGAAACGGTTGATTCCCTCTGATGCATGCTACAAAGGAGATTTATCAAATTATAGTTTCTCAAACTTAAAGGAATATAAATAACATTTAGTACCAAATTAAATACGTCTAATAAAAAGTTTACAAATACCAAAGAGAAAAACTACCTTTTCAGAACAAGTAATTTCCCCCATTAAAGCTTAAATCTAACCAATAAAATTATTTTTCAAATTGACATTAAAAATTAGAGAAATGTCGGGACCAGCAGTTGGCATAATGGCTATGTCGCTGGACTCCCATGTAGTTTACCGTGGTTCGAGTCCCAGACCCAGAGGCTTAAACTCACGCTGGGCGCGTGTGCTTGCGTGCCCAAGATCCCGAGAGGAGAATGGATTGCGGTGTGGTCATCCCCCCCGGGGGTGATTTCTCTCTTTCTGTCTCTTTCTGGTGAGCACAAATGCCCTATAGCAAAAACCTCTCCATTAAAAAAAAAAAAAAAAAAAAAAAAAAATTAGAGAAATGTCAATGAACCTACAATGTTTAACTGAGGAGCAGTACACACAATTCCATGGAAGGAAACAGTGTAATCGATGTTGACATCACTGAGACTTGCCCACCAACGAGCAATGCAAAATTCAATTGCTTTCCCACCCTGCAAAACAAAAAGAAGAGTAAACTGTAATATATATACATCTCTTTTCCTCAAATTACAGAATACAAATGCTAGCTGTTACAGATCAACTCTAAGCTTTTAAGTTTTCCTATTTGTAGCAAGAAAATTCAAAGAACTTCTATCAACTAAGTGACAAATCACAGTTGCACAGATATAGTGCAAGTACTTAAAGACACACAGCTATTTCATCAGAATCCTACACTTTTTGTCATGAAAGAGCACCTCGTGAAGGCAAATATAATGGAATGGTAAAAACCAAGGTGGAATAAAAAGTGAGGACCAAAAATAGTGAATTAGGAGTAAAGACAAGAGCAAGGATGTTACAACTTTCTAAGGCAGTGATAGATACAGTTGAGTTTTGGGCTCACAGCTGTCTGGTAACCAAAGTAAGATGGAATTATGGTCATTAACATATTTCTCCCTATTATGAAACATAAATAAGGAGCCAGTTGGTGGTGCAGTGGCCCCATGTGGGAAGGAACTGGGTTCCTGTCTTGGGACCCTCTCTGAGCCGTGGACTGGGAGGACATGCATGCACGTCCATGGCCCAGGCTAGCTGGGACTGGCACAGATTGCAGCATGGGACTTTGGTAGGGTGCCTGTCTCTCTCCTTCTGAGGAGATAAACTTTAAAAAATTTAAAAAAGAAGAAAAACAAAGAAAAGAAGAAAAACTTCTAGCACTAAGTTTTAAATGAAATGTTCTAGTAATCAGTGCATTAGAACATTTAAAAAGATAAATCAAGTAACACTAACTTGCGGAATAAAGATGAAACTATAAACATGAGAAAGAGGGGCAAGAGTACATAACCAACTGAAAACACAAAGCAGCAAGTCTGAGAAAGAGCATCATGACATTTACCCTCTGCGGAGGAAGGACCAGTCATCACTCCTAACACTACAGATAGGAATGGAGATCTGCCGCTATCTGAGGTAATTCAGACATGAAGCAAATTAATCTAGTAGATTCTGTTTTTAAAAATCAAATGTGGCCCCCTTCATTGAGCATTTATCCAAAAAAAGTTTCAGAAGGGAGCTGATGAGGTTCACACATGCAGTGACACAAAGAAAGAAAAATAAACAGAATAATTAGATGGGTCATTTAGAATAATAATGATTCTTTATAAGCTCTTATAATTTCTTGTACTTTTCAAAGAGCTTTCACTAGTATTCTCGTTTGTTCTTTGTGGAACTGGAGGTAATACACTAAGTGAATCTGAAACCACATGGTCCTAGCTGGAAAACCTATTGCTCAAGATGTGACCTGTGAAGAACAGTAGACAAGTCACGATTTAGAAAATGTGGTAGATTCTTAACAACAAGGTGTAAGAAAATAACCTAAGGATGCTGGGTAGTGGCAGAGGTAAAATGCAATGCTCTGCAAAGCTGATCACATGGGAAGGTCCCCAGTTTGCATTTGAGATCTCTCTGAATACACCAGGTGTGCTTATGATCTGAGGGTAGCTGAGAGTGGGGTAGGTGTTAGTATTAACCCTACTGGTGTGGGGGAGGGGCAACCTCATACCACAGCAGTTAAACACCATGTGTAGGGAGGCAGGCACCACACGACTGACTGTAGTTCAAATACCAACCTCAGAGGCTTGAAGAATATGGTGGGTGCTATGTGCATGTGTCTAAGATTCTGATGGGATAGCTGACCATGCCCTGCCGGAGGACTGATGCCCAGCCTCCCTGTACATCCCCCTCAAGTAAAAATAAATAAATAAAAAATTAAAAACTCTGTTATGAGTCTTGTCTGTGTCTCTCTTGCTCATGGAAGAAATAAATACACCTTTAATAATTATTACAAAAAATCAAATTCAAATACTTAGTCTTAGCCCACACCAAAAAAAAAAAATTTGCCTTAGGATTTCAGATTGCAATTAAACGTACTAGGACAGGAAAAGCTTCGGTCAGTGTGCCTTTTTCTGGAAGAGAACAAAACTTGTAGAATTCATGACTTCGATATGCTCTTTGTTTCACAAGCTGTACTGCATGCAGAACGAACTTGGCCGACACTTCAGAAGAACATGAACACACTGTAACTTCTGAAACATGAAAGAAAGAAGCAAGTTTTAAACTGAGAAGACTTAACATGGATGTGTTAAGGTCTACTTGTTTAGGGAATATATTGAGAATAAATGATATATTTAAGTGAAATCTATACATTTCCTTAAAACAAAGAATCAAGAGAACATTAATGAAGCTAGGAGAGTGGAAGACGTTCTATGGCAGATAAACAGCCTGGTATTAGGATGCACACCCACCATACCACAAATACCAGGAAACAGCAAGCTGTCCACAGACGTACACACAGCTATCCTTAGGGTAGTCTAAGATCAGATACCTTGAAATCCCTGACTTCCATCTGTTTAGTTGAAAACCAATCAATTCCTAATAAAGGAAAAAGGATTATACTTGTGGAAACCTCTATCTGTTATCATGCCTAAATCCCACTGCATCTATACTTAGGACTTCCTGAATAACCTATCCTAGACTCTCCCTCCAGGTCTGCTCCTGACTGGTTTGTTCCTAGAGGTCTGAGTATCACAAACACACATTTAGCTTGAGTCAGAAGCAGAGCTGGAGGCAAGACAAATCACTGGGCAGATCAGAGGCCTCTCTAGAGAAGAGCTGCTCTACTTCAAGGGAAGTGAAGCAAGGCTTTATCCTCCGGTTCACAAAGGCAGGGAGACACAGAGCTCTAGGAAGCACATCACAAAGAATAAAAAATCTGGTGTTATGACAAAGTTTCTAATTATCTTAAATAAAAATCACCTGTCATACATTTCTAACGCTGTTAAGTGCTCTGAGCTACTTCTATTCTAGATCATTTGATATACTTTTATTAAAAAAACAAACAATTTTCATACCGACCTAAAGAAATCATATTTAGGGAATTACAACTGCTGACATCTACCATTACATAAATTATCAAAATCAATATTAATGAACTATGGCTTTTTACTCTTTATTATGATTTGTGCATTTTATCAGAGCCTTGAGCTGTACAACTCAAAGTAGCCTATGTAAACTGTATCCTAGAACTGTTCAAATGCAGCGATTCTGACTCTACTTGCAGAAGTACTGTCAGCAGTAAAAGTCTATTTCCAATATGTTGTCTTTTTTTTTCTGAAGAGATTTTTGCTATAGTTTGCATGCGCTAACCAGAGAGACAGAGAACATGAGAAAACACCCCCCAGGAAGGATGGCTACACTATAATCCCTTCTCCTCCGTTCTCCTCTAAGGATTTTGAACATGTGCCCACATGTGCCTGACATGAGTTTCAAGCTGCCAGGTCTGCGATTCAACCATGGTGGGCCATGTCACAGTCCAGTGACATAAGCTATTATGTCACCTGGTGGTCCCTGTATTCCCAATATGGATAGCTGAGATAAAAGTAAAGGTAATTAAGAAACCTCATCTGGGAGGGAGAGTCTGGATCTGAATCCAGACTTTGAAGCCTGAGCCTTTCTACTTTATGCCACTTCCCCTTCATCTAGGTTATTTTACATATGAAAAAAGCAAAGGGTTTAGACTATTCTCTCTGAAGGCACCTCCTAGGAGAAAAGGCCCCAAAGCAGGGATCTTCTCTATGCAGCTCCCCACCTCTGCCTTGTCCTTTGAAAAGTCCTGTCCCAAGGTAGGATGTTGGTTGCTGAATGAGTCTAACTCAACTTCTGATTATCTCCAGGCTACCAATGCTGCAGTAGCTCCATTATCACCCAGTGTGCAAACTGAAAGTTTAAATTTGACCTGGTTCAAGTCACTGCTTTAATTTCTAATGCTGGGTATTTGTGACTTTGCTCTTACCCAGTTACATAAAAACAAGAAAGACTTGCATTTCCTGTGACAGTAAGTGAAAGACAGGTGGACTGCAAATAGGACAGATGATAAGACAACATGTAGACCACAAAGACAGCCAGCACTTCCAAAATCAAGCCTCATATGTGTGAATTCGGTATTTCATTTTCACTGAACTCTCAGAACAGATATACCTCTATTTAAATATAAGGACAAAAGTACATTTCTAAGTCAATGTGCAAAAGTATATTCCTAATAATGGTACCTACCCTATCTTATAGGATTCTGATGGGACCAGATAAGAAAGTCTGTGTGTCAAGTGTCTCACAGGGGCCGAGACCCAGTAAATATTCGATTATGGCTATTATAATGTAAATTGGGTGATGCTTTTTGGACCACTCACGTTTATTTCATTCCCTCACTGTACAAGAGATATGACTGCCTTCAGCCACCTTCATTCTGACATCTGAATTGTACAATTACTCAGGCTATGTAACTTGTGAAGGACGGTATGCTATACCCACAACCTTGTATACAAGAGTAAATGATTTCTCTCTCAGGACTGTAACATATCATAAACGGCACTGTTTTAGGCAAAAACTAAACCTTAAATTCCTGCAGATGCTAGGGTGTTTTATAAACTTCCAATTTACTAACAGAGCTACAAAGATAAAAGCTCTGTTTCTAAAATCCTAAAAATTTAACAGTGTGAGTTGTATAAGCAACTGCTATATTAATTAATTTGTAGTATTTTAAAAAATAATTCAAGGTATTATTCTAAGTTAAGACCCTGGACATTAAAACATTTTAAGATGATGTGATGCATGAAATAGTGCAAAACAGTACTGGTCTTAAAGTTTGGAACCTAACAGTAAATCTAGGGTGCCAAATACATATAGCATTAATTATGAGAAAAGTATGTGTTATAGATATATGAACTTGATGTAGTCTTACTAATTACAAAGATAAATGTAAAGAAAGACAGCTGGTTAAGTCAGACTATAATTTTACTTACCAGCCCAGGTTGCACCCTCAGGAACCTCAATAAAATGCCTTCGGATCTGACCAGGTTTAAAATGTACATCTGTAAAGGCTAGATCATAATGTGATGACTCATTTACTCTGAAAAATCAATAGAAATTATTAAGCGTTATACTCTGTAAAGATAGCTTTATATAAATAAGCCCACTGGCACTCTAATTTTTTTTTTAATATATGCTCATTAGAAATAAACACAGGGAATTAAAAGCTGGACAAAGCAGTATGTACAATATTATCCCACTTTTTGCAACATATTGGTAGAGATAACCTTTGGATGGCAGAGTACAGACAATTCTCCCTACTTCTCTATTTTATAATTTGTAAGATACATGTACACAAACTATTTTAAAGCTCTCTTTCTTTTTGTTAAAGAAATTCTACATTTATAGAATTTTCCAGTTACCAGAATCTAGACCATAGTGAGTCCTAGGTATTAAAATTATTGTGATTGTTACTGATACTATCTTACAGCTATGAGACTGGTCTTCAATTAAGCCCCTTTTAATAGCTTCAAAGAATCCTATGCTTGATTAAGTCACTCTGCAGTATATTCTGGATGGGAAATCACATTTTGCATGCTGTAATGATGTACAGTGAATGAACATAAACAAATAAATTAAAAAAAAAGAATCCTATGCTATAAAACAGTAAAGAAAGACAGATTGCTTTCAAAGTACTTTTTAAAGAAATCATTGAAACATTAAATTCATGTATATAACTACCTGCTATGGAGCATGAGATAAATTCTTGTCAGTACGACAAAGATTTAATACATGCCTATACTATGTAAGAGGCACTATTATCATGAGCTGGAAATATAACAATGAATAAAATACAATCCTTTGCCCTAGACAATCTAGTGGGGAAAGAAAAAGCATTAGGGACACTTAACATAATATGCTTCAGGTAGACAGGAGGTGTTAGAAAAAGAGAAAGAGTACTAGGTTCACTCAAAGGGGCCCAAGAAAGAATCCTGAGCAGGACAAATGCACTAGCTGACTCCTGAAGGTTTTATACATGACTTCGTCTGGATTGTTATTGGACTTCTAGGGAATATGGCAGAGAATTAAACTGTTCTGCAATTTTTATGTTTATGTCACTTTTAAAATTTAATCTCAAACTCATTCTATGTTTCTCATGGGCCAAGAGCCATTGCATACTTAATAAAGAAACTGTTCATTTATAACTTTCACTTGTTTCCAGCACTCTCATGACCCCAACCTCACCTTTTTCATCTACTACACAATTTGTTTTACTTATACTGTATGACCAGTCTCTATGTTAGAAAAAATAAGAAAGTACAGTCCCTGTGCCTTTGGTCAAGGCATAAATTAAATAAAAATTTCAAAATATTGGCTAAAGTCTGTCCAGAGCACGTAGAGTGCCATGAAACAAAAAGAAAAATTTCCCTTCCATCACCTGGGATGACAAGGAATATGCCTGACTGCTGAGTTCTGAGACAGGCAAGGAAGGCAAAGCAAAGGAATCGGCTCTACAAATCTCTAGGAAACTTGATGTGCTAGCATCAGAGTTGCTTAAGATATGCTGAATGGAATGATGGGGAACACTGACTGGGGCTGTAATTGTGAGGGATCATTGCTATTTAGGAAGACTGAATTTGATCCTTGGAGGTGCCACTGACACATTTTAAGCAGGAAGTACCATGACTGGATTTGAGTTCCCCAGTTCCAGGGTGGACAAGATGGAAAGGTAAGAGTGTAGAAACAAGATGACTAGAAAAGTGGAAGAGCCAGGAAAAGAGAGAGCATAATCCCAGATACAAGAGCAACCAAAATGGTAGAGGCAGGAGAAGACAGAGTGATACTGTCAAACGCTGCACAGGGATCAGGTAAGATGAAGACTAGGACGTCCTTTAAATGAACAAAGTGAAGGTCACTGGAACCCTGGCAGAGCAGTTCCAGTGGATGTGGGGCAGACCCCTGGTGAAGGCAGTTACTCTCAAAGTTAAGGAGGCTCTTCGTGGACTATGCTCATCTAATGATACACGCTGAAAAAAGAACCAAGACTAATTCCTAGTTACCTGGCTCTGGCCTAGTTATTTTATAGCAGCCCAGACTACTCCAAAGACAGCCATTACAAATGCAGACGGAACAGTGAGCTGTGAATAACCTGATACTTACTTTGCTGCTATAACGGCAGTGATTGGAACTCTGAACAGAGGACCTGCATTAGGAGACGCTATGTCATAGCCACATACCTTCAAAAAAAGTGGTAAATTTCAATATTCACAAACATTTTAAAAGAGAGAGAAAAAAAAGGTATAATCTATTTAGAGAACAAATTAAACTAAACTTAAAGGCCTAAAGCACAAGTTGCCATCAGTTTCCTGACACTGTGCCACATAATTTTAGCAAATAGCCTAAACAAAGACATGGGTAATAAGCTTGGCTGATACAGACTGGTGGGGAAGCGGGGCAAGTATAAAATGATCTGGGGCCCTCATGTGACATCGGAGGGAAAGGACAGCACAACAGAACCATGTCAATTGGGTTAGTCTCTCTCTAGCTGTCATCTGCTTAACCTGGGTTGCAGTTACCTTGAATGCTGAGAAAAGGATCTGTTAAACACCTGGTAAGTAGCTGCACAAAGTAGCTAACTGCTGAAATGGACCACAGACAAGTTGGACCAGTTGGGCAAGTAAAAAGCTCTGTTTCTTAGTAACAAAGAAATACATTGCAGATACACCTGAGATAATTTATTTTGGACTTTTAAACACGTTAAAGAGCAAAGGAATTAAGAATGAAAATACGCGAGTACCTCTGTATAATGCAACCCCTCTCGCAGGCCCCTGGGGTCCACACGGACATTTATGTGTCTACATTGATTCATGAGCTCCAAGTGGCTGGGACACTGGACCCAAGACGAATTTGATGTTAAAGCTAAATGAAGCTGAAGGGATATTTTTTCAGAGTTTTCTGGCATTAAAAAGATCAAAAAGTTAAAAATTATTATTTTCTTTTTCCTTTTCTTCCATTTACAAAAGTTCTATTTTCTCTCCAGAAAATTAGCCACTGAGTTTGGTCAGCTATAAAACACAGGAGCCATGGGCATCCAGTCAGGCTCCTCCTTATATTTTCGTCTACTTGTAATCCACTTACACTGTCATCAAACACTGCTGCAAACTTAAAACAAGGGATTTAAGTGGACATTATTCATTACTGGGGGCCAACAATGGAATCTGACCAAAATAAAGACAGTCAAACCTATAGTGACAAAGTCTTTCTGGTATATCTAACTGAGCACCCTCTGCAGTTCCCCTGGTTGCATCTACTTCCCACTCTCCAGGTGAAAGCTCCATCATATTCCCAAGAAGTAAATGTGGGAAAGAAAAGAAGCTTAATATTTTATTATCCACAGTGTAAGAAACCATAGGTCGCAGGGCTCATTCTACTGTTTTCCTCAGTAGTCAAGATGCTAACTGAACTGCCACTGTACTGGGAGCTCTTACTGCTCTAATTTTTTCCCTTAAGTCTCTGAGATTTAAAATAATCACATTGTCAGTTCATGCTTGCTCTTCAGAACATGAGCCCAAATGCCTTGCTCTGTTATAATACCATTCACTCGAGCCACAAATTGCATTCACAAGTTTCTGACTACTTCAGCTATTGTGGGCCTATTACATACCTGTGTTTTCTGGAAATGTAGGTTCAATGCCAACACCATGATCTGAAGGTGCAGCCACCTGAACAGGGTCTCGGAGGTAGATGCCACGGTTATTTCCAACAGTAACAGTGAAACCTAATTTATTAGCAAATGATGTATTCTGAACGAGGTAGTCATAGGCTTTATCAACCTAATTAAAAGAATATAAACAGTTAAGATGAAAATGGTTGGGTCAAGAAGACATTGTGTTGTAAATTATCCATCAATTTGAGTTCAACTGTGGTAAAGTACAAGCTAAGAGTCAGTTGCTATATTCATTTCTCTAAAGTACCCAGGACCCCAAATAAGGGCAATTATTTTTTCACAAAAGATCAATCTAATGTACCTCTGGAGACACTTCCCACTTCACTTCAGTAATTCTCAAGTGACCAAATTTAGGAACCAATCCATATGCCATTACAACTTACCAGTGTTTTTCCCCACTACACTTCCTTGCTTTGAATTTCCAATCTTCACATATCCTCTGTCTATTATATTTCTGTCTTAGCTCAACAGATTTGTCCTGATGACAAAATTTGTCCTCATTTTGTTTACAGTTCTATTAAGGCCATGTAATTTAGACTTTATATATACTGGATTGCTATTATAATAAACATATTATGCTAATAATGATCTATTTTTTAAACAGGAAATAATACCTGAATAATACCATGTCCTTGGGCAAATACTTCTATATTATCAGCTTTCACTGCAGTGTTTTCTAGTGCTCTTCTGACTGAATGAACTGTGTAGTCCACATTATTAGCTTTCAGACCTAGAATTTAAAAACAAGGTAGTAGTGTTAGTGAGCTGGTTGCAATTCTTTCCACATTACTATGACAACATGTAGTCTAATTTTAATGGCTTGTGTGTTTTTTTTTTTTTTTTTAAATTGCTGGAGGGCACATGTACTAGCCAGAAAGAGGACACCACTCAATGGGATATGATCACACCACAATCCTTTTTCTTCCATTTCTCTATCTTATTAGGATGTGGGACAGAGGTCTCTGGCATGTTTTTCAAGCTGTTGGAGCCAGGACCTGAACTACAGTCAGCAATGTGGGATCCAACTCTCCATGTACAATACTAAACTACTGTGGTACTGGGGCTGGCCCTGTCTTGTATTTCAACACTCATTTAGTTCTTTTTTTAAGTTGGGTTAAACAGTCAGACTTGAATTGCATCACACAAAGACTTCATTCAACAACTGCTGCATGCCCAGTACGGGCTGGCATGGAGCAGCCTGTGAAAAGGTAACAAACACACGAGGCAGACACCTACAGGCATTTGAAGGGCATTTTCTTTAAAGCAACACTAGTCAAACAATATGTTTGCTGCCAGTAGTTTTCAACTTGGTCGCATGTTACAAACACCAGGGAAACTTAAGCTAAAAAGGTATCATGACAAACCAATAAATCATAAAGTCCGAGGACTAGCTCCCACGGTCTGCTAATTATCTGAAGCTTCTCAAGTGATTCCAGGGTACAGTCAGGTTGGAAACTACCGTTCTATGGTGAGAGCATTGAGACCGCCAGCTTGTAAGCTGTGTATTACTGACTGTTGTTCGGAAGCAGAAAGCAAGTGCTACAAGTTCTTGTTCTCTTCAGAGCTTATCGGACACAAATACTTAGGGCACTGGAAGAAACAAACAGCATGGACATGGAAACATCATGCTGCTGTAAGAGCAAATTAAGGACGTTACTAATTCGGTCAGTCCAAAAAACGTGAAGGTCCATCAGGAGAACTGATAGAAGAAGTCTTACTGAATGCACAGAAGTTTGCAAGGCCAGAAAATGACAGAAAAGACGTCTAGGCAGAGAGTGGTATACCCAAAGATGGAAGCATAAGATCTTGAAACATTTGGTAAGGCTGAACAGAACTAGAGATGAGGGTAACAGTCATGTCAGGATCCATCCTAAGAGTCTGGACTCAAACTGGTAAATGATGTGGGAGAAACAGGGGCCTCTCAGTGAGTGGTATGTAAATTCTGTTTGTCTCGGCATCTCTCGAGCGGCAATGTGCATGGACCTCTTCCAAATGGGGAGACAGTGGGAGAAGGAAACCACCACAGTGGTCAGGGAAGGGGTGAACAAAAGAGGCAGAGGAGAGACAAGACTGAAGTAGGGGACACTTCGAAGGCGGGAGTGGTGGCTAACTCTGAGTCCTGGCCAATATCAATGATGCCCTATTCAATACTGAACCCAACCCATTAAGTCTTACTTCTTTACTTCCTCTTGCTCCACAGCATCCATCACCTACTAACATGTGTAAATAAGGTTTTATTTTGTTTAAAATGTCTTCCCTAACTATAATATAAACTCCACAGGGTGGTATTTTTGATGTGATAGTCACCAATTTAGCCCCAGAGCAGAATTACTGCTTGCTAGTCATTATCAGCAAATAACTGTATTTGCTGAGTGAATACATTTACACGCATTCACTATCACACACATTACTTTGTGCCAGCACATTACCAATTCCACCATGTTCTCAGCATGAGCGCCATCAAGCTGCAGTAAGGGACATCAGTGACAGGCAGCTTCCTTACCTGACAGCATCAGGGCGATGCCCCCACATGCATTGGGGGAGGACATGGACGTCCCATTCATCAGCTGAGTCCCCCTCAGTGTCCAGTTAGGAACAGAAGCGATGGCTCCACCTGGAGCACTGATGCTCACACCCAGGGCCCCGTCAGCACTACACAGAGAGCACCAGAAGTCTGCTTAGGTTGGTGAAAGGTGGATATCTGTGGCACTCTTACAAAGGCCACTCATCAAATCAATTATAGTATAATTATACAGACTATTTACAGTGGTTAGAAATTGTTATGGGAAATCAATGGAGGAAGATAGCCAGCATGGCTATTTCCCATTATGGAACATTTACTTTTTCCTTAGAGCAGACAGAAACCTGTGTATGTGTGTGTGTGTGCACGCATACATGTACACGCATCTGGGCTTATGTGTGACAGACAAAAGAGGGAAAATGAACGCCACTGTTAGATTCCTTGATGAATGCACTTCTCCCTACCTACAAGCTACATTTTTTTCTTTTTAGGTTTTTGCCATCCGATGGCATGTGCTCTCGCTGGAAAGAGAAAGGCAAGTGAGAAAACAACCCCAAGGGGGGATGGCTATGACACAACCCTTTCTCCTCTTGTGGTTTTGGGAAAGCATGCACACGTGCCCAGCATGATTTCTGAGCTCCTTGATCTGGGGCTTGAACTGTAGTTGGTTGTGAGTCCAGCACCTTAACCACCACGCCATCTACTGGCCCCTACAAACCACATTTTTCCAAAGCTCCCAAAAGACTGGTGAAATTAATTTTAGTAATATATTTTAGTTATGTATTTAGTAATGTATTTACTAATTTTAGTAATGTATTTATTTAATGGGACATATCCAAATATTATCATTTCAACATATAATTGATAGAAGTTCAAATGAGCAAGTTTACACCCTATTTTGTATAAAGTCTTCAAACCCTGGTGTGCACTTCACTCTTCTAGCACTCTCTTTTTTTTTGGAAAGGTTTTTGCTATAGGGCGCGTGCGCTCGCCAGAAAGACAGAGAGATAGAAAGCGAGAAATCACCCCCCAGGGGGGATGGCCATGCCGCAATCCCTTCTCCTCCATTCTCCTCTTGGGCACGCACGCACACATGCCCGCGTCAGTTTAAGCCACTGGGTCCAGGACTTGAACCACGGTCAGCTACATGGGAGTTCAGCAACATAGCCATTATGCTAACTGCTGGTCCCTAGCACTCTCCATTTAGGCTAACTGCATGTGACTCATGACTGCTGTACTGGTCAGCTTGAGCCTATTAGGATGGGTCAGCTGAGGGCCTCAACGAAGCAAAGTGCAATGAGTTAAAGTCCTTACAATCATGATCACACCTGTACAACACAAACTCTGTCTTTTGTCCCAAGTAAAGAAAAAAAGTAACAGCATACTAATTCCTTCTCCTTGGAAGAGTGGCCATGAATGTCTTTGACGACTGCAAGACTCTCCCTCTACCATTCTTCTTCCAACTGAGTGAACAATTTTTATTTCTCGCTGGGAACACTAGGTCAATTTAGTTTCACTTTTTATAGACAGCTGAAAGCAATGCCCATATCTTCCTCCTGGAATGGACTGATGGCATTCTTTTTAGTGAATAACTAAGACAAATATTACTAGGTATAGGTAAATTATCTGTCGACCTGTAAAGATTCACACCACATTATCAATGGACAAAAGCAAGTTATGAAGGTGTCTGAAATGCATGATTTCTCATTTACACATAGGAGAATGGCTAAAAGGATGTACATTAAAATGTCACCATATATAACAAGATCATGAGATGTAGGGTGATTTTTACTTCCTTGTTTGCACTATCTTTATGTTCACAATGAATATTAGATATTTTATAACTGGAAAAATTAATTGGGAAAAGTCATGACTTCTTTTTATTACATTTTCAAAGTTTGTTTATTTCAAACTGGAAAATAATAATAATAATAATACAGTTAAATAAAATTTTTAAAAAAAGGGGGCCAGCAGGTGGCATGGTGGTTAAAGGTTCTGGTCTCCCACATGGCTGACTGCTATACAAGTCCCAGATCTGGTGGCTTGCTTCCTCACTTTCTCTCTGTCTCTCTGTTTCTCTCTGAGATCAAAACTGGAAAAAAATAATAATAATAAAGTTAAATAAATTTTTTTAAAGTTTATTTATTTCTTCCATTAGAGAGAATGTGAGAGATGGGAGGGGAGGGAGGGAGGGAGGGAGGAAGAGAGAGACACATACCCTCAACAGGGTCCTCATGCTGCAACCCATCCCAGCCTCAGGCTGAATCACAGGCACATGTGTGCAGCTAGTGTGTACAAGGAGATCCAGGAGTGTGAACCTAGGACCCTCCCGTGTGATCTCAGCACCACAAGGCATTGCATTGAGGGACCAGCAGTTAGCGTAATGGCTATGTCGATGGACTCCCACGTAGTCGACCGCAGTTCGCGTCCCGGACCCGGTGGCTTAAAACTCACGCTGGGCGTGTGTGCGTGCGTGCCCAAGATCCCGAGAGGAGAATGGAGGAGAAGGAATTGCGGCGTGGCCATCCCCCCTGGGGGGGTGATTTCTTGCTTTCTGTCTCTCAGTCTGTCTCTGTCTTTCTGGCAAGCGCACACGCCCTATAGCAAAAACCTCTCAAAAAAAAAAAAAAAAAAAAAAAAAAGCACTGCATTTGAGAACCATAGTTGGCCAAAAGACAGGAATTCTGACTAACTGCTTCTTGCTGCTCTTTATTAATTTCCACCAGTCTCTTAAAGTAACTTATAAAGTACTTGTAGATGCTTAAATCTAAAACTGAGTTTTATGAAATATGCTTCCTTAAAATTAAAAAGAAAAAAAAAGGGTCAGTGATTTTTTGCTTCTAAATTACAATATAGAGTAAAACTTTAAAACATGTTTCTGCTGACCTTGCTCGGTGATCTCTCTGTAAGAAACATAACACACTTACCAACAAGGAAGTCAAGCAGTAGCTACATGTCCACAATAGTGCTGACAAAAAGGCAGTGTTTTTTGGACTACTAAGATTATATTCTGTTGTTGTTATCACAATTATAATAGTTATTGTGTTCAGAGAGTAGTAGTCAATGTTTTATACTTCATAACCATACTTGGTTTAAACATTTTCTAATACTTTGTCTTTACACCGATTGTAAGACAAAACTTAAAATTTCAAAATCAGTTTTAGAAGAGAATTAACGAGTTTAATAATTCTTTTACTAACTGGACATAAAGTACATAAACCTCTGCTAACTCCTGACTATATCCTCTTACTCAGTGACATGAAGGAGTTTATGGTGATTGTACACGACAAAACTTTCTGATCTACAGAGACTCACAGCCTGATGGTTTTAATAACAAATAGCTGATAATACACTACTGAAGTAAGATTTTCTTTAGAAGAAGAAATTACCTAAAGACTAGGAAGAAACCTGTAACTCACAGAATTAAATCGAACATTATTAATTTCATCTGATCCCAAACAAAATACTGTTGCCCTATAGATCCTCCCTTCTTCTCTGTCTCCTGACATCCTATCCATCCTACAAGCCCAACTCCACAAAGAGTTCAGTGACTGCTCCCACCTCTGTAGTCCCATCATCCTAAAATGCCATTTGAGCTCAGACTATAACCTGTTCATTTAGACCTTGCTCATTGTGGGCACTAAGGTATCTGCTAAACTGAATTCAAAGTCTATTCTTGGGACCAGCAGGTGGCATGGTGGTTGGGGCGCTGGACACTCCCACATGGCTGACCACGGTTCGATTCCTGGACCTGGTGGCTTGCTTTCTCATTTCCCCTCTTTCTCTCTCGCTCTCTCTCTCTGTGTTTCTCGCTGTCAAATTAAAAATAAATGAATAAACTTTAATAAATAATTATTAAAAAAAAGTCTATTCTTTTTCTTAATGAACTCTACAGAGGGAAAGGGGTGAATGAAAATGGGCTTTATACTTTGGAAGGTACCTATACCCACTGATGTCATAATAAGGATTATATATGGGACCAGCAGTTAGCGTAATGGCTATATCACTGGACTCCCATGTAGTCGACCGCAGTATGCATCCCGGACCCGGTGGCTTAAAACTCACGCTGGGCGTGTGTGCACGCGTGCGTGCTCAAGATCCCAAGAGGAGAATGGAGGAGAAAGGATTGCGGTATGGCCATCCCCCCTGGGGGGTGATTTCTCGCTTTCTGTCTCTCTCTGTCTACCTGGTGAGCGCACGCGCCCTATAGCAAAAACCTCTCCAAAAAAAAAAAAAAAAAAAAAAAAAAAGGATTATATAAATTAGGATTCAATATACCTCTTGAATATATTTGAGTTTCTGGAATTAGACAAATATAGTCCATAAAAGGTTTTGAGGATTCAAAACACATGAATTTCATTGTCAATCAGAACTTACTCACTTACGAACCTCACCCAAAACCATTTAAAGTAGGTTATAGCTTCAAAAACATAATACAGGTATGCAACCCTAAAATTGTGATACTTTACAAAGCTTAGGGCTTTTGTCTCACCAAAGTTCAAATACTGAAATAATTTAAAACAAGGCCATCGCTACTTTTTAGATAACCAAGTCCTTACACTTTTCTTTAGATCTCCATAAAAGAGGAATTATGGATATAGGCTTTAGAATTTATACTCAGAATAGTTATATAATCCATCTAATGATAAAAATCTGTATTTAATTATCTATTCCTGAGATTGCTAATTAAAATGAAAATGCTGGAAAAAAGTAAAAATAGAATCAGTAAAATTATCTGAAACTCTGTACCTCCCAACCATGTAAGTTTAACCAAGTACCTGTGGTGGTCCTATATACAACTTACACCTACCTTGGGCCCCTGGAAGACCATGTGTATTGGTTTGCAGGTAATTTCTCCCTCAGCGAATACTCAGCAACCATCATATCAGGAGAGACATAAGCACCAACACCTGTGGGACAAATTCCTTATTAACATATCCACTGTTGACCTGAATAAATTGCTTAATTTCTCTAACTAGGTCTTTCCCTTGCAAAATGGAAGGATAGGAAAGTTTACTATGTACTAGACATTATACTATGTGCTTTGGTTTTGGATATAAAAATAACTATCTTCCAGGATTATCATATGGATTAGAGATAATAATGTACCTAAAAGTGTGCATGTGTGGCTCTGTTAAGTTGCTTACTTCAGTCTACTTTAAATAGCAGTAAATTCTAGATGAGCTATTCTCTTACTACACTTGACGTTTCCAAAAGATATGGTTTACATTTTAGGTCTACAGTGCCTAGCATACAGCAGAGATACAATCACCATTTGATTACCTGTGTAATGTGCATTTTGTTTTCAGAAAACTAACCTATCACACTGGATGTAGTTCCACCTGGACAACCAACGGTAGAAAGGCATGGGCCATTATTTCCAGCACTTGAAACATAAATTATATTGTGCTTCCACACTGCTTCATTAATTACTTCACAAATTCTCCTGAAAAAGAGGTAATTAATTCCTTTGAACATATATAAAAGTGTCCCATTTCCCAAGAACTATTTACTATAAAATGAAAAACTTTCAAACATGATTTACTTTAAAAAAAAAAAAAAAAGAGTTCCAAATTGCAGAACTAAAACAGTAGCTATAAATAAGGGGTGGAATCACTCAGTAGACATTCTCAAACCATAAATGCTCTGCCTCCATTCCCAAAGATTTTTATAGCATAAAAACTTGTTCAAATATATGGTTACATAAATCCTGGCACATCCACTTTTGGTGGAACATGATATGGTGGTTTCATTTCCATCTCCTGCTTAAAACAGTCTATTCAGAAAACACCTCAGGGGATTCCCTACATACATTCATACATATATATATGGTTTCAACTAGAAATTATTTGACTGAAAGAACTAGTATCTAAAAAGTGAAGAGGAAATAAGGCAGTAGTAAGAACTTAGGAGTGATATATAAAAAGATATGGTTAGAGCTTGACAGCAAACAATGACAACAAACAACAACAAAACTTACTGAAATTAAAGAAGAGGAACCATGAAGAAGAAAGTTAATATTAAAAAAAAAAAAAAAAAAGAAAAAACAAAAAACACATAGAGCTGTCCTAAGTCCAAAGTTTGAATGTGTGAGCAAAGAGAGAATATTAGGGGAAGACTGACTTTAAAAATATGTCTAAAAAGGAGGGAAAGAAATACACTTTAGTAAATAAAGTAATGACGCAAGAGATGGGACAGGACTACTTCAAAGATGAAATAACCAGGAATGACAGGTGCATGTTACGAGGGCAGTAAAGTCAAGGTGATGAACCACATGAAACCTAATACCATTTACCTGAGAAAATTCAGTCATCTGCCAATAGCAAACTATGGGGTCGAGCTTGGTAAACATTTTCATTTCAATGGAATTTTAAAAAAATATGTATTTGTTAATTTTATTTATTATTATTATTATTCAATTTGATGAGAGAGAAAGAGGAAGCAAGCCACCAGGTTCAGGACTTGAATTGCAGTCGGCTATGTGGGAGTCCAGTGCCTCAACCACCAGGCCACTTGCCAGTCCCTCGATGGAATTTTAAATAAAGAGCTTCAAAAACCAGATACAATGTCAAACCTAAACTGATGGGAAGGGAAGTGAGGATGCCAGGAAGAGAAATGAGGATAGTATGGAGGGAACAATACAAAAATAGCAGATGGGTCCGTGGGCTGGAAATTTCAGAAAGACAGCCACAACCATAGGGATGCTTGAGATTGAGACTGCAGGTGAAGTTCAAAGACTGATATGAATAACATCAAAGACAGGATCCTGGGGATGGGGCCCAAGACCCAGTAGATATACAGTTTTCCCTTCACCACCACAACTGTTGTTTTTCATTGTGCCATTTAATCCACTCCTGAAATACTGTTACTGTTCTTCACCAGCTAAAGTTCTATAGCCAAAAACTATCAAAGAACACTCACCCAGAATTTGGCCAGTGAGTTGCTTCTCCATAGCTGTAGTTCACGAGATCACACTTATGATTTATAACTTCTATCATCTATTAAAAAGATGAAGATTCTAATTTAGGTAGCAATTTAAAGAAACAGATTAGCCAGTAAAACAAAGGTATATAATCTTATAGTTTACCAAAACATGTTCTAATTTATAAGTTACTTCCAGGCATGTGGTAGTGAACCAAAACAAAACAGCAAAAAGAGACACACAGTGAACAGTCAATAAGAAAACATGGCCAGCTGGGGCCGGCAGGTGGTGTGGTGGTTAGGGACGCTGGACTCCCACATGGCTGACCGCGGTTCGAGTCCCAGACCTGGCAACTTGCTTTCTCACTCTCTCTCTCTCCTCGCTCACTCTGTCTCTCCCTGGTCAAATTAAAATAAATAAATAAAGTTAAATAAAATAATTCTTTAAAAAAAAAGAAAACATAGCCAGCATTCCCAAAATAGACTGTTGTTAGATGGAGAGAGAAGTAGAAAAAACAGAATGGATCTTACGAGGTTCTAAATTCATTTAGAAGTTGAAGTAAAACATAATTCACATGTTAAAATGAAGTACAGAATATGAGCTGTGGTTTTAGATTCTTCTTAGGAAGCTAAAGCAAGCTGGCTAAGAGATTACTTCTTTTTTAATATCTCAAAATTGCTTGCTAGAAATGATAAATATATCTTTTTCACAAAGGTTAAGACAAAAAACTTTATAATGCTTTTTAATAAAAATAATTTAAAAATGAGTTTAATAAGCATTTTTTCTTTTTTAAACAAAGTCCTGTTTAACAAACAGTTCAATGTATTCCCAGCACTTTATAAACATCAAAATATCCAAGAAGTAGATTAATTCAGGTTGAGTATCCCTTATCTGAAAGCTTTGGGATTTCAGCTGCTTTTCAGATTTTAAAATATCTGCACATATGATGCATATCTTGGGGAGGGGATCCATGTCTAAACATGAAATTCACTTATGTTTCATACACATATTCTGAAGGTAATTTTGCACAAAATATTTTTGTACTGTAGTGTATTGCCTGTGACCTGTCACAAGGTCAGATGTGGAATTTCCCACTTACAGTATCACTTTGGTGCTGAGGACGTTTTAGATTTTGGATTTTCTAGTTACAGATGCTCAACCCTTTTCATCCCTTTTCATTTTTCTTTTCTCTTTTTTTTTTTTTTTTTTTGGGGGGGGGGAGTTGTTGTTGTTAAGATTTTTGCCATAGGGCACATGTACTACTCACTGGAAACAGAAAAGGGAAATTGAGAAATTATTCCTCAGGGGGAATGGCCTCACTGCAATTTCCTCTCCTCCATTCTCCTAAGATTTTAGGCAACACACACACACACACACACACACACACACACACGACTGGTGTGATTTTCAAGCTGCTGGGTCCAAGACTTGAAAGATGCAGATGGCCCTGTGGGATCCCACTGCCTTAACTTCCAAGCTACCTACTGACCCTTAACCTGTTTCTTTTGAATTGACAACTCACAAATACTCACAGCTCTTATGAGACCTGTGCCTGTTTCCATTGTGCTTAGTCTTGTATCACCAATCTTAATTGAAAGAATTTGAGCACCAGGAGCGACCCCATTCCGTTCAGGTTCTTCTGGAAAATGCCCAGCAGCTATACTAGCTACATGTGTCCCATGAGCTCCTGGAGGTAAAACAGAGGGGAATGACAAAATAAGCTCATAGACTAAAAGCTTTAACCACTAATTTAAATTTGTATATTACTAATCACATAAAAAATACCACCTAACCCCAGTCAAAATGGCTAAGATGAAAAAAATAGAGAATGAATGCTGGTGAGGCTGTGGTGAAAAGGGAACTCTCACACACAGTTTGTGGGAATTAGTACAGCTACTGTGGAGAACAATATGAAGGTTCTTCAAAGACCTACCAGTAGAACTACCATATCATCTAGCGGTTCCAGCCCTGGGTATCTATCGAAAGGATAGATATACACTCAGCTGGAAAAACATTTGCACATCCATGTTTACTGCAGCATTATTCACAATTGCTAAGACATGGAATCAACCCAAATGTCCAAAAATAGATGATTGGATTGAAAAAGTGTGGCACATATACACTACGGAATACTACTCAGCCATAAAAAAAACAGTAAGACCCTGCCTGGCATTTGATAGAAAGTGGATGGATATAGAGGATTTAATGCTAAGTGAAGCAAGTCAGACTATGAGAGAGAAGCACTGTATATCCCCACTTAATATATGCCAAATGTCTGCACTCTATGTCAGAAACTGAAAGGTGGAAAATATAAAAGCATGAAGAGCAACTGTGGATACTAGAGACAGTGTAAGAGGAGGGTGGCCAGTGAGGGAGCAGGAGGGAATAAGGGGGGGGGGGGGGGGCAAGATATTTAATGGACACAAAAAGAAAACATAATCTGATAAGGATAATGTGAAGAGTAGTGTGTCTGGATAATATGGAATGGATAGTGTATTCATACTTGGAAAAATCTTTTTGTATGTATAAAGATGCACAATGACTAATATAGAAAAATAAGAAAACAAAAAAAATTCTTTTATTAAAAAAACAAAAACTCTAATCCAGGTATCAAATGATATATTATCTTAAGTCTCTTCCCAGTAATTCACAAAAAAATCAAACTCCTTGAATGACATATACTATTCTGCTATAGTATATTCTACCCAGAACAAAAATTCAAGTAACAAAGAATACACTACATTCGCAATATATAACTCACAAAGAGCTTATATCCAAAAGTATAAAGTAAATTTTAAATTCAAAAGAAAAACAGAGATCCCCCCCCCCACCTCCAACCAAAAGGGATAAAACATTTAGAATGACCTCCAACTGCATTAACTACCTGAGAAACACAAATTAAAGCCACAATTCAATGCCATTATATTCCTTTAAGAATGGCTAAAATTTCAAAGGCTGACAAGAGCAAAAGTGGATGTAGCAGTATCATATGCTGCTAGCGGGAGTGAAAATTAACACAAACACAATTCCCCCTCTAACTACACATTCAACAGACATGCATGCACAGATATACTAAAGACATCCACAAGAGTCATGGCAGCATTGTTTGAAAGTTGTTAAAACAACTTTCAAGTTCCATTAATAGAGAAAGGATACAAGGCACATCAATTTATAAAACTGACAATTATATAGCAATAAATATGAATGATTTCTACACATATGAGATGAAGCTTACGAAAATAAGGTTGAAGCAAAGAAGTCATGTACAAAAGGATATATATTGAATTAATTCCATTTATATAAACTGAAAAAGGTTGAATCATGTGAAATTCCTATTTTCTCATTTATGACCTACAAAAAACATCAATGACATATGATCCAAACTAATGTGGCAACAGAAATCAGGATAGTGGTTTATTCTGGAAGGATGGAGGATAGGTTATTTACTAGGAAGAGGCATGGTTCAGGTTTTGACAATGTCTTATTTCTTGACCTTTAAATTTCTAGTTAAAAAGAAATATCCAGTTAGAGATAATTCAATGAATCACAATTTGTGAACTGTATACTGTTCTGTACATGTTATGTATCAATAAAGTAAAATATAAACGAAAGTAGGTCTTTAAGTGAAAGGTTTCCTAAAAGACACAAGAACACAGAAATACTGCACAACTGTCAGAAAAAACAATTCAAGCCCAATGGTAAGTGACAACTGGCACTGAGCCTTAATTCTTGGGGACAACAGAGTCAGAGCTGAAGGAAAAGTGAAACACATTACCCTTCAAACTTGCTCTGTTTTAGCCAACTGTTGTCATACAAAAAAATATGTACTCAGTGTTGTCAATTTTGCATTTACTTTTTTTTCCCCAACAAAAATAGGAAAGCAGCATTTTAATATTCATTTCCTCCACAAAACTCCTTATAACCTCCCATGGCAGTTAAGAGCGGGTGCTATTGGGGCCAGCAGGTGGCATGGTGGTTAAGGTGCTGGAATCCCACATGGCTGACCATGGTTCGAATCCCAGACCTGGTGGCTTGCTTTCTCACTTTCCCTTTCTCTTTATCTGGTCATATAAAAATAAAAAAAAAGAATGGCTGCTCTTAAGAGGTCTGAATGGCGACCAGCAGATGACATGGTGGTTAAGGATCTGGACTCCAGCATGGCTGATCATGGTTTGAGTCCTGGACCCGGTTGCTTGAAACTGAAGCTGGACATGCGTGCATGTATACCCAAGAGGGGAATGGACTGGGGCACTGTCATGCCTTCTAGGGGGTGATTTCTTACTTTCCCTCTGTCTCTCTCTGGGGAACACATGTGCCTATGATCACACACTGATAACTGAAGACACCAAGCATTGGTGGAAATGCGGAGCACTTGTAATTCCCACACACTACAGAGGGGCTACAGAGGGTACACCACCTTGGGAAGCAGCTAGCAAGTTTCTTCAGTTAGATACATACTTATATATATTTATACCCACCAGTTCTCTTTAATATCAGCCCCAAATAAACAACACGTACTTTCACACAGACGTGTATACAAATGTCCCCACAATCTACATATAACTCAATGGTGCACAGATAAACTGGGTGTGTCCACATTATGAAATATTACTGATCAGTAAGGAACAGACTAAAATCAGAACATAGATCAATCTCAAAACCACTATGCTGAGTGAAAGAAAAAAATACCATATTATTCTTTTTTTAAAAAATTATTTATTTATTTAATTCCATTTGTTATTATTATTATTATTATTTTTAAATTTGATCAGAGACAGGAAGAGAAAGGGAGAAAGCAAGCCACCAGGTCCAGGACTTGAACTGTGGTTGGCCATGTGGGAATCCAGCGCCCTTGACCACCATGCCACCTGCTGGCCCCGCATATTTTTTATTATTATATATAATTCTAATTCAAAAAAATCCAGAGTGACAAAGAGTTGATCAGTGGCTCCCTGGGGTGGAAGTGGAGAGGGACTAAATTCTGATAAGACAGCAAGCTTCTAGGGCAATGCATATGCTCATTATCTTGCTCATGGTGGTTTCTCAGATCTATGCTCTATGCACATTTGGTTTTCTGTACTCTAGCTACACACCAATACATTTTGGGGAGAAGGTAGTAAGGAGTTGAAGTTGTCCTACTTCATCCTCCTTTCTCTCTCCTGAGAAGTAACCACCATCCTGAAGCTGGTTTGTATAACCTTTACCTCTATGGTTTTGTATTTTCACCATATGAACATACATATCCATAAAAGCTTTATTATCCACTATGTTCTTAAATTTTACATGCTCTATTGATTTTTTTGTTAAAATATTTGATTTATACATGTATAAACTTATTCACTTGTATTGCTATTTAATATTTCATAGTACAAGTAAATTACTTTCTAGATTTTGTTAATGGTATTTAGACAGTTCCAATGTTTCTGAATTACACAGAATATTATAGTGAGGATTCTTTTACATGTTCCCCTAGAGTCATAGGTATTTTTATCAAAGGTTAATATCTGAAAGCAAAATCACTTCATAAGGTGAATTATGTTGATAGATTTCCTGATGTTGGACCATGCCTCTATTCTTGGAATAGATCTGACACGGTTATGACTTTAAAAAAACAAAAACAAAAATAAAACACAAACTTGTAGTATGTCAACTTACAATTAGGATGCCAGACCTAATTAGTCCTTTAGTTGTATCTCTAGATTAAATTCTTTATAGGGCTGCTTTGGGCTACTGGAATGCACCATCTCACTACTTTATACATTTATCTCTCATTATTAAATCTGAAACAGAATACCTCCACTTGTCACAATGGAGAGCAGGTTTCCATCATCATATATATTAACTGAGTAATTCAACATCTCAGCTGTACCAAAAGAGCCATATTCTTGGGCCTCCTTGTAATTTCTCAATACAGTAGATTTACTCAAGTCTCCATCTTCATTTGAATCAATGCAGGCTCTGTTAATTGAAAAAGAAAAATCAAGTTATAAATTTACCTATCTTTTAAAAAATCAGGTAATGTTGTTTCTCACCTATCTTCTTATCAATCTACTACTTCTACCACAATAAATACAATAACTGCCTGATTTAGACTCCTTTGCTTCAGTTTTAGCTGTACAGATTAGATACGACAGCTTACAGAGATCATTCTTTAAATTGAGCACAAAGGGCTTTAAGAACACTGTGCACGGGAACCAGCAGTTAGCGTAATGGCTATGTCGCTGGACTCTCACGTAGTAACCGCGGTTCGCGTCCCGGACCCAGTGGCTTAAAACTCACGCCGGGCGCGTGTGCGTGCGTGCCCAAGATCCCGAGAGGAGAATGGAGGAGAAGGGATTGCGGCGTGACCATCCCCCCGGGGGGTGATTTCTCGCTTTCTGTCTCTATGTCTCTGTCTGTCTGGCGAGCGCATGCGCCCTATAGCAAAAACATCTCAAAAAAAAAAAAAAAAAAAAAAAAAAGAACACTGTGCACCACCTAATGCTAGGTAGAAAACCAACTGGTCACTCAAGAAATTAGAACCAAAACTTGGCCTAGAGTTTCAGAATCATTTAGAATTGGCTCCAGGAACTCAACAGCTTACACAGGCTCCTTAAAACAAGAACTAGGTCGGGTTTTAATCCCACAGCTTTAACAACACTCTTAGGCAAAAATTTATGTTCTACAAAAAATATTTTCTATATAATTTATATTAACTTTAATGTTTTTTAAATAAATAAAACACTTCAGAATATTCTGATTAAAGCTAAATAAGTCTATTATTTAAAAGATCATGACGAGAATGCACCTAATTTAAAGGTCATTATGTTTTTAGTTGTTAGACTTCAGTTCACATCATTAAAAATAACAATTTTTTTTTTTTAAGTTTAATTTGGCAAAGGGTGCAATTCTCTCGTCAGAGACCGACAGTGAGAAAGCACCTTCTGGGGTGATGGTCAAAACACAATTCCATCTCCTCCATTTTCAGGAATTGGGGCAGGTCTGGGGCTTGGAATAGAGTCTGGCAATGTGGGAACCCAGCACTTTAGTCGCCACACCACCTGCCGGCCTCTCTCTTTTTAATGCTAGAGGGCACATGCATGAGAAGGGGAGAAAAAGGAAGGGGAGCAGCATCTCCAGTGGGGCCTGCTCACATTGCAATCCTCTTCCTTCATTTCTCCATCCTGCCAAGATCTTGGGCACACTTAATGCATGCCCAAAATGAAATTGATGGAGGTCCAAGACTCAACTGCTCTGCTGTGCTACAAGACTGGTCCTCCCAAAAGTCTTGATTACAAGCTTTAAGGAAGGAGTCCTGATTTACTACAGAAATCCTAAAACAAGCATACAGCTAAATATTTGTACTAGAACATATTCCTACTTTCATGCAGATAGTAACTCAAGAAGACACAGTAACCAACTCCAAGAGAAACATCTGCGTCTATGAGCCACTAAGAATGAAATAAAAAAATATAGATGATAAATAACTTGGTATAAATATTATTACTAGCCGTAGTAATAGAAAAAACAGCAGCAGCAGGAAGTGCTTACATTTATTGAGTGCTATGTCTAGAAACATCAAATTAAATTTTCACAAAATTCTAAATACTACTATTACCCGAATTAAATGATGAATAAAACCCAGCTTAGGTTCAAATAATGTGTGCAAGGTTATAAAACTAAGATTCTAACTCCAGGCTGAATTTGAACCACTGTACATTACACTGCCAAGTCTCAACTTCACTACACTGTCTTTACTTAAAAATCATCATCCAACTTTCCTCCTTTGCCCTTAAAATGTTTATAGGAACTGCAACGTTCATTTGAGTTGCCATCCAAATTGTCCAGCTTCAATTAGGAATGTTTCTCCATTTAAGAATGACCAGCCTGCTAATACTTTATAAAATAAATGTCTTTGAAAGAGACATAGGTATGGTTTACTGTCAAAATAAGAACTGCTAAGATGTTCAAAAGCTTTGATTACAACTACTCAAAGGCTAGTGTGGCTCTCAAACAGTTTTACTGAGTGATACTGTCACATAAACCGAAACTGAGGGTTTCACATTGTTCAGGATACATGAGAACATATTTAAAGGAATATTCTCTCTTTTATCATTTAATTTTATTCACTGTTAAAATTATTTTTTAATTTGTTATAGTACATGTGCACTATCAGAGAGAGAGAGAGAGAGAAAAGCAAGCTACCCAGTATTGGACTCGAACCACAACCAAGCATGTGGGAGTCCAGCACCTTAACTACCATGCCCTGCTGGCCCCCATAAGAACATTTTTAAATGAAGATTTATAAAATAAAGTGTACCTCCAGGTTTCACCATCATGCCATACCAAACAGTCATAGACAGGGCCAGGATCACTGTATTTTTTCTCAAAAGAATTTAGCAATTCCACCTGACTTTGAAGTTCCTCCTTGACTAGTTTACTAGTCTAAGCAATTAGAAAATAAATAAGTATTAGTACATTCTGTGCTTCTGAAGTTTTTAACACATATAATCAAAGACACAATATTGTCCAATAGCAAAATCATTTTACCCTGGAAAAAAGTAAGAAAATATCTATGTGACTCAGTCCAAATGAATGAATCAGGTATCAATTATTGTTAACATTTAAAAAAAACTTTGTTAATCTTTCATGCAGTCACTTACTCTACTTGATTTGGGCTACATGTTGGTGATGTCATTTGGTCAGGACATGTGTTAGTGATATACCTATAAGCTGTATAAGTTGTTTCCAAAAGTAACTCTAAAGAAAAAAGGCTATAAAAATAGGTTATCTGTCAATTTTTAGATTTTCATACCAGGACCATTTTCTATTTCAAATTTATTTAACCTGAATAAATAATGCAATAAAAAATAACCAAATTTTTTACAAAATTATTTGTAAAAAAAAAAATTCTTTTTCAGAATTTGTAAATACATAGAAGGATTTCATGGAGTAAGTTAAAGTTAAATTTTAATTCCATGTCTGCGAATGTAAATAAGTGCTTTAAAACAGATTACGTACAACTAAATTAATAACTGGCACTATCATGTGCTACCTGTCTCCAAAACATTTCTGTAACTAACAGGATCAACAACGGTAAGTTAAGAATTCAAATAAATAAGAAATAACAAGTTTAAATAGAGAATAATAAATTGTGAGATACAAAAACATCTGAACACTGAAGCTGAAACAATTACTGTTTTCAAAGACATCCAATAGTTAAAAAAATACATATCCCTCTAGACTCACTAAAAATTACTGTATTAAGACCCAACAAAGCCTGACAAATCATGGCACCTGGGCCAACTCTAGCCTGTGACATGGCTGTGTAAATATAGCTTTTCTAGGATAGCCATGGACGTTCAGTCATATATGGCTATGTTTTGAGGATAGAAGGGGATTGCTAAGTAGTCAAGACAGAAACGTTGAAAACATTTACTCTCCAGCCTTCTATAAAAAAAGTTAGCCACTTATAATCAAAAGCACTTGATGTTTAAAACCAATTTGCTTTCTATGAATAGTGCATAATGAGTATTATCCTAGAGCCAAGAAAAGTAGCTGCAACCCCAGGTCAGCCATTTGTTGTTAGCTGTGTGATCCTGAGCAAGTCACCAGTCCTCATGACAACCCTTGAAGGATTACACCATCAGAAACTGTGTAATAGGAGACTGTCTTGGTCAGTGGTTATCAAACTTCACTGCAAATCATCATGATTTGAAAGTCAATTAGAAGACACAGTCTACAACTCACCTCACTCATTAAATCAGAATCTAGAGGACAATGCCCAGAAATCCAAACAGTTTTTTAAAGCTCCCCAAATGATTTAAAAACAACGAACCCATTGGTACCAGTTCCACAAATCACCATCTGGGAACGAAAGAGTGTAATCCCCATGCTTGAAAATGAGAACTGTGAGATCTAATATGTTAACTGAAAAATGAAATATTTTGAGATCCCCTTTAACAAGACATGATAATAGTTGTATGCTGTTATAGACAATGTTAGGTTGAATCATACAAAGTAGCTATTTAACCATTTTTGATCTGCAGTTCATCCGCTTCATTCAAGTCTTTTTTATAACTATATACTATATCAGATTGCTCTATGTTCACCTAAATTGCAGTGGTGAAAAAACATTTCATTTCTACATGTTCTAAAAATCTTTTTATATCTCTCTTTATTCAATATTTAACATTTATATGTCCTTTGTAAATGATCAGTTACATAAACATTTTTGGTATATAAAATGTGAGAAAACAGATAATGAAATCCAGATATTCTCTTTCTACAGACTTAGTTCTATATATGTAACACCTGAAGAGACTGAAGTACGAACATTTAATTTAATAGAAAAGTATATAGTGACTTGAACAGGATGCTAAGCATACTTTAAGTAGCAGTTAGATTTCCACATAGGTGTAGGCTGGCCAATGAAAAGTTCAACTCTAGCTGTATGTTAATTAAAGCTCCTGGGGAGTTTTAAAAATATCTGCCTGCCTGCAAGGTTTTAATTCCTCTGTAGGACACAAACACTGGCAGTTTTAAAAGCTCTTCATTTAACAGCAACCAAGGTTGAAAATCACTAATACAGTTCCATTTTTTATTAAGAAATGATACACACAAGTACTGAAGTAACAGTTCAAAAGGATAAACATGAAGTTGTAGTGATCATCCCTGGGGAATAGCATTATGAAGACTTTTCATCTGTTACTTTACACACTTGTGCTGTGCAAAGTTATTATATTATATGCAATTATATTATTTTCATAACAGTCATTACTTTCATTTTATATATTGATTCAACACCACTTAATGGTGAGGATGTAGATCAATGGGAACTCTCATATACTTCCTGTGAAAATATTAATTGGTAATACTACTTCATGACCTAGCAAAAGACATATAAAAGAATGTTTAAAATAACATTGTTCTTAATAATGAAATTTGCAAATAAATTAAATAGCAGTCTGCAGAATGGATATACTGTGGTACACCTGTACTACAGAATATCATAGAGCAATGGAAATGAACTGTTACAACCTATAACAAGAATGAACAAACATGTAGAGCAAAAGAAGACACACATAAAGGAATACACAATGAATGGTTCCATTCCACAAAATTCAAAATAGGCAAAAATATCTACACAAAATTCAAAAAAGGCAAAAATATCTAAGTATTAGAAAAAAGGATGGCTATGGTTTTGGGGAGGAGGAAGAAGCAGTGATTAGGAAGAGGCATGAGTGCTTGCTTTGGCAGCACATATACTAAAATTGGAATGATACAGAGAAGATTAGCATGGCCCCTATAAAAGGATGACATGCAAATTCGTGAAGCATTCCCTATTTAAAAAAGAAAAAAAAAGGAAGAGGCATGAGAGGGATTTCCTGGTGCAGTTTATATGGGAAATTCACAACTACACAGTTATGATTTAGGTAACTAATTTAAAAGACTTTAAAAACTGATGGTTATTTATGTAAATTGACATCTGGATAAATCTTAAAGAAAAATTAGTAAAATTAACTAACTTCAGTGAAAATTTGTGAAACAACAGTTTACTGGTTCTCTTAGAACTCTGGTAATGTGGTTCTAATGAAATGTTTAAATAAAAATGACTAGCACCAACTTGAGAAGAGCCATTGTTGCCAACATCAAATTCTTCTTGTTTTCTACAGGCTTCTGCAAGGGCCACTCTGTGAACAGGGTCCCAGATTTTTTCCTTCCGTTCTTTCTGCAAAGACACAAAAATTTTACAATTAGGCTAACGGATAGTCCGTAAATCTAAATGGTTGGCTATATGTGATCTTCCTGTTACCAATTGTGATGCTACATAATTTTCATGCAGAAATTTTAAGAAGTCCTTTACAGGAGCCAGAGGGGGCATGGTGGTTAAAGCAACTGGATTCCCACATGGCTGGCTGGCCACGGTTCAAGTCCAGACCCACTGGGCTAAAAAGTCACACTGGGCATGCATGTGTGTATGTGTGCCCAAAATTCTGAGAGGAGAATGGAAAAGGGATTGCGGTGTGGCCATCCCCCTGGTGTGATTTCTCACTTTCCCTCTTTTTCCTCTCTCTGGTAAGCACATGTGCCCTATGGCAAAAATTGAAAAAGTAAGTCCTTTATAATAAAGTTAACAAAGCAATTGATTAAATACTAAAAATTGGTTAGTTTATTCAATATACCTAGGTTTTGGGAGCACAAGTTTACCAAGATATAAACAAATGTCTTTTTAAAAAAATATATCTTATCCACTCAATTTAAATTCTGTCCCATCTCCCAGAACACATACTACCTACTACCATGTCAGCAAACCTGACTGAATTTCCAATCATTTAATGAAAGAAAATATTTGGGGCCTGTACAAAATCGGGAAATGTTGTAGCCAGCTGTAAGCAAAAGGCTAGAGGAAGACTGCAGCTACACTTTCACAGGCCTCCTCGCTTTCTTAATTAGCACCCTCTTTGACTTGATAGGGTTCTGTGTTACTGATATTGACCTTAACCTTTATCCAGTGTCTTTATCCCAGACTGTCTCCCAATAGAAGTCTGTTAGTTAAAGAATCTTTCCAGTAAAATAGTCAACTAAGCTAAAGAAAAGGTTCACTTTTTTTTTTTTCTATTTGAGAGACTTTCGCTACTGAGTGTGTGTGCTTGCTGGAGAGACAGAGACAGAAAACAAGGAATCACCTCCCAGGGGGAATGGTCACACTGCAATCCCTTTACCTCTATTCTCCTCTCAGGATTTTGAGCACAAACGCACATGCACCTGGTGTGAGATTCAAATCACTAGGTCCGGGACTCAAACTGCCTTCAGTCCTGTGAGAATCCAATGCCTTATATACTACACCAACTGCTGGCCCCAGTAAGGGTTCATTTTAACTTAACCACACTGTATTTGCATGTTAATTTGTACCCGTTCAACAGAACTGATTAAATTTAATATATTGCACAAAAATGTTGTGACAGCCAGAGAGCCAATTATTTCAGAATGAACTTTTATAATAAAATAGTCTCCAATAACACTTTCTATGCATTGTTCTTCCCCACTCCCACCCCACTCCCAGCAAATGATTAGCATCTGTCATGTATGTAATATAGTAAGTAACTTCTCATGGATCACAGACCCCTGGGAAAGCAAATGTGATTAGATGAAAGGGCCCACACTTTTACCCATCAGGCTCGTTTTCAAGAATTGCATCTAGTTTTACAGTTGAAATCTTGGACTTACCTACGTCAGCAGTCTTCTAAGTAGCAACATCCACTAAAGGAGCTACTAGCCACAAATTGCTATTTAAACTTAGTTCTTAAAACAGTATGTAAAATTAAATGTTAAAATAGTACATAAAATCAAGCTTTCGATTTCTCACTAGCCACATTTCAAGTTCTCAAAAGCTACTGAAGCTAGTAGCTACCATAAAGGAGAAAGCAGATATTGAACATTTCAGTTATTCCCACCCTCACAGAAAGTTCCATTAAACAGCACCATCCTATAGCAAGCTAACTGGCAGGCTATTCACAACTCTTGTTTTTCTTTTCTTATTTTTTTAAGAGGTATTTGCCATAAGGCACATGTGCTCACTCAAGAAACAGAGAGAGAGACAGAGAGACGTGAGAAATCACCCCCTGGGAGATGGCCCCTCTCATCCATTCTCCTCTCTGGATTTTGGGCGCACACACAGCTCGGTGTGAATTTCAAGCCACTAGGTTTGGGACTCAAACTGCAGTTGGTCACATGGGAGTCCAGTACAACCACTACACCACCTGCTGGCCTCAACACAACTCTTGTTACTTCTAATGACAGATCTGTGTTTATGATACTTCAGCAGTCATAGTTCTTTCATTAATACTGAATGGATGACTAACTAAAAGAAATGTGGGACAAATTATTACAGAAATGAAGCTGATTAGAAAGTCTGGACTTCAAATCAACTCTTTAACTCTTTTCAAGTAAAAATGTCCTAAAATAAATCCAATAAAAGCCATATCCCATCTCTCAGAAAATATAAATACACGAAAATTTTAATATATTTCAGTGTAGTCAGATTCCCTAACTGTATTCATGTACCCAAGAACCATAACTCCTTTCAATGGAATGCTATCCATTGAAAGGAGTCTTTTATAAAGTAGACATTGTTTGAAAGCCAACTCACCTCCCAAATAAATAAGGATTAAATCTATTTTTCTTCAGTAGGAATAAAATCTGAAGAAAAATAAATACAAGGACTTGATACGCCATTGCACATTACCTGTATCCTTTCCTTAAGAGCTTTGGGATAGAAGTCATAGCCATTTTTTATACCAATATGATATCTGCCTGAGGGATTTTTCCAGCTTGCAGGAATCTATAGAAAAAAGATAAATCATTCACTCACTAAATGCTTCCCAATTCCAATGATTCATTAATGGCGGAAAAAGGCTTTTTACTTTCTAATAGCTCTACTTGAATTAGCAGGCATACATATTACAATAATATTTTTAATATTCTAAGTCACTTAATATCACTATGGCTTCTTCTTTCTCACTTATAACATGGATCAATAGAATAATACCTTTCATTTATACAATGCTCCAAAGTTTATAAAGAGCTTTCAACACACATTACCTCGTTAAACTGCTAAGATCAATAACATCAGTGATATCTCATCTCCCCCTGCCCACTGTATTCTCCCCCATGAAATAGCAGGAAGAGGAAGCAATTTACAGAACTGTCCCTGCACTTAGAGTTTCTATTAAGAAAAATAACTTCACTCTCCTCTACAATATCACTGGGACAATGCATGGATACTAAACAAAAACTCCGTAAGTTCTTGAGAAAAAATGCTCTATAATATAATGTAAATTATATATAACATCTTATAATACTCTTTTCAAATATCTTAAAGTATTTAATAACACTTAAAGCTTTTAATTAATAGAATTATGTAGTATATTCCCAGTTGATAAACAAATAAAACAAAGTAGAAAAAGAAATGAAATTACTCGCACAAACAATAGAAAAGTTGAAAACCTGAACCTAGTTACATCACAAAGAAATCCACGGTAAAGAATATGGGGTTTAGGGGCCAGCAGGTGGTGTGGTAAGGGCACTGGACTCCCACATGGTAGACCGTGGTTCAAGCCCTGGACCTGGCAGCTTGCTTTCTTACTTTCCTTCTCTCTCTCTCTGTCCCTCTCTGGTCAAATTAAAAATAAGTAAATAAATAAATAAAGTTAAATAAAATAATTCTTTAAAAAAAAAAGAATATGGGGTTTAAAGTCAGATAAATTTGACTGTGACTCCAGACTCTACCACAGACTAGGTGAGACCTACAGGCTTCTACTTCCTCATCTGTACAAGAAAGAAGGTAATCCCTACCTTATGGCTCTTATGAATAATAAAATGTACTGGGCATCAACCAACTAGAAATAACAATCAGGAAAATGTACAGTATTCATATTCTTTACAATCATAGGACCCTGAACATCAAAAACAGTCTATGAAAGTGTATAAATTATGAGGCTGAACTGTCAATCATTCAGAGCTGGCTGACTCATTAACCCTTGCTTATACAGCATCTTTATCCAACTCATCCCCATGGCCATCATCTAATTATTTTCTGGGTGGAAAATTTGTGGGTGAAACTTTCTCACAACTAAAGAGAGGAAAGCAATCATTCACAGAACTCCAAAGATCTATTTAATGGTGGCTTGTTAAAGTCTATATGTTATTAAACATTTACTATCAACTGAATCAACTGAATGTTTAGATAAAGTGTAATTTCAAACATGCTGTCATACAAAATAGTGCTTTTCATTAAAAATGTATCAATCTTCTCCTGAGAATAGGGGCTATAAACTTAAATGTTATTGTAATAATCCATGATATAACAATAATGAAGTGTTGCAACAACAGAAAGGTAAGTAGTCACTAGCAGGCAAATATTAACAATATTTCATCACAAGAGTCCCACTTCACAGGTAGCTTTGGAATACTTGGCTGGTGGCAACTTCTTTGTACAAAAACCTTAAAAGCTGTGAAATTCTACATGATTAAATAAATAACTAAAATACGGGACCAGCAGTTGGCATAATGGCTATGTCGCTGAACTCTCAGGTAGTCAACTGCGGTTGAGTCCCAGACCCAGTGGTTTAAACTCATGCCGGCACATGTGCGTGCGTGTCCGAGATCCCGTCAGGAGAATGGAGGAGAAGGGATTGTGGCGTGGCCATCCCCCTGGGAGGTGACTTCTTGCTTTCTGTCTCTCTCTTTCTCTCACTTTCTGGCGAGTGTGCGCGCCCTATAGCAAAGACCACTCCTTCCCCCTCCAAAAAAATGAATAACTAAAATAATTGCAGAAGAACCACAATTACTTGAAAAACATATAATCAAAATAATCCAAGAGATATCATTTATGTCTAACTGTGAATTAAGAGCAAAATCTGGAGGGTCCATGGAACCAGGCACTTTCTAAACTGCACCTAAATATTTTCCCCACATTGAAGGCAGACTAGTTAGTTACAAAAGTTACTAAGTTAAAAAATCAGTCAATGTAAGTAATAATTATGGTTATTCTATCTAACTTTAGCAAAGTTAGAGTAAAGCAAACTTTAGTTCCAATTATAAAACATACTATTTTACATATTTAAGTATTTTATATAAATAAAACTATTTTTGGTCCCTAAGAATCAAATCTTCACATTTTGACTATTTTTAAGTTGCTATCTTTTTTTTCTCTTTTTTTTTTGGAGAGGTTTTTGCTATAGGGTGCATGTACTCACAAGAAAGAGAGAGAGAGACAAAGAGACAGGAAGCGAGAAATCACCCCCCAGGGGGGCGATGGCCATGCTACAATCCCTTCTCCCTCCATTCTTCTCTCGGGATCTGGGGCATGCACGCACACGTGCCTGGCATGTTTAAGCCACTGGGTCCAGGACTGGAACTGCAGTCGACTACATGGGAGTCCAGCGACATAGCCATTTCGTCAACTGCTGGTCCCTAAAGTTGCTGTCTTTAAAATGGTTCTAATTACATGGTAATTAGATATTTATATTATTTATATTATATTGATACAACGTAATGGGTCTGATTTTCATGACATACACAATCTCTTCAATTACTAATTAAATCTTATTTCTCTCTCTAATTGAGAAAATGCCTAACCCACTCGACATTTTCTTACTCGGTCAAGCATTACCATGAGTATGCTTGTATCCTGCAATGAAATCCTCTTCGGGCTTCTTTTTGCCTCAAAACACCTTCAGCCTCATCAGCCTCATAGCTTATCCCAGAGCACACACATGGTTCCTCTGGCCTTGACGGCATCTACACACTGTGCTAAATCTAGCCAAATTGAGAATTATCCCTGGGTTTACCTTCTTTTTTTAAAAAAGATAGAAACTTAAATGATGATTTAAAAAATGATTTCTAGTTAAATGTCCTAAAATGAAATAAGCACTGGCTCTCTTCCAAAATGCTACTAAAATTAGAATACGGAAGAAGAAAAAAAAACAAAAAACAAAAAACAAAAACCAGAGGGATGGAGAGAACAGGAAATGAGGCTTTTGAATGTCATATTCTGAAGGCTGCAAAGTGAAAGAAGACATTGAAAATTCATGAGGAAATTACAGGGTATTAATAATGGTATTGGGACAACTAGATTTTCCTATAGAAAAAAAGGAAACAGGACTCCTTAAGCATAAAATCAATTGAAGGAAATTTTTAGGACCCAAAAGAAAGAAAAATTATGAAGCTTTCTGGAACTACAGAACAACATGTCATGATAGAGGGGTCAGAAAATATCTTTGAACACAAAAAGTCCTATTAAAAAGGCAAAGACTGATATTCTACTAAATGTATGAATTTCTATTCAGCAAAAGACATCTTGTGGAAAATGAAAATACAAGTATAGAGTCTATCTGTATAGAATGGGAGAAGACACTTGCAACACCTATAATCAAAAGATAGAACATATAGAAATTGTACAAATTAGGAAAGCATAGGTGACTTATAAAAAATAAGGCAAATTAACTTTAATAGGCACCTCACAAAGGGAAAGAAAAACACCTAAACACATGAAAAAGTGTCAGTCTCATCACCAATTAGGAAATTACAAACTAAAACCACAATATTTAGATTCCCAGCATATTTCTGAAATTAAAAAGTCAGAAAATACCAAGTGTTGGAAGGGTAGTGCAACTATTGTCACTTTCATACACTGCCAGTGAAAATGAATTTTAGTACAGCAGTGAAACCAGACAGTACCCAACCCTAAACATATGCTATTTTTTCCTGTATACACACATATATGTTTATCCTTATGATAAAGTTTAATTTATAAATTAGGCACAAAAAGAGATTAACAACAATAGCTAATAATAAATGAGAACATAAGAACAATACACTACAATAAAAACTATGTGGAAATGTGATGTATCTCTCTCTGAGAATATTTAGTTGTAATGTACTCATCTATTTTCAGATCCTAGTTAATCATAGTTAACTGAAACTGCGAAGGGCTACTACATAAACACTTGAAAAAGTTGTTTGGCATGACCTAGTGAAGTCCTATCTCTATGACTCAGCAATTCCACTCCCACGTACACATCCTGCACACACGTCCATAGGATACATACGGAAGAATGTTCTCTAAATTGTCAGTCCTAAACTGGAAACAACTCAACTGTTCATCATAGTAGAATGGACAGAATGTAGTCTATACAAATCATGGCATACTGCAAGACAAGGAAACTGGACATATCACTACTACATGGAACAATATGGACTGATCTCGAAACTCCCAACCTCACAAAAACAAACCAAAGGAAATAAAATGAATGACAAAGAAGTTAGGCCATTCACAGAAAGTTCAAAATCAGGCAAAACCAAACAATATCCATATAGATAAATAGGTAGATAGGTAAACAGATAGGTAAAAATACTAAATAAAAAAAAAATTGATTATCATAAAAGTTGAAGTAAGTTAGTTATCTAGAAGAATTTAAGAAGTTTCTGATGGGGACCAGCAGTTAGCGTAATGGCTATGTCGCTGGACTCCCACGTAGTCGACCGCGGTTCGAGTCCTGGCCCGGTGGCTTAAGCTCACGCCGGGCGCGTGTGCGTGCGTGCCCAAGATCCCGAGAGGAGAATGGAGGAGAAGGGATTGCGGCGTGGCCATCCCCCCTGGGGGGTGATTTCCTGCTTTCTATCTCTCTGTCTCTCTCTGTCTGTCTGGTGAGCGCACGTGCCCTATAGCAAAAACCTCTCCAAAAAAAGAAAAAAAGAAAAAAAAAAAAAAAGAAGTTTCTGATGAATGGCAACATTCTTTGCCTTGATCTGATCTGGGTAGCAGATACAAAGGTATTCATTTTAATTATCCCTTAAACTGTATATATGTGTTTATGTATTTTACGTATGTACATATTATAAGAAAAAGTTTTAAGGTTCTATTCACTATTATGTTTCTACTTGCACAAGGAAGTACCACCGACTTAAGTAACTGATCGTTAGTTTCTCAAGGAGGCCTAGGAGAATGGTAATACTGGAATGTCCAAAGCCACTAACTAGTAGTTGATCTTAAACTGGGAGAACAAGACACTACCAGCAGTATATAGGCTTTTTTGAGGAAGATACAGAATATAGACATTTAATTCATTTTAAAGGATGATTAAGTTTAAAAAGTTTGAAGGATTTACTATGGTGCTTTCTTAAAGTAATGCACTACAGAGTTCAGAAGGAGCCAGATGGTAGTGCAGCAATAAAACGTACGCCCTGTAAGACAAATCCATGTGGGAAGATGGCAGGTTCGCATCTGGAGACCTCCATGAGTAGGCCTGTCATGCTTGTGCCCATATCTGGGGCTGGCTGAAGCTGGGGGTGGAATCCAGCAGAGACCCTATCAAGGGGTGCCGAATCGCGCTCTCTCAGGAAATACACTAAAGAAGTTGAAGAGCTCTAACTAGCCAGACACAAATAAGTAGTAATTCATCTTTGTAATGATTATTGCAAAATATCTACCATCTGCATAACCTTGAAAAAAGTAAATGTGTGTGTGGATATGTTTTATGTGTGGATGGAGAGAGGGGTTGTAACCAAGACGACTGGTGAAAAGTTTATATAAGGAGCAATTAGATTTCCACCACCTCATCGCACATCTTCTCCAAAATTCCCCAATCAGACACACTTCCCAGTTGAACTAGAGAAAAGGTGAGATGCCAACTTTCTGGAGAGGTCTGCACAGCAAAGGAAAGAGAAGAGATGTATGAGAAAGAGTTTGCAAGAGTTCACTCCAGGCCTGGTCATGTGTGACTCCCTGAATCCTGCCAGCTAGGCTCCTGTTTCACTTTTCACCCTAGATGCCAGGCCAAATGGGCTAATATCTTCTAGGTAACTTAGCATCCGAATAGAAAACAAACACACTGCACACCGACACACTGGGGTCCCCAACAGTATAATTAGCCTACAGTGAAACCCACCACAGAGAAATCTCCACCAGCCAAGAGAGCTTTCTGTGTTTTACTAAACAAAGAGACAGCCAGGGATGATTAGACACCTAAGAAAAGTATCTAAAGTAAAAGCAGAGAATAAGAAAGGAGAAAAGGAGGCCAAGAAAGAAAGAGAACATAGGGAGAAGAAAAAAAAGGGAAAGTTGGAGGAGGAAACAGAAGAGGAGACTAAGAAATGAGACTACTAGGAGGAAGGAGGAAAATAAAAAAGAAGAAAAGAAACAATGCAATACTTCTTAAAAAATTTTAAAGATAACACTTTAATAGAAATAAAATGTTACATACATGACACAAAAATATGCTCCAACTGAACATGAAGCTGCTTTTGCAATCAATACAGGCAAAATCTAACAAAATTCATATAAAGGTTAGAAGATAATGTTGAGAAAATCTTAGAAATCTCTCAGGAAGGAAACAAAGGCAGTAAGGGCAAAAGAAAAAACCATAAGAAACTTGAGGATCAATGTAAGAAGCCCAATGTCCAATTAATAGGAGTTTCAGATAAAGAACAGCAAAAGCAATAGGGAGAACGTTAACCAAAGGACCGTGAAAGAACATTTCCTTCGAAATAAAGAACCTGAGAGTTAAACCCTCTTCAGCATTCTATAAAGTCTAAAACTAAGGAGAAAAAAAAAAACAAAAACACATTCTTAAGAAATAAAAAGTATGAGCAAGTGACTTAAAATTCTGAAAAGAATTCAATGTAGTACAGATTTAAGTTTGGTTGAGTTGACATCAGAGGAGAAAAAGTGCACAGGCCTAAACTTTTCTTGTTAGAAGTCTTACAGAAATAATAGTTTTTTAAGGGTGTGTGTGTGTGTGTATGTTACTTTCATGAGAGAGAGAAAGAAAGGGGAGAGAGAGAGAGAGAGAGAGACGGAGAGATAGTCACCCCCAACAAGGTCTTCACGCCACAATTCATCTTGCTTCAGCTGGCTGGATCATAGACATTCAAAGGCCTAGTGTGCTCAGAGAGGTCCTGGATGCAAACTCAGGGCCTTTTCCATGTAAGTCATTTTCTTAACACTATGCCACTGACTGGTCCCAGAAATACTTGTCTTTTTTAAAGTGTGCAGAAAAATTTAACACAAAAATTAAATTAAAAGTCCCACAACATTGAGGGGCTGAAAATACTTAATAGTAGAACTAAATAATGTCATCAAGTTGAGAAAACATGTAAGTTATCAATCTCATTAAAATTTGGAATCTTTATTTAATAGAAAGTTGCTATGATATCTATAATTCTACTTTTGAGCATTAGTTATAGGAGTTCATGTGGCTTACCTAAAAGCATGATTATTATAGCTATTTAAAGATAAATGAAAATAGGGGCTAGTAGGTACTGTAATAGTTAAGGGCTTAGACTCTCACATGGCTGACTGTGGTTTGAGTCCTGGACCCAGCGGATTAAAAATCATGCCAGGGGGACCAGCAGTTAGCGTAATGGCTATGTCGCTGGACTCCCACATAGTTGACCGCAGTTCGCGTCCTGGACCCGGTGGCTTAAAACTCACGCCGGGCGCATGTGCGTGCGTGCCCAAGATCCCGAGAGGAGAATGGAGGAGAAGGGATTGCGGCATGACCATCCCCCCGGGGGGTGATTTCTCGCTTTCTGTCTCTATGTCTCCCTCTGTCTGTCCGGCAAGCGCACGTGCCCTATAGAAAAACCTCTCCAAAAAAAAAAAAAAAAATCATGCCAGGTTTGTGTACGTGCGTGCCCAAAATCCTGAGAGGAGAGTGGAGGAAAAGCGATTACGGTGTGGCCATCCTCCTGGAGGGTGATTTCTCACTCTCCTTCTGCCTCTGTCTCTCTCTGGTGAGCACGTGTGACCTATGGCAAAAACCTACAAATAAATAAGAATAAATTATGATTCTGAATTTGCAATAACTTCTAGGAATGCACTATTTCTTAGAGTAACATAATTCACAAGAATCCCAAGTCCTCTTTAAAACATATTCCATTGGGTCATTAGGAAAGTCATGACAGGTTTATGCATAGAAAAACACAGAAAAATACATCATAACTTAGTAAATAAGTGACCTAATAAATAAGTTGACCGGGACGGGAGGAGACAAAACTCAATTCCCCCGCAATTCACGATCTTATTTTAAATAAAAATAAATGATGTCTTAGATTAGATTGCCGTAAGAAAATACAGTAAGCTGGGAGACTTTAAACACAGAAATTTATGTTCTCATAGTTCTGGAGACTAAAAGTTCAACATACAGGTGCCAGTATTGTGGAGTTCTAGTAATGGCCCTCTTCCTAGCTTGCAAAAACTGCCTTCTTGCTGTGCCTTCACTTGGTTTACAGAACAGGCTCTCTGGTGTGTCATCTTATAGGGGCACTAATCCCAAAATGAGGGCTCCATCCTCATCTCATCTAACCCCAACCACTTCTGAAAGGGCCTGCTTCCAAATACCATCACATTGGAGGTTAGGGCTTTAAAACATGAATTTTAGAGGGACATTCAGTCCATAGAAAAAAGTAAAGGAAGCAAAATGTGTATATTTATACTTGCTGCCTGAACATAATAGGCAGATTTCTAAAGTGAGCCAATCCTTTATATAGTCCCTCTTAGTGAAGATGGGAACTGTGAACAAACGGGATATCACTCTCATAATTACGTTATGGTACATAATGTGGCAAAGGTAAAGAGATTTTGTATATTCAATTACAGACTTTCAGTTCATCAGATTATCCTGACCAGGCCTGACCTAATCAGGTGAGACCTTTAGAAGAGGGACTGGGGCCATTCCCAAGGTCAAACAGATTCTCCTGCTGGCCTGAAGAAGCAAGCTATTTACAATTTTACAGCTGAAAGACAATGAATTCTTCTAACAACCATGTGTACTTGGAAGAGGACCCTGAGTCTCTAATGAGGCTTTGACCTTGACTATAGCCTTTGGAGACCTTAAATGAGAATCACAGCACGCCATGGCCAGACTCCTGACCCATGGAAACGGCAAAATAATGAATAAATGTGGGAATGTACATGGTTCTAAACTGCTATGTGTGGGGTAATTCATTACACAGCACAATACGCTACAAGCTTATCTAAGACATGCCTAACTGTAGTTCAGTAAGAGGCAGGAAACATTAACTGTAGCTCTTCACTATACTTCAATAACAACTATTCTACATTTCAAACTAATTCTGCTTACTGGTTTAACAAAATAAAGCACCGGACCACAGTCAAATTCTTGCCAGTCTCCTTACTCACTGACGAATAGCTCACAACTGCTTTATGCTTGTTTTATAATTATATTTCATGTTTACCCAAGCCTTTTTACCAGGACAAAGAATAAGACAAAGCCAGTCATTTATGTCTACACTACAGGCACCCAGCTAAGTTAACACCCAGGTTCCTGACTCACAGAAACTGAGATAATAAATACTTGCTATTTTAAACCATGAGATTTTGGGGTGATTTGTTATGTGACAATAGTAACTATTAGTCATTTTGTATACAAATATGTCATGACTTTCAAAATTTGTGTACAAAATTTTATACACAAAAATATGTCATGATTTTCCCAACAACTCAAAACACCCTACCATCTAATGTAAACTAAAATAATTGAAAGCATTGGTTTAAAAAAAAAAAAAGTAGAAGAAAATGCAGTCAATAAGATAAAAGCTCCAACCTTAAGCACTCTTCCTGAAAGACCAATAATTTCACCATCTTTTGGCTCTACTTCTGTAGCAGTATTCACATCACCACTTCCGGTTGTATCAATGATATCGATGATTTTTGGTTTTCCATCAGTTGTAACCTGAAAATTGAGACAATCAGAACATGAATGACAGACTTTAGGTTTTTATCTTAAAAAGAGAACAGTGCAAACCCATATATGTGTGTGTGTGTGTGTGTACACATGTATAAAATTTCCTATAAAATCTGCATTCATTTTAAGAAGAGAACTGGAGACGGCCCCATAGGCTAGTCATTGGGAAAGCAAATTTCACATGACCGACTATAGTTCGAATCCCAGCCTCAGGAGAACATATTGTATATGTATCAGGACATACATACACAGCAAGCTACCAAAAAGAATCAGGCACAGAGACACAAAGCCTGAAAAAAAGATGACCCCTTACCCTCAAGAAAAAGACAGGAATGTAAAAATCGTGGTCGTGTGATAAGAATGCAGGCATTCCGACGCCTTTCCCACCTGGAGAATTTCATACTGTCTGAAATTGAAGCTTAATATCCATTTCTTTGAGTCTTTTGGACCAACATGCAACCTTCCCCAACACCAAGTAGTTTCCTCACAGTATCCTCAAGGTTTGGAATTAGGTACACCCTAGCACAGAAAAAATTCACTACGTGGAGGAAACAAGGGCACGGTTCTTTCTTTACAAAGCAAAGCCAGGGAGTGGATCCCAAATCTTACTTCAATTCTGTGATTACATGGCAGAACTCATAGTCTGCCAAGGGCCTGATGGCTTGAAAGGTCATCATGGCCTCCCAGTACAGTTGTTATTTTTATGTAACAACTTAAGTATATAACTTCTTAAGTTGGATGTTCATTTCTAGAGAACTATCTATACTAATAACAAAAGAATTCTAACACTCAGATGACTTAAACTGAGACAAAAAAAAAAAAAAAACTGTGAAAATCATATCAAACCCTGATAAGATTATAATAAAACTTAAATCAGATACTGATTTTGAAGTGATGGGCTACATATGTTGACAATAAAATTTAAAAAAAGTAATTAAAAAAAAGAAATCTACCAAAATAAAAATAGTAACAATTAAAAGGAAATGATATTACAATATTAAATTAAAACTAGCCAGATCACATATTATTAATGTAAGAAAATAACTTATTTTAAAACATTCTAAATAAACCCATAATTAGAAAGACATGCAATAGCAGTAAGAACACAAATCACCCATCTTCATCTTCTCACTCAATGAACAAACTTCAGTGAATAGGATCAAGACCAATAAGAGATCACTAACAGGTTAGACACAGATCCCTCTCACTAGAAACCTCATTATCAGCATATGAGCAAAGGAAAATAGCCTAATGGGATTTAGTGGCTTATTTACTATCTAAATACTATTTCCACAAGCTTTACTTACAAGGATCTGGCTCTTTCTATCTCTCTCACACACACACATTCACAAATTTTCATTAAAAATTCTGAAATACGCAATTTTTCTATCCATGTAGTTCTTTCTTTATAATAAGGGGAAGGTGTCACAAGGGGAGAGGGACTAAAAGCATGCACAGACTTATCATGGGTAAATCTATAGAAAGAAACTCTGTACACTAAGGTGGAAGATGAGAAGTTCTTTCTGGCTGGATGAAACAGAAATGCCTAAAGGTTTTTCCCAAAATGTCAGGAATCTTTTAATAAGTTACTTTATGTCTCCTGGTAATTATCATGTGGAGGAGCTGGTGAGAGTTGGGAGCCATTCACTAAACATTTGAAGAGAAGACTACAACAGAAATGGAAAAGTTTACTATCTGTCCTAAACAAAATAAAACAAATGTGTAAGCATGAACTTTAAATTTCAGGGAATATACTGAAAATATTCTTTTAAGCAAGGGACAGTTTTATAAGCAAATACTATTCAGTGACTTTTATTCTGGGGCTATAATGATGAATTAATAAAATAATGTTTGCTTTCAGAAAGTTTACTATCCATTAGGAAGACAGATGAGTAGAGAAATAATTACAATACAGAGCAACAAATGATAGAGGTAAAGACAATACCTATGAAAACAAAACCCTACTTGGGAGAAGATGTGAAAACTAACTGTGAGGTGATAAAAAATTAAAATTAGCTACCAAATGTAAATATATATGGTATCTTAAACTCTATTATATTTTACTAAATATAAAAATAGATTTTTATAGGACCACTTTTAACCTCCTTCCCCAGACCTTTTTTTTCGACAAGAAAATTACATTCCTCTTTTATTCACATACATTTTTTCCACTGAACAAAAATATTTAACATTGGAAGCACATTTTATGTAAAATTAATTTCATGTATGATTTCAAAGAATTTTAACTTGACCAGGAAAAAGGGTTATGTAAACAGAAATACTGAAATGAAATAGTTTAAGTGCTACTAGGGGAATATGAAGAAATTGCTATGAGAGCAAAGAGAGAAAAAGGAAAGAGAAAACACCTAAATAACTATTAGCAAGGACTGGGGCTTACTCATCTTCACAGCTGTGGGTCATAACACAATGACTGGCACATACACATAAATATGTAGGGGACTGAATTAAACCAGTGTATTTCCAAAAACATAATAGGTCAAGACCCACCTAGGTCTTAGAGGATTAGAACAGAGTTTACAGGTGCTCATGGAAGGCCAACAGGAAGATGAAGCACTACATATAAAGGCATGTGTTGGGAAAAGACTGAAATATCTGGATAAAAGGAAAAGAGGGAAGTGTTCAAGGGGAAACACAGGGTGAAGGGTGGGGACACAGAAGAGCTGGACAGAAGAAAGAGCAAGATCTGAGGCTGTGTGGGTAGACTAGAGCTGGATGGCGAAGGGCTTTATTTACAAAGTTCAAATTTAGGCATATTTTATGCTAAAGCAATTGGGATTCCAAAAATGGTCTTGTTTTAAATGGATGTAATGCAAGGTTTGTTTTTTAAGGATAGTTTGCCAAAGTATAGGCTGGATCAAAGAGAAGCAAGATTGGCAGCAGGGAGATGGGCTGGCTATTATACAGACGAGATGTACACTTCGTTCTGGTGTAGTATACTACAGCTTATCTAAGATGTATGACTGTTCCAACAATCACTGGCACTCCCGTCTTCCACCCTGAACCTTCCATCAACCTCTGTACACGGTCACAACTTGCAGGACTACATCACTTAATACAACCTAAGGCACTTGGCAAGTGCTTGAACATCTGCTGAGGAAATATTTAATCATGTATATAATTACACTTTTCTCATGCTGTCCACCCTCCACTTTTAACAAGTCCAGACCACTGTCATAAAAAAGAACTGGGCCCAAGAAGTCACCAAACAATGAGACAATCCATTATGTTCTGGTGTGTTCTCACTTGTGTCTCTAGTTCTTACTCAAGTTCCATCTGCCTTTTCAAATAGCCAGTTCGGTCTCCTCTTCCTATTTCGTCTTTCCTTTTAATTTCTACTCACCTTGTAATCTTAATCATGTACATGTACGTAGATCTACAAAATAAAACTGTTAAGGGAAAAACCCTTTCAAAGTCACTCATGTTTGAAAGTCACCTTACTGAATTTCTTTCAACTGGCCCAGTTTAGGTCACTATCTCAGTTAAAGAGTTGTTAGAAGAGCTGTGTTTTTCATTTGATTTCAATATTTTGTTTGACTATACGATACCACAAGGCGATACCTAATTTTATTTACTTTCAGAGTTGGTGAGTAAAGAGGTAGCATAACTTATTTTCCTGAATAACCCTGCTTATAAAAATCAGTGTTTATTTAATACTTTTCTTCAACACTTCAAAAAGTCACATAATTAATCCTCTCAGTAGCAATTTTCATAACAATGCCACAGGGTGAAAACTGTTACTTTACAGAGAGTAATAGAATAATCTGATAAGCAAATCTGGAAATTCTTCCAACAAATTTCTACTGAGCAACCCTTGAAACTTTTCTGATCCTCTTATTATCCTGAACCAACCAGTGAACCACTTACCCCAGCTGTTCTCTTCCCACTTATCTCTATAAAAAGTAAACACACACCACAGCAGAACGGAAAGCATTGCTACTCCATAATAAAGCCTCAATGAGGTGATAGCTGGCACTGTTTGAACTCTAGAGTTATTAATAACTCAACTATACAACTACAATTACCAGGAGGAAACTCATCACCTGCTTCTCTTCTAATTCATTCAAGCTGCCAGGCAGGGCCACGGAAAGGTGTGCTGTACTCCTGAGTGGTGCTGAAGAATTAACACCAAGAAGCAAGATTCCCAGAGGGTTTCTTTAAGGGTCTGCCCATTGGTTCCCCAAAAACTTCCTAATCTCCAAAATGCTACCTCAGTTAAAAGAGCCAAAGGGAATTGGCATTAGGGAGGAGGAGGAAGAAAATCATTAAACATCAGGTTTAGTGTACAAAGGGGGTAAGATGAGCAGAAGGACTGATCAGGAAGACATCAGCTTGCAGTAGGTTAGTCAGGGAAGACCATGAGAGGTGGTTGTTGAACAATGGAGAAGTTTTGTTTATCTCTGCATTTCAGTGAGAAGCTAAATTTACAAGTTAAACACTTTCAATAGAATGCTCTATAACACGAAGGCATATATTATTTTTAAATTATCGGGGTATCTATGACACCCTGATCTGATGACGTTAAACTGGCTAAGGCAGAATAAAATAATTTTTAGAAACCATAATTAAAGTATGTTGCCCTACGTTTTGAGGTTTTAAAAAGATACAGAAGCATATTTTTGTGAAACTTTAAAAATTTGCCCCAAACTAAACTAGATTCTTCTTATGTAAAACTAAGACTAAGCCACGAGATTCAATGACCCTAAACAAATACACTGCAGAAACTCGTTTAAAAATAGAATACACAAAACTACCAGAAGAAACCATTCCGGAAGCGGACTAAGTTGTCTTCCTGACACCCGGCTTTCGGGCTGAGACAAACTATTCTTCCAAAACCAAATTACACGAACCACAACAATAAAAATTAAGATGACAGGTCATCTCCCCCACTGTTTTCTTCCCATCTCTCACCCCTCAAAAATGAGGAAAAATAGAAAATTCTCATTTGAAAATAACTGACACTGAGCGGGGCCCGAGACACGAGGGACCTGCAGAGGAAGGCGGCGTGCTGGGAAGGAGCCCCGAGGGGTCGGCCTGGCAGCGCCTGGGCGAGAGGGAAGGAGCGTCCTCGGGGCGAAGGGCCGACAGCTCCCGAGCAGCCTCTCCAGGCCCCTGCTTTTGTCTGGGCCCCAGGCACGGCCCAGTCCGGGCCCCGGGGCTCCCGGCCCTCGCCCGCCCCGCGCCCTAGTACCCGGGCGCCGTCCCTCCCGCGCCAGCTTCTGCCCTCAGCCTCCTCTCGGCTCTCGGCGCTGCCCACCCCGACCCGGGCTTGGCCACAGAGCAGGACTCGGCCTGCCGGGCTCCGAGGCTGCGCCCTGGCCGCCCGCGCCCCTGGGACTACCTCACCTGCATGCCCGGAGCCCCGGGGTCGACCCCCGTGTCCAGGACCGCGATGAGCACCCCCCGCCCGTCATATTCCGGGTAGCGGCAGAGAAAGGAGGCAGCTCCGGTCTCTTTCTTCGGTAGGAGACCGTGAAAAGGGAAGGGCTCCTCGGTCGCGGCGGTGGCCATGGACGCAGACTGGAGGACGAGGATGAGGCAAACTGCCAGGCTGCGCGCGGACGAGCAGCGCGAGGACACCAGGGCGGCAGCGAGCCGGGGGCGGGGCGAGGGGCGGAGCCTGGTCGTCGTTCGCCAATCGTGGCCCACCAGGGTGAGGCAGCCAATCATACTCTGCTACGTAAGACAACGGCGCCGCTCTCTGGAGCCAGGCCGGAGTGTTGCCCGAGCTGCAGAGAAGGGGGCGGAGCCAGTGCATTACTGGAGGGTTCGGTTCTAGAATCTGGGGTCTTAAAGAGACCCGTATTTAGAGTTTTAGGGGATGGCTGTTCTCTCCTTCAAGGCGTTGGTCCCGATGTCCTAGACCGCAACGCTCTTTGAAAGCAATGAAAGAAATGGACCGTTAGTTAAGAGTAGCGGGAACCCTCAGCCTGGAAATGATGGTTGCGAACTTGAGGTTGTGGCGAAACTTTTTTGGTGCACCTGCTGCAGGGGCTTGAGCTAGGTACACTGACGGAGTAAAAGAGGCTGCGCGCATACGGGAGCCGGGAGCCTGCGGACGTTGGCAAGGTCCCCACACACGTTTTTGAAAGAGTCCAGAGTCCGTGGTGTAGGCTTTGTTCCCGTCATGCTGCGCCCGGCTGATGGGTTACGGGAGGAATGGGGTGGAGACAGGCAATAGTTTCAGTCAACAGGAAGCGGGTTGTTGGCCATTCAGTCGATTTTGTAGCCAGTAACAAAGCACAAGTCTAAAACGGGCCCCTCCTATCTTCATTTCAGAATTTCTGGAAAGCATATATGCTTATTTTCAGTTTCTGATGTCTCCTTAAGCTCTTCAATTATTAAGCCATAATTTGCAGTTTTTAAGATCCGCAGCGATGACTATCCGTTGCTACAAGCTGCACAGTGATCCTTTCATAATTGAAAGAAATTTTAGAGGCTAGTAAAAATAAAGATGCGTTTTTTCTTACCCAAGTTTTTGAACCCCTTGGAATCTATACACCGGGCCCCAAGTTAAGAACTCCTGGTATAAAGGGAAGCCCTGTGTATGCCCTGTGTATATCCAGAGTATTTAGAAGATCCCCCATGAAGTCTCAAAAATTATATGAATTGCTGAGCAATGAGTTTAACAGATTCCTTCATCATGTATTCATTACATCAATCTTAGAGAAACATGTTCTTTCTTCAGCATAGAGGCAAAGGAGAAAAGCCAATGTTTCCATCCTTGTGCCCAACTATGTTTACATCATCTCTAGTAAATAACTTCAATTACTTTACCAGAAAGGAAAAGAGAATGACAAACTGGCAAAAGACATTCAGAATAGACTTGAAGTGACAGAAAGGAATGGTGCCCAGTTTCGAGTGAACCATAGTACAATCACTTTATCTTCCAGATAAGGAAACAAAACTAGACAAGTTTACTGCTGTGGGTTACAAAACCAGGTCATGAAAAAGCTAGACACTTGTTTTCACAGTCTGTCCCCAGTATTTTCTCCCATTCCTGGTTGTGCTTCCCTGCCACTATATTGTCCAATAAATGAATGGGAATGAATGGATCATCATGAAACCTAAGTGGAAGACTTTTTAATTAGATTTCTGTTAACAGTGTTTGTCAAGTTTCTTGGTCTTTTTAGTTATGTAGCCCAAAAAAAATTGTTCTAGGAAAATGACATATCCCTTTGTAATTATGACATCTAAATTTCTCATTGTATGTTTTCTTTTTTTTTTTTTTTTTTTAAGAAAGGTTTTTGCTATAGGGCACATGTGCTTGCTGGAGAGACAGGAACAGAGAGACAGGGTGGCCACGCTGCAATCCCTTCTCTTTCATCCTCCTTTTGGGATTTTGGGAATGCACACACACAAATGCTCCTGGCGTGAGTTTTAAGTCACAGGGTCCAGGACCTGAACCGCAGTCGATGACGTGGGAGTCCAGTGATAGTAACCATTATGACATCTCCTGGTCCCCTTTCTCACTGTATGATAAGAAAAATTATATAAGATGTAATTTCTGGCATATTATAAATATTGGCATTCTTAAATGAAACTTTTATATTACTCATTTAAATATATCCAATTTAATGTAACTCTTTGTTACCATGGACTATTTAAAAGAATTTTTTTATTTTAGAGAGATTTTTTGCTATAGGGCACGTGCACTTGCTGCAGAGATGAAGAGAGACAGAGACAGGAAATGAGAAATCACGCCCCCCCAAGGGGAATGGCCACACCACTATCTCTCTTCCTCCACTCTCCTCTCAGGATCTTGGACACGTGCACACACACACCCGGCGTGATTTCAAGCCACTGGGTCTGGGTCTTGAACCACAGTTGGTCATGTGGGGGTCCAGCAATGTAACCACTATGCCATCTGCGGGTCCCACCATGGACTATTTATAAAATGCCTAAACTTATACTGTTTAAAACTAGACATTTTACATCACCTTTGTTAAAATTTTGTTTCTATTCTACACAGAATTTTATCTTAATGTTATTTACATTTATAATGGGGAGTAACATGACCATTTATTTGCAACAAAAATATGTATATTAATTTTAATTTAAAAAATTTTCTTGGAATCAAAATATTAACATTTTCATTTTGGATTATCTTTCAGTTTTTGTGAAGTTGACAAACATAGTATGAATAAGTCTTAAGCTTTGATGAAAAATTATGCAACAAAATTAATTTTACTGAAAATGGGCTTTAAAAAGATGCATACATTGTATGAATTAGTCACACTTCCATTAATGACAGGACTAGTTTCAAGGACTAGGTTTTCATGTCTATTTCTCGTATAAAATTGGAACCATCAGCTGGTAATCTCTTAGGAAGCGAAATCAGGATAGCAAAATACAATGTTACATAATATGCCTAGAAGGTGACGTGCAAAGATTTAAAAGCAAAGCCCTCCCATTCTATGAGCCATTTATGACAAATGTCATCTGTTGCTATAACCCTTGCCTAAATTGGTGAAAAGATAGATTTAATGAGACAAATGAAAAGCCATTCAATGTAACCATATATAAATTATATACTATATATATATAAAACTTCCCCACTTACTTCCTAGCACTTGTTCCTCACAGTACGTGGATTCTGGGATGTTTTTAAAAGTCTACAACCTTTTACTAATTGGAAATCTTAATAAAAATAATTCTTAATGAACAAATACAATCGATGCCTGGGACTGGTTATTGGACTTCAATGAAAGAAAGTTTTACTGACAGTATTTCAGTTGCGGCTTTACTTGGTGCTCCAGAGGCTGTAACACCTGCAGGTGGTGTACACTGGTAAGAGTCAGGCTGTCGGCTTGTTTTCCCTAAAGAGTGGGAGACACAGCTGTGAATTAGATGCACAGGAGAATAGATACACAAGCACAATGGCAGGCAGATAAGGTTAGAAAAGACTAGATTTCTCTCCCTTGCGAGAACATGCATCCTCCAGCAAATAAAAAAGAAGAAAACAGTGGACATGATGCTTAAGCATCTAGAAATTGTGTTGAAATTCCCCTGGACTCTACCATGGTTGGAAGAACCACCCGTTTATACAATCCCCAAAATCACCTTAATTCATTACAACATCTTTTCTTTGTCTGCAAGCCATACTAGTTTACCTATTACATCTGGTTACACCTTCTCATTTTAGAAATGGCATTCTCAGCTAAGAGGAATGGACGCTAAGGTGAGGGTTGCGCTACGGGGACTAACAGCTGGAGAGCTCGTTGGTTATGGAAAGGAAACTCTGTAGAAGAGGATACTTCGAAGACACGATGAGAGTATCAGTAAATAAGGCGAGTTTAGACATGGAAGGACAAACGAGGGTTAGGAGACCAGGGCATCTCGGTCTACATTACCCCGTGTGAGGTAAAGAAATCCGCTGGAGGCACAAAACCACCGCCCACACAGCTTTGTTCAAAGCAGGAAGCGCGAGTCCCACGTCCACCTTTCCCAACACTTGCCCCATTGAGGCTCTAAGCTAACGCAGGGGGCAGGGAGACAACCGCTTCTCCTTCGTCACCTTCTTTGCACCCATGGTTACACCCTATCATTTAACGACTATTTAAAAAATCAATTTCTCAATTGATTGTGTAAGAATCCAACGTGTCCTACTCAGCTGCGGGGCTTGGAGAGCCTCAGCAGGGCGCCCCGCCGAGGCCACGCCCCCGGGGGCGGTCCCAGTCAGGCCCAGGGCGCTGCCGGCCTCGGGAGCTGACCGCGCGGGGAGCCTTGGACGCCGCCTCCCAGCTGCGCTCCCAGTCCTCTCCAGTCTGCTCCGACCTGCCTCGCGGCCTGGACCTCCCCCAGGCTTGGAGCCCCCTTAACTATTTCACTTCGCACAGGCACTTCCCCAGTAGAAGCCTTGCTAGTTTAATCCCATCTGGACGTCTGCTTCTCTGAGGACCCGGACTGAAATCGCTGACAGCGAAAAACCCGAGGTTCACGCCTCAAAGCCTCACCGCTGCTGCCCTCTAAAGTTAAGAGCCGTCATTACCGTTCCTATCAGAATCGCAGCTTCCTGTATGGTTCTCGAAGCCAAAGCCAGGTGGGCCACCTGCTCAGCCAAGCCAAGGTCACATGCCTGTGCCTAGCTGTACAGGAGGCTGGGAGTCCAAGTTCCGACTTCAGACAGGAGCGGCAGGATTAATAATGTGGGAAATTCCATGAACATAGGAAGACGTTTCAAAAGCTGCCCACACATCATGACAAATACCCACTGGACCGATACATACATATATATATACACACACACACACACACACACATACACACACTATAGTGTATGTGTGTGTGTATACGCACACACATAAATACAAATACATGCACATATACATACTATATATACATATATACTATACGTATAATATATATATAATATAGGATATATAATATATCATTTATAGGATATATATATAATACATTTATACATATATGAATATGTGTATCCGTTTAGCCTGGAGACTTCTATATCTCTAAAATATTTTTACTCTCCTCCCACTTTCTATTATTTTTTCTAGAGCCGCCAGGACTCAGATGGTAAATAGGCAATTTGGACTAAGTCTTCTGGAGAAAATGACAAAAAGTGGACAACATATGAAAATAACTGCTCAGAAAAATACCATCCTGAAGTCGTCAGAGAGCTAACAGAGTGGTGAAGAATTTCTGGAGAAGATGTATATTCAGGGACTTAGGCCTGATGTTTGAGACAACTTTGCCTTGCAGGCTTTGCCAATTATTTATCTTTTCTTTCTGTAGTCAAAGAAAAATGTGACTCAATTTCTAAATAGTGTACTTAATGTCAGTATGTGGTCTTAAATTGTCCTTCAAAACTAAGATGGGGAAATGTCTCTTAGTGTAATAAGCCAAGGGTTAAGAGTTTGCAAGAGGTAGAGCCAATATTGGGGCTGGCAGGTGGTGTAGTGGTTAAGGTGCTGGACTCCCACATGGCTGACCATGGTTTGAGTCCCAGGCCTGGTGGCTTGCTTTCTCACTTTCTCTCTGGTCAAACTGAATAATAAGAAATAAAATTAAATAAATAATTCTTAAAAAAAAAGGTAGAGCCAATATTATTGAAGTAAGATAAATGTGAAATTTTCATGCAAGAAAGCTAGATACCTTAAAGAAAATGAATTTTGAAGTGGAAAGATGTATTTCATTTCAGATTTTTCAAAATCCTAAAGCCTCTCACCGTTTCCCTCTTACCTATGGGACCAGTACTGCCCTTTCTCCTCTCCCCCAGGTAACAGGTGTAACCTGCTGTTACTGGGCCCAGAGGCCCACCTCCTCCCTCTGCACAGCCAGTAGAAACTGGACACAGCAGTAAATCCTTCAACTTCCAGAAGCATGAGAACCTGTATGTATAAAGACATAAGAGAAGTATGTGGCAGGAGGGCTTGATTACCTGGGTAGGGCAGATGGTACCTCCTGGGAAAGCAGGGGAGGGCCTAGGTGGTGAGCTTCCTCTGTGTGCAGCACAGAAGAGCCCAGCCCCAATTCCACCCTCTGCAGTTTTCCACAGTTGTGAAATATTCACTGGAATCTTCGATAAAGAAATGCTCAGAACCTCTGTGACCTGGCCGTGCTGTGGCAACACTTCAGCCCACATATCAGTGACATAAAGACATTTTTCACTCATGCTACATCCTCATTCCAAGTTGGCTGGGGGTTTTGCTCCAAGTTATTTTCACTCTTGGATCGGATGAAGAAGCAGATTCTACCACTTCCTGGGAAGTAGGCAGTCCCGTGACAGGGAGAGCAAGACCATAGGGACGCACGCGCTGGCTCTTAATGCCTCCGTCTCTTCTCACATGTCACGGGCCTGGGCAAGGGCCATGCCCAAGTTCAAGGGGGCCATAACATCGTGTGCCCAAAAGAATGATCTTAGTCCATTTCCAGCTGCTTTACCAAAACACCGTAAACACATAGAAGTATGTGTGTGTTTACTTTTTTAAAATTTCAAATGGTAGTTTACTATACTCACCTTCCTGCACTTTGTGTTTCTTTTAAAACTTTAAATTTTATGACTACTGTACATAGAATGATGATTCTTTCTCTTTAATCTTGCATACTATTAGTGTGTTTGACCATGTCATTATTTGTTTATGTTTTGATTTGATATACGGAGTATGCACTCTCTGGAGAAAAAAAGAGAAAGGTAAAGTGTGAAATCACCCCCTCTCTTACATTCTCCTCTCAGGATTTTGGACGCAAATGCACACATGCCTGGCATGTCCTTCAAGGCTGTAAGATCTGGGACTCAGATCTCACAGTCAGCCTTGTAGAACACAGCCACCTTAACCTCCATACCATCTGCTGGTCCATACCATTGTTTATTTAACTCGATAGATTTATTTTCAAATCTCTTGCAAAACTGCAAATGGACAATTTGCTGTGAGTATAGTTGTTTGCAAAACAAACTTTTCAGGCAATAAAAAAAACTTAATTTACTTTATTTCCATCAAAACCAAATTTCCATATCTGGCTTACGTTAGTCCCATGTCCATCCTTAGAAGAAAGAATTCAATCTACTGCCATGGCTAAGTGGGCAGAAAAGATGTAAGCCCAGCTTTTTGGCCACAAATGATTGGACCAGGAGTGGACTCCTGATATAAAGCAGACAGACAGCAGATAGTTGTACAGTGTGCAGCTAGGGGTTGGAGTGAGGTTCATCAGAGCTGGACTTCAGGGCTTGTTGTGGATCCTCTGAGCCATGGCTGATCCAGAACTACTCTCCAGAAAGCCTAGGCCCACAATGCCTCTGCTCTTGGATTGGTATGTAGTTCCTTGTATCCTTACATGAACACATTATTTGACATTCTGTGGAATGTTCTCTTAATCAACAGCACTTTAACTAGACAGGGTATATGACACATGTTTTGTTTTCCTATACGCATTAAAAAACAAAAACATACTCCCACTGAATTCTGTGACAGTAAATCATGAGGATAACAGCAGTGTATTAAAGGAGGAATTGCTCATGGTGTAACTTCTGCCCTCCATTGCTTCACTCCAGGAAGCACCTCACAGAGCCTTGGGTTTCTCCATGGACTCAAGCCTGGACCTGCCTAACTGGAGTGTTGTTATTTCCAGCACCTGCACGGGATTTTTACAAATATCAGCAATTTGTCCACACTTGGAGTGCCAGAAAGGCATGTTAGGGTTAAGACTCCAGTGAAAGTTTAATCCTAGTGATGAATCCAAGGATCGTGATTTGAACCAAAGAGGTGGGTGATACCATAGTAAAAGTTTTTAGGTTGAGGTTGAAGGTTTTGTATTCTAGGTCTAGTTCTGCCACTAGTTAGCCCAGGACTCCTAACAAGGCCTCTGTTTTCTCAGCATACATCTGGGGTTTTTCTAACATTGGATGAGAACAAAATACCTTCCACACTTGTGGTCTCAAGGAGTGAATGAGCTTTGGTATATTCAGAACACAGTTCGAGTATCCTAAGCAATAATGTCAACCATCCAGTAATTAACGATTTTCCCTTTCCAATAGTCCATTTGGGAGCCAGGAAAGTATCTTAGAAAATCAATCAGCAGCCTTCTTTAGCAATGGGGTATGAGCAGAGTGGTTTGAAGCCAAGTTGCCTGTTGTCTAATTTTCTCAACACTTGTCTCTACTTGAGAGAATGTATGCAAGAACAATGGGAAGTATTGTCATACAAACACCACCTTGTTCAGCTAAAACATAATCTAATGCCATTCTATTGTCTAATACTACTTTTCCCAGAGAATCTAAAGATAACTGCAAGTATTTTACAGATTAGGCAATTTATTTAGCCATAACTAACAGTCTTTGAGAATTTCTTAACACATATTGGTGGGCTGCTCAAGATAATGATGGATAGCCAACAAAGTAGTCATCCCCATCAGATATGCCCTCCAGCAAGTCTCTTTGGATTCTAGTGAAAAGTTGCATGGCACTGGTCTAGTGCTTGGTATCAGGAGAATTATAGAAGAAGCTGTAGACTGAAAAATCTTAACTACAACATTGTTTTCACAAGCAAGCCCAAGGTTACAAAGCAAAGGTCTTGTATAAGCTTGACTTTCTAAATATCTTGGTGGTCACTGGCCTCCAGCTCAGGTGGGCATAGTTTTACTCTGGTGTGATGGATCCATGGCTGATGGCTGATTTCCCCACTGCCAATTGTGTTAGGGACTTCTTCTTCTTTTTTTTTTTTTGAGAGGTTTTTGCTATAGGGCGCGTGCGCTAACCAGAAAGACAGAGAGAGACAGAGAGACAGAAAGCAGGAAATCACCCCCCAGGGGGCATGACCACCCTGTAGTCCCTTCTCTTCCAGTCTCCTCTCAGGATCTTGGGCACACACGCACATGCGCCCGGCATGAGTTTAAGTCACCGGGTCTGGGACTCGAACAGCAGTTGACTACATGGCAGTCCAGTGACATAGCCATTATGCCAACTGCTGGTCCCAGTACTTCTTAACATTCAGTGATTCTCAGGCAACTGACACAAAGACTACACCAAGGAACCGTTCAGATGAGCATAATTTCCAAACAGGCTTACCACAGTTTTTCAGAGTTCTCTGAATAACAGTTCTTGTTATCAGTCATGCATAGCATGGGAAAACACCTCCTTCTGGCTCAGTTTAGTCAAGGTTGAAATAAATGACTATTTTGAGGCAGCAAGTATCTGTGAAGTACTCAGAACTACCCTATAATAGCTCTGGGCAGCTACAGGAAGTTTCCATCGGTCATGTCCATCTGTCATCCTGCCCACAGCACCAACTTCTGCCTGGAAGCTAAGTCTGGCTACTGCTTCTGGCAGTCAACGAAATGAGAGGCCGAGGCTGGAGAGGAGGGGAGCTTATTTCTGCAACAGGTTACAGAGAGACAGTCAGCCAGCACCCCAAACCATCCAGTAACTGCTATTATTATCATGTGAATGATATGTAACAGACTCATGCAATTGAAAGGTGTCAAATTATTTAGCTTTACACTAAAGTTAAGACTTAAGTAGACAAACTGATTTTTTATTTCAAGGACTATTCGGTTTTCAAAAAAATTTTTTCCCAAAAAAGTCAATTTCAGCATACAATCAAAGGATTTTATAAACCTATAACCTTGAGGTAAATATATCAAGTTTTTTCATAGTTTGTGATATATAATATAAATTGATAGGTTTCTACTGTTTCTATCATTTATTTTTTAAAACTAAAATACACCTCTAGTCTCATAGAACTATAAGTTTTCCTTTAATAAAAGAATGACTGACGGAGGACAGGTTGTAACAATCAGTGTACGTCTATGTGCACATAAACTGGGGTGAGAGGATTCGGGGACAGCAGGCTGGGAATTCTTTGAAGTCTTCTAAAACTAGCTACAAGTATTTGTTTAAAAAAATTTTCCCCCAAAACATTTATAAGACTTTTTTGAGTACTTTGAGGTATTTCCCCAGAATATAGAAGGAATCAGAAACAAGCCACAAAGGAAAGAAGAGAAACTTTTGGAAAAGGTTAGTCTTTATTAATTAATGAGGTTCCTCAAAATTTTTGAATACATATTTATTAGTTTAAAACAAATAATTTAGCAAAAACCTACATTATATTTGTGTATGTGCATGTATGTGTGTATAAACAAATATATTCATATAACACATATATACACACACACACATTAAAATCGAGGAGTAAGTTATCACTTAAATAGTAAGAACAGTATTTCCTTAACCATTGTTTCCCAATTTGCCCAATGATCTCTCGTTAAAAATACAGATTAGGTAGGGACCAACAGATGGCATAATGGTTACGTTGCTGGAGTCCCATGTAGTCAACTGCGGTTCAAGTCCCAGATCTGGTGGCTTAAAATTCACACTGGGTGCATCTGTGTGTGTGCCCAAAATCCTGAGAAGAGAATGGAGGACAAGAGATTGAGGTGTCGCCATCCCCCCTGTGGGGGAGGGTGATTTCTCGCTTTTTTCTCTATCTCTCTTTGTCTCTCTGGTGAGCACACATGCCCTATAGCAAAAATCTCTCTAAAAAAAAAAAAAAAAAAATACAGGGGCTTGCAGGTGGTGTGGTGGTTAAGGCGTTGGACTCCCACATGGCTGACTGTGATTCGAGTCCTGGACCTGGTGACTTGCTTTCTCACTTCTCTCTCACACACTCTCTTGTCAAATTAAAATAACTAAATAAAGTTAAATAAAATGTGTTAAAAAATTACGGACTAGTTAGTATGACTGTGGTAGCACAGGCTGCTATGATGCTATGCTCTGTAAACTTGGACCGCATACGAGGCCTGGATTTGATTCCCAGTTCAGCCCAAAGGCTGAAGTAGCATGTAACTGTGATCCCAGTGACCCAATGCTGAGGCAGGAGGATCTTGAGCCTGAGATCGGCCTGGACAGTTGCGTCTCTTCTGACCGGCCGAGAGTCACCTGATTCATGCCTGGAATAACTACTTGAGACACAGAGACATGAGTCGAGAGGGAGAGGGAGAGGCCTTACCGGGCATGTGCCTGCCAAGCCTCTCTCATCCTCCATATTTATTAGGGCAAAGGGGGAAGGAAAGTTATTCTTAGAGAAAGTTGTTTGTTTAGAGAACGCTGTGTTTTAGAAGATTAGAAAAATAGAAGGAGATTTCCAGAACATGTTGGTTTTGGTATCGACTGGGGGTAAGGCTAGATGATGCCAGAGGCTGGACAGAACACCTTGGGATCTGGAGAAATACATTTATCAGATCACACACCCTCTAATGGCCTCCTGTAGCTTGCCAGCAGGAAGGCCACATTCCCTGAGCGTGCATTCACTCAGAGTCCGTAGAGCCACGGTGCTCTGGAAGCATGGCGTTTCTCTTCTTTAACAGACAACAGAACCAGATCCTCTCTGAGAAGGAGCCAGATATAGTGCAGTGTCTGTGGCCCCAGCTGGGAAGCTGAGGTTTGAGGACCACAATGGCGGTACTCTACTTTTTCTGTTGTTTGGGTTTTTTTGTTTGTTTGTTTGTTTGTTTCTGGTCATAGAGCACGTGTACTCACCAGAGAGACCCAGAGAGGGACAGAGAGAGAGAATGAGAAGCCCCGGGGTGTTGGCCATGCTGCAGTCCCTTCTCTTGGATTCTCCTCTGGGATTTTGGGTGTACACACACGTGACAACATGTTATAATGTCTCTCTCTGGCATGATCATCCTTGCTTTGTTCTCTGACATCCGTTCAGGTCCAGCTGATGGAGCAGCTGTAGACAAAAATACTGCAAGCTGGCCACAGGGCAGAAGGAAGGAACATGGTAAGTGGCAAGATGGCTCCGAAGGCACTGCCTGATTGTGAAACATGTCAACTCTGTTCCCATTTCTTTGGTCAAAGCCTGGATACGCCTGGGTTCAACACAACAGCTGATTCTTGTTATTCTTAGTAGTTACCTTCCTGAAGCTGTTTAGGAAAATCCAGGTGTAATTGCTTTGTCCTGAGGCGATCCTGCCTCAGGTGATGTCTGGAACCCTGGGCAGAGAAAGATCCACTTGTTTTCCCACTCCTTGGGATTACTGATGGCCATGTGGTGACAGAATGACATGCCAAGAGAACAACCTGCCTAGTGTGTTGGTAAAGAGCGTGAGCTGCACATTCGTGATCATCCTGGTCTGTCCCCCTGGGTTCTGACACCGAGCACAGACTGGAGGCAGGAGGCTGGACAGCAACTTTGCAAGGTACTGAGTTCCCAAACAGCACTCTCAGTCAGGCAGCTTAATCAACCGCCGCTCCAGGCCTGGGAGCTCACCTGCACCAGCTTTTAAATACTCCTGGTGCGGGTCACCTGCCTTGGTTGTATGTTTAGCATTTCTCATGGGGATGGCTTTTGAAATGAGCAAAGGTTTAACATGTTCCTGGCCTTGGGTAACATGACTCAAATTCTTTGGCTTTCAGCCTCAAAACAATGCTGACCACTATGCTTTTTAAATCTGGGTTCATCTCATCATCCCTGAATGTGGCCTCTTTTCTCATCCTTTCTACAGCTTTGTCGCATATTGTAGACACTGCCTTAACACTTTCTAGAGTGGCTGGGAATACAGATTCCACATTTCCTTTTTATTTTTCTGGACATACCAGAATGTTGAGTCATTAACATGGAACTCAGAGCCAATAGCTTAAACTCACGCCTGAACAGAGATAATCTATGTATTTCCTCCGTAGGGCATATTATAGTTGTGTTTTTTTTTTAAAGTTTATTCTATTTCTTTCATGAGAGGTTGAGAGAGAGGAGCACCTGGTCAAGGCCTTGCCAGGCCCAGTCCCCCAGCTATTCAGGATCTTGGCACATGCCCAGACCATCACAGTTTTCCTGAGATTAAGAATACTAGGCAGGGACCAGCAGATAGTGTAATTGTTACGTCGCTGACTCCCATGTAGTCTGCTGCTGTTTGAGTCCTGGACCTGGAGGCTTAAAACTCACACTGGGTACCTGTGTATATGCCCATAAATCCTTAGAGAAGAATGGAGGAGAAGGGGTTGTGGTGTCGCCATTTCCCCTGGGGAGTGATTTCTTGCTTTCTGTCTCTCTGACGAGCGCATATATCCTGTAGCAAAAAACTCTCTCTCAAAAAGAGTACTAGGCAGTGCTTCAGCATTACACTTGGGAGCCATTTTACACAGTGGAATTATTAACATTAAGTACAGGGACCAGCAGTTAGAGTAATGGCTACGTCACTGGACTCCCATGTAGTCAACCACGGTTCGCGTCCCGGACCCGGTGGCTTAAAACTCATGCCAGGCATGTGTGCGTGTGTGCCCAAGATCCCGAGAGGAGAATAGAGGAGAAGGGATTGCGGTATGGCCATCCCCCCGGGGGGTGATTTCTCGCTTTCTTTCTCTCTGTCTCTGTCTGCCTGGCGAGTGCATGTGCCCTATAATAAAAACCTCTCTAAAAAAAAAGATTAGGTACAAATGATGGAAAAAAGTTGGACTGAAAAAATCTGGAGGATGAATCACGTTCTGGTGTTAGAGCTCAGACAAGAATGCAGAGTCCTGCCTTGTCGGACCTCGGCAGATCTTGCCTTTTGGGCAGCCCAGTGCTTTACTACCTCAATACTGACTTAGGATTACAAACGTGTTTTAGTGAGTAGGGGATTTGCAAACACGGACTCCATGGATAATGAGTTTGACTGTATGATCTTCTCTTGGGGACCGTCGACAAATAGTGATCAAGAACAATGGCATCTATCATACCTCCAACGGGCTCGCCCAGGATGGTCTTTGCCTCCATTAGTCTTCCCCATGCAGCAGTCTCGAAATCACATTGTTTCTCTGCTCAAGACTTTCTAGAAGCAGACACGTCACACAGAATAAAGGCTGAAGAGCTTCACCGGGCTCTGCGGCCCTGAGTGTGCGTCCTCCCCTTCCTGCCTCTGTCTTACTTCCCTCACTGCCGCAGCCCACCAGCCACCCTGCTGTGTCACTGCACTTGCTTCCTCTGGGTCTTTGCTTCTGTGGCTCCCCCTGCCTGGAACGTTCTTTAACCAGGTGTTCCCATGGCTGGCTTCCTTGCTCAGTCTTCTGGATGAGCACCCGGATCCCAGGAAGACTGGAATTCAGACATGCACAGCTGCAGTCATGGCAGTCACACACGTTGAAGGAAGAGGATGACGGCGACAAGCTGGCAGTCTGCTGTGGAAACGGAGAGGGCTCTGTCTCGTAGACCACACTGAGTGCTGCTTGGAGAGTGGAGGCAGTGACCTGGCCCATGGATCCGAGGTACACAGTTGCCAGAAGGAGTAGGAATTATGAGAGATTTGTGTCTTTCCATAGCTTCAGACTGTTATTGTTTGAGATTTAAACAAATTCAAACCAGCAGATGAGGTGCAGATTCTGGCTTGAGAGTTGCTGCTAGAATAAAACTGAAAACCAAACTTCCACACACTTATACATATATTAGAATTTAACTTATATTCAGCTAGGAACTAAATCTTAATGGTCACGTATATATTACTTAATGCAACTATATACTTATATGTTAGGTATGCAATTAACAGTAAATATACCACATGTAATATAGTTGGTTGGAGAAGAGAGAGAGGGAGAGAGAAGTCAATGAACCAAGTCACAGTCCCAAGGAAGGCTCAGAGTCTTGTGACAAAGTCCAGTCTTGACACTGTCCCCGTTTTGCAAGGAAGTCTCAAGAAGGCGGCTTTCTTCTCAGGATGCTGCTGCATTGCAAGGATTTCAGTATGATAGACACTCTGGGAGTGAATGCCCCATGCCGATAGTGCAGGTGAGTCTCAGTCTGCTGTCTTTCTGTATCTTCAAAAGAACAGACTTTGGGACCAGCATTTAGCGTAATGGCTATGTCGCTGGACTCCCACGTAGTCGACCGCGGTTCGAGTCCCGGACTCGGTGGCTTGAACTCACGCAGGGTGCGTGTGCGTGCGTGCCCAAGATCCCGAGAGTAGAATGGAGGAGAAGGGATTGCGGCGTGGCCATCCCCCCTGGGGGGTGATTTCCTGCTTTCTATCTCTCTGTCTCTCTCTGTCTGTCTGGCGAGCGCATGCGCCCTATAGCAAAAACCTCTCCAAAAAAAAAAAGAACAGACTGTATTGCTTATCTGAGGTGCCACGTGTTTGTTTGCTTGGTGAAGAAACAAAGCTGTTCACAAGAATGGGGGTTAAGTCATACTTATAAACAAGTTACACTTCAAAACATGTCCCACATATGCAGTCATTCAGGCTCTCTTGCCCATGTCAGAGAGCTGGACTCCTCAGCTGTCTTGTTGGAGAGGCTAACGAAGGCTGTGGCTTCACGTGGGATGGGATGTGGTGACTTTTGTAGTCAGCTCTGACATTCAGAGACAGCTTGGTGCAGGTAGGTGTACTGACCTAGCTGTTATCTGTAGGCTCTCTGACGTGAGGCTAGTGACTTGACTTCTTTGTGCTTCAATGTCCTCATTTATAAAAAAGGGACAGTGGGACCAGTGGATAGCATAATGTTTACGTCACTGGGCACCCACATAGTTGACTGTGGTTCAAGTCCTGGACAGCGGCTGAAGGCTCACACTAGGTACATGTGTGTGCGTGCCCAAAACCCCCGAGAGGAAAATGGAGACGGGATTGTGGCAGGGCCATCCCTCCATGGGGGGTAATTTCTCACTTTCCATCTCTGTTTCTGTGGTGAGTGCATGTGCTCAGTATTTTTTTTTTTTAAAAGGGACACTAATATAATAATACAAATTTAATCAGATAAATAAGGTGTTTTTGTTACTTTGCTTAAATGGCTGTCATATTTACAAATGGCTACGACTAAAAGTAAACCACAAATCTACGTATCATAGGAAAGTCAGCTGTTCCGGCAACAGACTTTTAAGATACGTGTTCAGTTTTACAATCATAACTGCGATGTAATTATCATTAACAGGAGCACACATTTCTCAATTGTTTTATCTATATACTCCTTAATCCAGCATGTGTGTGCACTGGTGCACAGAAGTCAATCCTTGAAAATGTCTATCACCAGCAATTCCTTTAGCTAGTTTTAAACTCAGGATTTGTTTTGCAATACTGCCACCTTCTGGTTAGACTCTGCCTTTACAACCAGGGACGTGTCCCGACTTCTTCCAAGATTAGGTAAACTGTGATTCTGTCCAGGATAGTGGGCTGAGCTGCGGTCAACCAATTCCAGCAGGTCATCCCCGGCAGATGCTGCCTGATGTGTGCCAATGAAGCAGAAGCACTTCCATCTTTGCACCTTGCATTGTGCTTGCTTCCTCCTTTTGCCTAGACAGAGTGAGGAACAGTCTTACTGTCTTTGCTAACTCACCTGAAGCTTTTTGTTTAGACGTTCTTTAGCAGTGCAACCACCAATCACCAGACTCCTGTGCCCTGAGCCATGGAGACCATTAAACAAAGGTCTGGAGAGTGCCCTTAGAAATTAATACCCTGCTTGATCCAGTTCCTGCTTAGCATAGGAATCTCCACTTCCTTTCCCCCGTCACCCCTCCTCACTTTCCACTGTAAGAGCCACGTCAACCCAGAGAACCATGGAGAGCTTTGCCTCTATAAGCGCCCCTCTCCTCACAGTCAGGGCTGCGGGCTCTTGGAAGGACGTGAGTCTTCTCACAGCGGCTGGCCGATTAAACGATCCTATAATTTGGCGTTGTCTAGTTGTCCTCTTATTTCTCGCTGATTTGACTACAACACTAGGAGATGAACCTGTGGTAGGCAGTTAGTTAGCCGTGAGCGGGCAGCCCTAAGAGGAAAGCGAAAGGCTCATCTAGCTCTGGGCGCCAGGAGGGTGAGGCCATTTGCCATCTTCCTTCCTTGGGGCCTGAGGGAAGCACACAGGGATGATTCGTAGATTTTTCTCTTATCAAAAAGGCCTAAGCAAGCGTTTTGGTCGATGCCCTAATTCCCATTAGGGCGATAGACTAAGTGGGCAGTCTAATTGGGACAGCCTGGCTCACATTGGGCGTGCACAATTAGGTGATCAAGTTCCTCATTCTTTACCTGTGAGGAAGGTGGACAGGTGCAAGAAAGAAGTGAGGATTCAAATTTAAAGGAAGGACATAGGCAGCGTAAGGGGCCTCCCACTAATGAATATTCATGATCTCTAGTAATAAAAATAATGGTTAACTAGTACCAAGCGCGGCTGCCACCTGGTAATCTGCCCGCCCAAGAACCTTTTTGGGTGTACTTCCTTTCTTTCTATTAAATCTTCTTTTCTACCTACTTCATTCATGGTTGCGGTTTCATTTTGCGCGTAGGGACAGATCTCTAATTTTAGTGATTTGGACCCAAAGAACCAAGGACTTCACAACGCAGTTCGACACTTTCCCATCCGTTAACAAAACCTGCTGAATGCAGGATGACATAAAGAACTCTGAAGTCATGCTAAGTGTACAAATAAACCAGGAGTGTGACTACACTTGTGTGTAAGAGCACTGCTCCAAATGACCTCACTTATGCTAAGCACCCAACATCACAGTCTTCAAAACCACATGTTTTGCCTCAACATCTACTTATCATCATGGACTTGAAAAACATGTGTTAAAAGCAATATCGAAAACGCCTTGGGACCAGCAGTTAGCGTAATGGCTATGTCGCTGGACTCCCATGTAGTGGATCGCGGTTCACTTTCTGGACCCGGTGGCTTAAAACTCACCCCGGGCACATGTGCGTGCGTGCCCAAGATCCCGAGAGGAGAATGGAGGGGAAGGGATTGCGGCGTGGCCATCCCCCCTGGGGGGTGATTTCCTGCTTTCTATCTCTCTGTCTCTCTCTGTCTGGCGAGCGCACACGCCCTATAGCAAAAACCTCTCCAAAAAAAGAAAAAAAAATGTCGAACATCACCAAATATCAGGAAAATGCAAATTAAAAGCACAATGAGGTACCACCTCACTCCTGCTAGAATGGCTTCTGTCAAAAAGGCAAAAGATAAATGTCGAGAAGGTGGAGAATGGAAACCCTTGTTCACTTTTGGTGTCAATGTAAATTAGTACAGGCATGGCAGTACCAAAGACAGGATGGCAGTTCCTCAAAAAATAAAAACAGAACCACCATGTGATCCAGCACTCCCTGTACTGGGTATATACCCAGAGAAAATAAAGTTCATATGTGGAACTAAAATGAGTATGTACATTAGTACAGCATTATGGCCATTCCTCAAAAAATAAAAACAGAACCACCATGTGTTCAGGGATCCCTCCACTGGGTGTACACCCAAAGGAAATAAAGTCGGTATGTTGGGATAACCATTTGTGTTTATTACACGATTTGGAATAGCCAAGAAATGTTGACTATTGTTCCAAACTTCATGATTACAGGTGCACTATTTATTCTCATTTATTTGACCTTTTAAAATATACTTAAAGCATTATGCTCATAGTGAAGGTCACCGACAGCTTACTAAAAATATCTGGATGTATGAAAGCCTTTGTCATATCATAGTACTTTATTATTATTATTATTATTATTATTATTATTTTAGAGAAATTGTTGCTGTAGTAGGGCTCATGCCCTCACTGGAGAGACAGAGATTAAAAAGTGAGAACTTATCTCCCCAGGGGGGATGGCCACACCACAATCCCTTCTCTTCCATTATCCTCTGAGGATTTTGGGCACGCATGCACACGCGCCCGACATGAGTTTTAAGCTGTTGAGTCCTGAGCTTGAACTGCGGCTGATATGTGGGAGTCCAGTGACATAACCATTATGTTATCTGCTGGTCCCATACCATGATACTTTTAAGCAAAAAATACATACTGATCTTAATCATGGGAAGCAACAAAGGTGTCTTTTTGATATAAAAATGGATATCTAAAAGAGTTCCTTGGTATTTTATTTTATTTTTTTGTTGTTGCTATAATTGAATGCCACAGACTGGGTAATTTAGAAAGAATAGAAACATATTAAGCTCATGGTTTAGGAGGTCCAAGTTCAAGGGTTTGCGTCTAGTTAGGGTCCCCTTGTAGGTGGGGACTCTGCAGAGACCTGAGGCAGTGCAGGTCTTTCATGGCAATGGGGCTATGGCTTGTGTCCTGTGTCTGTGTCTGCCCCGGTCTCACTCCCACACTTTATAAACCACCAGGATTCACTCAGGGTGTCCCTACCCTGAGGGCCTCATCTAATCCTATTCACCTCCCAATGGCTCCATCTCTGAATCCTGTCATTGGATTAAGTTTACACCCTCTTTTTTTCTTCTTTCTTTATATTTTATACATTTAACCACTGTGTATCATTACAGCTTATAAAGTGAATTTCCCTAGCATGAATTTACTGTATCGTAGTCCAATTAAAGTATTATTATACATGTTATCATCAACAGATAATTTTCCATTTTTGTGTCCCTTCAATGTTTGCTTGTTTCTTACCATAACAACCGAATTTCAACACTTGACTTTTTGGGGGCACATTCAAACCGTAGAAGGGAGTACTTTTTATTTTTTAATTTTGTTTCTAAAGTTGTCAAACTTCTCACTAGGAAGCAAAATAGAATGAAAGTGTCTGTTGAGCTGCGTGTGAGGCCCACAGACCAGAACTTAGCCTTGCATCGAAGCGTGAGTGTTAAGAAATTCAAATGACTTTCCCCCTTTCTTCCTTTTCTAAAATCCAATGTCAAGCAAAGCTCTTAAATTGCATACACATATTTATATACTCACTTGTGAAAATTGTTCATGTCATGCGAATGTCAGTCAGTCACCAAAACTAAAACTAGATTTGACAGACTAGATCTGGTAGGGCTCATAAATATAGATTTCCCTCAAAGAACAAGGACCCGAGTGTTCCAAACAAGGAAGAGTCTATAGACGTCTCTGGTTCGTCTTCTATATTTGAACTTGTGAGATCATCCGTCAGCTATATTATTTATCTCCTACACAAAAGTATTTCAAGGTCTGTGGGAGTTTTCTCCAGCTAAGGTTGATCAATTTTTATTACCCTCAATTTATAGCTTCCCAGATGCTTACGTTGGTGAAGGCTTTTTTACTCAGGAAAGGTGAATTCCTTATTTGCCCTCCTTTAACCATTTTCAGACTTGAATTCACATGGCTATTCAAAATGAATAGTGGACTTAGATTTTCTTTGGAAGACTCTGAGAAACAGCCACAGCAGAGCATATCTTGTTAAAGGAAGAATAAGGGAGAAATGTTTATAGCTTTAAGCTTTGGAACTCTCGTGGACCTTTTGAAAACCCACAAACTCTACATTTTCAAACTGATAATTACTATTTCATTCATTCAGCTAAAAAAGTCCTCTGTACAGGATGAGGGATTTTTGAGCTAAGCTCAAACATAAAACAGAGTTTTATGTTTTTATATTTTATATTTATATTTAATGTAATTGTGTTTCTGCTTAAAATCTATATATACATTTTTACTTGAAAAATGGATTATTGGGGCAGCTCCATAGTGCAGCAGTTAGGTGCTATAGAGAGGAGGCTAGATCTCATATGGCTGATTGAGGTTCAAATCCCGGCCCAGTTGACTTCATGCTAGGTTTGTGTTCAACATGCCCAAGAGTCTGATGAGACGAAGAATTGGAGGAAAAAGGGTTAGGGAATGACTATACCCTGCTGAGGATGCTTTCTCTCTCTGTTTTTCTTTCAGGCATGTATTCTCTATCATGAATCAAATACATAAACTTTAAAAACAGAGAATTATTAAGCTAGCCCCTGGCTTTCATGTGACTGACTCTTACTGTTACAAATGTTCCATGACACTAAATTAAATTCCTTTTCTGGTTTCCCCACCTTGCATTGTTATCTGCAAATACACCCTTGTCGGTATTTTCTTTACCGTATCCCGTCAGTTGAAGGTGCAGATCACGTGACCCTCAATTTCTTCACCATAAAGTGACCCACCCACTCTCCAGGCTCTCAGGGCATCTGGCTTCTGTTGGTCGGTGTCCATCCGTAACCCTCGCACCCTGGCTGGGGGTCCTGGTCTCTGCTCCAGCTGAGCCAATGACCCTGCTTTCCCCTATCCTGCCTCCGGCAGGTCCCTCTCAGAACCTTTTCTCTACTGACAGCCAAAAACAGCAGCAGAAAAATATGAATTTTGATATCTATGCCTGCGTTCTAATTCTGTGTTGCAGTAAGCCATGAGGCTTGCTTTGATTTAATTTTTATACTAGGCTGCTTCAATTTTCCCAAAACTCACTACTTATGTTTCAATTAGTTCTGTCACTCAACACGTATTCCTGAAAAAGGGCTTTTAAAAGCCTCCTGTAGAGGCAATCCAAACAGAGAGGTCAAGTTAAAAATGGCTTAAATATATTATCTCATGAGATTCAAAGGTGGAATCTCATCTTGGTATAGAGGTCTTTCTGTATAGCCCATAATAACAATTCCCTGCTCTGAATAACTTTCAATATCTTTAGATTGGGGAAAAAAACCCAAAACTTGTATATGTAGTGATTCTTTGCATGACTATCAAGGAAAAAGCAATGGATAAAATTTTTGGAGTGTTTAGCTGGAGGAGGTACTTTTCTTTTGTGACTCAGTAAATAGCCTGGAAAATTGTTATTTATAGGGCCATTTATTTTCCATTTAGAACCGTGTAAAGCAGGTAAATAGGTGGGAGTTAGGAGCTGAGAGATGAGAGGGAAGAAGTGAAGCAAAAGATAGAGCAACTATTTTTTCATTTGAGTTTCTAACAAGTACAATGCTGCGGCGGGACAAGGCCACCTTCCCAGCTGCAGGTCGGCACAATGAGCAGCGGCGAGGGACTCAGCTGTCAGGAGCAGCCGGAACAGAGCGCTCCTTGTGTCACAGGAGTACTAGTAGTTAGATTTGTATGTAGAACTTTTGCAGTTGATTCTGATCAGACTTTCTGTTGGTTCCCATGTCTGCTCCACCTTTTTCAGCTCTTTGTTGCTGAGGGATTGCCCTCTCCCCCAAATGGGACTATTTGATGGAATTCCTTGGATGCACAGCTCTTCCGTGTTGGATTAAGGAACGCAGCCATGCCACGAGGCATGTCTTCTCTGGCAGGTGTCCTGCACACCAGATGTGTCATTGCTGTTAGGCAAAGCCATGGACCGTAGTCATAGCTACAGCTATGTTTTCAGATGTCTTTGATATACGTAATAGGTTCTTAGAATTGTGGAGCAAGGCACCTTGAACAGAATAAGTACTGTGTAAATATTTGTGATTGATGGTTTCTAGGATTTGTGTTATTAACGACATCCTTGTAGCCCACTGTCCTGGCTGACGAAATGGAAATTTGGAGGAAAGAAGCGAGCCCTGTAGCCCCAAGTGTGAACGCACTAAGGGAACGGGCTAATCATACGTTTCCTACCAGACTGAAATTTCCCAGTTGTTTATGCTGAATTCTGTTGAGTGTACATATGTGACGACTGCTCAGACAATTTCCTGTGACACCCCCTCAAATGGGAAAGCATCTGTTTGGACTCAGTTGGAAAGCATGCTAAAAATATCTTCACTTTGGGATTAAATCTGCTTATTGGAACAGTGTACATGCCAAACTAGATGCTTCTTTCTTTTCTTTTTTTTTCTTTTAGTAGAATATTTCACATTTATGATCTATTTCTGGTTCATGTGGGGACTTTACACATTATATTTAATCTAAATGCCTAGGTGAAGACAACTTCTGCTAGCTAAAAATAGTAACTGTTTTATTATAATGTAATCAGAGAGAAGAGATTCTTCACTAAACATTCAGAATGATTTACTCCTAGGATAAAAATCATGAGGACACATGGATATATTAGGTAAGCAGAAAAAAGTAATTTCTTACCCTAAGCCCAAAATATGCTGTCTAAAAAGTTTACACCAAAAGGATGAATTTCATAGTTCTTTTTAAACAATAAGCTGAAAAGTCACTTCCAAATAATAGCGAGTCAAGATTTCCATTGCTTCCCGAAGTAACAGATTCACTTACTTAAAATATGGACTGCTTCTGTGATAAGGGCATATCAACAGCTCAGTTTTTTAAGGTTTACTTTCTTATTTCTTCTGTGAGTAAAAAGACAGAGAATGAGAGAAAGAGAACGAGACAGAGAGACTGGCGCCCCCAGTAGGTTTTTCATGAAGCTGTCTACCCCCAGCTATAGCCAGCCCAGGACGTGAGCACATGTGCACCTGGCATGTTCAGGGCACTCTCTGGACACAAACCCGGAAACGTCCCATGTGGGTCAGTCTCACAGAGCATCGTGTTCCACTGCACCCCTTAGGCCTGTTGGGGAGCAGGCCACTTAATCGCTCAGTGATCCCTGCGAATTTGCTGCCGATTGGTACTGTGATAGTGCTGCTAGAGTTCAGCGCTAGGTGTGCGTATGTGCCACGTAACAAGGACAGTGCCCGTGAACACGGCGACATCAAGGCGTAAACAGTGGCTTAAACAATAGCAGTGTTGGAATCACAGAATTGTGGGCAGTGGGAGGTCTCTCCCCAAGATAGCACTGGCAGCCCTCCAATTTTGTTCTAAATTTTGTTGTGAGAAAATTGATGACTTTTACACCAACAGATATGGACTCACATTTCAAAATTTTGTGGGTGACTTCATGTATTTCCGGTGTTTCTGTAAAATTTGGGGGATTTATGATTTCTCCCCAGTGGGCAGCTGTGCTCCCTCAATACTGGATGGGTGCTCATACTCAACATAGAGTTGAGATGTGGGAGCCGGCACAGCAGGAAGTGAAGGATCCAGGGCAGGAAGCAGGATGCCTTCAGTAGGAGGGGAAGTACCCCCAGATGTGGAGAAGCAGTGGCTGCGTCGGGAAGAAATTGGGAGAGGGACGTTAACTTGACTGATCTAGCTGCACCACAGCACAGGCAACCTTTGCAACTAGTGGTTGATTTCTCCAGACACCCTGGGGATGTCAAAGTTATAGCATGACACCATAGGACATGCCTCTTTTACTGAAGTGTCTGCAACAGAGCTCTGTGTTACTTAGGAAATCTATTAGATTAAATATGCAATGGCTCTCTACTGATTCCTTGAGAGTTGTCGGCTCCAAATGAGTGTAAGGAAGTATTGACTTTTTTTGGGGGATTCAACTTTTATTTTATTTAATTTTAATTTTAATTTTTATTATCATCATGATCTTCTTTATACTACATTGGATTACATGTAACTTTACAGTGTATTACAATGCTTTTTCAAAAGGGAATGCCATGCATGTCAGTCAATACGGAGACATTAATCTCCCTGCTTCATCATTCAATATCTTTTCTATGTTTTTCCCAATCATTATTATTATTATTCTAATTATTTTTTTTAAACAGTCAGTCACTATTTCTCATTTTTTTGCTGGAGAGATATAAGGCAGGGTCAGAGGATTGATCGGAACCAGATCTCAAACATCACCACTGGCCTTTCCCCCGGTTCTCCACTCTGCTTTACTGCACATGCTGGCTCCATTCTCATTTACAGCAGACACTTCCTTCCCTTGACAGGGCTCATGTCCGCTGAATCCTTGGGCTGTACAAGTCAGGATTTCACTACCTGGAGGACTGCACTTTGCTCTCTCTAGCATCAAGTCAGACATCTTCTAGATTTCTAGATTTTAATGCTGGAGATGGGTTCATTTGAGTTTCTGGATCAGGTGGTAAAAATTCCCAAGGAAATCCCATTTGGCCAGCTTAGTTTACAGACCCGCCCCTCTGTAACGCACCTGCGGTCAGGGCTTTGGCATCAGCAAGGACATGGAAGTGCCAGTTGAGCCATGTGACAGATTATGTCAGCTCCCAGGAAGAGGAGGGTGTCCTGGGAAGACGCGCTGCAGGCTTTGGCTCTGGAGCTGAACCTTTCCAAACGTCATGAGGCAGAAGGGTAATTCTTTTTTTTTTTTTTTTTTTTTAACATTTCTATCTGAATCACTACATTTTTATTTTCAATACATTCTCAGCCCTGCGTTTAGTTTTTCTTGTCCTTATCAAAAGTCAGTGTATAACAGCACTAAAAAGATTTCTGCTAAATTCAATGAGATTTGTTTTCATGTCATTTATGACTTGAATATATTTTAAAATTTTCTTTACATAGTTTAAGATGATTGAAATTAGTATTTTGAATTTTCTGTCAATATCTGCCACAAAACACGTATTTTGTAAGGGGCTATATTTGCTACCCTTCGTATTTGCTTTATGTTTAGTAGTGAAGTTTGGAGACTAAGGAGGGCCATTAAAATGGCGATTTTTGTGTTATTTATTGTTGGGCTGGGAGATGTCCCTCATTGAGTGCCACCATCACACCACAGGGTTCATAATACAATACCACACTCGTGAAGTAGGCTTCAAGGGGACAGGAAAACAAACAAGGCAGAGTTGTCAAGAAGAGAAGACACCCCCTTTCCCCCATTATCCCAAGAGGGATGTTTTAGAATCTGTTGGACATTAACACGAGGCTGAGTTTCAGTGGGTAGACCATCCGACTAGAAGTCCCCTTTCTTATGGGGCAAGAATGAAAGTGGCCGTGTCAACCGTGTTGGAATCAGCCCACCATTGGACCAGGTGGGGGCATGGTGGATAAGGTGCCTAGGTCCCACGTGGCCAAGGAAGCAGTGTGAGTCCCAGACCTGCCATCTTGGAAGATATGCTGGGTGGGTGTGCACGTGGGCCCCAAATCCTGAGAGGCTGAGAGGAAAAGGGACTGTGGCATGGCCATCCATTCTGGGTGTGATTTTGCACTTTGTCTCTCTTCTGTGGTGAGTGCAAGTGCCCTACAGCAAAAAGAAAAAAAAAAAAATCAACCTACCCACCATGACTTCTGAATGTTTCCTTGTCTCTTTATCATAAACCATCTATTTGCTCTTCATCCCATTCCTCTCCCTTCCTTGGCTCTTCTCTGCTCTCCTGACCCTAGTCTTTTGGGTCTCAAAGATGGTCTCACAGTTTGCCCAGCCTTTCTTTCTAGATTTTGAGTAAAATAAAGCACCTTGTAGGGGTAGATGTAATGCTGTTGGCACTGAGCTTGGCTTGTAGGTGACCTCTTTGGGCAAATTAGAATACAGTCCCTAACTTGGATGGCTCAGAGTTTAGCTGAAGGGGCTAGGGCTGGGTGCCTGCCCCATTCCTCACCTTAGCTGGGTATCCCTGCTCAGGTCGGGCACAACTGTACAACTGGCACAACCTGGTAGTGACCCTTGCACCAGGATGCTGTGTCTGGAGTAGCTACTTAATTTCCATGGTTTCTTTACTAGGCTACTTGTTACGGCATCCACTGGTTGATTTCTCTGAACTCAGAACCTAGTGAGCTTAGAAGTGTCTAAGATAGCACAATGCATCTTGGACCAAAGAGTCCAGTAGTCTTTATCCAGTAGTATGCCATTGTTCCTAAAATTTTCTTCTTTCCATGCATGCATCATTATAATTTTATTTGTAAGAGTAGAAACATTGGAAACAAACTCTTTATCTGGCTGTTGGAGAATGGACAGCTAATCAACTTGATTTAATGAATTTTGTAGTTTTTTGACAATTGATAATAATAAATGTTTAAATTAAAAAAATTCTCTGAATCCTCTGTGTACTGTGACTGCACTTAGGTTAAAAATGAGTGTGTGTAGAATGATTTTAATGAAATATATAAAATTGTTAATAGTTGTATCATACAATTATGGGTGAATTTCTCTTCCATTCTGCAAACAAAATTTTAACGTTAGCAAAATTGAATGTTATGTTATTCTGTCTTCTAAATTCATTTCCTGTATTTAAAATTCATTTCTTAATTTATGCAAATTAATTAATCTTGATTATGTAAATTATAGATGTATTACCTTCAGGCGAGAAAATAAGTTCAACCGTTACCTGATTGTCAAAATAATGACTGATGGATGATGGTTCATAAACGAAATCAAGTACCAAATCTGATAAAATATTGCACTGGAGTGTTGCAACTCTGGGCTGAGAGTGTTGAATTGTCTACTCAAATTAGATATTAAAAGCTGCACTTGGATAGGGTGTGCAGAGTCTTATCAACTTAATCACAGAAGTGTAAGAAATTACCTCACTCTAAGTTCTTTTACCATAAGTAATTGCTCAAAGAATAAGCTATGTTTCACAATGAAACAATTCTTACTCAGCTCCAGTACCTGACAGATGCCGAACTACTGGCTCAAGGTGGACAATTCTATTCTCTTGGTTGGAGGATTAGACTGTAACCTGGAGAAGGCTTCTAGTAAGAACAGAGGTGAGAAATAAATGCTTCCTTTGGTGTAGATTGGATCTGCACAGGCATGGCAATAAGTTCTCTGGCCATTCTGAAATTTTCCCTTTTCTGTCTGTGTCTTAAAGGCATTTTAAATAGTCAAAAGAATGGGTTTCAAGTATATCCTTGGAATCCTGGGTCCCCTAAGGCTCTTCCACATGATCTGTGAGGTCAAGACTATTTCATAAGATATAATGTAAGATGCTATATGCTTTTTCCCCTACATGTTATTTGGCTACTCAGAGTCTGCAAATTTTAAGGAAAACGACTAATAGTTTGCAGTCAATAATAAAATTTGAACTTTCAAGAGACGATTAGAACCTGTGTCTGTCACTGTGCGCTTGCCATCTTCCCAGTATTTACTGAGATTGGGGGTGATGTTAACACATGTATTATTTTTCTTTTGATATTATGAGATAAAATGTTTCCACATTTGGAAGACTTTAAAAAATATAAGATTTCTGCCTTACACATAATCGATGTGTATCTTTGTGGGCCACAGAGCGGTTGTTAAGGCATACATACAGTGTATAATAAATCTGGGTGGCCTGCAGATTTGTGGTTAAGGCTGCTAAATCCCACAGCTCACTGTGTGGTTTGAGTTCCAGAGGTGGCAGCTTGGGAAACATGCTGGGTATGTGTGTGTCCATGCCCAAAATTCTGAAAGGAGGGACAAACGGAGGAGAGAAGATTGTGGTGTGGCCATCTACAATGGGAGTGTGCTTTCTCACTTTCCCTCTCCCCCTCCCTGTCTCTAGTGAGCACACGTGCCCTCTGACAAAATTAAAAAAAAATCTTATCAATGATAAATATGTATTTATCATCTTCAACTTTGAACATTACATTATGTTGTGTATATTTGATGATAGGTCTACTAGATTTATTTTTTGAATATGTATTTAGTTGATCATATTTTCAAAAAAAATCTTGTTCTTTAATTGATTTTTTTTTAGAGGTTTTTGCTATAGGGTGTGTGTGCTCCAGAAAGACAGAAATAGAGAGACAGAAAGCGAGAAATCACCCCCCAGGGGGGATGGCCATGCCACAATCCCTTCTCCTCCATCATTCTCCTCTCGGGATCTTGGGCACGCACGCACATGTGCCCAGCGTGAGTTTAAGCCACCGGGTCTGAGACTCGAACCACGGTTGGCTACATGGGAGTCCAGCAACGTAGCCATTACGCTAACTGCTGGTCACATTTTTTTTTTTTTCTTTTTGAATGTGTGCTCACCAGAGAGAGACAGAAAGAGAGAAGAATAAGAAATCACCATTTGCCTCATGAGATTCTGGGCATGTTTGCAAAAATCATGCAACCAGAATGATTTTCAAGGCACTGGGTCTGGGACTCAAACCGTGCAATTGGACAGGTGTGATCCAGCGCCGTAACCTCTGTGCCACCTGCTGGCTTCAGTTGTCCATATTTTTAACTCCACTGTGATATGCCATCCCGTAGCATCTTTCCTTTGTTAATATGCATGTATCATAACTTAGTAAACCAATATATTTCATCAGTGTAACCAATGCATATTATTATCAAATCGCACACAGGTAAAAACATCTATTTGAAGTGTAAGATAGGTTTTTAATGTCACAGAGTACTAATTAATATTATTTCAGATTTCACATCGCAGCTAACCTTTATTAAGCTATCACTTGTTGAATATTTTGTATGATATAAAAGAAAAATATCCATAATTATTTGAAAAGTCTTTAAAAATACTCCTGTCTTTTCCAAATACTTCCTTCTGTGAATCACATGTTCTCTCTATATTTTTTTCTCTGTATATTTTAACAAAAATAATACTTTCCAACATATTTAATGCAAATGCAGATACAAGAATTGAGCTCTTTTTTTTATTAGATCAACCATTGAAAACATTCTCAAAAGTATTAAAAAATGCTACTTTTCTCACTCATTATTTTTGTTTTTGAAAATATCTATTTTATAAAGTTTCTACTTTATGTTAATTGTTAAATTGTAAAAATAAAAATTTTAAACTAATATGTTTGAATTTTTATACTTTACACCTATAGATAAAGCTCACATAAACAAATGCTCTTTGGGATTCTTCATACTCTTTAAAATTTTTTTGAAGGTTTTTGCCATAGGGTGCATTACACTTGCTAGAGAGAGACAGAGAGAGACAGTGAGAGGAACAGTGAGAAATCACCCCCCAGAGTGGACGGCCACACTGCAATCCCTTCTCCTCCATTCTCCTCCTGGAATTTTGAGCATGCACACACATGCACCCTGTATGATTTTCAAGCCACGAGATCCAGGACCCAAACCATGGATGACCATGTGGGAGTTCAGAGCCAGAACCACTACGCCAAATTCTGGCTCCTCTCCCTGCTCTTTAAAATGGAAAAGTTTGAGAATCAACAAAATAAGAGAATCTGATTTATTAATTTTTAATGTATGATTTATTAAAGAAATAAAAGTTTCTCAAGAGCTTTAGAAAATCTTTGTGGTTAGATTTATAAGTCTATCGTTGGAAATATTTGAGAGAATTGATCAGATTTTTACCTGTGCACTTGTAATTTAATATATATTACTAGGAAATTTATTACATATGTAAGTAGCATTGATTACTTAAAGAAATTTAAACTTAATGTTACTTTTACAAAATAATTGAATATTAATTCAAGAATCAGTGATAACTCTTGTTTATATTTTTATTCAGAAATTACTAGCTTGATTTTATAAGTTTACTAACAAGGTTTACAACTTCAATAATAAGGTTATATATTTTTAAAAGTTTAAAATTAAACTTTTTGAATTGTATGTTATTTACAATACAGGTAAGTGTAGTAATTCTTTCTATGTATAATTGCAATTTAGGTATTAAAACATATTTTTTAAGAAAACACTAACACGTAGTAGAAGTGTATAGAGGTCTAAAAATAGGATTACAGGGCTGATACTTTTTTTTTTTAAGAGAGATTTTTGCTATAGAGTGCTTGTGCTCACTGGAGAGAGGAGAGAGAGAGAGAGAGAGAGAGAGAGAGAGCGAGAAAGCAAGAAATTGCCCCTCCCCAGGGGGATGACCACGTTGCAATCTCTTCTCCTCCATTTTCCTCTCTGGATTTTGGGCATTCATGCACATGTGCCTGGTGTGAGTTTCAAGCTGCTAGGTCTTGGGCTCAAACCTCCGTTGAGTACATGGTAGTCCAACAACATAACCATTACACCAGCTGCTGGTCCTAACAGGGTTGATACATTTTGATACAATGCTGAGGGTTATCCAGGAAGAACCCGATTAGTGGCATCTCTGGGTTTAGGTTTTTAAAGAGGAGGCACCACAGCACTGGAAGGTGGAGGCAAGTTCTAGGGGAAACAAAGCCCCCCAGGAACAGTGGGTACTGAAGATAACCTCCATCAATATTATCAAATGTAGTTGGGTGCACGCTTAGAGATACATATCCCTGCCACTTGAGAGGCTGTAACAAGTGATGACACCCTAGTTATGATTTACTTCTGGCTCTTTTGGCTTCCCCTGATCCACTGCCTCATAATCCCATCCCATACTGGTCATGTAGAACCCTCTGCCTTTCCCCAAACTTGCCATGTTTCATATTCACCTGTGTTTCTCCATACTGTTCCAGTGGAAAATTACAAGTTGTAGTTGAATACTAGGAGTTTTGAATCCTATGCCAGTTTACTATTACTTAGGGTCTTCAGAATAAATGATTCAATGTTTTAAAGGGGCATATGTGAAAAAAACATATGCCAAGGTTTTCTAGAAATGGCCTATATTGGACTGAATACAACCACGTACTAAATCCTGAGACAGGTGCTTTATATTCTTTTGAAAAGTCGGGTCTTTGCAGATAATTTAGTTACAGAACTCAGGATGAGGTCATTTTGGATTTAGGATGGGCCTATATCCAATGACTGGTGTATTTCTGAGATGGGGGGAACTGAGATTTGACACAGGACACAGGGTGGGGTGTGAAGGTAAAGTGTGGGTTGCAGTGAGGCAGTTGAGGAACACCAAGGAAGACTGGCAGCCACTAGACACCAGAGGAGGCCAGGAAGAATGTTCCCTTAGAGCTTCGGAGGGAGTATTGGCCTTTGGACATCTCGATTTTAGAATTCCAGCCTCCGGAGCCGTGAGAGAATACATTTGCATTATTTTAAGCCAAGAAATTTGTGGTAATTTGTAACAAAAACCCCAGGAAAGCCTTCAATAGGGATAGATTCTTATCCATAATAGTATGCCACTTTAAAATTGGCACCATTTTCAGAATTGTATAGACTTATTCTCATTGTGGTAGCCATTCATGACCACAGTGATTTTTTTGCTTGGTTAATGAGCTTCTTTCTTTCTTTTTCTTTCTTTTTTTTTTTTTAGAGAGATTTTTGCTATGGGCACATGCGCTCACTGGAGAGACAGAAAGTGAGAAATCACCCCCCAGGGGGATGGTCATACCGCAATCCCTTTTCCTCCATTCTCCTCTTGGGATTTTGGGCATGCATGCACATGCGCCCAGTGTGAGTTTTAAGTCATTGGGTCCGGGACTTGAACCATGGTCAACTATGTGGGAGTCCAGTGACATAACCATTATACCATCTGCTGGTTCCAAGGAGTTTCTTGTAATGATTTACTAATATTTCACCAAACCTTTTTACACACATGCATTTTATGTCTTTGATCTTTGAAAATATTTCAAGGTGGTAATGAATTTAAAAAATAAACTATATACTTTTTAAAATCAGATTTTATCTCATTTATTTATAAAGTCTGCTTTTATTTTATGTCAGCATCCATCTACCCTTCCTATTGGCATGTATCCCTACAGTGTCTGCATAAGATATTTAGCATAGCAATTAAATTTACTCTTAGATCATATTATATATCTCCATCTCTATATCTATCTATCCATCCATATCTATCTATCATCTATCTATCTATAGGTTAGTCAGTCATCATTGTGTAGTAATAGCTACTATTTATTGAGCACATAACATTTATGTGTGCTTAACTTATGTCATTTCCAAATCCTTCAGCAATGTTGCAAAGTCAGTATTATTTGTTTTTTTTATAATCAAAGAATTTGAGGTTCAGAAAAGTGAACTGACAGCTAACATAGGGCAGAATGATAATTGAAATTTCCTGTCTCTGTCTTCAAAGTCTTAAGGTTTTCTACTAGCCATTCTGCCCTTCCCAGAACTTTCTCTTAGTAATTTGAAATTTCATTTTTATTTTTAATTTTAGAAAAATGATACCTTCTGTATGTTGATTTAACCCACAATGTACTTGTACAACTATAGATACAGCCATAGAAAAATGTTCACACATGAAGTCCAACTTGATTTAGTTTGGAAATATCTTTTCCAGTTGGTGCAACAGAATTTGGAAACTTAAGCTCCCAATTACTGGGAACCAAGTCTGCCTGGGCCTGTTAGGGTCTGTTATAGGGAGTTAGGAGCTTACAGTTCTGAAAGAGGTCCCAAGGGTTGGGGGAGCAAAATGCTTTGGATGGGCATTTCGTGGTCCTTCGCCGATTAGACATTTAAGGGACACCAGATTCTCCCTTCTGTGACTTTAAGAAGAGTTCCATGTACAGGTGTTTCCTCTGCAAGCTTTTATTTCCACTGCATTTAGCAGTTCATCCTGACAGGGTTTTTCTCTCCTCTGGCCTACAGCTGAGTAGAATAAAATCGCCGCTTATCACAAATAACTGAAAGACATACAGAGACCTTTGATGGTTTTTAGCATTAGAAGCTATGGAGAACTGTGGGGCAAAATGAACAAAAAAAGTAAGAACTTATAAATTAATAAAGCTCCCAGAAGCAGCTGCCTCTGATGTTCTTTGGATGTGAATGAGTCAGAATTCACTCTCCAGTCTTTCCTTTGTTACGACATCAGCCCCTCCTCTTAGAAGCTCCAAACAAACTTGTCCTCCTCTTTCTTCCAGAACTGGTGGTTTGAGTCTCATTCCTTTAGGAAAGAAAGTCCCTGCTTACATCCCCCCTTCTCAGTTCTTAGCTCTGGAAATGATAATACACGTCCTTTTCCTTTTGGAGTTTTCTGTTTGGCCTCTGGGGGGCAGCAGTCCCTCAGTACTGATGACTTTTCCAGATGGGATGGCGATAAATTTCAAGAGGAATCAGTGACGGGTTGGTTTATCTTCCCTCGTGGAGTTTGTGGTGACGTCACTGGTACAATTCTATGCTTCAATCCATCAACTGAAATAGTAAACCTCTGAATTAAAGTCAGATGTCTTTGTAAATTAACAAAGAAGAAATTTGCCTATTTGATGAAAGGAACAGTTGATAAATTTGCTCACAGTCTAATTTAGCTCACTTTTATTTTTCCAAAATGCAACTTACACTTTTTTTCTTCATCCAAAAAATGGAATTGTTCTTGAACTGTTTCATGAATTTGTTTTCATACCTGACTGTGACCTCTATAACTTCTGTAAAGTCAAAGGCTATAAGGTACATGCTTTTCCTTTATTCATTTATTTCAAAGTAAAAATTTTACTTTAAATTTATCTCTGGTAAAAACTATTCAGGGCTAGGATCAGCAGGTGGTGAGGTGGTTAAGGTGGTTAAGGTGCTGGGCACTCCCGTATGGCCAACCACGGTTCAAGTCCTGGGCCTGGTGGCTTGCTTTGTCACTTTCTCTCTTTCTGTGTGTGTGTGTGTGTGTGTGTGTGTGTGTGTGTGTGTCTTCTCTGGTCAAATTAAAATAAACGAATAAATAAAACAAAAACTGCTCGGGGAAATCCAGCTATTGTCTCAGCCCCTAATCTGTGAGAGTTGTATCCCAAACAGCCCTGAGAAACTGGGTTGGCGGGTTACTTTCACTATTTTACATCATTCGCATTAGAAAAACCAAGGCACTATATATTTAGATTCAATGTATGGCTGGCAAGCAAATCTAGTCTCTCACATTCCATATTCTCTTCAGCTCTCTGTCAGTGTAAGCCTTCATGGTGTTTCCCTTGGCCGCTTCTTTCAGCTCACTCCAAGCCCCTGCCTCGGCCTCGCCTTTGAGGCCCAGCGTTCTGGCTGCTCTATGCAATGTCAGCCGCAGTCGCTTGTTATAATAGCTGCAGATAAACAGCATCTCATTGTCCCCTGGCTTGGTCTCAAGGTGCTTAACCTCCTCAGCGGCTTTCTCGAACTCAGCCTGAGACATGCTGGCGGGGTTGAAGGATTCCTGGGAGCCTGCGGAGGAGGCGAGGAGCAGGAAGTAATAGCCGTTTTTACAAAAATTACACGAATAGTCATGAATGCATTTATGTAGGTACTTAATCAGGTGAAAGCTATTGGCTTGAATTAAATTATTTTTAATAAATATTTAAATGTCCACTTTAGGACAAGTATAATGTCAGATAATTAGGAGACAAAGAAAAATGAGATATAATCCCTTTATTCTCAAGGACCTCACATATCTTATTTATCCTTGTGTCCTAAATCCCTTTTGTCTTTTTCCTTTCCTTTCCTTCCCTTTCCTTTCCTTTATTCTTTTCTTTTTGCCAGAGACAGCATGCACCACCAGAGAGAGAGAGGGAAAGTGAGAAGGCATTCTCCACGGAGAACAGTCGTGCTACCATCCCTTCTCCTCCGTCTTTCCTTCCTTTGCGACTTTGGGCAGACACACATATGTGCACAGTGCGTTTCTCACTACACCATTGGTTGGCCCTGTGCTCTGAATCATTATGTATTGTTAGAATAGGTTATAGAGGCAAAATGAAAATAGTTCCCACTGTCTCTGTCTCTCTCCAGTGAGTACACATGCCCTATGTAAAACCAAAGTAAAACAATACTTGAAGGAATTACACTGAGTACTGTTCCTACTTAGGAACATCTAATCCCTACACCCCAGTTCAATCAAGCCCATGTGGCAATCACCTTCATTGATTTCATGTGTATTCTTTCAGTATCCTCTATGCAGACAGAAGAAAATACATTACATACATACATACATACATATACATATATATGTATATATACATATAATGCACATACATAATATTTTCTTTTTTATATATATATACATTAATATATAAACCATTTTGATAATGCTTTTTCACTTAGTGTACCCCCAAAGTTCTTTTCATATCTGTACATAGAGGCTGCCCTTCCTCTATTTGGGCAACTGAGGGTATTAGAAACAGTATAAGAGGAGGCGGGTAACGGGGTGGGAGAGGCCAGTAACAACAGCCTGGTACAGATGTTGGCTTTCCAATGAGGAATGGGGTTAAACAGGAGGAGGCATTGAGTAGCTTTTGCCAAGAATCTATAACTTGGCTCTCTGTCTTGAACGCATGATAAAATGAAACCTAACTCACCCCCATCTCCATTTGGTTCCAAATGCATATTCTGAAAGTTCCTTGTATTAGTTTTGAGTAGATGGGTGAACCTTTCTATCCGGTCTCAACCAGAATGAGCAGGTACTACCTCCAGGATGTCCAGACAATTGATGTGTCCCACCTGCATGTGGAAGGCCCAAAACAGAGTTTGATATTTAGCAAGAAGTAAAAGGGTCTCAGGAAAACATTGACCAGTTTTCTCTCTTGACATCCTGACATCTCTCTCTTATTGAAATCAAAGATTTAAAATAGAGTAGTATATAGCCCAAGGATGAGGAGGAACAGTAAATCTAAGTTGGGCAGATCCCAACATTTTGCAAGATACAGCACAAAGATATGAACCAAGTTCTAGGGGAACACAAAGAACAAATCAGGAGCCAGGTGTTGGCACAGTGGCAATGCAATGGACCCCCGTGGGGAAGCCCTGGCTCGTGTCCTGGGACCTTTCTGGGCACACTGGACATTCATCTGTGTGCTTGTAATAGTGCCTGCTGCAGCTGGGGGTGGACTGAGGTGTGGAGACATTGCCGTGGGGTTCTCTCTCTGTCTCTCTATGTATCTGTATCTCTCTCATAGAAGAAATAAACTCTGTTTCTGTTTTTTTTTTTTTTTTTTTTTTTTTTTTAAGAAAGGATCAAAGGAATCTAAGGAAGTAAGAGGAGATGAAGTTTTTCAGAGAAAGAGAAAAAGGCTTTCTAGGCAGAAGGAGCGGTATGTGCAAAAGCATGAGTTATGAGAAACCGGATACATTCACTACGGCCAAATTGGCGGGCTCACAGAGACAGTGGTGGGCAGTGACAGGAAAGGGTCTTCTAAAGAGGGCTAGAGTTTTATGAACAGGCAACATGGAGTGAAGAGAAGTGTGTCAGCAGGAGAGTGAGAACAGTATAGAGTTTGTGTATAAAACCAAGCTGGTGGCACATGGGAACTCACTGGAGTCGCAAGAGACTTGTGGCCTGAACCGAGAAGCCATTGCAATGGTCCAGCAGAAATTACGGAGGAGTGGGCTAAGCACAGATGAGGGACAAGGGGCAGGGTCTACACGGGAGGGGTTTCCTCTAGCCCACCATGCTCTGCCTTGTTCCTTGACCAGCCTTGGGTTTGAACATAGGTCATACCAGGTGATTTGTCTGCTTGGAACCCTCATCATCCCATGTCATTCTGAGTAAAAGCCTAATTGGTGTGAATGGCTCACAGGGCCCTATATACTCTATTAGACCACAACCCTGGAGGGAGACAGGAGCTCTCCAGGAAACAAAGGGCGTGCAGAGGCCTGACTTCTCAGCCTCTACTGGCTTCTCTCCTCATCCATCTGGGTCACGCAGGGCTGGGCAGCCCCAGAGGGCTCTGCTTCCTGCGTTAGTCAGTGCGGCGTCTGAGCCTGTTGGGGGGATGGGAGTCTGGAAATTTGATGTGTGTGAGTAGTTCCTGTGCTGGCCTTTAATGTGGGTGGCAGTGATGAAGGTGACAGCTACAAACAAGCATATTAATTCTGGTTCTGTAGTAGTTGAGCTTCTTGGCATGTTGTTGCAACTAACATGACATATCATATTTTCTTCAGACCTTGGCTGCCACAAAGGCACCAATATATGTGTGTTTGTAGAAGAAAGAAGTGTACCTGGGCTTTTATTTTTATCTTCTTTCTTTCTCTTTGGTTTGTGATCTTCGATCTTTATTTAGATTGTCCTATTGTGGCAGGCCCCAAAAGATGACCACCTAGTCCCAGGAACCTGTTAATATAACTTTATAGGGCAGGGACCAGCAGTTAGCATAATGGCTATGTCGCTGGACTCACAGGTAGTCGACCACGGTTTGAGTACCGGACCTGGTGGCTTAAACTCATACTGGGTGCGTGTGTGTGCGTGCCCAAGATCCCGAGAGGAGAATGGAGGAGAAGGGATTGCGGCGTGGCCATTCCCCCTGGAGGGTGATTTCTCGCTTTCTGTCTCTCTGTCTCTGTCTGTCTGTCTGGCGAGTGCACGCGTCCTATAGCAAAAGCCTCTCCCCCCTATATATATATATGTGAACTTTATAGGGCAAAGGGACTTTGCAGATATAATTTGGTTAAGGATCGTCAGGTGGGGAGATTATTCTGTATTATTTAATGGCCCTAATACAGTCACAGGGTCCTTACGAAGCGACGAGGAAGTCAGAGTGCAAGGGCAGGTGAGGTGGAGACGGAAGCAGAGACTGGAGTGATGCACTTTGTTGGAGGAAGGGCCCACAAGCCAAGGAATGCAGGCCGCCCTAGGGACTGAGAAGGGCAGGAAGGCAGCCTCTCCTTCAGAACCTCTGGGAGGGTCAGCCCTGCTGATACCTTTTTAGCCCATTAGAACCGAGTTCAGGCTTCTGGCCTCTGCTATGTCGAGCCTATAAATTTGTAGTAATCTGTTGCATAGCAAAAAAGAACTAATAACTCTTTCTTTTTTCTTAAATTCCTTTCTTCTGAGAGAGAGACAGAGAGACAACACCCAAACAAGGTCTTAACACACGTCATAATCCACACCCAGCTTCAGCCAGCTCCAGGTCATGGGAGCTCCTGGCCTGGTCGGGGGGGCCTCTAGATGTGAACCTGGAACCCTCCCAGGGCTCAGCTTCAGAGAGCATTGCATCACCACTGTGCCACTGTCCACCCCCAAGAACGAGGAATCTACTGAAAATATCTTTTCTGATTTTCCACTCACGAGGTATAGCCTAGTGGTCAAAGCATGGTCGTGGGAGTCAGACTTCATTTACTATCCACATATACATGCTGAGGGTATTAAATCCCGAACGTGCTGGTTTCCTCATCTACCAAACGAGTAGACTGATTCCTACCCTACAGAGATCTCGTGAGAATTTTACCACGACACCTGTTAAAGTACCTGATGAAGTGTCCGGTGCAGAATGAGCCTTCGGTGAATTGAAAATATCGGTATTGGAGGAGTACGTAAGTACTCTAAGTAGTTACCATCCAGCCTGACATGCACTCAAAATAGAGCCTAATTTAGTACGATTTCATTTTAATCCATATATTCAGGAACCCCAATAACCTGTTATGTTTTCAAACTGTTACTTCCTGGTTTCTTCCTTCCTCATTCTGCTCATTAGGAAAACAAAGCAAGCATTTTAAACATTTGAATCCATGGAAAAGTTATAACCTATTTTAGGGAAGTTATATCCTCCTCGGTACCTAATTATTAATGGCTGAAAATAGTTGTTTTGCTTATAAAATTCCTTATTTTTTTTAAAGAAAGAACATTAGGGAGCAGCAGATGGCATAATGGCTACGTTGCTGGACTCCCATGTAGCTGACAGCAGTTCGAGTCCCGGACCCAGTGCCTTAAACTCATGCTGGACACATGTGCATGCATGCCCAAAATCCTGAGAGGAGAATGGAGGATAAGGGATTGCAGCGTGGCCATCCTCCCTGGGGGATGATTTCTTGCTTTCTGTCTCTCTGTCTCTCTCTGTCTTTCCAGCAAGCACACGCGTCCTATAGCAAAAATCTCTCTCAAAAAAATTAATGATGTAGTTTGAACACCATTTAAACAAAACCTTAATAATTTTTAATAATTTCTGTATGTTTCAGCAATCTTTTAGCTTCAAGTAACAGAAATTCCAACTTGAACAATATGGAACTTTATGACCTAACCACCACAGAATACTCAACGTGAGGTGGCTTTCAGGACTGTGTTCAATGGCTTAGCAATGCTATCGGGGACATAGGCTCTTCCCACACTTCTGACCTGACATCCCTGGTGCTGGCTTTGTCTTTGGGCTGGTGGCAGGATACTTTAGACTGTCCTGTCACACCCCCCAATGATCAGAATTCTGAGACAATTTCTGGCAAGGAGAGCAAGATTACACTGGAAAGACTTTCATGGCCCCTGAATGGCCAGGGAAAGGTATAGGTAGGAATTATTTCGCAGATCTATTAGTAAGAAGAATAAGAGGCTAAATGGTGGCTACACAGTCATGATCTTTACAAAATTAGCTTTTTCTTTTTTTTCCCCAATTAAATGCCTCTATGGGAACTGCTTCATGCTTTTCTTGGGATAGCAAGGACATGTCAAAAAGAAGTATTTCTACTTAGACATTTACAAATAACTAAGCTCAACTTTTGAAATGAAAATTTTAACCTTTCATTCTTTTTTAATTAAAAAGGCTACCTGGCCCATATTTAGTAGCACGTGCTGGTAGATGCTGCAAATCGGCAGGCTTAGGCCACATGGAGAGCCTGGGCTGAATCCTGGTCCACTGTAAAAGCTGGCTGTGCCGGCATGTGTCTGTAGTCCCAGCAACTTAGGAGGCTGAGGAGGATTGTGTTGTAACACAACCCTGTTGAAAATAAACCAAACCAGCAAACCAAACAAATTAAAACATTTTCCTAAAATTCAAGCAAATTCTCTGGGTTGAGTTACACTATAAAAAATTTCACATGAGAGGGAACCAGCAGTTAGTGTAATGGCTATGTCGCTGGACTCCCACGTAGTCGACCGCGGTTCGCGTCCCGGACCCGGTGGCTTAAAACTTACGCCGGGCGCGTGTGCGTGCGTGCCCAAGATCCCGAGAGGAGAATGGAGGAGAAGGGATTGCGACGTGACCATCCCCTTTGGGGGGTGATTTTTCGCTTTCTGTCTCTATGTTTCTATCTGTCTGTCTGGCGAGCGCACGCGCCCTATAGCAAAAGCCTCTCAAAAAAAAAAAAAAATTCACATGAGAGGGTAATAGAAAATTATCTAAGCTTATACAATATCATATTACTGCAAGTGAAGGCAATTGCATAAAATAATTCCACTGTTTAATAAAACATCTGCAGAATTTTCTCTGTGCAACTGGCAAATGACACAGTAGTGATATGAACACACACATACATCTATGCCGTATAAGTTTGTGTCCACATACTATATATATAAGGACACAGATGTGAACACATGTAATTGTCACTATAGTTCCATTAGAATAAGTATGTTTCCATGTTGATAAAATATTATTTATTCTCTCTGAAAACTCTCATATAACTGGCAAGTTTTAATTTTCTACTTTCTGAGTTTTTGCCTCCTATCCCCCCTGGCCCTGTTTGACTCTGTCTCAAGCCTTGTTCACGTTGGGCCTTATCCTAAGGCTATAATAGTCCTTGCTGTTCCATTTATCACAAAAAGAGACAAAGGAAGTGGCTATATTTCACTCAGAAAAATAATGTTACTGTCAGGAAATATTGAAGGGAGTTGAAGGAATGTAAAAGAAAACCTTATTTTGAGATATTATATTGCTTAAATTTGTTAGCAACCCCGAATTACACTCCATTTTTCTGTAGAGGGATTATTTAAACACAATAATTGAAATTTTCATTTCTAGGGTAATTTAAAGTGTTTTGTGAAGGTTTAACATTGATTCATTGTAATTAACCTCAGGGAGCAGAGAAATGTAGAGAAACAATGTGTAAATGGAAGGAGCACTTTAAAGCTTGAGAGACTTAAACATAGAGACTATTGGCCATTTCAAAACTAAGGCATTTAATATCCACAGCCTTGGGGACTCCTAACACAGAAACTTGACACATGCGGCTGAGCTAGGCTTTACATATGAGGGGATGAAATGAACCTAGTTCAGCACTCTCAGGTGCAAGATGGTGATAAATGACTTTCTGTTACTTTCCTTTCTGAGAGTATGAATTAGCCACACCAGTAGGTAAATGGCACCTCCTCTCTAATCAGTTCTGCGAAAGCCTCCAGGCGAATTATAAGTTTCTGTACCATGCCATTGATCTGAGATCTTTCCCCATTCCTCTGCCTGACTCCCTTTCACCTCCCCTAGTCAGACTCCTTGGGGACTTCCAACTTTACCCTTGGAGATATCCAGGCACCTCCTGTATTATAACTGATATCAGCCATGATGGGTAGTGTTGTTCTTGTTCATCTTTCCCATTCAGGTATGAAATATGAAGATGTTAAAAGAAACACTTAAGACAATTTAATTTAGGGGAGTTTAATTGAGCAAAAAGCACCCAATTCGAATCAGGAATCCCGAAATGGCTTCAGAAGGGGCTCCCAGAAAGGGAAAGTGACTTAGGCAGGAATGGGAAAGTGACGTATAAAAACAGAAGTGGGGGAGTGAGGTGGAGAAATAACTGGATTGATACACCTTGAACTTTGCGTGTACACAGTTTAAAAGGCAGGAGGCCCGTGATTGACTGAAGTGTAGCTGCTGTGATTGGCTAAAACTTCAGTAACTTAGCAACGTATTCAGGAGGTAGTTAGCTTATGGATGCTGAAGCAGGAGTACGGAGGCTTTCTCAGGCCAATATATTTTAACAAAGGCAACGTCGGTCTGACTCACTTCTGCGCATCATCCTGGCACATGGCGTTCAATAACTAACGAGGAAGCAAAATGAAGGAAGACACATGCTTTTCCTGACTCGGTTTTCCTTTCCAACGTTTCTATGGTTGTCTTTGAAATAGCTCCGTGTTAAATAGCCCTGGGGTTTCCACACCCCCTTAGCAAGTGTTAAAGGGGTCCTGGCTCTTTCCTGTTGCCGAATTCTGAGTCTGGAAGGAGACTGCAGTGAGGGCACCCTTTCTCCAGCAGTCTACCTTACCAGGAGGAATTATATACAGAGAGAGGATTTCTCCTCAGCTATGCAGATGACGAAGTGGAGCATATTCAAGTTGTTGTGGAGAGAAGCATATTAAGCATTAGTTGTTGATTTAGGTTGAGAGCACAAGTAGCTAATTCAAAATAAATTATACTTTGGGTAATGTTCACATTCCTTATTCAATTAATTTTGTTATCAAATAATTACCAAGTCTGGCTCCTTTTCTCTTCGGCAGATACAGTTGAAACATTGATTTGTTTGCTTGTTTAGTTATTGTATTTATTTATTTATTTTTGAGTCACCAAGATCATTGTCCTCAGTCTTCCTTTCCTGATCAATAGATTCAGGAGATTAGACTTACTTGTTGTGGCTAAATGGTAGCAAGCCAGTCTGTCAGTTGGCAAAGGGACGAGGGAAAATTCTACAACGTACATTTCAAAGGAAAAAGAAGCAGTCGTTATTTATGTGGAAATAAAGGCTGAGGGGCTGATCTTTGTGCTGGTTGCAGGATCCTGAGCATAGCAGGGGTTGAGGAATCAGCCTAGCTCTTCAGGATGTGGTCTGAGGCTTACAGCTTCATCAGTAGTGGCCTGGGGCAGGCAAAGAATAGTTGGGGGGGGGGGGGTCGGGTCTCTTTCTTCAATGGAGACTCATAAATATCCAGTTGTTATTTTGAAAAAACAAAAAACCAAAGCCCCCAAACCACATCAAAAAACAAAACAATGCAAAACCAAAAATAAATAAGCTAAAAATATGCTACAAATCTATAGTAATTAAAACAGCATGGCACTGATACGAAAGTAGATACATAGACCAGTGGAGCAGAATGGAGAGCCTAGAAAACACTTCACACGGTGGGGGTCAATTAATGTTCAACAAAGGTGTCAAGAACACACAGAGGGAAAGGGCAGCTTCTTCAGTAAATGGTGTTAGGACAAATCGTTACCATGCAGAACGTGACGTCCTTCTACAATTTGTCTAGAAAAAAGTTATGCTTTAAAATTTTAAATTCTAAAAACAAATCTAACAGAATTAAAAAATTATAAAAATCTACAAATCTACTTTAAAAGGTAAAAAGGTAGCAGAATTTCTAGATCTTGAACAAACATGTAAGTGTTTCTTAGTAAATATCAAGGAAGTAACAAAATAGAATCTTTTATTCCCAGGAACTGATTTAACTTCTGGACATTATAACTGTCAAAAAGTTCTATATCCAGGGTTTCAGAACTTCCATCTCTCTCTTTCTCTCATACACACAGAGAATGTTTTTCATTCATTGTAAAATGTGATGTTTTGATCAAAACTCTTTTTATTTATTTATTTATTTATTTTTATTTTACATACTTTCAGTGGACATCACCACAGCATACAAAATGCGATTTTCCAGCCAGAATATGCTGTAAAGTGGCTTAAATATACATGTTATTGTCAATAAATAATTTTCCATTTCTTGTATATATATATATATATTTTTTTTTTTTTTCTTGTAATGTATATATATTACATGTGCCTCAACAGCTTTCGGGCTGGGAAAAAACCCTCCAGTCAGCCTGTGAGAGAGCTGCGAGCCAGCCTCACCCCGGGACCTTCTGATCATCCTCCCTGGACCCACAGAAGCAAGAGTGGTTTTCCTGCAGCAGCTGAGCAGTGGCTGCTACTTGTGACTGGACCGCTGGTTCTCAGTCGAGTTCCACTGCCTAGAACACACCAGAAACTTGTCATTGCCACCTCCACAAGAATTTATATTAACAAAGTAAAAGTCCCAAAGCACCTTACCGATGCTTTTAAGAAAAAGAAACTACGGAAGCCCAGACACCAGGAAGGTGAGATCTTCGACACAGAGAAGGAGAAATACGAGATTTCAGAGCAGCACAAGGTTGATCAGAAAGCTGTGGACTCGCAAATTTTACCAAAAATCAAAGCTGTTTCTCAGCTCAGGGCTACCTGCGATCCGTGTTTGCCCTTACAAATGGAGTTTATCCTCACAAATTGGTGTTCTAATTTTTTGCCAAGAACCTAATTAAATAACTGATCATATAAAAAATATTTTAAATAGCAAACATACATTTAAAAGTTCATTTTTTTCAATTTTTAAATTATGATTTCTTGCTTACAAATAATTATTGTGTATCTTCGTTGGTCACAACACAGATGTTCAAAGCACACATATAGTGCGTAATAATCAAATCTAAAATACAGAACATGCTCGTCTTCTCTTCAACATTGACTACTGCATACTGTTGTACACATTTGATACTAGTTATACTAGCTTTGGTTTTTGTGCTTTTTTTTTTTTTTTTTTTTTTTTTTTTTTTTTTTTTTTTTTTGAAGCATACGTTGAATCATCATCAGCATGTTTACTCAACTTATGGTGTATAGCTCCAGAAGTGTGGCATTTGTTTACATGCATTCTTGGGTCTATTGATACCCACCTCCTCCCCACACACACACCTTCTAGCTTTTGGTAATTACCACTACTCTACTACTATGCCATTGAAGCCTTTCATTTCTTTTTCTTTCCTTTTTTCTTTTTTCTTTTCTTTTTTTTTTTTTTTTTTTTTTTTTTTTTTTTTTTTTTTGAGAGGATTTGCTATAGGGCGTGTACACTTGCCAGAAGGAGAGAGACAGAGAGATAGAAAGTGAGAAATCACCCCCTGGGGGGATGGCCATGCTGCAATCCCTTCTCCTCCATTCTCCTCTAGGGATCTTGGGCACGCACACACACGCGCCCAGCATGAGTTTTAAGTCACCGGGTCCAGGACTTGAACCGCGGTAGAGTACATGGGAGTCCAGCAACATAGCTATCATGCCAACTGCTGGTTTGAGGCCTTTAATTTCTAACACTGAGTGTGGATATTGGGTTTATGTTAAGCTGGGGCACACAGTACCTGTCTATCATAGTCTGGCTTATTTCACTTAGCATTTTATCTCCTAGGCTCATCTATTTGGTGTCAAATAACAGGATTTTGCTGCTCATTATGGCTGAGTAGTATCCCATTGTGTATGTATCCCACATGTTCTTTTTTATTTTTGGAGAGGTCTTTGCTATAGGGTGCGTGTGCTCGCCAGACAGACAGAGAGAGACATAGAGACAGAAAGCGAGAAATCACCCCCCAGGGGGGATGGTCACACCGCAATCCCTTCTCCTCCATTCTCCTCTCGGGATCTTGGGCACGCACGCACACGCACCTGGCGTGAGTTTTAAGCCACCGGGTCCTGGACGTGAACCGCGGTCGACTACGTGGGAGTCCAGCGACATAGCCATTACACTAACTGCTGGTTCCCTATCCCACATGTTCTTAATCCAGTCATTGGTTTTTGGCTTCTTTGGTTGAGTCCATGTCTTAGCTTAAATAGCGAACATTTTTTAAAAAGTGTAATTCTTCTTCCATGAGAGAGACAGAGACACCATCAGCAGGGTCTTCCCTTCATGATCCACCCGCAGCCTCACCCATCCGAGATCGTAGGCACGCATATATACACCTGGTAAGGACAGGGAGTTCATGAGACGTGAAGGTAGGCCCTTCCTATGGGGTCCAGTATCAGAGCGTTGCCTTATGATGGAGTCACCATCTGACTCCAGGAGGCATAGTTTTTAATGTATATATATGTTTGACTTGACAAATGGTTTAGACTGGTGACTTTCAAAGCCTGATCTTAAAACTAGCAGCATCGACATCATCTTGGAATTTACAAGAGACACAAAATCTTGGCTCCATCCAGGTCCTAATGAATGGGAAACTCTGAGGTGGAACCTGAAGTTTAACAAACCTTTTAGGTAATTCAGATGTACGCTAACGCTCGAGACTCACCAGTGTAGCTAAACTAAATGCATTGTTCTCAGCAGAGGCAATTTCACCTGTACTCCTCCGGCATTTGGCAGTGTCTGGAGACAGTTTTGGTTGTCACAATTTGTGGGTGGCACAGGGGAGGGCACTACTGCCATCTAGTGGACAGGCACCAGAAATGCTGCTTAACTTCTTAAATTGCAGCCCTATTAACAGAGAATGGACCAGACCATAAAGTCAGTAGAACTCTCTACGACTCATAGTGATTTAATGTATGAATAATAATAAAAATAAAAAGAGAAATGCAAAAAAAGTCAATGGAACTGAGATTGAGAACTTACAGAAGAAATCGTTTAGGAGGAATTTTCTGAATATAAGCTGGATTTATTCAATAGAAATCCAACATGCATTAGCAAAGGTCTAGAATTCAAGTTCTGGTCCTGCTAATTAATAGTTGTGTGATTTCATGTAAGTCCCTCAATCTCTTGGTTTCTGTTGTCTCACGTATAAAATGGAACTAATCCCTGCTGATTGGATGGATTACTATGAGGATCAAACGAGATAATGTGTCTGAACATACTTTGTAAACTGTAATGCTAATTCAATTGCACCAGAGGATTTTTCCGGTGGGAGGAAGATAGAGACCAGAGCTGGGAGTAGGCTGCTAAAAAAGGTTAGAGCATCTGATTCAGCTGTCTGGAAATAACCCGATTCCTTAATATAAATCTGATCTGTGCTGGAAATTTTTTCTAAGTGTTTCTCACATCCTTTCCTCTAACTACTTCTTCTTAACTTTTTTTTCCCCTATAGGACAAATGCACTCGCTGGAGAGAGACAGAGAGAGACAAAGCAAGAAATCACCTCGCCCTCCTGGGGTGGAGACCGCACCACAGTCCCTTCTCCTCCACTCCCCTCTCAGGATTCAGGGTACATACAGAGGCATGCCCAGTGTGATTTTTAAGCTGCTGGATTGGTACTTGAACCATGGTCAACCATGTGGGAATCTAGCATATTAAACACCATGCTAACTTCTGGTCCCATCATCATAACTTTTCTTTTATAAGACATTTTTGCTAGAGAGGAAGAGACAAACAGTGAGAGGGAAAGTGAGAAATCACCTCCCAGAGGGGATGGCCACACTGCAGTCCCTTCTCCATTCTCCGCCTGGGATCTTAGGCACTCATGCACATGCACCTGGCATGAGTTTCAAGCCACTGGATCAGGGCCTTGAACTTGCCATGTGGGAGTCCAGCAACGTAACCACTAACTATACCATCTACTGGGGCACATAGGTTTTTTTAAACTTTCAGTCATTACATGACACAGAAATAACTTGGTCCTGGGTTCTCTCTATTCTAGAGGTTCTTCAACATTACCCTTATCGTGATCACAGGAGAGTCTCGTTCAGGTGTTAAGATACAGATTGCTGGGTGTACGCTCCACGGTTTTTACCCAGTAGGTCTGAGAAAGGCCTGGGTACCTGCATTTTCTAAATTCCCAGGTGGTGATGATGCTGTGTGTCTGGCAACCAGATTTTGAAAACTCTCTCTGCTTTATTATTAACTGGAGGACAGATGATAATGGTTAGATTACTAATTTCTCATTGCTCCTGGCAAGCTTTGGCTACGCACATTGCAATGGCTTGTTGCCAAGCCTCTTTCTCACAAGGAATTCTTTTATTTTCCTGGCAAGTGAAATCCTCTCCCTTAGTGATTCTTTACCTCCCTAAAACATCCATGTAACTCTCTTTCTCGTTTTTGATGGTGTTAATGATTTTAGCAAGTTAGTATTGATAACGGCTTTGGCTTGTTCTTCGTTCATTTAGGCCACTCTGATTTAGTAATTGTAGTTAATGGTGGAGGATACACACTTGGCTTAAACAAAGACAGGCTGTGTTAATGTATCTTAGATAAAGAACAGAGCTGTTATTCAGTGTGTGTCCTCAATTTGGGAATTATTGCATTATCGAAAAAGCAAAAGCAATAAAATCAGAGGGACCATTCTGACCTGAAGTCTTTGTATTTGAAATGTCCATGTCCGCAGTGTGACTTACGCACTCTTTGCCTCAGATTAAATTGGGGCATTTGTCTAAATTGCAGTCTCACAGGCCTCAGCCCAGCAGAGAGAATGCTTGCGCACCAGATGCTATAGTGAGTCTCTGAAAATGGCTTGCGCCTGTTTTGCCTTGGGCGGAGCCCTGGGTTGGTGTGTGAAAACCGCCCAGGTATCCAGGTGTTTGAAGGCTGGCATCATCAGGTGTAGCGTGCATGCACCCAGTGCAGCGTCCTAGATGTCTCTGGCTCTAAACCAATGCAGAGCCATGGAGGGGCAGAGCTGGGGCTGCTGGCCCAGTCCTTCACACCTTAGAAGGGCCCGGGAGTCTCCGGTGGTTCTCCTGTGACCTGGTGGGTAATGTCTCACACTCCCTGGGGACAGTGGAGATGACGGGTAGGCCTCAAGTGGCTTTGCCTTCAGATAAAGAAAATGGAATACCAGAAATGCCAGGCCCTGCCAAGGGCTGGTACCTCCAGAGGTTCATGGCAGGAGAGGTAGGTGCTCAGAGCACCAGAACTTTGCCTTTGCCAACACATGGGCCTTTCTGAGGGGCGCTGCAAATCTGAGCCTTCCTAGGGTCCGGAGGAGAAAAATAGGAGCTGACACCCCACATCCGGGCTTGGATCTGCATCCCCGGGCACATCTGGGATGTGCTTCCCTCGGTCTCATCTAGGTTTGCAAGTCCAAGTCCTTACACAAAAGAGAGGAGGAAAAGAAAAACAACCAGATCTGCAGGCAACTTCTCTGAGAAGCACATTTATGAAGACGTGTTCTGATACTGTACGTGTCTTTGGGATCTCATTATAACCTCCCCCAAAAGTCATCAAAGGTATCAATACCGTGAATAAATTATGGATAAACTGTGGATACATGGAAAATAGCCTATGGAGAGGAACACAGCCCAGTGCACTTAATGTTCCAGGTGTAGCCTGTTGGTGTTAAGAGCCACCTGAGCCTCACACGTCACGAGGAAGAATCGAGGCAAGGCTACATGTGCGCAGTTGGTCGGGGTGAGGTTTCCGAGTTGCCTCATAGTAAGTTCAGTGGGTCTGAATCTCTGTGACACTGAAGTTAGCAAGGAGGTCGCAAGAGGGACATCCTTTCCGGGGACTCACGCGCTGCACCTGAGCCAGGTAAGCTGCGAGACTTGTTCTGCTGGGAGTGTGGAACTGTGATGTCAGCCGGTCTGTGAGGTGCAGAGGCCCCCGACACTGGGAGAAGCGTGGCAGGCTGACGCTCTAGTGTTTAGCACGTGGACCGTGGAAAGTGCTCAGTGTGGCTTCTCCCGCACGGTCTGATTTGTTTTTAGTTTTTAAGTATCTTCTTTCCATGGGAGAGAAAAAGAAAGAGGGTAAAAGAGAGACAGGCACCCCAGAAGGCCTCAGTGCCACACTGCCCCTGTCTCAGCTGGCCCAGATCACCGCCTTCGGCACGGGGGTCTGGTTTTGTTACTGCTGTGTGCCCCCATCCGCCCCCGGCCCCACCTCCTGCTCCCCACTGTCCTTGAAGTCCACATTTTTCTGTTGGGATCTTGACTCATGAGGTGTGCACCTGGGAAGGAGGGAAAGGAGGAAATCGGAACTGTCTGATGTGGCTGGCAGAATGCCCTCGACGGCCCCGTCTTCATCTCCGCCACATCATGGCAGGAGGGGTTTGCAGCTGTGATCCAGTTCAGGGTCCTGAGGGGGGACGGGCCTGGACTGTGCGCGTGGGCCCTGCCTGATCATGAGGGTGGCGCTAAGGGAAGGCACAGGTGAGGGACTGAGAGAAGGGTCGCCCAGCTGAGTGCTGTGACTGCTGACTTGGTGGGTGGAGGACGGGGCCATGGGCTGGAGAAAGGCCTCTTTCCAGAGCTGAAGAAGGTGAGGGTACAAATTCTGCTCTGGAGCCTCGGTGGGAACATCGACCTGAAGACACTTTGGTTTTACCCAGAGAAGCCCATTTTAGATTTCTGACTTCTGGGAGTGCTCAGTAATAAATTTGTGTGTGTTTATTTATCTATTTATTTCTAAATTTATACTTAATCATTGTATGTTTTTACAGCCAATGATGTGGGTTCTCAAAGCATAAATGCACTGCATGTCAAGCAAGTCAAAGATATTACCATACGCAATAACTTTCATTTTTGTGTCTGTAAAATGTGTGTAAAATGTGTTTTAAAGCATCTACATTTGTGGTAATTTGTTAGGGCAGCAGTTGGAAACAGCTGAATTTCAATTTCTGTGTGTGTGTAATTCTAGGTGGCTGGGATGGCTAGGGGGTGGGCGGAGATTGCAGTGTGAAATCCCATCAAGGGATATTTCTTTCTAACTCTCACTCTCATGAAAAACATAGATGTTTTAAAAATTTAAATCCCATAACAAGCCTATGGGGAAGACAATATTTTCACTTCTTCCTTTGAGACTTGATTAAGATCATAATGTGGTAACTCGAGGATTTGAACTCAAGTAGACAAGTTGCAGACTGTGATAAACTTGCATTGGTCTGCCTCTCTGAATCACCTTATTACTACATGCTCCGAAAGACCTGTGATGATTTTCTGTTTTACTTAGCATCTGTTTCGCACTGCTTTTGAGAGCTGGGGACTTGACAGACTTAAACAAATGCCTGCTCTGTTGCAGGGGGGCTCCACTAAGCCACCTTGTTCCTATTTGTTTCTATCCAGTGGGAATAGCATCCATTTGTAAACTCATGGTAAGTGACTACTCAGAACACAGGCAAAGACTTTACTGTTGTGTCCGAAGCCAAGAATTCAAGTGGCAGCCAGTCTAATGATGTAAAGTGGGGATTATTTCCAATTTGAAAACAATCCACCCCTGTAACACATTTCTTGAAGGAGTAACTCTTCCACCAATATTCTTAGTTAGGACTTAGTGTGAATTACTGGTCATCATTTAAATTTGGGATGGAGGTCATTTCAACTCGTCTGAGAAGTATTTCTGTGCCCAGTTGATGACTAGATTTGGCCAGTGTTAGTCAACATTCCCGTGACTTGTTATGTATCTCTAGGTCCAGGTATTACTTATCTACATTTTGGATGAGTTTATTAATGTTAAGATTTGAAGCCACGAGATCCACTAAAAGAAAGAAACATCTTCAAGGGTCAGTCACCTGAAACGTCACTGAATAGGTAATTTATGTACCTATTAATTCACGGACATAGTTTTTAGGTAGGTGGAGCTACTTTCAAGTCACGTAACCATCTCATGCTGTCTTCTGAACTCCCTGTCATTGCTTTCCCTCACACAACCTATGCTTCAGCCATATTTAGCTACTCGGAATTTCTCAGGCGTGCCAAAAAGTTTTATGTCTCTGGCTGTGTCTATGATGTTCTTTCTCTCTGGAATGCTTCTTCCTTCCTGAAAAATACTCTTTATTGGATGTATCATATTTTCTGCCTTGCCGCCTGTTCCTGCACCAGTCTTTAAAAAAATTCCATTTCCAACTAGTACTTATCACAGTGTGACAAGCATGTTGTTATTTTGGTGCAAAAATAATTTGAAGTTCATGCATAGTTTTTTTCATAACATTCATTTCCATGAACTATTTGTAGACCCTCATATAGTTGTCTGGGAGAAGCTGCTTGTGGAGAGGAGGCAGAGTTCCCGAAGGCCACCTGATGGAGGCCTGGAATTTCATGGTAGATGACTGGGAGTCAAAAATAGATTTTAGGTAGAATTTCATTGATCACATTTTCTACTAGGCCTTTAACAATATTTATCAATGATTATAAGCAATAGACTTTAGTCTTTATAGAAGATAGTACGTCTATCAGAATTAGGGAGAATCTTTCTTGCTAAAAGGTGCATAGCTTCCATTGTTGCTAGAATGCTAAGGTGTAACATGTAACTTGCTTATCAGAGACAAGAGACAGAAAGGGAGAGAGAGAGAAAGCAGCCCTGAGTGGGTGTGATCATGCTGCAATCCCTTCTTTTCCATTTCTTTATCCTGTTGGGATTTTGGATTGCCATTGTGTTTTTCAAACCGTGATGCTGGGATTCAAACTGCAGACAGTGATGTGGGGTCAGGCTCCCTCTGCACGTGCTTACCCTCTGTGCTATTGGGCCAACACAGAATAGTATGCACTATTTTTGATTATAAAGATATTTTATAACCTGGTTAAGTAAATGACACAAATATTGGGTTGTAGGAAGTCATGACACACTTTTGTATAGAAAAACATGAAAAAATACATCATGACTTTTCTGATAACCAATACAAACACACAAATATTATAGGCCACCTTAACATTGCTATTTTTATTATTGTTAGTGTCCGCACTCTATGACTGAAACTAACTGACTAAAGGATATAGAAACACAGCATGTAGATGTAAATACCAGATATGGTGTGTGTGAAAGAGGAGGGTCTGAGGAAGGACATTTGGGGGAGGGACAGGGAGGCAAAGCATTAATGGCACAGAGAGGTGTGGTGTTATCTGTAGAAGATATTTCGTAGTTTTATCAACAGTACTAGGGAGAAATGCTCACCTGTTGAAATATCCATTTTGTAAGACAAATAATGTGATTGAATGTATAAAAGAAAATGAAATAAAAAAAAAAAAAGAAAAGTAGAAAGAAAATACGCATACTGGATTAGGTAATGGAGTTGGCTCTCCTCACTGATTCTGACTAACTCCACAATGTTTATAATATTTAAATAATAAAGCTGTAACCCATTTGCTGTGCTATGAAGGTGTCCCCCCAAAACTGATGCATTGAAGTTTGGTTGTGAGAAGATTAAGACATAGAAACTTAACCCAGTTGTGATGCTGAAAGATGGGGCTTTTGGATTAGATAGGGTCATCAGGGTAGGGCCCCATCACTGAATCCTGGTGGGTTTATGAGGAGAGAGAGACACAGACATGGATGCAACGAAGATCTTGCCAGGTGATGCCCTGGGCTGCATGAGGAGTCTGTGGAGACCCACCAAGAAGACCCACACCAGGTGTGGGCGCTAGACCTTGAATCTCTAAACACATGAGCTCAACAAACCTCTACTTACAAATTACCTGGTGTGGTATTCAGAAGTTAGTGACAGCAAAGTGGACTAAAACAAGAGAGACATTGTGTTTATCCACTTATTATATATCGACTGTCTGACTCTGTGGTGGAAACTGAAGTACAGAAGCATGGAACGTGGTTGCAGATTCTGGAGACAGTGTGGGGAGAGGGTGGGAGAAGGGGGAATGTGTGAGGAAAAGAATCAAGGAGAAAAATAGAGAGGAAAGACGTTTATGGGACACAAATGGATTATTGCCTGTTGATAATGTGTATACTGTCTTCAACTGGACTGGTGTGAAGTGTATTCATGTTGAACAAGTTCATTTTTTGTAAACTAGTGTATACAGTGATTGAATGTATATAAGAAATTAAAAAAAAAAAGACTTTGTCGGACCAGCAAGTGGAATGGTGGTTAAGGCGCTGGACTCCCACATGGCTAATTGCAGTTCAAGTCCTGAATCCAATGGCTTGAAACTCACACTGGGTGTGTGTGTACCTGCCCAAAAATCCCTGGAAGAGAAGGAATTGCAGCATAGCTATCCCCCCAGGGTGGGGGAGATTTCTTACTTTCCCTGTCTTTATTTCTCTTCAGCGAAGGCATGCACTTATGACAAAAACCTTAAAAAACAATTCTCAAGTAATATAAGTAAAAGATGAACAAACCTTAATGTTATTTCTTATATGGACCATAGATGTGCACTTTTTAAAAAGTTTTTCTTTTTTGTGAGAGAGATGGACCTCTGACAAGGCCCTGCAATAGCATGGTTCTCCCGCAAGCCTTCAGCCAGCCCAGGTGGATGCATGTGGGTGCACTCAGTGTGTTCAGATGGGCCTGGGATCTGAACCTTGGGTCCTTCCACACGGCTCCATCATTGAACAGCAGTGCCCTATAGCTTGTGGCACTGCAGCTGGGCCAGGAGTATGCTTTTCATTCACTGGCCCATTACGCTCATTTTAACATTCAATTGGAGCTGAAGACCAGAAAGAGGCCAGGTGGCAGGCATTTGCTTCTCACAGGGGAAAAAATTAGAAAAGAATTTAATTTCCCTGCAAAACCATGTAGTGCTGCTCTTTATAGTAAGAGCATTGGCTTCAGTAGACATTATGTGCAAGGCCAAAGTTCTGGAATCTTGTAACTTGTGCCTGTGTGCACAATCAGCCTCCTGGCTGAATGACTCACCATGGAATTGTCACAGGGGAAAGATGGAAAGATGGATCAGATCGACCAGCTCCTTTAAGAAGCAGTATTTCTACACACAACTATGCCAGCTATGGTGATTGTCTTTCTTTGTTCTTCTTATTTTTTTGGAGAGGGTTTTGCTATAGGGCGCGTGTGCTCACCAGAGAGACAGAGGACAGAGAGAGACAGAGACAGAAAGCGTGAGTATAAGCCACCGGGTCTGGGACTCAGACCGCGGTCGACTACATGGGAGTTTAGTGACACAGTCATTACGCTAACTGCTGGTCCTGTTATTGTCCTTTCTTAGGGCTTTTCCTTCTTGGAAGGAATTCCTACTACCCTGATGTAGCATGTGCCAGGAAAGGCAAGGTTGAATTTTGGGGAATGCTTTTAAGCCTGGGATAATCCTTGTTTTGTGGAAGATAAAGAGATATTTTGGCACAGTAAAAAATTGGAATGAAAAAATGATTCCTTGCCCCTTTTATTGGACAGGTTCAGATGCTATAGTCAAGCTATGTGGTGAAAACTACTCAGCATCCTTAAATCATTGTTGCTAAAATAAGCAAACTAAATTTTAAAAGGTTTTCATATTTTCTGGCTTCACAGTTATTTGCTATATCATGCTAAACACAAAGTCTCCACAAATGCTCATATTTTATTTTAAAAAATAATTTTATTTATTATTATTATTTTTTATTTGACGAGGAAGGGAGAGAAGTGAGAAAGCATGCCACCAGGTCTAGGACTTGAACCACAGTTGTCCTTGTGGGAGTCCAGCACCATAACCACCATGCCACCTGCTGGCCTCAATGCTCATATTTTAAATTTGCTCATCACTAAAATGTTATGCTCTTTGTTTAGCATATTTAATATTATTATTATTTATCAAAGATCAGTGAATTAATATATTATTATAAATTAATCTGATACCCAAGCTGTGTGTGTATACACACACACACACACACACACACATACATACATAGGTATATGTAGAGATATGTATTTAAAGATTTCAGTATCTCTAAGATACACCAATATATGGGTTGTTACCCTGAAGTTCATGAGTCACCTGCAATTTTATGCTCACTTTTGTGTGAATACATATTTTTATGAAAAATGGATTCAAAGCTTTTATCGTCTTCCTCAGAGCATTTGTGATTCAAAACAGACTATGAATTACTGTGTCAGATAGTGCTTCAGTATGTTGATAAAACAGAAATTCTTTTTAGAAAAAGTATTCTTCTTGTTAAAGAAATGAAAGTATCTTTTCCCTAAATCTATGCTGTAATAGAAATACATACAATGAAAAATATTGGGTATTTTCATCCCTTTTTATTTTCCTTGCTGTTATAATACCTTTCTGTATTCATGATGTGGGCTGACATTTATAGACCAGAACTTGGAGTTTTATGGTTCAATAGCTAATCTAAAATAGACTGGGTTTGTATCTATACATTTCCTATCGCTGAGTCCACTATGTCCTGGTAATTTCTTATTTAGCTGACTTCATGACAGAGCTCTGAAAAATTTATCAGAATGTGTATGTAACGGTTCTTCCATTAAAATTGCCGAGCATTTAAGACTGGGAATTTTTTCTTCAAACTGAAATTTTCCAATACAAAAACAATGTAGTGATTTCTCTGAAAGTCATTTTTTTCTAAGGTGGTTTCTTAGTAGAAAAGGTATTTTTGTAGATAGATCTGCTCCCTTGTTACATGATACTCATAAGGCAGTACAATTTCTCCATTTCAAAATGTTGAAAGGCTTAGACATTTAGTTCAAAATTTGAGGGACCAGCAGTTAGCTATGTTGCTGGACTCCCATGCAGTCGACCGCGGTTTGCGTCCCGGACCCGGTGGCTTAAAACTCACGCCGGGCGCGTGTGCGTGCGTGCCCAAGATCCCGACAGGAGAATGGAGGAGAAGGGATTGCCGCGTGGCCATCCCCCCTGGGGGGGTGATTTCTCGCTTTCTGTCTCTCTGTCTCTGTCTGATGAGCGTGCGCGCCCTATAGCAAAAAAAAAATCCTCTCCAAAAATAAAAATAAAAAAATTGAATCCCTGGCACATTGTTGGGCACTGTATTAGGCTCTGTGTGCCCAAGAAGCCTAAATACATCGTGGTCCAAGTGACTCATTTTGTAGATGAGGAAATAGACCAAAGCAATCAGAGACACGTTTTCATCGTCTGTAACCCACTCCTGTGCTCCAATAGATTCCAAGACGCACCTCCAGGCACTTACAGAACAGGGAAACAGATTAGAGTACCCTGTGTGGTGAGTAGCAGTGGAAGTTGTATCACTTAAGAAATTCCATTTTTTTCCTAATCCTTTGTCATTAATTGGGACAGTCTCACTTTCCAGGCATTCTTCCTTCTTAAGAATCAGGGCCATAATGTGGCTTTTTGGGTCTAGAGCAGTACCCTCACTTGCACCTCTCAACTGGGGCTTAAGGGAAACTAGATTTCAGTCTTCAGAGGCTTCAAACACTGCTGTTTGTGGGTGGAGATGATTGACGATCAGAGTTTGTAAGTTTAAGCTCAGTGAAAGAATGCCAAATCTTACGCACTGTAATTAGAGTTAAGCAGCTTATTTTGGAAAACATTTAGGCTTATTACATTTGGACATCCCCTCTTTTCAAACTGCAAATTTGAGATAACGGTCTCATAAAATGTAATGTTGCCAACATGAGAAGAAAGGTCACATCTCTGATAGGAAATGGTGACAATTTTGGCATGTTCAGAAGCGTGTTTGGTCTATGTAGGAATCGTTTTGATCTTGGTTAAATTATTTAATGTGTAAGCTGGCCCCACCGCACAGTGGTTAAACATGGTGCATTGGAGCCAGATCCCACATGGCCTACCGGGGGTTCTAATTCCAACCCTGGCAGCTTGAAAAATATACTGAGCCAGGTGTATGCATGTGCTGAAAATCCATAGGGGGTGCAGAGATGGAAGGAAAGGAAAGGTACTGTGGCACGGCCATGCCCCACTGGGGTGTTCTCTCTCTCTCTGTCTCTCTCCATCTCTGATGAATATAATTGCCTCCTACAATAAACAATTATTTGATGTGAACCTCAGGATTTCATCTGCTAAACTGGTAAGGATGAATAACATATGAAATGGCTCTTGTGATTATTAAGTGATACTTACCCTTTTCTATGTGCCCTGTGGGAGGAACAGTTCATATAGACAACTAGCCATCGGCCTGCCTCGTCCCATATACTCAGAAGGTCAGATTAGAATATGAAAAAGTAATGTTTTAAACATTAATTTGAATGACATAAATTAAAATCAAAACTGGAAGGGAAAAGTAAATTACTAGATTAGCCTTTTGGTAATACTTAAGATTATTTAAAGTATCGTATAAACTAGACATAG